>OX645062.1:21593212-22193212 GCA_951905685.1 Eumerus sabulonum | reverse complement strand
GAGTAGTAGCGTAGTTAGGAGTGTGTAGTTGGGATATTGCTACCTAATGAATTGTAGCCTTTACCACGCATGTGTTGAATAGCGAAAGGGTTTCCTTAGAAGATGTTTGCATAGAAGCTAGAAGATAGACTTTTTGGTAGAGCAGATAAGACTGTTCTCTGTGGCATACTGTAATGACTGTTCGTATAGCCATCGCAATTTTGTGTATTTTTTGAGTTTTTGACAGGATAATGTGATATTCGTATCTGCAAGTGTACGTATGTACCATGTATGTACCATGCAAATATATACATATATACTACGTATGTAAATATGAACATACAAAATTGTAAGGTGTCCTTTACCTCCTCAATCGTAGTAAGAATCAGTTTTTTTTTTTTGTTTGTTGCAAGGGGTTAAGTTAGATGAATACGGTAGCTGTTTTTGGCCAATAAATGTTTAATCCTTGATTCAATGGACATATATGTATATATGTATATAAAAAAACGGACAAGAACACACTCTAAAATCGGTCGTCCTTATTTTTTAAATAGACCACAAGCCCGCAAAATTTAAAAAAGTTGCCTGTACGTTTAGTTCGGAAAGAACATTTCTTATCAAGAAAACCTAAAAGAAACAACCTGAAGCCATTATGGCAAATTAGAGGGCATGGGCTCGGACATACAGGGTAAAGTTGTTGATTGCTCTCAACCTGGCGAGATGCCAGCAACGATCCCTGTTTTAATGCCGTGGTCAAGTCAACATACAGCCTCCTCGCGGCGCCCTCTGGATAGCCACTACAACAACCATTGAGAGGTGAAGAAACGTATGCAGCGAAAAAAACCCCGACCAGAATGACGGTTGTGCGGCGGGCTAACAATCCGCCCACGTAAGAAAAACTTAAAGTTATGAATGAGCAAGATGACTCGGATACACGGACGGATACTCGACGACGACAACGCACGAAAAAGGAACACGATTTGCGAGTATGCTCCTGGAATGTCAGAACCCTGTACACTCCCGGAGCTGCTCATAAACTAGAAGGAATCCTCACGCAATACAAGGCGGATATTACTGCGGTCCAGGAAATACGCTGGATAGGAAACGGTATGATTAGGAAGAAAAATTGCGACATTTATTGCAGCTGTCACAAAAGGTTGCACTTACTGGGATGCGGATTTGTCGTGGAAAGCGGTTAAGGTCGAAGGTCATCGACTTTAAACCTATAAGTGATCGCCTGGCTGTGATCCGCATCAGAGGCAGATTTTATAACATCAGTCTTATATGTGCACACGCCCCTACCGACGACGCTAAAGACCCTATCAAGGAGGACTTCTATGACCACCTGGACAACGCCTACGGAGCTTGTCCGGAGTGCGATGTAAAAATCGTGCTCGGGGACTTCAACGCCAAAATAGGTAAGGAGAACACCCTTGGCGGAGTGATCGAAAAGCACAGCCTCCACGATATAACAGCACTCCCGATAAGAAACCCTTGGTATGTTGGCGAGTGTAAATAGAAAAAAGCAGCAACCGACGAGGCGTACCAAAAGGCGCTGCAAAGGAAAACCAGGGCAGTGCAAGAAGAGTACCGAGCAAGAGGAAGGGAGGAGGAAAAACTACTGCGACAAATGAAAAGAATCTTCGCAGCCTCCCAGCTCAAGGATATCGAGGAGTCTAGGGATAAACATAAAACACGAGCCTTTTACAAGAAGGCCAAAGGCCTTGCAAGAGGCTTCAAAAAGGGCACCCATGCTCTTCGAAACTGCAAGGGTAATCTTGTCACCGACCCGCAGGGAATAGTGGATGTATTTAAGCAGCATTTCCAGCAGCTGCTTAACGAGCATGACCAAGAGAGAGTGGTAGGGACCGAGGAAATCCCAACTCCCGCCGCTGAAGTAGTCCTCCCGCCCAGCATCGAAGAAGTCGGCACAGCTATTCAGAAGCTGAAGAACAACAAAGCCGCAGGCTCAGATGGCTTGCCATCAGAGCTCTTCAAGGCTGGCGGCGATGTTCTGGTAGGGAGCATGCACCAGATCATCTACAGAATTTGGGAAGATGAAAGCATGCCCGACGACTGGAATACCAGCTCTATATGCCCCATCCACAAAAAAGACGATCCTACCTCTTGCAAGAACTATAGAGGTACATATGTCCCTGCTCAATGTCGCATACAAGATCCTGTCCAGCATACTGTGTGAACGTCTAAAGCCCTTTTGCCCCGCACTAATCGGCAGCTACCAGTGCGGCTTCCGGCCCGGCAAATCGACTGTAGACCAAATATTCACACTTCGACAAATCGTAGTAAAGACCAGCGAGTTTCAAATCGATAGACACCATCTACTTCTCGAGTTTAAAAACGCATACGACAGCATTCATCGCAAAGAAATGTTTGCTGCGATGGCCGAATTCGGGATCCCTGGAAAACTGATCCGGCTTTGTCGCGCCACGCTAAAAAATACGCGATGCATCGGTTCTAGGACCTCTGAACCATTTGAAATATGCACCGGATTTCGGCAAGGAGATGCGCTGTCTTGTGACTTCTTCAATTTGGTGCGGGAGCGGATAGTGCGACGGGCAGGCGTCACCGGCTGTCCAGCTGCTAGGATACGCGAATAATATTGACATCATCGCGCGGTCTCGGCGTGATGTAGTAGAAGCTCTCACGGCTAATGAGGAACAGGCGAAACGGGTTGGTCTTAAAGTCATCGAGGATAAGACAAAGTACGTGCTGTCAGGCAAAAACCGATACGTGGCTCACCACCTTGGACAAAATATAACGATTGACAGCTACAATTTCGAGGTGGTTAAGGAGTTTGTCTACCTGGGGGAAAATATAAACTCCACAAACGACACAAGAATGGAGATACGGCATAGAATCGCCCTTGGCAACCGCTGCTACTTCGGTTTGTCATGACAACTTGGGTTAAAATTCCTCACTCGAAGAACCAAAATCATGCTTTACAAAACGCTCATACTGCCAGTCTTGCTGTACGGAGCCGAAAGCTTGACGATGAGCAGGGCGACGGAGCTGATTTTGGGTTCTTTCGAAAGAAAATTTCTTCGCAGGATATCTGGTCCTAACTGTGAGGAAGGTGAATGGAGGGGGAACCGCGAACTCTACGAGCTGTACATAGATGTGGATATAGTTCGGAAGGTCGACTCCGTCGATTAGGTATATTGGCTCGGCCACATCGAGCGCATAAACACCAACGCTCGAGCTAAGAGGGTCTTCGATTCTGAGCCTCCTGGTTCGAGAAGAAGAGGAAGACCGAACCTCCGGTATAAAGACCCAGTAAACGCGGATGCAAGCCAACTTGGTCAAGGATGGAAGGCAGCTATAGCTCAGGCTCAGATCCTCCATGGATTGCCGTCCTGATAAGTAAATATGTAAATATGTAAGCATTATGGCAAATTAAGCATTGAATACAAGAATGGTGAATACGGAACAGTATGGCAATATCAGAAAGCACAAGAAAGAATTTACAGAGTTCTTAGGAACAGTAAAAGACTAGATAGGTACCCTAATGAACAATTTTGCCTGCAAAAAAATGAATAGGTGACGAGGAACATCCGCGTCATGGAAAAGGGCTTTATCAAACAGATTTGATCCTTTAGACTGTACGGAGTACACTATCGACTAAGTTCATCAGCCATATAAGGCAACTTTTTTACGAGCAATCCATGATATAGTAGTTAGCGCCTTCCTTCCTTCCTTCCATTGACGTCTCGCTGTGTCCGTCCAATCACGTCAATGTCGTCGGCGTACGCAAGCAATTGAGTAGACTTGAAATAAATCGTACCTCTTGTGTTGGCCAGTGACTCTTGCACGATCTTTTCAAGCACGATGTTGAAAAAGTTGCATGACAGCGCGTCACCTTGCCTAAATCCTTTTTTAACATCAAAGGTCTCGGTTTGCTCATTACTGACCTTAATGGAGCAGCGAGAATTCTCTATTGTCATCCTGCACAGTCGCACGAGCTTGGCAGGGATGTTAAAACTAGACTACATAGGAATAAGTATCCTTAATGTTGCATACAAGATTTTCGCTGCCGTTTTGTGTGAACGCCTGAAGCCGTTCGTAAATAAGCTGATAGGTCCTTATCAGTGTGACTTCAGGCCAGGGAGGTCCACCATCGACGAAATCTTCACACTATGGCAGATCCTGGAGAAAACCAATGAATTTCATGTCGACAATCACCTCCTATTAGTCGACTTCAAAGCCGTATACCACAGCGTAATTAGAGACTAGCTATACAACGCAATATATACCTTTGACATACCTGCTAAACTCGTCAGACTATGCAGGATGACTTTGGAGAATGCTCGGTGAATGCTGGGTGAACACCTTACCGACAGTTCTGATGTCAAAAAAGGGCGATGCGCTGTCGTGTGATTTCTTCAACATCATATTGGAAATGATTGTGCAAAAATCACCGGCCAATACAAGAGGCACAATCTATTTCAAATCCTCGCAACTCCTTGCATACGCCGACTATATTGACATAATAGGTAGGTCACAGCGAGATGTCAATGAGGTGTTTACGAGTATTGAGGCGGGGACGGCGAAAATTGGTTTGGCAGTAAACCATCCATATATGCTGGCATAAAAAAAAGTCGCTCACCACCGACGTCTTGGCCAGAACGTTTGTATTGGCAGATATAAGTTCGAGGTAGTTAAGGACTTCGTCTACCTTGGCTCCGCAGTGACCTGGAACAACGACATCAGTTCCGAAATCAAACGCAGAATCACTCTTGCCAATCGCTGTTTCTTTGGGCTCAGGAGGCAATAGAGCCCTCTCTCGGACGACAAAGTTGACTCTATATAAGGCCCTTATCATCCCGGTAGTGCTGTATGGCGCAGAAGCATGGACACTATCTATAGCGGATGAGGAGGCTCTTGGTCGGTTCAAGAAAGAGATTTTGCGCATGATTTTCGGGCCTATAAACGCAGACGGGGGATGGAGGAGAAGATTCAACCACGAACTTTACGGGCTGTACAGCGACATGAGTCTAGTCAGGCGTCTACGGATTTAACGCCCAAGATGACTGGGCCATGTAGACACCACAACTTCAGCCAGGAGAGTCTGTGAATCCAAGCCCGAGATACGAAGAAGCAGAAGACGGCCGCATTTATGATGGTGCACACAGGTGGAAGGGGACCTCAGCTATCTGGGCGTGCGACACTTGAAAAGACTAGTGAAAGAGCGTGCTAGGTGGGGAGGCATGTTAGTTAAGGCCCAGGTTCACCCAGAACTGTAGCGCCCACTAAGTAAGTAAGTAAGTTCCACTGTGTCGCCGACATTATAAGGTTTCAGCGTCTGTTTGAAATTTTCAGACTTTGGTTCACCTTTTGAGGCATACTTTGTGATGTAAAATAACACTGCATACCAGGATGGTAATGTCATGTCAAAGCTCTAGGAGCTTTAGCAATTCGTCAACTACGAGGAGCCACAGGAGAGGCGATAGAACATCCCTCTGTGGTGTGCCACGGCTGACTCTCACCCTTCCATTTGCTCGTTCTATCGACGAGTTTACTATACGAGTACTTAGCATTTGTTCAACCCATCTACAGATTCCCGAATTTATGTGGGCCATCCGTAGGCTGGATATTATTACCTCGGTACTGACGTTATTGAAGGCACCCTCAACATCTAGAAAGGCCCCCAGGGCATATTTCTTAGCATTGAGTGCCTTTTCTTTCGTATAGACCACCCTGTGAAGAGCGGTATCTACCGATCTACCCTTTATGTATGCATTGTGTGATTGTGATATTTAGCTATCACCAATCTCATCTCTTATGTATTTGTCGATTGGTCGTTCCAGTGTTTTCATAAGGAAGGAGGATAGGCGCATAGGTCTATACTCCTTTGCCGTGGCATGGTTAACCTTCCCTGACTTGGGTATAAACACCACCCTAACCTCCCTCCATGCTTGTGGGACATAACCCATCCTAAGGCACCAGCAGTATATGCGTTCTAACCAGGGGATGATAAGTTCCCCTGGTTCTTGCAGCATTTTCGGATATATACCGCCTATTCCTGGCGCCTTGTAGGGTTCGAATGATTTTACCGCCCACAGGATTTTTTCTTTGGTAACGATCTTATCGATTATTTCAGGCCCAGTCTGTTCCCTTACCAGTGTAATTGCCGTCTCAAATGTTCCCGCGTTTACACAGTTAGGGAATTGACACTTTAGTAGGGCGTCAAGCATGCTTTCGTTTGAGTCTGTCCAGCTACCATCAGATTTCCTGATTGAAGAAACCTGCGTAGGAGCCTTGGCAAGAACCTTTCTCAGACGAGCCGCATCCGTACATGATTCGATAGACCCGCAGAGATTTCTCCACGAGCTCTTTTTTGCGAATCTAATTTCCTTTTTGAGTCACTTAACATTATCTCTGTAACTTGACCATTCGATGGAACCCTCTTTAGCGAGGTTCCAACTTTCTCTGGAGATACGTAGCCGCTCTGCTATTTTTGCGTTCCACCACGATGGGTGGTTCTTTTTGCTTGGTTTTTTGATGGGGCAAGATCTCTCGATGGACCGGTTTAGCTTAGCGGTTAGGTTCAGTATCATCTTACCGATGTCTTTTGTGGAGTTGGGATTTCCATTCAGAGGCCGAACTAGGGTTCTTCCGAATTCCGTGTTGAACTTTTGGCATTTCGCCTTCCGCGGATTCCGAAAGACATTGCCATCCGTTACACAAAGATTCAGATCAAAGAGTATCCAGCAATGGTCAGAAAGTGACGCTTTGTCGGACACTCTCCAGTCCGAGACCTTTGCGTTACCGTTTCCATTTACTAAAGTAACGTCTATAACCTCCCTTCTATTTTTAGTGACAAAAGTTGGTGAATTACCACGGGTACATATAGTTAAGTTAGTATTAAGGGCATAACCGAACAGAGCCTCACCTCTACTATTTGTGTTAGTGCTACCCCAAATGGTATGATGGGCGTTAGCATCACACCCTAAGACTAAGTTCTTCTTACCTTGTTTGGTTATTGAAACCAGTTTCCTTACTCCTTCCGAGGGGACGTCCGTGCCTTCATCATATGGTAGATAACCGACGCCATCGTGAAGGTGCCGTCTTTTCCTTTGACTTCCACATCCGTCTGAGCACCCGAGCTGAAATTGGTTAGCATTAGTGTGTGGAGTTCTTTCCTGGCCACAATACCAATACAAGTCCTTACCTTGCCTTCGTTACCGTTATAAATTATTTTGTATTTTGATGACCCTAGCCCCTTTACCCGATTGTGGAGAATCCATGGTTCCTGGACTAGGGCCAGGTCAAGTTGTTCCTTGTTGAGGAGCAGCATGAGGTTTACCGAGGCGGCTTTACTGTGGTGGAGGCTTATTTGTACTACCTTCATATCATGTATTAAAATGTTAGACTCTTATGTAGGTGAACCACTTATAATTCTTAAATAGAAACCAGTTAAACATGCACTAATTCAGTTTCAATCTATAATCATCATTAATACGCCAGAAAAGGAATTACCCTTCCATACGCTTCTATTCGGGGGAAGTGATGTCAAGGAGCCACTTTAACCTCATGAACCCCTTAGTCACGCACTTGAAGAAGAATTGTCTAAGACATTTGACGGGCTGCCATGCCATGAAGAAAGAAAAGGTAAAGGGTTGTGTTATTTCCCACCGCACAGTCTGGAAATAATCCAATAGGTCACCTAACCGAACGTGACGTTTAAAACAATACCCAACTTGATTGACATATCATGTCGTTTGGACCTCTCTCTGCTGGGCATCATTCAACATTCGTCCTTAAAACAAAAACAGATTTGCACTCACATTTTTACCACCGACAGGACCACATGCCGAGACCATTTCAATTTCCTAATTGTTTATTACCGAACCGAAGGATATTTAATAAATGCAAATGCACTGTACACGTACATATAGTACGTTGTACAAGGTGAAATGTCACAAATCGATATCATGGTGAGCATCTGCTCATACAGTTTATGTGATTGTATGTGTATGCGTCTGTAATATTTGAATAAATTAAATTTTATAAAATCCGCAGGAAGTTTGTCTGAGCATTCATTCACTCCTAACACGGCGGTGGCGTGGAGTTGTTTGTATTTTTCCCAGTGGCGTGGTGTATTCAGGATGCAATGGCGTTGCTATTTCTTTATATTATTTTGTATATCCTTTTCCTGGGTAGTTTGTTTGGCTGTCAACTCATTATTCGATTTGTACCTTTAGTCATCGCTTTTTTTTTATTATTTCCTCTTCATAGAGAATCAGCGTTAAGGACATTTG
Source organism: Eumerus sabulonum (assembly GCA_951905685.1). Classification (NCBI taxonomy): domain Eukaryota; kingdom Metazoa; phylum Arthropoda; class Insecta; order Diptera; family Syrphidae; genus Eumerus; species Eumerus sabulonum. The sequence continues at coordinate 22,184,954 of OX645062.1, read as the reverse complement.
TCGTGGAGCGTAACCTCGGTGAGTGGTCGATTGAATTGCTTCTCGAATCAATACGTGTTAGGTATGTGCGCATCATGTACATAGATGTATGGGTATTTCGACAATATACTTTAAATTAGGAAAGATTTGTTTTCTTATGCCCGCATTCTAAGCAGATAAGATATGACTACTTCTCCTTTTTATCGTCCGCTACAGTTCCGGATGAACCTGGACCTCAACTAACATACCCCTCCAACGAGCACGATCCTTTGCGAGCCTTTTCCATCGCCGCACACCCAGTTGGCTGAGGTCCCCTTCCACCTGTGTGCGTCATCTTAAGTGCCCCCGTCCTCTGTTTCTGCGTCCCTCGGAGAGTGGATTCAAAGACTCTCCGGGCTGGAGCTGTGGTGTCCATTCGCTCTACATGGGCTAGCCATCTTCGGCGTTGAATCCGTAAACGCCTGACTAGACTCATGTCTAGTCGACCAAGGACCAATGACCTTCTCAACCGCTTTTGATAGTGTCCATGCTTCTGCGCCGTACAGCAGGACCGGGATAACAAGGGTCTCTATTACTTAATTGCCTCCTGAGCCCAAAGAAACAGCGATTGGCAAGAGTGATACTGCGTTTGATTTCGGAACTGATGTCGTTGTTCCAAGTCACGGCGGAACCAAGGTAGACGAAGCCCTTAACTCTTCTTCTTCTTAGTGGGCGCTACAGTTCGGGGTGAACCTGGGCCTCAACCAACATGCCCCTCCATCTAGCACGATCTTTCGCTAGCCTTTTCCATTGCCGCACACCCAGTTGGCTGAGGTCCCCTTCCACCTGTGTGCGCCATCTTAAGTGCGGCCGTAAACGCCTGACTAGACTCATGTCTAGTCGACCAAGGACCAATGACCTTCTCAACCGCTTTTGATAGTGTCCATGCTTCTGCGCCGTACAGCAGGACCGGGATAACAAGGGTCTCTATTACTTAATTGCCTCCTGAGCCCAAAGAAACAGCGATTGGCAAGAGTGATACTGCGTTTGATTTCGGAACTGATGTCGTTGTTCCAAGTCACGGCGGAACCAAGGTAGACGAAGCCCTTAACTCTTCTTCTTCTTAGTGGGCGCTACAGTTCGGGGTGAACCTGGGCCTCAACCAACATGCCCCTCCATCTAGCACGATCTTTCGCTAGCCTTTTCCATTGCCGCACACCCAGTTGGCTGAGGTCCCCTTCCACCTGTGTGCGCCATCTTAAGTGCGGCCGTCCTCTGCTTCTTCGTCCCTCGGGGTTGGATTCAAAGACTCTCCGGGCTGGAGCTGTGGTGTCCATTCGCTCTAAATGGCCCAGCCATCTTAGGCGTTGAATCCGTAGACGCCTGACTAGACTCATGTCGCTGTACAGCCCGTAAAGTTCGTGGTTGAATCTTCTCCTCCATCCCCCGTCTGCGTTTATAGGCCCAAAAATCACGCGCAAAATCTTTCCCTCGAACCGACCAAGGGCCTCCTCATCCGCTTTTGATAGTGTCCATGCTTCTGCGCCGTACAACAGGACCGGGATGATAAGGGTCTTATATAGAGGCAACTTTGTCGTTCGGGAGAAGGCTCTATTACTCAGTTGCCTCCTGAGCCCAAAGAAACAGCGATTGGCAAGAGTGATTCTGCGTTTGATTTCGGAACTGATGTCGTTGTTCCAGGTCACTGCGGAGCCAAGGTAGACGAAGTCCTTAACTACTTCGAACTTATATCTGCCAATACAAACGTTCTGGCCAAGACGTCGGTGGTGAGCGACCTTTTTTATGACAGCATATATGGATGGTTTACTGCCAAACCAATTTTCGCCGTCCCCGCCTCAATACTCGCAAACGCCTCATTGACATCTCGCTGTGATCTACCTATTATGTCAATATCGTCGGCGTATGCAAGGAGTTGCAAGGATTTGAAATTGATTGTGCCTCTTGTATTGGCCAGTGATTTTTGCACAATCATTTCTAATATGATGTTAAAGAAATCCAACGACAGCGCATCGCCCTGCCTAAATCCTTTTTTGACATCAAAACTATCGGTAAGGTGTTCACCGATTCGGATGGGCGAGCATTCTCCAAAGTCATCCTGCATAGTCTGACGAGCTTAGCAGGTATGTCAAAGGTAGACATAGCGTTGTATAGCTCGTCTCTAATTACGCTGTCGTATGCGGCTTTGAAGTCGACAAATGGGTGGTGAGTGTCGACTTGAAATTCATTGGTTTTTTCCAGAATCTGCCGTAGTGTGAAGATTTGGTCGATGGTGGACTTCCCTGGCCTGAATCCGCACTGATAAGGGCCTATCAGCTTATTTACAAAAGGCTTCAGGCGTTCACACAACACGGCAGAGAAGATTTTGTAGGCGATGTTAAGGAGACTTATTCCTCTATAGTTGGCGCAATCAGAGGGGTCTCCTTTCTTGTGGATCGGGCATACGATGCTGAGACTCCATTCCTCGGGCATGCTTTCCTCTAACCATATCTTATGGATGAGCTGGTGCATGCCCCCAACCAGGTCATCCCCAGCTGCCTTGAAGAGCTCAGCAGTCTGCGCCAGCAACTTTATTCGACTTGAGCTTCGATATGGCAACCTTAACTTCGTCGAGGTCAGGGGGACAGAATTCTCTGCGGTCTCCGTCGGTTAGAAATGGATCATTCTGCCTGACAGCGGTATATTGACTAACATCGCCGTTATACAGTCTGCAGAAGTGGTTTTTCCATATTCTCAGCATCGACTGCGGTTCTACTACTAGGTGTCCGTTCTCATCCCTGCAGGCTTCCGTTCTGGCTTTATAACCTTGGCATGTTCGCTTTGTCTGTTGATAAAACTTTCGAACGTCACGCCTGCAATATCACCTCTCCAAATCCTCAATCGCGCGCTTCTCGTGCTCTTTCTTCTTTCTTCTGAGAAGCTTATGCTCCTCCCTTCTTTTTAACTCGTAGAGCTCACGAGCTGCTCTTGTTCTCTTATGCAGCGAGGCCTTATATGCATCCTGCTTCGCTGTGTGAATCCTTCTGCACTCGTCATCGAACCAGGTATTTCTTCGTGGTGGAGCCTTGAAACCCAAAACTTCGGATGCAGAGCTTTTCAGGGCTCGTTTGCAAAGGCTCCACTGCTGTTCTATTGATAGCGTGGAGGATTGAGGTGTATTGGAGAGCTTAAGGGAGACGCGATCGGTAAAAGCACGAGCGGTTTGTGGCGATAGTAGCTTTCCGACGTCATAACTTTGTATTCTTACTCTACTCCGTTGCGTTCGTGATATCCGTAAGCGCATCTTGGCTACAACAAGATAGTGGTCCGAGTCGATGTTAGCCCCTCGGAAAGTTCGAACATCAAGAATAGTGGAGGAGTGTCTGACGTCGATCGCGATGTGATCAATCTGGTTGGTAGTCGATTGATCAAAAGACCGCCAGGTGCCTTTGGCTAGAAGGAGATTTCGCTCCGTAGCAAGATCAATCAGCCTGTGTCCGTTATCGGAGGTGGTGTCGTGTAGGCTATGTTTGCCGATGACTCGTTCAAATATGCTTGCCTTACCCAGCTTAGCATTGAAGTCTCCTAGTACAATTTTGATGTACAATTTTGATGTCATAGCTGGGACATTGGGCATACGTTCTGTCTAGGAGATCGTAGAACTCATCTTTGGCTGAGTCATCCTTGTCTTCCGTGGGGGCGTGGACGCAGATCAGGCTGGTATTAAAAAAATTTGCCTTGATACGGATTGTTATGAGGCGTTGGCTCACATGCCGAAAGCTTAGGACTTTTTGCCTTAGTCCACCTCGAACAACAAATCCGCATCCAAACAATCGTTGCCCTCTCTCCCTATAGCAGTCGCCGTAGTAAACATCGCAGTTTTTCATCCGCTTTATACCCGGTCCATTCCATCGCATTTCCTGGATGGCGGTGATGTCCGCTTTATAGCGGTCTAGGGCGTCCGCAAGTTGTTCGGCTGCACGTGGCCTGTTTAGGGACCTAACATGCCACGTACAAAGCCGAAGACCATTGTCCTTTTTTCGTTTTTTGCAAGGGTCGTCAACATAAATCCGGTCCGTTATATGTGGTTGTTTCGGAATTTGAGTTTTTTTTACGGTTACGGTTTACTAGGCCGTAGCCCTTCCCCGTCTGCAATTTCCATAGGAAATCTCCAGATGGCACCACGAGGAGGTGGGGATAGGACTTACTAACAGTGCCGCATGATGTTCGACTGCGGTGGCTCTTCTCGCTTTTTAGCAGGTCAGCATCCGTCGGATAGATGCTACCCCTACGAGGCCTTTGGTAGCCCTTTGCCATCCCTTAACTACCTCAAACTTATAACTGCCAGTATAAACGTTCTGATCAAGACGTCGATGGTGAGTGAGTGTCCTTTTTTGATGACAGCATACATTTAGTTTTGCCCTCGTTTACTGCCAAACCAATTTATGGCGCCTCCGTCTCAATACACGTAAACGCCTCATTGACATCTCGCTGCGTTCTTCCGATTCCATCCGCGTATGCGAGGAGTTGTGGGGATTTGAATTTAATTGTGCCTTTGGTGTTGGCCAACGATTTTTGCACAATCATTTCTAATACGATTTTTAAGGCCAGAGCTAGGATTGCCTTTTTTTGTGGATCGGGCAAATAGAGCTGATATTCGAGTCATTGGATAGAGTTAGAGAGTTAGAGAGGATTTGGGGGTGGGACAGAATGGCCTGATCACTGCGCCCACAAGTGGGCCTATTATGATGTCCCCCACTTACAGTTCACTCATAAATCCTGAGTTCGTAGTAAAACTTAGTATGCTTTTGATTGAGCTAGCAGCAATCGTTCTTGATTCATGTGAGAGATGAAGTTGGGAGGAATAACCTGGCTTTTCTGCTACCTTTCGATTGTGACCAGAGGTGATCGGCCGTGTTCCTTAACCAACTGTTTATGCAGAATTTGGTGGTACTGATGGGTATGCCGCAGAAAAGCGGAGCCTTTCCTTGCTGGTAGGTCCGCCTTTTCGTTGCCTGTATGGCCGCCGTGTCCAGGTATCCAAGTGAGGTGAACTCTGTTTATGCTGGCCAGCTGGTATAGTAGTTGTAGGCGGTCCCATAACAGTTTGGAGGTGATCTCATAGCCCTTTAGGGCCAGAAGTGCTGCCTCGTGCCCGCGGTTGAAAGAGTGTCGATTGGGAAATGTTTTTGCTAAAGTTGTATTTGGGGAGACAATTGTCTATGTGAGATATTCTTAGGATTTCATGCTCGTCTAGTTCAGTAAGGATGTCAGGATGAAAGAGCCTACAATTAGAGTCATCCTCCGCGGCTAGTCTGTGGGCTTCTTTCTTCAGTTGGAGGTGAAGAGGTGGTAGGTCCGTGATGACTTCTAGTGCTGCTGTGGGGGTTATTTTAGCTAGTCTTTGCAGTTTGTTGAGCTTGGCTTGTACTGATACTTGTTTTGTTTTGTACCACCAGACGGGCGCAGCATGTGTGAGAATTGGTCTGGTGATAGCTGTATAGAGCCAGCGGGATATTTTGGGATTTATGCCCCAGTTTTTGCCAGTGAGACTTCTGCTGGTCCATAGAGAGATCCTGACTTTCTCAATAGTCTTTATAATGTGAGAGTTCCAAGTAAGCTTATCCCTAGGTATTTGATTTCTTTTAAGAACCCTATCGCTTCACCAAAGAGAGTGGGTTTGATGAGTTTATGCCGGTTCCTCCTTTTGGTGAAGCGACCAGAGTGCTTTTTCTGGGGTTGACATTTAGTGCAACCTTCATCCACCAGTTTGCAACAAGGTTTAGTGCCCTTTGGGGGAGCTCCGAGACTGTGTCTTCGAATTTTCTTCTGATTAGGATCACTATATCAATGGTGTAGCCTTGGACATAGAAACCATTGTTGCTGAGTATGTTAATCAGTTCATTGACTACGATGGACCATAGGAGGGGCCGCGGCTTTTACATTGATTTCATCATTGCCTAGTGAAGGGTTTATTTTCCTATTACTAAGCATGTATTGGATCGAATTGCATGGGATTTGGTGATCCAGGCTGTTAGCTCCTGCAGAGCATGCGTGGTTGATTTCCCAGACTGGTGCGCATATTCGTTCCTATGAAGTGGTGATCTTTTCAGAGCACCGTCCCTTATATGCCTATCCAATATTTTTTCCATTGTTTTTAGGAGAAAGAGTAAGCCTTATCGGTCTGTATGACTTGGGCAGGTCTGTAGGTCTACGGCCTGCTTTGGGAATACATTTTACCATTACCTCTGTCCAGCTCGTCGGTTTGTATCCCCATGCATAGCTGGTTCTGAAGATGTTGATTAGCATGGGGCTGATTTGCGCACTTTTGGAGGGCATGGCTCGGACATAGAGGGTAAAGTTGTTGATCGCTCTCAACCTGGCGAGATGCCAGCAACGATCCCTGTTTAAATGCCCGGGTCAAGTTGACATACGGCCTCCTCGCGGCATCCTCGGGATAGCCTCTTCAACAACCATTGGGAGGTGAACAAACGTATGCAGCGACAAGACCCCGACCAAAATGGCGGTTGTGCGGCGGGCTGACAATCCGCCTACGTAAAAAAATAAAAGTTATGAATGAGCAAGGTGCCTCGGATACACGGCCGGATACTCGACGACGACAACGCACGAAAAAGGAACACGATTTGCGAGTATGCTCCTGGAATGTCAGAACCCTGCACACTCCCGGAGCTGCTCATAAACTAGAAGGAATCCTCACGCAGTACAAGGCGGATATTACTGCGGTCCAGGAAATACGCTGGATAGGAAACGGTATGATTAGGAAGAAAAATTGCGACATTTATTGCAGCTGTCACAAAAGGTTGCTCTTACTGGGATGCGGATTTGTCGTGGGACAGCGGTTAAGGTCGAAGGTCATCGACCTTAAACCTATAAGTGATCGCCTGGCTGTGATCCGCATCATAGGCAGATTTTATAACATTAGCCTTATATGTGCACACGCCCCTACCGACGAGGCTGAAGACCCTATCCAGGAGGACTTCTATGACCTCCTGAACAACACCTACGGAGCTTGTCCAGAGTACGATGTAAAAATCGTGCTCGGGGACTTCAACGCCAAAATCGGTAAGGAGAACAGAAAAAGAGCAGAAAAAGACAGCAGCCGACGAGGCGTACTAAAAGGCGCTGCAGAGGAAAACCAGGGCAGCGCAAGAAGAGTACCGAGCCAGAAGAAGGGAGGAGAAAAAACTACTGCGACAAAAGAAAAGAATCTTCGCAGTCTCCCAGCTCAAGGATATCGAGGAGTCTAGGGTTAAACATAAAATACGAGCCTTTTACAAGAAAGCCAAAGGCCTTGCAGGAGGCTTCAAAAAGGGCACCCTGGCTCTTCGGAACTGCGAGGGTAATCTTGTCACCGACCCGCAGGGAATAGTGGATGTACTTAAGCAGAACTTCCAGCAGCTGCTTAACGAGCATGACCAAGAGAGAGTGGTAGGGACCGAGGAAATCCCAACTCCAGCTGCTGAAGTAGTCCTCCCACCCAGCATCGAAGAAGTCGGCACAGCTATTCAGAAGCTGAAGAACAACAAGGCCGAGAGCTCTTCAAGGCTGGCGGCGATGTTCTGGTAGGGAGCATGCACCAGATCATCTGCAGAATTTGGGAAGATGAGAGCAGGCCCGACGACTGGAATACCAGCTCTATATGCCCCATCCACAAAAAAGGCGATCCTACCTCTTGCAAGAACTATAGAGGTATATCCCTGCTCAATGTCGCATACAAGATCCTGTCCAGCGTATTGTGTGAACGTCTAAAATCATTTTGCACCGCACTAATCGGCAGTTGCCAGTGCGGCTTCCGGCCCGAAAAATCAACTATAGACCAAATTTTCACACTTCGACAAATCCTGGAAAAGACCAACGAGTTTCGAATCGATACACACCATCTTTTCGTCGATTTCAAAGCCGCATACGACAGCATTCATCGTGAAGAACTGTTTGGGGCGATGGCAGAATTCGGGATCCCGGTAAAACTGATCCAGTTGTGTCGCGTCACGCTAAAAAACACGCGATGCACCGTGCAACTCGGTTCTAGGACCTCGGAACCATTCGAAACATGCACCGGATTTCGGCAAGGAGATGCGCTGTCATGTGACTTCTTCAACCTGGTGCTGGAGCAGATAGTGCGACGGGCAGGCCTCAACAGGGAAGGCACTATCTTCTACAAGTCCATCCAGCTGCTAGGATACACGGATACGCGGATGATATCGACATCATCGCGTGTTCTCGCCGTGGCATTGTGGAAGCATTAACGGCGATTGAAGAACAGGCGAAACGAGTTGGTCCTAAGATCAATGAGGACAAAACGAAATACATGCTGTCAAGCAAAAACCAATCCGTCGCTCACCACCTGGGACAAAATATAACAATTGACAGCTACAATTTCGAGGTAGTTAAGGAGTTTGTCTACCTCGGGGCAAACGTAAGTTCCAAAAATGACACCACAGTGGAGATCCGGCATAGAATCGCCCTTGGCAACCGCTGCTACTTCGGCTTGGCCAAACAAGTGGGGTCAAAACTCCTCACTCGAAAGACCAAAGTCAAACGCTTTACAAAACGCTCATTCTGCCAGTCTTGCTGTACAGAGCCGAAAGCTGGACGATAAGCAGGACAGCGGAGCTGATTTTGGGTTCTTTCGAAAGAAAAATTCTGCGCCGGATATTTGGTCCTGTCTGTGAGGAAGGTGAATGGAGAAGAAAACACAACCGCGAACTCTACGAGCTGTACCAAGATGTGGATGTAGTCCGGAAGGCAAGGATCCGTCGACTACACTGGCTCGGCCACATCGAGCGCATGGACATCAACGCTCCAGCTAAGAGGGTCTTCGACTCCGAGCCTCCTGGTTCGAAAAGAAGAGGAAGACCGAACCTCCGGTATAAAGACCAAGTAGTCGCGGATGTAAGACATCTTGGTCTTGACAACTGAAAGTAGCGTGCCCGGGACCGTCAAGGATGGAAGGCAGCTGTAGCTCAGGCTCAGATCCTCCATGGATCGCTGGCCTGATAAGTAAGTAAGTAAGTAAGTGATTTGCGCACTTCCTTTCTGAAGGAGGACTGGGAAGATGAAACAGATCCGTCGATGATCTGACATCGATGTTTCTGTTGAGACATGCCAGTTTAGGATAGAGTTGCCTATGAACGGGGTGGTTAGGGTGAGGTCTAATGCCCCTTCTCTAATTCTATTCATAAAGGTGGGAATGTTTCCACGGTTTATGATATCGAGATTGTTTTTGAGAATAATTCCTATAAGATACACACCTCTTTTGTTTATGCCCGAGCTTCCCCATGCTGTGTGGTGGGCGTTGGCGTCACAGCATATGATGATTTGTCAGCCTCTTCTTCCACAGTAGTAGAGAAGATATTGCAGTGGTGTGAAGCTTAGATCGGTGGAGTCGCCCGCTAGGTAGGCTGAGCTAATTACGGCATCTGATCTACCTTTCGTAGTGGATAGCTGGATAATGGCAGCTTATTCGTGTGTCGTCGAGTATGCGTTCATCTTCCCTAATTCTACAGATGATCTGGTGTATGCTCTCTACCAGAACATCGCTTGAAGAGCAAGCCATCTGAGCCTGCGGCCTTTTGAAAAGCTGTGCCGACTTCTTCGATGCTGGGTGGGACGACTACTTCAGCGGCTGGAGTTAGGATTTCCTCAGTCTCTACAGCTCTCTTGGTCATAGTTAAGCAGCTGCTGGAAATGCTTCTTAAATACATTAACTATTCCCTACGGGCCGGTGACAGCATTACTCTCGAAATTTCGGCGAGCCTGGACGCCTTTTTTGAAGCCTCCTGCAAGGCTTTTGGATTTCTTATAAAAGGCCCTAGGGAGGCTGGGAAGCCGAGAAACTACTTTTCTTTGGTCAACCCTTCTACTACTTTCAAAATTGTGGATCAAAAACTAAATTGACCAACACTTGTCTAAGTTCTAGGTTATTATGGGATCAAAGAGAGAATAAGAAATGTGACGAGTTCACTAGAATGAGCACAGTTGAATTTTCTTCCAGAGCTAAACCTTCAAAACGATTTTCCTAAAATGTCTTAAAGAAAAAATGAATCATGCTGCACAATACCACCCTAATTGAATAGCAACTTTTTGTATTTGACGTTTGTTTCACATGTTAGTATTCCACAGTCCGAATGTATTTTTCTTCAGGAGGTGTACTCATATGCTCAGAACTTGTATCCCCTCATGTCGCATTGAGTATCCATTATGTCTGTATGAAGTAGCAACGCAGAAGTGCATATGTACGTACCATGCACAAGAGCATTCTTTGTGATTGTGGCAAGCAACATGGCATTCAGTTGTCGTAGTTGCTGCTTGTCTTTTGTTAAACCTGCCCTACGTACATATTCCGTTTCCTTCTAGCCAGATCCATCTCCACGTCCTTTTCGCCATTAGTAGTCCTATTTGCTGCTGCACAATTATAATGCCCGTCGGTTGTATGTGAGTTGGCAAATAGACTAAGCCGCCTTCACTTCCTACCCGTGTTCCTTCACTTATGTCTCTTCTGCTTGCCTCACAGCTTTCACAGCTTGTATAGTTCCTACAACTAGTTCGCTTTGATATGCTAATCCTCGGGCTTTATCTATCTTATATACATACATACATATGTGCTTGACATTATTGTTGACTAACTCGCTTCTCAAATGGTAATTAGACAGAATAAGATAATTTGGAGTGCAAACGAGTGCATGTTAGTGCACACGAGACATACTTTGCTTCGTTTTTTTTTTTTATGATGATATAGAACAACGTCTGGGTCACCAACTCACACTCAACCCCTTTGTGGGCTTATCCACGCTTATTTCAAAGAGCAAAACCATAATCCGGCCGAGAGTCTAACGAAAAAACAAAGACTAATAATTCATAGAATGATTTGACCATGTTGTGACCAGTAGTCCAATGGCCATTCGTACAAATTATCCATCAGGGACCCGAACTCTCCTCATAATTCGATGATTTATGGCTCTTTAATGGAGGCAACCATCGTACTCACTCCCGTGGCACACTTTGCCAAAGTGTGCACACTAATTGAATCGAAACTCCTGACCATTGGTCATACACATGCAGAGGGGTTAATGTTAGACATGGCCCCGTTCCACTAGATTGTGTTTTACTGCTCTGCATAATCCCTATCCAAAAGTATAAGTCATAAACAAGGATCTGGGATGTAACTGTGTTGACGAGTAAGTGGTGAATACATGACAAACATTGCAAAGGGGGTTGATGACTGACTACGCAGCTGGACGGTCATGCAGAGGGATGAAAGGTCACTAGTGTACGAACGGTGTTCGAGGCACATTTGACCTTAGGTCTGTTCATACTTGGTCAGACGGTGATGTTTATTATCAAATCATAATGCAACGGTGTGGTGAGGAGTGTGCTGAGGACGAAATGATGGTTGCTTCGACTCTTGACCAGTGGTCATTGCGCACACGCTGCGCTCGGGATCGTTTGTTAGGGGAAGGATTTGCCGTGGTAGCTCCTTCGATCAATCTTTTCTGCTTAATAAATTTTGTTTAACAGGTCAGTGGGCTTGTCGTTTGGGGAATTGCGCTCTTCGTCACGCTAATAAACTCAATCAATTTGGAAATAATTTAATTTCCATTGTAATAATATTTTGTAAGGAAAACGGACGTGGGTACAATGGAAGACTGTTCGGCCATCGTTTTATCGCCATCCTTGAGAAAGGATACCTTATGCTTAGCGCACATGCGTGTTCGTTTGAATTTTTATTGGCTAAGCATACATATGTACATTATACCAGTTTAGACTTGGTATGGTCAGATTAGAACAAAACGGGCAAGCATAACGCATGACAGTTTTCCCACGTTTGCTCACATTTCCTGGTACTCCTACGTATTGGAAATCCCTTTCTTCTTCCATTTTTTAAAATGGCCCAAGTACCTGCGCATCAAGAAAGATCTTGAAGAATATGACTTTGTAAGGAGCACCAATATCTTTTAAAACAATAAAAAGATTTGTATTGGCCAGTGGTTTCCGCAGAATGTTTTCAAAAATGCACGTTTGATACGTTTATAACTATAATTTGGAAGCCCAAATGCCATGGTCATCTGCATTCTTCGTCTTCTTATCGGCCGCTACAGTTTGGGGTGAGCATGGGCCTCAGCCAATATGCCCCTCCAACTAGCACGATTTTTCAATTGTCTCCTGAGCCCAAAGAAACAGCGATTGGCAAGAGTGCGTTTGATTTCGGAACTAATGTCGTTGTTCCAGGTCACTGTGGAGCCAAGGTAGACGAAGTCCTTAACTACCTCAAACTTTTAACTGCCAATCGGAAGAACTGTGCAATGGGAAGTGATCAGACCTACCTACTATATGGTCAATTAAAATTCATCCTCTGCATATGCAATATAACACCAATAGTGCATGAAACAATTGCTGAGAGTTATAACCAACGCGAAATTCGGTCGGCTCTCGTCCTATCTAGGACAACCACCCCTGAGAGTAATGAACCAACATCTACGACCAAAACCACTGCAGTCCGTTCAGGTTGTGGTGTCAAACATCTAAAAACACCATAAGAGTACACATATAACTCTTGAACCTACGCGAAACTCTCCCTCTCCCTGACCCGATTAAGAATATTGGGTTTCCCATTCAGCCTCCTGTCAAGGAGTAGGCCAAGGTATTTAGCCTGATCTTTGATTATTAATTGGGTTCCACCCAGGCTGGGTGGGTTGAAGGGCGGAATTTTATATTTATTTGTAAACAGTACCAGATCAGTCTTCTTGGGGTTGACACCAAGTTCACAGTACTGCGTCCAGGTTACTACTGTATGTAATGGAGACTGCATAAGATCACTTGCTGGGAAATTTTCCTGAGACGGCTGTAGCAATGTCATCCACATAGGCGGTCACAGCGTACCCTTCCTGCTCTAGCAACAGTAGTAGTTCATTGACTACCACGTTTCAATGGAGAGGGGAGAGTACTCCACCTGGTGGTGTACCTCTGCTAACTATTCTAGTAGTTGTCGTACCAGTTCTATCACTGATCTCATTATACCCAGATCAGTCAGTCAGCAATTTGGTGACGGCCCATGGGTCTATTCCTTGTGTTCCAGTGACCTTTCTATGGTACTAGCTAGTGAATGGAGTGCTGTTTCCACCGATTTGTAGGCATGTTGGTTCTCCGACAGCATTCCTAAGCTATAACTGTATCGAATGTGTGCATCTAAAATCTTCTCTAGAGTTTTTAGTAGAAAAGAAGTAAGACTAATAGGCCTCAAGTCATTTGCATACGTGTGGGAGCTTTTGCCTGCCCTGGGTACGAAAATGACTTTGGCTGCCTTCCACTTGCTAGGGATATAGGATAAGGAGAGGCAGCTTTACTACAAGCCAGGGAAGGATGAGATCTGTTACCTGCTGGAGCTCCGATGGTATGATCCCATCCGATCCTGGAGACTTGTATGGTTCAAAGCTGTATAGAGCCCAAAGTTACTCTTTAGAGAATCTTGTAAATTGAACACGAAGTATGATAAAAATAATAAAAATATGTTTTATTGTCTAAAGATGTTGTCTGACAATCTTGAAAAGTATAGCAGATACTTTACCAGAAATTAAAAGTAAAGACCTTTTCTTAGAAATTTTCTTTGCCCAAAAGCAATCAACTCGAACAAACAATGGTCTGAATGGCCCAACATTTGGCTCGTATGTAGAATACATAGGCAGGGAGGTTCGTAGCCTCCCCAGAATGGAAAGAATACACATAGGCCACTAGAATACATAAGATATGTATATGTACATACATATACATATGTATGTACATATATGTATGTATGAATAGTCGGTATAGTGTACTAATCTCAGGGAAAAAAAAATGATGCTGTCATCTGAGTACGAAAATGAAAGCCACAGAATAGCAGGCGGCTCCTACACATATGCAAGTGCCCAGCATAAGTACCCATTCATTCTAAGACCACCCCATCCTTTGTGTAATCACCAACGTAACCAAAATCTCGGTAACGTTGAGATGAGATCCGCTGTCTCATCCTGTTTGTTACTGTTTTTCCTCTTGGTTTTGTTGGGCGAATGGCATGCTTAAGGTATCTCATTTGGCATTTATTATAAAATTATCCTATCCGGCATGTTTCTTGGGAGATAAGAAAGACAACTTCAAAGTAACAATGAACTACATAGTCGTATGTATACGAACGACGATACCAAACAACAGTGTTTATATGAATGTGTACGTTCATATGCGCATGAAAATGTGATAGCATGTGTGCTTGCTCGCATCGTATTTTACAGAAGAACCTCTAAATCTTTCAAATTCCTTCTGCGCTACTTATGTGTCACATTCACTTGTCCCCCATATCCCACGGCTCAATGTGGGATGGTTTAATTATCCTTTTTTTCTCCATTCCACATGTCATTCCATTCACCGCTACTTAATATACGATGTAGTATGTGAGTGTCAATATACACAGTGTAAGTGTATGAGTTTAGTCGTACCTAGAGTGCTTAATACGCCAACTGAGACTCATCGTCCTCGTTCGCTGTCGATGTCGCAATCGTCCTAGCTGAATTCCGCGAATCAAGGTAAATACCTTTTTGGTTTTTTTTTTTTCTTTTTTGTGGACTTGTGGTATTGTCCTCTATACGTCTTTTCAAATTTTCCATTTCATTTGAATACAGTTTAAATCTTAAGTTTAAATGGGTAGCATCTCTTATCCGAGTATATCAAGGATAGCTGCTGCTTTAGCTGCATTGCAGAGAAGCTATTAAAACTTGGTTAGGTATCCTTGTACGAGCTTTGGGATTGACAACCCAGTATTCACACTAGACATGCAAGGAATACATGCATGAAGATTGAGGACTAAATCTGAATCCTTCTATTTCATTTTACTCATTTAGCCTAGGATAAGCCCCATTTGTGTTCTTATTAAAAAAAAATAAATAAAAAATTAAACAAAATTGTTGCGCCCTATCTTTTTCACATCTAGCTTGGCTTCTATAGATACATGTACATAAATACTTATGTGCATTCGCGTCTTAAAATTTGTCTTTCTGTATATTGCTTGGGTCAAGACGGAATGAAATCATCCATTTCCATCTGTACTGCGTTTTCCATCCCTTAGTTGGCTACAGAGTGGACAGAGCAAGGCAACATCTTGACATGGAAATCACCCCTTGAGAAACCATAGCAACAGTAACATATTTTGGACCCCTTCGAGCGTCGTTCTATAATATAATAGTTCTGAGGGGGAGGCAGGGTAAATTGTAAAAGTATATGGTTTATCTATCATCACACAAGCATCTCAGGGTGTGGTCAATATGGGTGGCGATGAAAACATTGTACCTAAAGCCAACACAACTATCTAGGTATCGGAATCAGTACGTACATCTACGTATTTCTATCGCCTTACTATGTAGCATGTCGAAGTGCTGGCGGCAGTTCAGAAAATGAGAAAGGAGAGATCTAATCCCCCTTTCGGTAAATCCCAGTCGCCAAAACACAGAACTTCTTGGCTACTCAATGGACGCTAGCTAACCACACCAGCAATTTGAAATACCATAGGAAATATGTACATATGTATGTACGTTCACTCTGTAGATTGTTTATAATACAGAGGAGGTGGTGGTGGCGGCCGGCCGGTGGCACAGTCAAAAAGGGTCGAGTGGTCGGTCTATCGATTAGAAACGAAAAAGAGCTTTAGTTGTGAGTTTTCAGAATGTTTACCATTCGTTCGTTTGGCTCGACAGAGAACACAACAGGATGTTGTAACCCCCACTTTCAATTTAGCAATTCGTCCGCTTGTTCGCTTGCTCGCTTACTCGTCTACAGGCTTACCGTTAACATCACTTGTGTCCTATGGGGGTGATGTTTTCCATTTGCCATCCTTTCCTCCTTTACAAAGTCATACACAGTATATCGTCCTCGTCGTCATGGTTGTCGTTAACGTGCCGTACCGTAGAAAGAAAGGACCATACCATACACGGATGGTCCAACACATGTAACTCACAGAATGCCAGCTATATAGCTATAGATAGATAAACATATATATAAATATATTGAGTCGCCTTCGATATCCAATCTACCCTCTACCCTCTACTAACCACTTTCCACCCGTTCCATTGAATTGTTGAGGTTTGTGCAAAAAACCACCTCCTACATCGCCTTGTGTCCTTTTTGCTTTACACTTCTGTTTGGAAATTTTCTCCCGTTGCCCCGTGTTGCCGGGATGTGTTAGCTTGCTAGCTGGCTGACTGACTGGCATCGCAGCAGCAGTTTGTTGTTATTGGCTTCTATGGTTGGTGATGTCGATTTCGCAAATGGCATTGTTGGTGGTGGTGGTGGTGGTGGCATTCCTGCTTTCGAAACGAGACAGGAAGGGCGAATGGTAATATTCATCAAATCCACTGCCACCACCCTGTGAATGTGTTGTGTGCTGAATTGCTCGGGTTTCGGTTCAATAATGTTGTGTGTGTCCCTTATTGAGTTCGGTGGTGGGCAGTCATCAGTTATGTGTTGGTTACCGAAGCCCAGATACCTATATTCGCAATAATACATATATGTACATACATACATACCATTCATACATACATATGTAGGAAAATATTCAGTATATAGATTAAGGTCCTGTTATAGGATCGAGCATATACACAAATGGACTTACAAGTATATATATTTACATATGATTGCTGCTTTCTGCCACTACAATCGTCGTTATGTATGTATGTGCATACGTGTCCGTGCGTTGGAAGGAAAGGATGCTGCAGGGATATCGTTAGCCAAATGGACTGGTCACGTCGTAAATTTATGTAGTTCTCTGCGGTAGAGGGTGGCAGTTAGAAATTCTTGCTTGAAGGGGTCGCCATTTGTTATTTGCTGTCGGGGGATGTACATACATACATACATATGTATGCGTGATGTTTATTCGATTCTGATACGATCGTGTGTGTATGGAAATTGTTTGGCGTAGGAGTACATACTAACATACATACATATGGACTAAGAAATTGTTTTCGGAGGGTGAGGAAGACAAATGGCGATGCTAGAATGTACCGACTGTTCTTAAAATGACTTCTGGTTTGACGCTTGTCCATTACCTTATATTTAAAGCACTTCCACTTCTTTGGTAACTTGAGATCGTTACTTTTACTTCTGGAAAATCAGGATAATACATACATATAACGAAAGTCCAGTTCTTTTCATTACAACTACATATGTACATGCGCATCTTATTACAATAATATCGTGATATCTTAAAAAAGAACACAAAGATTTTGCTAAGCACAGTCTACACACTCTAGTATCGTTTTGACTAAGACGGTCTTAGGGACTAAAGTTAACACATTTCTCTAGTTAATTATGTGGCTGTATCTTAAGCAAACTTTAGAGGGGCTCAGACTACCTCGCACCAGTCCTTGTTTTCCTATTAGGCGTTTTATGTGTGGTTCTGGTAAACGGGGTCAATTGTATGTATTCTTTGAACCTCGAACCACTGTGTTAAAGGGCACACAGACCTCACACTTGTGTGCGCACATGTGTCGGTGTGCGAACAAGTGTGCTGGCTGTGGGCTGGTACACACACCATTTTCGGTGCCAGACACGGAGCGAGTAAAAATCAAAAGTCTTTGATTTTTGGTGTCGGTGTCTCTATCGGTGTGACGTATGTGGCGGAATCACACACTGGTGTCGGTACACATGTGTGCACACAAGTGTGAGATCTGTGGGCCCTTTTAGGAAGACATTTTTCGGGGCATTTTTTAGATCTCATTTCGTTATTTCCTGTCATGTTTCGACAGCACGCAGAGTTTCCCAGTTTTTTGGTGACACATAACAGGCAAGGCTTCAGAAGTATTATAAAGGCGTGAATCCTGTGCATATGGGGGTAAAGAAAATCTCTGGTTAGTTGGCTTGCTGTGTGCGCTGACCAAATATGTCCATAGTTGGGTGTGCACACGTATGTTCATACAGTGGTGGTCATACATATAATTAGCACACTCTGTCTTATTCATATGATGTAGGTATGCCATTTGTCTGCTTTTGCAAAAAAATTAGTTAGTGTGTTGGACTCTGGCGCACGATGAGCGAGTTCGGATCCCGATAACACCAACGCCATCGAATGTCTATTTCGCGACGTTTCTCCTCGGCGGGGTACTGGCAAAACCGCCCGTAGTAAACTTGCCATGAAAAAGCTTTTCGACTCACGCCGTTCGGAATCGGCGTTAAACTGCAGGTGCCTTTCACCTGTGTGAAAAATAAATCACATACAGCATGGGTGATTGAGAGAAGCTTGGCTCTGGTCCTTCATGGGCTGTAACGCCACCAAAGAAAAGAATTATCCCTTTAGAGTTCTTGCCTTCCTTTACCTACGATCGTTACAACAACAATAGTTGCCTCTTGTCGGCTCTTGCGCGTGAACATATGTATATGTAATTGGTACACTTAAAGATTTAAAAAAATGTCCTTAAATTATTTCCGAAGTTGTGGGGTTATTTTATGAGGACATGTGTATGTAAGCGAGTGATTCTTAGCAAATTTAAAGCCAAGTTTAAAATTAATTTCATTAATCAGGTATGGCCTAGCCTACACGACACCACCTCCTATAACGGACACAGGCTGATTGATCTTGCTACGGGGCGAAATCTCCTTCTAGCCAGTACGCGCTTCCCGCACCTCGATATACACAAAGGCACCTGGCGGTCTTTTGATCAATCAACTACCAACCAGATTGATCACATCGCGATCGACACACACAACCGTAGATGGAGGGATTGTCCGGGTTGCAGGATGACTAAGCGCGTATGCCCTGATGTCTGCAAAAAATCTGAAGCATTCCTCCTGACTTTAAGGAGAATCGACTGCAGAAGGCTTGTGGGAGTTATCACGGGTCATTACACTTTTGCCAAGCATCTCTACATGCTCGGCATCAGTGGGACGCCTACCTGTGCTGCGTGTGGTGAAGAGGAGGATGATACTGCAGAGCATTTCCTCTGTGATTGTCCCGCCTTTGCTCGCATACGGTAGCGCACTCTTGGAGCCGACGTGGTGTGTGCCGATTCCCTTAGCTCTAGATCACTGAAGCTCCTTCAAATTTTTCTCCGGAAAACGGAAAAAATACAGTAATGTAAGGTGTCTGTCTGGAGTACAATGGACCAGTGATTGCGTCTGAGTGCTCCGCGGATGCGGATAGCAGAAGCCTTCAATAAAAAATGGTAAAAAAAGAAAAAAAAAAAAAAAAAAAATACCATTTACCATATTACCAAATTACCATAGCGGATGCGGATTTGTTGTTCGAGGCAGACTCAGAAGTCTTAAGCTTCCAATATGTAAGCGAACGCCTCATAACTATCCGCATCAAGGCCAATCTCGGCAACATAAGCTTACTATGTGTCCACGCCCTCACAGAGGAGAAAGATGACCGACATAAAGACTATGATCTCCTAGGCAGAACGTATGCGCAATGTCCCAGCTATGACACCAACATCGTTCTAGGAGATTTCAATGCGAAGCTGGGTAAGGAAGCTATCTTTGAACGGGTCATTGGAAAGCACAGCCTACCCAACACCACGTCAGAAAACGGACTAAGGCTAGTGGACCTTATGGCGGGACATAACCTGGTAGTAGCAAGTACACGATTCCCACACCTCAACATCCATAAGGGGACCTGGCGGTCTTTCGATCAATCGACAACCAACCAAATTTATCATATTGCGATCGACGGCAGACACTCCTCCAGCATCCTAGATGTCCGAACCTTTCGAGGAGCCAACATCGACTCGAGTCATTACCTTGTTGCAGCCAAGGTACGGATGCGAATCTCTCGGAATCAACGGAGTCGAATAAGAACACCAACACTTAACGTCGGAAAACTGCAATCGCAGGAGACCGCCAGGACCTTCGCCGATCAAGTCTCCCTCAAGCTCTTTCAAGTCCCGATGCGATTTGCAGAAACCATGGAACAGCAATGGAGTCGTTGTCAGAACGGCATTAGAGAGGCCGCCTCAGATATATTCGGTTTCGAGCCACCAGCGTCGAGAAATCCCTGGTTTGGTGATGAGTGCAGACAGGCCCATGTAGAGAAACAGAATGCATACATGGCCACATTGCATCGACGGACGAGAGCTGCCCGCGAGCTCTATGAACAGAAAAGGAGGGAGGAGCATGCGCTTCTGAGAAGGAAAAAGAAGGAGCACGAGAAGCGCGATATCGAGGAGATGGAGAGATGTTGCTGCAGGAACGACGTTCGAAAATTTTACCAGAAAGTAGAACGAACATGCCAAGGCTATAAAGCCAGAGCAGAAGCCTGCAGGGATGAGCACGGACAACTAGTAGTGGAGTCACAGTCGATGCTGAGATTGTGGAAGGACCACTTCTGCAGACTGTATAACGGCGATGATAGTCAAAATGCCGCCGTCAGGCAGAGCGAACCATTCACAAGGGACGAAGACGAAGGAGAATCCCGTCCACCCGACCTAGACGATGTTAAGGTAGCGATATCGAAACTTAAGTCTTATAAAGCTGCTGGAACAGACGGACTCCCCGCGGAGCTGTTTAAAGCAGCTGGCGATGAGCTGGTTAAGAACATGCACCAACTCATCTGCAAGATATGGTCGGAAGAACGCATGCCCGATGAATGGAATCTCAATATCGTTTGCCCGGTCCATAAGAAAGGAGACTGCTATGACTGCGCCAATTACAGAGGGATAAGCCTCCTGAACATGGCATACAAGATCCTCTCTGCCGTACTGTGAAAGTACCTGAAACCGTTCGTGGACAATCTGATAGGTTCCTACCAGTGTGGTTTCAGGCCAGGAAAATCCACGATAGACCAAATATTTACACTACGGCAGCTCTTGGAGAAGACCCATGAATTCCAGGTCGACACGCACCATCTCTTCGTCGACTTTAAAGCCGCGTATGACAGTGTTTATAGAGACGAGCTATACAGAGCCATGTCATGTTTTAACATTCCTGCCAAACTCGTCAGACTATGCAGGATGACTATGGAGAACTCTCGCTGCTCCATTAAGGTCGGAGGTCAACTAACCGTTAACTCTTTGATGTTAAAAAAGGTTTTAGACAGGGTGACGCACTGTCGTGTGATTTCTAAAACATTATTCTTGAAAAACTCGTGCGGGACTCTGCGGCCAATACAAGAGATACGATCTACTTCAAGTCCACACAATTGCTTGCCTACGCCGATGACATTGACATTATTGGACGAACAAAGCGAGACGTCAGTGAGGCGTTCACAAGCACTGAAGCAGAAGCGGCGAAAGTGGGTCTAAGGGAAAATGGGGACAAGACCAAATATATGCTGTCATCCAAGAAAGACGCACAACGTCACCTTCGGCAGCTATATTTTTGAAGTAGTCAAGGACTTCGAGGGCGCCGTGGCGCAGTAGTTAGTGTGTTGGACTCTGACGCACGATGAGCGAGTTCGGATCCCGATAACACCAACGCCATCGAATGTTTATTTCGCGACGTCCCTCCTCGGCGGGGTACTGGCAAAACTCTCCGTAGTATAACTTGCCTAGAAAAAGCTTCTCGACTCACGCCGTTCGGAATCGGCATTAAACTGTAGGTCCCTTTCACAACATGGGTGATTGAAGGGAAACTTGGCTCTGGTCCTTCACAGGCTGTAACGCCACCAAAGAAGAAGTCAAGGACTTCGTCTACCTTGGCTCGGTAGTGACAAGCAGCAACGACACCAGCGCTGAGATAAAACGCAGAATAACTCTTGCCAATCGCTGCTTCTTCGGGCTCAAGA
The DNA here is from genome assembly GCA_951905685.1 of Eumerus sabulonum. Taxonomy (NCBI): domain Eukaryota; kingdom Metazoa; phylum Arthropoda; class Insecta; order Diptera; family Syrphidae; genus Eumerus; species Eumerus sabulonum. Next base: position 22,163,245 of record OX645062.1, on the reverse strand, counting down.
GGCAATTGAGTAGTAGAGGCCTCTCTCGAAAAACTAAGGTTTCCCTCTACAAAACCTTAATCATCCCGGTCCTCCTCTACGGCGCTGAGGCGTTGTCAAAAGCGGATGAAGAGGCTCTTGGACGTTTCGAGAGGAAAATTCTGCGTGCAATCTTTGGTCCCGTTTGTGTAAACGGAGAATGGAGGAGGAGATTCAACCAAGAACTGTACGGCCTGTACAGCGACATCGGCCTGGTTAGACGTCTTCGGATCCAACGTCTAAGATGGCTAGGCCATGTAGAGCGAATGGACATCAACGCTCCGGCCCGAAGAGTCTTCGACTCCAACCCCGAGGGACGACGCAGCAGAGGACGACCGCATTTAAGGTGGCGCGCACAGGTGGAAGGGGACCTCAACCAACTGGGCTTTCGGCACTGGAAGCGGCTGGCCGAAGTTCGGGCCGGCTGGAGAGGCCTGTTGGTTGAGGCCCTGGTTCACCCCGAACTGTAGCGCCATCAAAGTGTAAAATTTACCAAACGAAGTTGTACAGCTTTGTTTTCTATAACGACTTTTTAACAAAAGACCACACTTCAGCTAGAATTCATTTTAGAAAAATGCCCACAAAAAAAAATGGAACACAGAAGGAAACAAATCTCAATAAAATATTCATATAACACATTCTGTAACACTTCCAAGTATCCTTCATACGCACTAGGAGGCTTGATGCGTGATATCAATTTGCCATCAGCCCTTCTAACGGTCAAAGGGGGTGAATACCAATTAAAGGTTATACTTCTTCAATGTTCAAATTCAGATGTTTATCAATGGAGAGCTCGAATTTTTTTTTGGAAGGCGATGAGCCGTAGAAATTAAGAGTACTTGGTGTCCTGGTATCGGAGTCCTTTATCAGTACTCGAAACGATTTTGATGGTGGTAAGATATTTGATTTTACGGAAAGATTTTTTATCTTATTTAAATAAATTGGGTTATTGAAAAGAGAGAGGCTTACATACGAGTATATACCTACATATATATATGTATACTTACGCGCACTCAAGGCCTTATAACGCCAGACGTTGTGCGAGTAGAAGGAAACAGGGAGAGGGAGAGGAGGTGCCTATTGACATTAGTCTTAAACATCTGCATATCGTATTGATGGAGGAAGACCGAACGAGGTGGGGCGTAGAATCTCTATATTTGACAATACGACCGAAAACAGGCTTCAAAGTGAAATCGTTAGCATTCCGGGAGAGACATGTATCGCGGGAGAAGTTCTGAAGTGGCGTAGTGCAATGAAAGGCAGAAGACATTCCTGCGATGATCCAGCGAGTGTAATGAATTTGTGATGCTGGAATCTCCTATGAGTTTTATCGAGCGATTTTATATTCGGTCCAGTAAGTGCAATGAGGTCTTAGATGCGCCAACTGAGGACCAATGAACGCCTTATAAATTGTAGTCGGATCGGAGGGTGCGAACAATTTCTTGCATCTGTACAGGATACCTAGGCATTTCGCGGCATACTTGGCGACACTAGATTTGGGATCGTTTCAACAAAAGTTGTCACTAATACACATACCCAGGATAGAAAGCTTGTCGGTTTCAGAGATACAAGTGCCATTCATGGATATTGGCATTGGGTCAGTGTGTTTTGGAAGCATTCAATTCCAATCTTTTGGATTATGCTGTCGATATCGGAATTTAATGGGCCTAACATACGCTGCCGCTCACTATATACAGCCGAAGTGCAATGTCGTAAAGAAGTGAACAAATATGAGAAGCTGAGGGTACTGTCGTCAGCGAAGGAGTGAATTGGATAAGAAGTAACAGGCAAGAGATCATTTATAAAAATGAGAAAGAGTGTCGGAGACAAAACGGCGCCCAGCATTTACAAAGTGAATATCAGACTTGAATCCGTCCAAAACAACTTCAATTGAACGATTCGAACTACAGGGGATAGTAGGAGAAGTTGAGGAGAAGAACCGTGAAAACACGTTTGATGAAGTGGCTTTTGTCGGGATCCGATCCCGTGTCATCGGTGTCAGAGGCCAATACACTACCCACTGCGCCACGGCGCTCTCCGAGATATTTTATAAGCTGATAATTGATCAGCGTTTCCATGACCTTGGAAAGAAGGGAAGTTAGTGCAATGGGTCAGTAGTTAGAGGGAGAAGACGTTTCGCCTTTTTTGGGTATAGGCTTGACAAATGCTGTTTTCCACCTACTCAGAAAGAGGCCAGAGGAGTAGGAAAGGCGGAATGGCTTACGCAGTGGTTTTGCCAGCGTAGAAGAACACCTCTTCAGAATTATTGGGGAAATACCATCTGGACCAGCGGATTTGTGTATGTCAAGTTGTTTAAGAACCCTTTGCAATTATGCGAGTACGGGCGAGGGCTTGACAGCTGTAATGGCTTTGTCTGAGGGCTTGACAGCTGTAATGGCTCTGTCTGAGGCCTTGACAGCAGTAATGATTTGTCTGAGGGCTTGAAAGCTGTAAAGTCATTGTGAATGAACGTGGATATAGACAAAAAGACGGAGTTCTTGATGTTTTTGACGAAAGACCCAACACTTCTGATACTTTTGGAATATTGTAGAACTTTACGCCTCAGTTTTGGGTCGTGTAAAAATTTGGCTCGTCGAATGTGGGTGTTGCAGTCATTGCTGGTCTAATAACCTCTTTGCAACTCAAGACAAACCACGCATTATCCTCCGGCTTAATACTTTTTATCTTGTTGGGGATAAAGGTGGTTATGCCAGTATGGATAATGTTTGGGATCGTATCAGTTGCAGCGTCCACGTCTTCGTCGAGGTAGCACAACGACCAGTTAAGGCTCCGAAAGAAGTTAATGGCCGCACCAATAAGTTTCTTATTTACCCAACGACTTAGTTTCATTTTATGCACAAGAGGAATGACATACAAGTCCTAATTAACAAAGTTAATAATGCGACTGATGATGATCTACTTTGGTACTTCCACTATTTATTGTTCAAGCGGTCCACGTTGCATGAGTTTCACTTGTGCTTACATCAATCTTCTTTTTATTGGTTCCTAAATAAGTAACGAACATCTGTCCCAGTCTATCCCTGAAATCTGGTACATAACAAACTTCCGTTCTTATCATATGCATAATCCCGATTTCGAAACACCGATTGTGTCAATATGCAATCACACATAAAAGAACACAAATTATATCCTTTTTCCACCGACCGGCAACTGAATCCGAACTAAAAATCACAACACACTGCCAGGAAATATCATGACAAACCCAATCATTATCAACACAATGTTACCTGATCCATTTTCTACTCAAGGATCAATGTGCAAATAATAAAATTGCATCGAATCCTTTCACAGCGTTCTGCCGTGGCAACCTTCCCGCTCCTTGTAATGCATTTAATTTGAATATTCAAATTACGCACATTGCCAAATCTGTGTTCTGTGACCTACTTTGCATTTGCATACTGCATTTAAAAATCTGAAAAGGGGAAGAAGGGTTCCGCCACGAAAAAAGGACATTACCCCGTTTCTGAGATGTGGTGCGTGAATAACAGGCAACACAGAATGCTGGAATGAGGATCTCTTTTCAAGGTGGAGAATGAAACACGCTTCGTAGCTACGTGTATTTTACAGATACAGATGTATACCCCTAATTTCTGTAGGGTTTAATCGATAATTGTGAAGTATATTAAAATCAGTAACGTGTTGCCGGCTCAGTCTGAATATGAATGGAAGCAGACGTTGCTGCATACCCATATGTACATACTTAGGTACATTAAATGTGGTGCTTATTTCTTCCTTCGGTGGTATTAGAATTCAGAATTTAAAATTAAGTGAATATTTTTAACTTACTTACTTAACGGGCGCTACAGTTCGGGGTGAACCTGGGCCTCAACCAACATGCCTCTCCACCTAGCGCGATCTTTCGCTAGTCTTTTCCAATGCCGCACGCCCAGTTGGTTGAGGTCCCTTTCCACCTGTGCGCGCCACCTTAGGTGCGGCCGTCCTCTATTTCTTCGTCCCTCGGGGTTGGATTCAAAAACTCTACGGGCTGGAGCTGTGGTGTCCATTCGCTCTACATGGCCTAGCCATCTTAGGCGTTGGATCTGTAAACGCCTGACTAGACTCATGTCGTTATACAGCCAGTAAAGCTCGTGGTTGAATCTTTCCCTCCATCCCCCGTCTCTATTTATAGGACCGAAAATCACACGCAAAATCTTTCTCCTGAACCGACCAAGGACCTCCTCATCCACTTTTGATAGTATCCATGCTTCTGCGCATTACAGCAGGACCGGGATAATAAAGGTCCTGTATAGAGTCAACTTTGACGTTCGGGCTCTATTACTCAATTGCCCAAAGAAACAGCAATTGGCAAGAGTGATTCCGCGTATGATTTCGGAACTGAGGTCGTTGCTCCAGGTCACTGCAGAGCCAAGGTAGATGAAGTCCTTAACTACCTAAAACTTATATCTGGCCAAGACGTCGGTAGTGAGCGTCCTTTTTTGATAATAGCATAGTTTAGTTTAGTTTTGTCCTCATTATCTGCCAAACCAAATTTCGCCGCCTCCATCTCAATACTCGCAAGCGCCTCCTTGACATCTCGCTGTGATCTACCTATTATGTCAATATCGTCGGCGTATGCAAGGAGTTGCGAGGATTTTAAATAGATTGTGTCTCTTGTATTAGCCAGTGATTTTTGCACAGTCATTTCCAATATGATGTTGAAGAAATCACACGACAGCGCATCGCCCTGCCTAAATCCTTTTTTGACATCAAAACTATCGGTAAGGTGTTCACCGATTCGGATGGAGCAGCGAGCATTCTCCAATGTCATCCTGCATAGTCTGACGAGCTTAGCAGGGATGTCAAAAATAAACATGGCGTTATATAGCTCGTCTCTAATTATGCTGTCGTATGCGGCCTTGAAGTCGACGAATACATGATACTTATCGACTTGAAATTCACTGGTTTTCTCCAGGATCTGCCGTAGTGTGAAGATTTGATCGATGGTGGACTTCCCTGGCCTGAAGCCACACTGAAAATGACCGATCAGCTTGTTTACGAATGGCTTCAGGCGTTCACACAAAACGGCAGCGAAGATCTTGTATGCGACATTAAGGAAACTTATTCCTCTATGGTTGGCGCAGTCCAAGGGGTCTCCTTTTTTGTGGATCGGGCAAACAATGCTAAGACTCCATTCATCGGGCATGCTTTCCTCTGACCATATCTTACAGATGAGCCGGTGCATGCTCCTAACCAGCTCACCCCCAGCCGCTTTGAAGAGCTCTGCAGACAGTCCATCTGCGCCAGCAGCTTTATTCGGCTTGAGTTTCGACATGGCAATCTCAACTTCGTCGAGGTCAGGGAGACGGAATTCTCTGCGATCTTCGTCGTTAAAAAATGGATCATTCTGTCTGACGGCGGTATGTTGGCTGTCATCGCCGTTATACAGTCTGCAGAAGATGTTTTTCCAAATTCTCAGCATCGAGTGCGATTCTACTACTAGGTGTCCGTTCTCATCCTTACAAGCCTCCGTTCGGGCTTTTAGCCTTGAGACATTCGTTTTATCCGCTGATAAAATCTTCGAACGTCGTGCTTGCAATAGCACCTCTCCAAGTTTTCAATTGCCCGCTTCTCGTGCTCTTTCTTTTTTCTCTTGAGAAGCTTATGTTCCTCCCTTCTTTTAAGCTCGTAGAGCTCACGAGCCGTTCTTGTTTTTTTTTTTTTGTGTAGTGAGGCTTTGTATGCCTCCTGCTTTTCCGAATGAATCCTTCTACACTCGTCATCGAACCAGGTGTTTCGTCGTGGTGGAACTTTAAGGCCCAGCACTTCCGTTGCTGAGCTCTTCAGGGCTTGTTTGCACAGGCTCCATTGTTGCTCTACTGACTGAGTGGAGGATTGAGGTGTATCGGAGAGCTTATGGGAGACGCGATTGGCAAAGGCACTGGCGATCCCCGGCGATAGTAGCTTGCCGAGGTCATAGCTTGGTGTTCTAACTCTACTCCGCGGTGTTCGTGTTATGCGTTGACGTATCTTGGCTACTACAAGATAGTGGTCTAAATCGATTTTTTTATTCCTTTAACTATAAGAATAAAAGAAACAATAATCCTCACATCCTCCCAGACGGAACTTCAGAGCGCGCTAGATAGGTAGGCTGGAAGAGGGTTAACGAGGACAGGTCCGAGGTTATGGTTATTTCCAGAACACCTGTCTAATGCACTTTACACATTAGTGCAGTCCCATTGAAGCAGGTGGAGAAGTTTAAGTACCTCGGGGTCTTCTTCACTAGTGATGGATGGGAGGAGTAATACTGAGCTTTCCTGCAGGATTGGCCAAGCTTGGTCAATTTTGAAACAGCTTGGAGGATCTGTAATCAGGAAAACCGAGCTTGGTGTCAAAGCCAAATTAGCGGTTTTTAACTCAAGGTTTTTAACAAGCTACCGAAATGAGATTTCTTCGTGCTGTTGTGGGAGTTACCCGCCGGGATAGGGTAAGAAAGACGGCAGTGCGCGGGGAGCTCAATGTTGAGCAGCTGCTTCTCCGAACGGAAAGGGCTATGCTTCGACGGTTTGGTCACGTGAGACGAATGTCACAATTCACTATTGAGTCTTCTTCTCCACTTCCCATTTATGCAGGTCGGGCCGAATATAGTACGCAGAATTTTTCTCTCAAAACAACCAAGTGCCTCCTCATCCGATTTCATGTCTCTGCGCCATAAAGCAAGGCCGGGATGATAAGGTTCTTGTATGTACGTATATGGTCACCTTGGTTTTTCGAGAGAGGGCTCTGCTTTTCGATTGCCTCACGAGCCCAAAGAAACAGCGGCTGGCAAGAGTTATTCTGCGTTTGATTTCGACACTGATATCATTGCTGCATGTCACTGCGGAGTCTAGATAGATGAAAATCTTGACTGCCTCCAAATTCCTGTCGGCAGTCCCATTTTAGCCGCTTCCGTCTCAATACCCATAAAGGCCTCAATGACATCTAGCTGATTTCGTCCAATTATATCAATGTTATCGGCATATGCGAGCAGTTGTACATACTTGAAAAAGATCGTGCCCCTCATATTAACCAGTGAAAGTCCCAAGATAGCGTGTCCCCTCCCTAAGATCTTTTTAAGAGAATTAAATCTTCCTTTCTAGTGGATTGAGCGGTACTAATGTCTCATTCACCGGGCGTGCATTCCTCTGACCATATCTGCAGATGAGCTGGTGCACACTCCCAAACAGTTTATCTTCACCTGCGTTAAAGAGCTCGGTAGGTAGTCCATCTGCTGCAGTTGCTTTGTTAGACTTAAGTTTAGAAACAGCCTACCTAACTTCGTCCCGGTAAGGGGGCGGAATTCTCTGCTGTTATCATCCGTTGTGAATGGGTCGTTCTGCCTGCCGCCGTTATACATTCCGCAGAAGTAGTTTTTTCAGACTGTAAGTACCGACTGTGAATCCATTACTAGGTTTCAACTTTCGTCCCTGCAGGCTTCCGTTCTGGCCTTATATCCTTGGAATGTTTCTTTTATTCGTTGATAAAACCTTCGAACGTCGTTCCTCCGATAGCATATCTCCATCTCTTCGATCGCGAGTTTCTCATGCTCTCGTTTTTTTTTTTTTTTTTTTGTTTTGAGAAGCTTATGCTCCTCCCTCCCCTTCTGCTCATAGTTCTCACGAGCAGCTCTCGTCCTTCTGCGCAGCGCAGAAAGTGTTGTATAGTCTGAGCAGGTGTTAGAGGGTTTTCCGAGAGATAGAGGGAGACGCGATTGGCATGGGCTCTGGCGGTCTCTTGCGATTGTAGCATTGCGACGTTGTATGCCGCTGGCCTTACTCGATTTTTTTGGGCCAAGCATATTCGAAGTCGTAACCTGGCTGCCACAAGATAGTGGTCCGAGTCGATGTTAGCTCCTCTGAAAGTTGAAGATGTATGTATACATAGAAGGGATCCTAACTAAATAAGAGTTCGATAACGTAACTTAGGAAGGTGGTCAGATACGTTCTCAATAGACGACTTTTAATTAATTCTATTGAACAATACCGTTCTGTTTATTAAATGCAGGCTTCATCCTTTTAATTATGTACTACTATGACTATTGCCATGACATTCCCATTTGTAGCTGGATGAATAATATTCTAAATTTAACGGTCCCATCATCGCTTTGACGTGGTAACTCTTTTACGCCATCTCAGTTCAAATGTATTATGTATTTTCAAAGGTACAGCTTAAACCTCCTTTATCTACCCGTCCTACCCAAAGCCAGAAGTTTGTTAGTTTGCACTAGAAACAAAAAAAAAAAAACAAAAACAAAACAAAAGCATCCCACTCCACTAGATTTATACATATACATATGTATGTGTAAATTGTTCATCTCCTACCTCTAAAGTTCCCCCATCTATCTGAGGGAGTATGGGAAAAAAAGATAGAAAGGCGGACAAGAACAAGAGGGAAAATAATAACAAAAGCAGTTGAAGGGATGTCTTCCCTCACGTTTCCAGTATCCAAGGATATGTTAAAATATGTGCTTTCTCACTGCATCATCGTACGAGTATGCCAACTGTATGTGTCTCGCTTCCTTGAATATCGATATGTATCCATCAAAGGGGGTGAACTGCTCTATATGCGTAGGAGTATCGAACAGTTGGATATCTTTTAAAGTGGTCGCTTCTCTTACTCTTTTAACTTAAGCTTCCTATGGTCGTGCTTTATACACTTTGCCGTACGTATGAATACGTGAGTATGAGCTTGAGGTAGGGAACTCCTAGGGTGGCGATTCTTTTGGACTATATAAATACAAGCACACCTAACACACATATCTGGATGTGCGGGTATATGGCTTAAGACAATAAAACAACAGTATGTGAGAAAGTGTACATATGTACTTACGTATAGCGTGTATTTACCTAAAGCTCACATGGGGCTTATGTGTGAGAAGAACGGTTGTCAAAACCAATAGGTATACAACTTTTACTCTTTTACTTACATACATACATGCATAAAGTGTCCTTTCTCGAGGGTGTGTAATAAATGGATCCTGGACTGATGAGTACTATGTACATATGTACATACATACGTGGGGCCGCTAGAATTGGAAATAAATATTCAAAAGGTGAGCACAAACATCGATGAGGAGGTAATCCAAATAAAATTGTTTCGTTTAACGCAATTGCAGATTGAAGTATCTATGTAGGTGAAAATGACTAAATTGCTTGCATTTGAACTAATAACGAAACCTTAATCCTAAAAACAGAATCAATGTAATGAATATATAAATTTCATTATCATTAAGACATTATTACTAGGTCATAGAGTGCGTCAGTTCTGTTAAAGGTGACGAAAGTGTATGACCACTTCGTTAATATGTTGCTACTACATGCGACCTGAAACCTACAGTTCTGATAAAGTCAAATTAGCTCCTTCCAAAGTCAACCAAAGTCAATCAATTAGCTACACGGTTCAATTGTATAATCGGGTAATCGGATAATTGACAACGGAACTGATGTCGTTGTTCCAGGTCACTGCGGAGCCAAGGTAGACGAAGTCCTTAACTACCTCGAACTTATATCTGCCTATACAAACGTTCTGGCTGAGACGTCGGTGTTGAGCGTCCTTTTTTGATGACAGCATATATTTAGTTTTGCCCTCGTTTACCGCCAAACCAATTTTCGGCGCCTCCATCTCAATACTCGCAAACGCCTCATTGACATCTCGCTGTGATCTACCTATTATGTCAATATCGTCGACGTATGCAAGGAGTTGCGAGGATTTGAAATAAATTGTGCCTCTTGTATTGGCTAGTGGTTTTTGCACACTCATTTCTAAAACGATATTGAAGAAATCACACGACAGCGCATCGCCCTGCCTAAATCCTTTTTTGACATCAAAACTATCGGTAAGGTGTTCACCGATTCGGATGGAGCAGCGAGCATTCTCCAAAGTCATCCTGCATAGTCTGAAGAGTTTAGCAGGTATGTCAAAGGTAGACATAGCTTTGTATAGCTCGTCTCTACTTACGCTGTCGTATGCGGCTTTGAAGTCGACAAATGGGTGGTGAGTGTCGACTTGAAATTCATTGGTTTTTTCCAGGATCTGCCGTATTGTGAAGATTTGGTCGATGGTGGACTTCCCTGGCCTGCATCCGCACTGATAAGGACCTATCAGCTTATATACAAAAGGCTTCAGGCGTTCACACAAAACGGCGGAGAAGATTTTGTAGGCGATGTTAAGGAGACTTATTCCTCTATAGTTGGCGCAATCAGAGGGGTATCCTTTCATGTGGATCGGGCATACGATGCTGAGACTCCATTCCTCGGGCATGCTTTCCTCTAACCATATCTTACGGATGAGCTGGTGCATGCTCCCAACCAGGTCTTCCTCAGCTGCCTTGAAGAGCTCAGCAGACAGTCCGTCTGCGCCAGCAGCTTTATTCGACTTGAGCTACGATATGGCAATCTTAACTTCGTCGAGGTCAGGGGGACAGAATTCTCATCGATTAGAAATGGATCACTCTGCCTGACAGCGGTATATTGACTAACATCGCCGTTATACAGTCTGCAGAAGTGGTTTTTCCATATTCTCAGCATCGACTGCGGTTCTACTACTAGGTGTCCGTTCTCATCCCTGCAGGCTTCCGTTCTGGCTTTATAACCTTGGCATGTTCGCTTTATCTGTTGATAAAACTTTCGAACGTCACGCCTGCAGTAACACCTCTCCAAATCCTCAATCGCGCTCAATCAATCTCGTGCTCTTTTTTCTTTCTTCTGAGAAGCTTATGCTCCTCCCTTCTTTTTAACTCGTAGAGCTCACGAGCTGCTCTTGTTCTTTTATGCAGCGAGGCCTTATATGCATCCTGCTTCGCTGTATGAATCCTCCTGCACTCGTCATCGAACCAGGTATTTCTTCGTGGTGGAGCCTTGAAACCCAAAACTTCGAATGCAGAGCTTTTCAGGGCTTGTTTGCAAAGGCTCCACTGCTGTTCTATTGATAGCGTGGAGGATTGAGGTGTATTGGAGAGCTTAAGGGGGACGCGATCGGTAAAAGCACGAGCGGTTTCTGGCGATAGTAGCTTTCCGACGTCATAACTTTGTATTCTTGCTCTACTCCGTTGCGTTCGTGATATCCGTAAGCGCATCTTAGCTACAACAAGATAGTGGTCCGCGTCGATGCTAGCCCCTCGGAAAGTTCGAACATCATGAATAGTGGAGGAGTGTCTGACGTCGATCGCGATGTGATCAATCTGGTTGGTAGTCGATTGATCAAAAGACCGCCAGGTGCCTTTGTGTATATCGAGGTGCGGGAAGCGCGTACTGGCTAGAAGGAGATTTCGCCCCGTAGCAAGATCAATCAGCCTTTGTCCGTTATCGGAGGTAGTGTCGTGTAGGCTATGTTTGCCGATGACTCGTTCAAATATGCTTTCCTTACCCAGCTTAGCATTGAAGTTCTCTAGTACAATTTTGATGTCATAGCTGGGACATTGGGCATACGTTCTGTCTAGGAGATCGTAGAACTCATCTTTGGCTGAGTCATCCTTGTCTTACGTGGGGGCGTGGACGCAGATCAGGCTGATGTTAAAAAATTTTGCCTTGATACGGATTGTTATGAGGCGTTCGCTCACACGCCGAAAGCTTAGGACTTTTTGCCTTAGTCCACCTCGAACAACAAATCCACACCCAAACAATCGTTGCCCTCTCTCCCTATATCAGTCGCCGTAGTAAATATCGCAGTTTTTCATCCGCTTTATACCCGGTCCATTCCATCGCATTTCCTGAATGGCTTTGACATATGTACATACCTAGACCTTTTAACCCATTTTACTTCTTTAAGCAAGCAACTTGGGAAAATCGCCGGTAGATACATTAAATATATCTACATATTGCTAGAAAAGCGGAAAGATGTGAAAACATACAAATGAAAGGCCTGTTTAGGGGGCGCCCTATGCTTTATGTGTTGAAGTTACTATTATCTTAACGTATCTCTTTATTATAAAAACTGATACTTAGAAATTTAAGGACACGTTTTGTAACATCACTACGTACATACATATTCAAGTTGCGTGAGTTGCAGCAAGGCCATTAAATATTCAAAAATAATCATCTAAATACATGCGGATAAAAGGGATGCTATCAACGAGGCATATCATCCCCGTATCCAAAACGACATCCTTTGAAACAGTTCGAATGCGTTTCCACTTAATGAAAACGCACGATTTTCCCTAACTTGCCCCCCGCCCTTAAACCGAAGAGTATGCGGTAAAATGCCAGTATACAAGGGTAACAATAGGCCAGATACAGAAAGTGCACGTACTTTGCAAATGTCACTATTTGCATGGGTAATCATTTCTGGCGCGCCTGTAACTTTCCAACTTTGGTCCTTAGGTACTCCTATGCCGATCGACCCTTGAAGCGCCTTCCCGTTACAACTGATTACTTCGATCAATATAAAATATATGGTATTGCAACGGCTCGGAGCATCTTAGAGTTGTTTCCCACGATGACAGTGGAAAATTGTACATTTGAATTTTCGCTATGCAAAATCCCTGAGGAAGGATTTCGTCTGGTTGAGTCGTAAGGGAAATGTTAAGAAAATTAATCCCCTATCTGCATGTGCAAAAGGATAATTTTCTTTTCCTTTTTCTTGCGAAAGGGTGCATGGGCATTGAATAATGCAAATATTGAAGAAGGGATCCGTTTTTAGACGGTGTTAGTGCTTTCCTACAATTTCGTAATTTGATTATAGGATGTCAAATGGGTGATCCTTTATTAATTGGTTTTCTTTTCTTATTTTCTTAGCTTACCACCGTGGGAATGCAGACAAATAGAGAAATCACTCATCTGATCTGATCGTCCATTTTTACGAAATTCGACATTTTTAATGGAAAAAACCCTCACTTTGTGGGCAAATATGGTTGGTCGCTGGGTATATGTACAGAAATAGTAGTATATTGCAAGGGTCATATGTGCAGTATACATGCCAAGCAGGGGTGTGGTCATTTCACTGCGTTAAGGGAGGTTTTCGATAACTTAGCCAAGGCAATCTCATGAACGGAAATTAATATACTCGTATGCATATACACATACATGCATATGGATGTATATTGGCGTCTGTGCTTACCATTTTAAAGATGAAGCCTCGGAGATAACTTCCATGTAGAATCGCACATAACACTGACTTAATCTCGCCTAAACCTCTTAGGTTTGTCGTGAATTGAAATAATATGATCGGTAGAATGATATCTGGAGGGCTCTCTTTTATAGGCAGCCATTCCCAGAACAGATTCTTTTCCTTCAATTCAATTTTATTTATAAACACTGTACCCATATGAGGCGTATTATACTAAGATCAGGGTAAGATAACAACGAAGATCTTCGCTGGCTTACAGAAAATTGTAAGTTACTGAATTAAAGACGAACAGAAGTAATACATGCCCGATCCATAAGAAAGGAGACCCCTATAACTGCGCCAACTATAGGCAAATAAGTCTCCTTAGCGCCTGAACGCCTTTGAACGCCTGAAACCGTTTGTGGATAACCTGATCGGCTCTTATCAGTGTGGTTTCAGGCCAGGTAAATCCACAATAGATCAAATATTTAGGCCAGGCGCAAATTGAGAAACGTATAGCGCGCGTGAGGTGACATGACACGAGTGCCAAACGCGTAGCGTGGTGATCCGCAAATTGAGACGCAGGTACTCGCAGATCGAACGCATAAGAGTGGTCAATTCACAATTTTGTCTTCATATAGTTGGCACATTGGGCATCATATAGTTCATTATGAGCCCTAACTGCCTCTATTCATTTTTCTTCTGCCATTTCTCCAAAACCAAGGACCACACGCGAGAGAATGGCACGTGAAACTGTGCCTCGACTACTGCGTCGCGCGTCGGTCGGCTAGCGCGGGTCGCGGCACGTCACACGTGTTTACCAATTTGCGCCGTTCTATTGAATTCTGTAGTTTACAAAAAAATGCGTCACGCTGCCCCACCTCACACACGCTATACGTGTCTCAATTTGCGCCTCGCCTTACGCTACGGCAGATCTTGGAGAAGACCCAGGAATACCAAATCGACACTCCTACCTCTTCGTCGATTTCAAGGCTGCATATGACAGCGTGTATTGAGATGAGCTATACAAGCACATGTCTAGTTTTAACATCCCTGCCAAACTCGTGCGACTGTGCAGGATGACAATGGAGAAATCTCGCTGCTCCATTAAGGTCGGTAATGAGCCAACCGAGACCTTTGATGTTAAAAAAGAATTAAGGCAAGGTGACGCGCTGTCACGCAACTTTTTCAACATCGTGCTTGAAAAGATCGTGCAAGAGTCACTGGCCACCACAAGAGGTACGATTTATTTCAAGTCTACGCAATTGCTTGTGTACGCCGACGACATTGACGTGATTGGACGGACATAGCGAGACGTCAATGAGGCCTTTGTAAGCATTGAGGTAGAAGCGGCTAAAATGGGTCTCAATGTTAATGAGGGTAAAACCAAATATCTGCTTTCATCTAAAGGAGACGGACAACACCGACGTATTGGCCAGAACGTCACCATGGGCGGATATAACTTTGAAGTGATCAAGGAATTCGTCTACCTTGACTCACTGATGACCAGCGACAACAACACCTGCGCTGAGTTAAACGCAGAATCACTCTTGCCAACCGCTGTTCGTTTGGGCTCAAGAGGCAATTGAGAAGTAGAGCTCTCTCTCGGAAAACCAAGGTGACACTATATAAGACCTTAATCATCCCAGTCCTCCTTTACGGCGCAGTGGCTTGGACCTTAACAAAAGCGGATGAAGATACCCTTGGTCGTTTCGAGAGGAAAATTCTGCGCACTATCTACGGTCCCGTTTGTTCCAACGGTGTATGGAGGAGAAGATATAACGAAGAATTGTACGGGTTGTACAGCGGCATCGGCCTGGTACGACGTCTACGGATACAGTGTCTAAGGTGACTAGGCCATGTAGAGCGTATGGAAAATACAGCTCCGACCCGAAGAGTCTTCGAATCCACCCTGGAAGGAAGGCGCGGCAGAGGACGGCCGCATCAACGGTGGCGCACGTAGGTGGAAGGGGACCTTAACCAACTGGGCGTGCGGCGCTGTAAACAGCTGGCCAAAGACCGTGCCAGCTGGAGACGCTTGTTGGTTGAGGCCCAGGTTACCACGGACTGTAGCGCCACCTAAGTAAGTAAGTAAGTATCTCAAATCTCTTGTCGAAGGTGAAGGTGTGTGGCAATGCGTCCAACGTGGTAATCATATCCAGCTCGGGAAGGTGTTGTAATATGGATATGTGACACATATGTATATGTGTGTGCAGTGCATGTGAATTATGATTGCACTGCGTAATGCCACCTTTTTGATAAAAAGGTGCAGTGGAGTGAGTGCAATGAGCTTCTTGGGCTGCCGTGGGCCAGGTTGGCATAGCACCTGTAATACCGGGACACGCTAGTCTCTGAAGGCGTTGAAGATCAACAATTGTGTTTCGCTCAACTTTTGTCCACCATACGCTGGACGGGTGAGGACATTCTGAACTGAAATGAATACCGACTTCGTAGGGCTTTCGATTTTTTGAGTTTCGCAACTGATACTGGTTGACTTAAACTAAGGACTACAACACTACATAGACAGATGTAAGTCCACAATTAAGTTAGCAATATGTATTTACATAAAAAACTCATCTCCGTGGTCAATGTTCTTTGGTAAGTCAGCAATGTGTAGATCGGTTGTTCTGCGCCATGACAAGATTCATTGTAACTTCCTTTTCAGAAAAGTATACTGAGAAGTGGTATTACATATGTATTTCTTAGTGCCATCTTGTATGCGAATTTATCGTGTTATATATGTACATACATACATACTTATGTATATATGACTACGTCCATACGTGTGCAGGACTTTTCATTTTGAAAGTAACCCCACATCAAACGAAGGACATTATTCAGTTTTTTCCTCACTCCACTCTGAGTTTATTCCTTTTCTTCGTATCGCTAGGCTTTACAGTGTATCGGAAAAAAATTTGCAACAAAAAAAAACAAAAATAGAAAACGAAAAAAAAAAAAAAACATTTATTACCAAAATATAGTGTGTCCCAAGGAAAGATTTTTTCATTTTCTATTTTGCCTTTCGACTCTCGCTCATTTGCATAAAGACACACATACATACATACAACATCTTGCTTTCGTATATGTACTTTGATCCGGGAAATGCCACCCCAGAATATCCTTCGCCACGTACTCAATCCGCTGCAGCTAGAAACAAAGGTGGAGTATACGGATAAACAACAACGTCAGCTTGAACAACAACAACACTCGAGGTAGCAAGAGATCCAGTGGTTCAAAAGATTTATGTACGTTAGCGGAATATCCTGAAAAACCAATGGAGGTGGTATTGGAATCACTATGTGGCCGGTCTATGTCCCTCACCCACTGTCATTGTGTTCCCGAAGCGTGCTTGCAAAAAATATACGCGAATATCCATCGCACAGTGAATACAATGTGAGGATGGGATTGAATCGCCGTTCTCGTCGAAGTTGAAGGAGCAACCCCTAACGGTAATGTTTTATTTGCATTTATTTACATATGTATGTATATACGTATATATGTACAAAAGTGTATACTGTACAGGCGGCGATAGGACGCATAATATGTATAGTCGTGCATATATATATATTTTATGTATGATGATATGTGCATGTGTGTGTACAAATGCCCATTAGGGAGAAGTGGCAGCGGAACGTAACAAACATGGACAGAACAGACGCGGGGAAATCAAATCAGCAGCAAGCAGCAGGAACAGTATATCTACTGCATTGAAAAGTGAAGGCGGGCGCTATGGTGGCGACGTTGGCGATGGTGATTGTGATGGTGATTCAATCGTTCGTCCTTTTTTCTCTTATGATCCTTGGAAATCTCCAAATTCCTCGCATACAGCAGCAGCATGTATTCATGATTCGTAGTCATAGCTGGTACTCGTATGTGGCTGTGGGTTTATTATGGCCGATAACGTCCTCGATTTTATCCATTCGCCTTCTACGTCCTGTTGGCATTCCATCTTCCTACCCCCCGCCCTGAGAATAGTCCCTCTTATAAGTATACTACGTACGAGTGCTCGCGTACAGTTAATACACGCCAATACTGCTCGTACATACATAAGTACATACATATATTCCACACAAGGGAGCACATATCTCTTTGTCACTGTATGTAAGTAGACTTCATTTTGAAACTGCTTGCAATGTCGCAGCTTCCATCAATCTCACGTGAAAGCATTCGTTGAAGTCCCCATCCTCGTTATCGTCCTTTCACTTCTCGTTCACATTTTCTGTTTTTTTTTTTTTTTTTGGCGCTTTTGCTTTGCCTTTTGCTACTGCCGCCTTATTCCACAAAGTAAGCGGGATACACACTTCTACGAAATACTTACATACTTGTCATACTACATGTGGAAATTGTGCAAATGGAGTTCATCCACTCCATGCTTGTGGACAGACTTTTTAACTGTCGCATTCAAAAAACCCGAATCCCTTGATGTCATCAATCAATTTGAAAAATTTCATGGCTTTACTTGCTACAAATGCCACCCCCGCCCGTAACTGATGGAACGAATGTTATCCATATCTCCCCCCCCCCCCCCCCCCCCACCGTTTTTCACCTTTACTTTCGCTTTGTACATTTTTTATCATTTTTTCCTTTAAACACAGAAGGGAAATGTAAAAGGAAACACATGAACGATCTGATGAACTAGTGGAATGAGAAATGGATTGCGATTTCGATTGAATTGAGAAATGGAATTTGAATTTCGGATTTAAAGGTAATAACGAACTCGAACCTTAAGAAAACGAGAATCGTTAATGGAAAGGAACGAATTTCGAATATCGCATTACGATCAATGACAAGATCCCAGTTTTGAATTCGAAATTACGAGCTTAGTAGATGCACAAACCATGTACACATAGTATACCAGATGACCTTCACGGTTAAGACATGAACCGAGGGGAATTCCCTATTGTGAATGAACGATACATTTGACGATAGCGCAAAAGTTCGAGTGGTTCTAGTACGTGATACGAGTATAACAGAAAAAAATGTTCGATTTTATTATGTCGGTGACACAGTATTTGGCAGAAGGTAGAAAGGAAGAGGGATAGAGGGAGATGCCGATGGACATTGATCTTAAATGCTTACTCGTTGGATTGAGGGGGGAAAACCGAATCCGGCAGGGAGTTCCATATTCGTGTGGTTCGGTTAATGAAAGATTCTCTATATTTGACGGTACGTCCGAAAGCGGGCATCAGGGTATATTGGTGAGCATTCCTAGAGACACGTGTATTGCGTGAGAAATGTTGAAGGGGCGGAGTGCAACTGGCTATTTCATCAGAGCTATTTCAGTAGTGACGATAAAACAGCGAGAGTCAGGTAACATTCCTGCGGTGTTCCAGCGAGTCTAATGTTTTGGTAATGCTGGAGTCGCCTATCAGTTTTATGGCTCGTTTTTGTATTCTGTCTAGTAGGTGCAATGAGGTCTTGGAAGCACCGGACCAGACATGAACGTTAAACTCTAATTTGGGGCGAATGAACGCCTTATAGATTGTAGCCAGATCTAAGGGTGAGAAATATTTCTTGCATCTGTATAAGAATCCCAGGCATTTCGCAGCAAGCTGAGAAGCTGAAGGTAATATCGTCAGCGAAGGAGTGAATTGGGTTAGAAGTAACAGACAAGAGATCATTTATGAAAATAAGAAAGAGTGTCGGAGACAAAACAGAGCCCTGGGGAACACCAGCATTTACAAAATGAGTGTTAGACTTGAATCCGTCCAAAACAACTTGAATTGAACGATTCGAAAGGTAGCTTCTAATCCATTGAAAAAGTGAGTCAGCGATCCCGAAAGCACGGATTTTCGACAAAAGGGCTTCATACTTAACCCTGTCAAATGCTTTCGAAATATCCAGTGCAACAATTTTGCTTTCACCTGCTTGGTGAAGCGAGTGATTCCACTTTTCAGCGAGATATGCCATCAAATCACCAGTGGATCTGTTGCTGCGGAAACCGTTTTGGCGGTCATTGAGGAGTTTCCTTGATTCAAGGTATTTCATAAGCTGACGGTTGATCAGCGTTTCCATGACCTTGGAAAGAAGGGACGTTAGTGCAATGGGTCGGTAGTTGGAGGGAGAAGATGATTCGCCTTTTTTGGGTACAGGCTGGACAACTGCTGTTTTTCACCTACGCGGAAAGAGCCCAGAGGAGTAGGAAAGGTGAAAAAGCTTCTACAGAACTATTGGGGCAATACCATCTGGACCAGCGGATTTGTGTATGTCGAGGTCTTTAAGAACCCTTGAGACTGTAGGGGTACGGAAGTGGATTAGTCCCATGGTGGAATTGACGCACTCTAGTACAGGCGGAGACAAAGTACAAGCTGGCAGCAAGTAGGTTAGCTTTGTCTAAGGGGGTGACAGCTGGAATGTTATTGCGGATGAGCGTCGGTATAGACGACGTAGTTGAGTTTTTTACGTTTTTTACAAACGACCAGAAACTTATGCTTCCTTTGGGACATTGAAGGATTTTACGCCTTAATTTTTGGTCGGATTGGAATTTAACCCGTCGAATGTGGGTTTTGCAGTCATTTCTGACTCGTAAGTACTTTTTACGGTTTTCCTCAGAACTGTTTGCCTTGTAGGCCTGAAAATGTAGCTCCCTGAGCTTAATAGTCTCTTTGCAGCTCAAGTCAAACCACGTATTATCCACTATGATTGCCGCAGGGGTTATTGTTTGTAATACTTATCATTGTGTTAGTCTCAAGACGTCGATTTGTAGAGTCAAGCCGTCGGAACAAGGCTGAATAACATAGTCAAGACGCCGTCAAACTACAAAGCGCTTGTGGGTGCAATCTGTCAAAATACCTGTCAAAGCTATCTGATTGCCATCTCATTCATAATCCCTGGTTTCTGGCATCTCACGACGGATGTTGGCCTGCTAAAAAGTCAAAAGAGTCAACGAGGACGAACTCCTTGCGGCACTGTTAGTAAGTCCCATCCGTATCTCCTCGATATGCCGTCTAGAGATTTCCTTTGGAAATTACAGACGGGGGAGTAGCGAGTTTCATGTGCCAAAAAAAACAGGTTAAGTGGTGTAAACTCAGAGACAACCACAAGCTTCGATTTAAGGGACGGACTACATGTTGACGACAATGGAAAAACTGATAGAGCTCCATATTAGAGGTATCCTGGAGAATCAGATACCACAGCTACACCACCACTTAGTGGCGCGTGTTGCAAATACTTTCACACACAAGGAGATCGTGATTTGCGCTTTCCTCGATAGGCTTTGACAACTTTTGACAATAATGGCTATGACTCAATCACCACTGCACCATCCTGCAAGGGTGTAGACCATCCCACTAATCACTGGAATAGGGCGATGCTAAATAGCGGAGAGGTCTCGGTGACAGTATCGGCGGCTAAGGGTATCCACAAGGAGGAGTTCTCTGGTCGATAGTCATCGATGACCTACTATGCCAGCTAACCACTCGCGGCTACGAGGTCATCGGATATGCTGATGACCTAGTAGTTATTGTTACGGGCAGATGCGAAATTGCTGCCTGTGAGCGCATTCAGCTCGCGCTTCAGTTTATCTCTGACTGTTGTCGGTGGGGCAGAGAGGTTTTATCGATTAAATTTTTTAGCATCAGCCTGATCTGCGTTCACGCCCCCACGGAAGACAAGGATGACTCAGCCAAAGATGAGTTCTACGACCCCCTAGACAGAACGTATGCCCAATGTCCCAGCTATGACATCAAAATTGTACTAGGAGACTTCAATACTATGCTGGGTAAGGAAAGCATATTTGAACGAGTCATCGGCAAACATAGCCTACACGACACCACCTCCGATAACGGACACAGTCTGATTGATCTCCTTCTAGCCAGTACGCGCTTCCCGCACCTCGATATACACAAAGGCACCTGGCGGTCTTTTGATCAATCGACTACCAACCAGATTGATCACATCGCGATCGACGTCAGACACTCCTCCACTATTCTTGATGTTCGAACTATCCGAGGGGCTAACATCGACTCGGACCACTATCTTGTTGTAGCCAAGATGCGCTTACGGATATCACGATACCTGCTAAACTCGTCAGACTATGCAGGATGACTTTGGAGAATGCTCGCTGCTCCATCCGAATCGGTGAACACCTTACCGATAGCTTTCATGTCAAAAAAGGATTTAGGCAGGGCGATGCGCTGTCGTGTGATTTCTTCAACATCATATTGGAAATGACTGTGCAAAAATCACTGGCTAATACAAGAGGCACAATCTTGACATAATAGGTAGATCACAGCGAGATGTCAATGAGGCGTTTACGGGCATCAAATCAAACGCAGAATCACTCTTGCCAATCGCGGTTTCTTTGGGCTCAGGAGGCAACTGAGTAATAGAGCCCTCTCCCGAACGACAAAGTTGACTCTATATAAGACCCTATTCATCCCGGTCCTGTTGTACGGCGCAGAAGCATGGACATTATCAAAAGCTGATGAGGAGGCCCTTGGTCGGTTCGAGAGAAAGATTTTGCGCGTGATTTTTGGGCCTATAAACGCAGACGGGGGATGGAGGAGAAGATTCAACCACGAACTTTACAGGCTGTACAGCGACATGAGCCTAGTCAGGCGTCTACGGATTCAACGCCTAAGATGGCTGGGCCATGTAGAGCGAATGGACACCACAGCTCCAGCCCGGAGAGTCTTTGAATCCAACCCGGAGGGACGAAGAAGCAGAGGACGGCCGCCCTTAAGATGGCGCACACAGGTGGAAGGGGACCTCAGCCAACTGAGTGTGCGGCAATGGAAAAGGCTAGCGAAAGATCGTGCTAGATGGAGGGGCATGTTGGTTGAGGCCCAGGTTCACCCCGAACTGTAGCGCCCACTAAGAAGAAGAAGAAGTCCCGTTTACAAAGAGGAGAAGGGTGCGGCCCTGCTCCGTCTACCTGAAAGATCTTAATCGCATATTAAACTGGAACTCTTATATCAAAAACAAACCTAAAAAGGCAACTAAGATCTGCCGACGCACTTACGGTAAAACCTGAGGACTGAAACCTAAGGTAATCCACTTGCTATATACCGCAATAGTAAGACCTATCATCACCTATGCGTCCACGGTATAGTGGATAAAAGTTGAGCAAAAAACGATAATCGTTGAGCTTTAACGCCTCCAGGGACTGGCCAGTCTCGGCATTACAGGCGTTATGCCAACCTGCCCCACGGCAACCCAAGAAGCACTGATTGGACTAACTTCACTGCACCCTTTTCATTAAAAAGGTTGCATTACGAGTGCAATTAGAATTCTTCGCTCGGGAACAAGCTTGCTATGTAGGTCCATGGGTCACATCTCCATTTTGCAACATTTTCCTGAGCTGGATATGATTACCACGGTCTTGGACGCATTACCACACCCCTTCACTTTTAACAAGAGATTTAAGGTAGTGCTCCCAAACCGCTCGTCTTGGGAAACCGATGATGCCTTGCTTAACGTCAAAGGCCTTAGGTGGTACACTGATGGCTCCAAAATGGTTTCTGGCATTGGCGTCGGCATCTTTGGACTAAGATCAACTTCTTCTTAGACAATTGGGAAGAATCGCAACACCTGTCCACTTGGAACAGCGTTCAGGGTCTTCGTCAATCCAAACGATTTATACGGCCCCTGAACGAACAGCACCGTGGCGCAGTAGGTAGTGTGTTGGCCTCTGACGCCGATGACACGGGATCGAATCCCGACACAGCCATGTCACCGAACGTGTTTTTCATGGTGTTTCTTTTCAGCTGGGTTCTGACAAGATCCCCTGTAGTAAAATCGTCATGAAAAGCTTCTCGAAATTCGCCGTTCGGATCCGGGAATAAACTGTAGGTCCCTTTCACCTGTGGGAAAATTAAATCACACACAACATGGGTGATTGAGAGAAGCTCGGCTTAGGTCCTTCATGGGCTGTAACGCCAACATAACGTTCGTGGTTGAATCTTCTCCTCCATCCCCCGTCTGCGTTTATAGGCCCGATAATCACGCGCAAAATCTTTCTCTCGAACCGACCAAGGGCCTCCTCATCCGCTTTTGATAGTGTCGATGCTTCTGCGCCATACAACAGGACCGGGATGATAAGGGTCTTATATAGAGTCAACTTTGTCGTTCGGGAGAGGACTCTATTACTCCGTTGCCTCCTGAGCCCAAAGAAACAGCGATTGGCAAGAGTGATTCTGCGTTTGATTTCGGAACTGATGTCGTTGTTCCAGGTCACTGCGGAGCCAAGGTAGACGAAGTCCTTAACTACCTCCAACTTATACCTGCCAATACAAACGTTCTCGCCAAGACATCGGTGGTGAGCGTCCTTTTTTGATGACAGGCGTACGCAAAGAGTTGCGAGGATTTGAAATAGCCAGTATTGGCCAGTGATTTTTGCACAATCATTTCCAATATGATGTTGGAGAAAGCACACGACAGCGCATCGCCCTGCCTAAATCCTTTTTTGACATCAAAACTATCGGTAAGGTGTTCACCGATTCGGATAGAGCAGCGAGCATTCTCCAAAATCATCCTGCATAGTCTGACGAGTTTACCAGGTATGTCAAAGGCCACACACTGCCGTAGTGTGAAGATTTGGTTGATGGTGGACTTCCCTGGCCTGAATCTGCACTGATAAGGACCTATCAGCTTATTTACAAAAGGCCTCAGGCGTTCACACAAAACGGCAGAGAAGATTTTGTAGGCGATGTTAAGGAGACTTATTCCTTTATAGCTGGCGCAATCAGAGGGATCTCCTTTCTTGTGGATCTGGCATACGATGCTGAGACTTTATTCGTCGGGCATGCTTTCCTCTAACGCCCCCAGCTGCCTTGAAGAGCTCATCAGATAGTCCGTCTGCGCCAGCAGCTTTATTCGACTTGAGCTTCGATATAGCAATCTTAACTTCGTCGAGGTCAGGGGGACAGAATTCTCTGCGGTCTCTGTCGATTAGAAATGGATCCTTCTGCCTGACAGCGGTATATTGACTAACATCGCCGTTATACAGTCTGCAGAATTGGTAGCACTAGCCCCTTGATTAAAAAACAGAAAACAAACACGTTGACGACCCAAGCAAATGCATAAAAGGACAAGAGTATCGGTTCTGCAACTGAAATGTTAGGTTCCTTTACAGACCGGGTGCGGCCGGAAACTGCTACAATGAGAACAAACAACGCCTGCCAGCGAACGCTTCATAACAATCCGCACCAAAGCTATCTTCGGGAACATCAGCCTAATATGCGTCCACGCCCCTACAGAAGAAAAAGACGACAAATTCAAAGATGACTTCTATGACCTTATAGATAGGACAAACATCCAGTGTCCCAACTTTAACAGCAACATTGTTCTAGGAGATTTTACCGCGAAGCTGGGTAAAGAAGAGATCTTTTTACGAGTCGTAGGGAAGCACATCCTACACCACCACCATGTCCGAAAGTGGATTCAGGCTAATAGATTTTGTGACGGGGCGTAATCTCCTAGTAGCTGGCATACGACTCCCACAGCTCAATATCCATAAGAAGACCTGGCGGTCTCCTGATGAATTCTCTGTTATCCAAATCGATCATATTGCGATCGACGTCAGACACTCGTCCAGCATATTGGATGTCTAAACCTTCCGAGGAGCCAATGTTGACTCCTCGCAGGCACAATAGATCTTCAAGGTCGAAGTGTCATATGCTAAGAGAAGCACTAGCCCACATAAAAAAAAATATATATATAACGGCGAAGATGGTCAAGATGCCGCTGTTGGACAGAACGTACACTGGACGAAGATGAGAGAGAATTCCGTCCACCTGACTTAGACGAGGTTAAGATAGCGACATCAAAACTGAAGTCTAATAAAGCTACTGGCACAGACCGCCTGCTTGCTAAGCTATTTAAAGCGGCTGGAGATGAGTTGGTTGGGAACATGAACCAGCTCATCTGTAAGATATGGTCGTAAGAAAGCATTCCACCCCTATAACTGCGGGAATAAGTCTCCTTATAAGTACGTCAAAATAAAAATGAATTTAAAATGTAAAAACAAATGAACATCGGTTGAGTGAAAAATTCAATAGAGTGATCAAACTAAATTTTATACAGACTACTCTACTCGTGGGTGATGCCAGAGGCCGTAGTCCAAAGACCATAGCTGGAGATTTCAACGCATGGACCACTGATTTGGGCAGTACGCAAACCAATCGAGGAGGTGAAACTCTACTAGGGGCTATATCGACACTAGACGTGCTCAATACAGGATGCGAGAACACCTTTAGGAGAAACGGCATAGGTTCCATAGTTGACATCACATTTGTATCGAGTTCCCTAACGAGAGGCGAAAATTGGAGAGTAAGCAAACAGTACACCCATAGTGACCAGCTGGCTATCCTTTTTGGAATAGAGCCTCGGAGAGCCAAACAGGGATCCTCGCTAAAGAAGGCACAACAAAAACAAAAGGGGGGGGGGGGGGGGGGGCTATAGAAACACTGGATGAAGACTCCTTTACCTTCACCTTTAGAGAGTCTACAATAAGGTGAGGTACAGCAAATGCTATGGCCGCTGAGATCACTAAGCAAGTAACCAAGTAACTAGGGCAGAGCTACGCAGCAAGTGCCATAGAGCGAGAAGACTGTCCCAACGATCCAGAGGTTTGCCCTTTCATGAGAATCTATTGGAGATAGACGTAGGAATCTGAAATTGGTCATTAGGAGAAGCAAAAATAACAAATTTAAGGAAGTCTGCGGGCAAGCACATGAAATTCCTCAGGGTACCGCTTACAGGACTGTCATGGTAAAACTGAAAGGCACTACCAGGCCACCCTCGCCCTCATTCCCTTTCCTAATGAAAAAAATTGTGTCGGGACTTAATTCCGCCGCAAATAATGACAGAGCGTATAGAAGCACCCCATGATGAACAGAAAATCACAACTATCACGGAAACTGAATTCCTAAAGGACAATAAGTCAGCTGGGCTGGATGGCATTCCAAATAAGGCCCTTAAACTAGCCATTAAAACAAACACGGGATCATTCCTAGAAATGTAAAATAAGTGCCTAATCGAAGGGGACATTCCAGACCGATGGAAGGAACAGCGCATGGTGCTGCTACCTAAAGGGAAAAAACCACCAGAGGAGTCGTCGCCATACCGTCCCATTTGCCTATTACATAGATACATAAGGTAAGATACTGGAGAAAATGATAGGCAACAGACTCAAGGTGGCAATAAATGAATCCGGGGGACTTTCAGACGAACAGTAAGGATTTAGACAAGCCCGTTCTACAATCGATGCTATACGGAGGGTAACCACAGTTCTGAAAGAAGCTATAATTGAAAGCCATTCCGAGAAACGATATCTTTTCTACGATACCGACGAACCTTATGTATGATGGAGTTCTGAGGCTAGAAATCCCCAATGAGGCAAACATCATAGGCTTCGCTGATGACATTGCAATCGTGGTAGCAGCGTAACACCTGGAAGAAATAAAGGACATAGGGAACGAATGTATCAGAAAAGTGAGACGCTGGACGTCAACAGCCGGGATAGAGCTCGCTGAAGCAGTACTTGTAAGCAGCCTCAAGAAAAGGGAAACAATCACCTTCAGGATAGGCGATCTAAATGCAACGTCGAAATCGTCTATCAGATACTTAGGTGTGATGACTGACGCTATGCTCAGCTATAAGGAACACCTTGAAATAAAGTGCGATAAAGCAGCTCAGTTGTGTGCTGCCTTAGCCAGAATAATGGCAAATATCGGAGAACCCAGACAGCAAAGGAGACCAGTTTTATCAAGAATGGCCAAGTCGATAATTATGTACGCGGCACCAATATGGTCAAAGGCGATGCAAACTAAGTCCCACTCAAGAAGAGTAAATTCCACCAACCGACTATCCGCACTAAGAGCGTGCAGCGCTTTTCGGACGGTATCGGACGATGTTATATGTGTTAGTGTTGGAATGATACCAGCCGATATCTTAGCCATCGAGTTGCAAAGTTCCTACGACGCTAAAATTCAGGAACCCCTTGCCTCAATCAAAGATATTAAACCGGACTAAAGATAGCGTACTTGCTTCAACCTGGGATACATACCCCGGACTTGGAGAGAGGTCAATCTTGTCTTCATCCCCAAGATTGGGAAACCAAGCGAGCAACCTAAATCCTATCGCCCTATCAGTTTGACTTCGTTCTTTTTGAAAACAATGGAGAAACTGATAGAGCTCCACATTAGAGGTATCCTGGAAAGACAGGCACCTCTGCACTCTAACCAGTATGCATATCGCAAAGAGCGATCTACCGAAAATGCACTACACCATTTGGTGACGTGCATTGAAAATAGTTTCACACAAAAGGAGATCGCAATCTGCGCCTTCCTCGATATAGAGGGGGCCTTTGATAATACTGGCTATGACTCGATCACCACTGCACTATCCTGCAGGGGTGTGGACCATCCCACTAATCACTGGATTAGGGCGATGCTGAATAGCCGTATCATATCGGCCACATGCGGAGAGGTCTCAGTGACAGTATCGGCGGTCAGAGGATGCCCACAAGGGGGAGTCCTCTCACCACTGCTTTGGTCGATAGTCATCGACGATCTATTACGCAAGCTGACCACTCGGGGCTACGAGGTCATCGGATATGCTGATGACCTAGTAGTCATTGTTACAGGCAAGTGCGAGGTCACTGCCTGTGAGCGCATGCAACTTGCGCTCCAATTCATCTCTGACTGGTGTGGCAGAGAGGGGTTATCTATTAACCCAAATAAGACAATCTTAGTCCCATTTACAAAGAGAAGAAAGGTACAACCCTGCTCAATCTCTCTAAATGGAACACACATAGGATTTTCAGAGGAGGTAAAATATCTAGGTATTGACCTAGACCGCAAACTCAACTGGAACTCCAACATGAAAAATAAACTCATGAAAGCGACTAAGGCCATGTGGGCCTGCCGACGCACCTACGGTAAAACCTGGGGGCTCAAACCTAAGGTGGTCCACTGGATATATACCGCGATAGTAAGGCCTATCGTTACCTACGGGTCCACCGTATGGTGGACAAAAGTTGAACAAAAAACTACTATTACTAAGCTTCAACGCCTTCAGAGACTAGCGTGTCTCGGCATCACAGGCGCCATGCCGTCCTGCCCTACGGCAGCACAAGAAGCACTCATTGGACTCGTTCCACTGCACCTTTTTATCAAAAAGGTGGCATTACGCAGTGCAATCAGAATCCTCTGCTCGGGAACAAATATGCCATGTAGACCCGCAGGCCACATGTCCATACTACAACACTTGCCCGAGCTGGATATGATTACTACGGTCTCGGACGCATTGCCACACACCTTCACCTTTGACAAAAGATTTGAGGTACTGATCCCAAATCGCTCAGCATGGGAAAATAGTGATCCCCTGCTGAATGTCAAAGGCCTTAGGTGGTACACGGATGGCTCCAAGATGGCTTCTGGCGTTGGCGCCGGCATCTTTGGACCAAAACGTAAAATCTCGAAGGCCCTGGGAGTAAGTCCCAGCGTCTTCCAAGCTGAATTGCATGCCATCCTAACATGCGTCAACGTAAATCTCGAGACCGGCATCAGAGGAGTAACTATAAACATACTCTCTGATAGCCAAGCAGCGCTTAAAGCACTGAGTTCGTACAGCACGAACTCGAAAACTGTCAAGGAATGCCATGACGCCCTGCAAGAGCTCGCCAAAAGAAACAATGTTAAACTTTGGTGGGTGCCAGGACATAAAGGTATTAAGGGCAATGAAATTGCCGACCAACTTGCTAGAAAAGGTTCCAGCGACAAATACATAGGTCCGGAACCTTTCTGCGGCATTCCCAGGTCTAAGATAAATCACCTCCTAGACAAGTGGGAAAAATCGCAACACCTGTCCTTCTGGAACAGTGTTCGGGGACTTCGTCAATCTAAACGACTTGTACGACCCCTGAACAAACACGCTATTGACATACTTAAGCTCAATAGAGGGGATATCAGAAGACTGGTCAGCTACCTAACGGGACACTGCGGTCTGAGATATCATCTAAATAAAATTAGTCTCTCGTCGGAAACTGAGTGTCGGCTCTGTCTAGAGGACGATGAGACGGCAGAACACATACTGTGTGAGTGTCCTGCACTCTGCCATCTTAGGAAGCGCATCCTTCTCAGTGAAGTTGTGACTCCTGAGGGGATCACCCTGGCTCCTACGAGAAGCATTCTCAGCTTCATTATAGAGGTTGAGAGGCTACTCGGCTAATCGGCTAGCAGGCACAATAGATCTGCAAAGGTCGCAGTGCCATATTGCTAAGAGTAGCACTAGCCCCATATTTAAAAAAAAAAAAAAAAAAAAAAAGATAGCGTAGCATTGGAATATGGCAGGAGAGATGGAATCGGTCAACCACAACATCTGGTTGTTGTTATGCCAACGATCCGGAAACGATTCAAGCACTTAGGGCCAATATCATCCAAGCAATCAGTGAGCTACAACCCGAAACCATCAACAAGGTCTTGGAAAATTGGGGTGACAGAAGGCGCTACTGCGAAGCCAGCCAAGGCAGCCACTTGAACAACGCTGTATTTCATAATTAATGGGAATGTTTGTTCTTACTTCTTCTTCTTAGGCGGCGCTACAGTCCGTGGTGAACCTGGGCCTCAACCAACCAGCGTCTCCAGCCGGCACGGTCTTTGGCCAGCTGTTTCCAGCGCCGCACGCCCAGTTGGTTAAGGTCCCCTTCCACCTGCGTGCGCCACCGTTGATGCGGCCGTCCCCTGCCGCGCCTTCCTTCCGGGATGGATTCGAAGACTCTTCGGGTCGGAGCTGGTTTTGGTTTTACCCTCATAAACCTTGAGACCCATCTTAGCCGCTTCTACCTCAATGCTTACAAAGGCCTCATTGATCGAACGCATAAGAGTGGTCAATTCATAATTTTGTCTTCATACAGTTGGCACGCTGGGTATCATATAGTTCTTTATGAACCCTAACTGCCATTTCTCCAAAACCAAGAACCACACGCGAGAGAATGGCACGTGAAACTGTGTCTCGACTACTGCGCCGCACGTCGGTCGGTTAGCGCGGGTCGCGGCACGTCACACGTGTTTACCAATTTGCGCCGTTCTATTGAATTCTGTAGTTTACAAAAAAAATGCGTCACGCTGCACCACCTCACACGCGCTATACGTGTCTCAATTTGCGCCTGGCCTAACTCTACTGCCCGTTTCGCATAGTAAGCCAGCTCGCCCCGATCTTCGCCATTTTATGATGCCCTTGGAAGAAACACAATGTGCAGTATATTGCATTATCAACGCAATGTTGCACATAAACGGCGATCTGGAAGGCGGCCGCGACAGCCAACCCAGTCACCAGTCATGGCGTTTACTTGCTTATTAAAAATCTGATCATGCACTGAAAAATACATTAAAGGTAACCTTCGTCGTTTCGACGAACACTTGCGCCCTTTTTCAATAAAAAATACACTTACCCAAGCAGGTACACTACCGTACGTCCATACACTAAAAGCACTTAGGGATGGCTAGGGTTACACGAAAAGAGGATCCTATGTATCAGTGAGAGGACTAAGGAGAAAACTAAAAAAACAAAATGTTCGTCGAATCGACGAAGGTTACCCTTCTAGGGTTAAATTCTTTTTAAGGTACACTTAAAAGATTAAAGTTGAAAATTATGGATACCAAAGTCAAATAACGTCCTTGAACGCCTACGTGTATTCTTTCGAACCCAAACAAATGAAGATAACCACTTGCTGAGCCCGGCAATTGAACAAACAAGGAACAAAATAAGAATACTTGTGTAAGTATGTACTTCCCCACGAAAGTTATAAATAAGACTTTGGAATAAAATTCTCATTAAAAACCGCTATAAAGTCATTAGACCGGAAGACCATCTCCCCAGCTTACACACCAACGCCAGTACTACACTTTCCTTTTCCATTCTAATTACAAACACAAACGACAGCAGCAAATTAACCACGAATCGACGGCGAAGGCAGCAACGAACTACATAGATACACTTTTACGCGGGAAAAAATTTTGAATGAATAAATTAGGATAAAAATTAACTCAAGCTCCGGAGTGAGTCGGAGTCGGCAGAACAAGGCATGGGGTGAATCGATTCGACTGTTTCCCATTCTTTTTCATCTTTTCATTCAACGTTCAACGCGGAAAAGATGGAGGAAAACAAAAAGGAATCGAGACAAGGAAGAAAAAAAAAATTAAGAGCACAGCAGCAATCGACGACGTCGCGACTTGATGCAGGTCAGGACCATCACGTGACGCGTTATGTATAATTTGAGTCTCCTTTTGATATTATTTTCTTGACAAAAAAAAAAAGGAAAACGCGAATAAAAAAAGCATAAGGATGTACATAGAAGCAGCCTTGGGGGAAGGAGATGAATGGTGGTGCACAAAAATTAAAAATTCAAGGCCACTTTTTCCTTATTTATGTTTAACTTGTCGGGGCGTTCTCAACCCCCGCCCGGTTCGCGCAATTTTACTCTATTCCGTGGGTGGAGAGAAAGTTGCCAGAATAAAAGGCATAGAAGAATGAAGGATGTACGGATATTTAAAATTCATTAGGAAAAGAAAAAGTACCTGCAGTTGTTTGCGGAAGGTGGCATCAACAGGTTGCCGCGATGACACCTGCCGCCTTTAGTAACTACATCCAATAATTGTGTCTTCTTTACTTTATTCACTGTTCTGGTTAAAGTTAGGCTAGTTGGGTGCCCTATTGACATCAAGTCAAGGCTCACTTAGACTACGAGGAGTCCATTGTGCCCATTATGAAAAAACTTACCCGAGGGGAACCTGTTAGTTGCCCACTGATCTGAACCACCCAGATACAATTAAGAATCTTAGCAGTTTGTTCAGCTTAATGTCTCTTACAGTGGTGTTCAGATAAATAGCACACCCGTTAGTTCTCATACATTATGTTGTGCCAAAAGTCTAAAAAGAGGATCAGTTTTTTTTTGTTTTAAAACCGATGTGCGTTTATATGTGCTTTAAATTAACTTAAAAATGATAATTAAAAATGGGAAAAATAGAAAAATGGCTGTTCATTTAAATAGCACAGTCAGAGGAATACTTGAAAAAATGAATAAATAATCCAAAAAACTAATGTACATATAAGTAAATATTTTATTAATATTTTGTAGGATATTCCTTGTTCCTCATCACTCTTGACAACGTTTTGGCAAACTCTCTACTAAGCGCTTACATTTCTGGGCAGGTATAACTTCCCAAGGAGCGTTTGTGGTTTGCCAAAATTATTTTAAATTTTTTGAACTGGAGTCTTCAACAAGGGAGTCAACATCATTCCAAAGATTCCCGATAGGATTCAGATCGAGACTTGGGGCCGGCCAATCAAGCACGGAAATTTGTCGCTCCGAAAGCCAATTCTTCACTATCGCCGAAGTTTGCTTTGGATAATTGTCAGGCATAAAAATCCATGATACAGGCATAGAGTCGTCGGTATATGGCTCCATTTGGTTCTCTAGGACTAGCTTATACTGATGTTGATCCGTAATGCCATTTATTTTCACGATTGGTACAACGCCATGCTTCCACCGCCATGCTTGACAGTCTTAATGGTATATCTGGGATGGTACTCTTGTTCGTTGGCCTTCGCACATACTTTTTCCCATCTGATCCTAATCTGTTGAACTTACTTTCGTCGCTCCACAAGATATTTTTCCCAAAGTACAAGGGTTTGTTCTTGTGTGAGCGTTTGCGAAAATAAGTAATCTCTTTCGGTTATTTTTTGTTGGAGACAAGATGTTTTTTTTTCTGGCGATTCTTCCTTTGAAGCTGGAATTCCAGTAAGCGGCGACTTGCAGTTACGGCTGATATTTGGACAGGTAGTTATAGTTGTTGCTTTATCTCCCGGGAAGTTATGAAAAGGTCGCTGCAACTGATTTTGTGGATGATTCTGTGAGTCATTTCTGACGTTTTTCTTTTTTTTTTTTTTGTCCTTACGGGATTCGCGGTAGATTGTCTGTACCATATGACCTTCATTGCATTTTAACAAACTTCCTAGAGCACCGTATTGTCCTTGTCACCTCTGAAATAGTCTTTCCATCCTGTACCATGGTACCGACTATTTTCCTCCTTTCTTCCGTGCAATGCGTTCCCCTGCCCATTTTAAATACTCCTATTTGTGTAAGAAACGAGCGTAATTATGGCTATCCTTAAAAAGATTCACACTAACCTCACTTAAATCACTAAAAAATATTTTTTTTCTGATACACCAATGATATGTGCTATTTATATGAACACCCAATTTGCAATGATCACCAACTCTAACGATTGCAAAACCAGGAAAACCTAACGGGATCTTTTTTGTCGTATGTTTTCATATTCATAACGGTACTACCTTGGCATATTATGGCTTTACTCCTGTGCAATTTGTAAGTACAGAGTGTATTGCAAGCAAATACATATTTGAATAAGGGTGTGCTATTTATGAGGACACCACTGTACCTCCTCTAAACCCGAGAAGAAGTAGTTCCCGAGGTACGTGAATCTTTTTCGGGCCAGTGCAGAGCATTCACACAGTAGGTGACGAATTAATTCTATTTCCTCTTCGTCCGTACAGCTTCTGCAGAAAGGGCGCAGTGAGGGCGCTGACTACCAGTCGCATATTTCTTCTACCAAGATTTAGCAGACTTTTGGTCCTTTTTTTGTTATAGACAGGCCATGTTAGCCTTGCCGTAGCGCATGTGTCTAATTGACACCATCGCTTGTTGGCCCTTCCTAGTAGTTCCACCCCTATTTCTCTGAATAGTGTGCTGAGTGGCATTCAAGCCTTAGTTGTGATCTGGGGTGCAGTTGTAAACTTCATCGACCGCCGAGCCGAAGGTCTATAGTTCAAATTCGCTTCATAGCCAAGAAAAAGTAATGGATATCCGAAACCATGAATATCCGAACCTTGCTGGTAAAAATACATAACAAAAACAAACTTCGTTTAAAGTGTAAAAAACATCCAAATAACGTTCATCTTCGAAACCTTTATACTCATGATTGTAAAGAAATTGCTACTGAGGTACCGGTTCTTAAGGTTCTTAAGGAACATAGAGCTAAAGGCAACCTGAACAAAGAATGGGCAATCGTGAATGAACTTCTCAATAAAAGCATACCTCCTAGCCCACCAACTTGCATAACTTTTAAAAACAAAGATATTCATAATCCTTCTGAAATAGCTAATGCTTTTAATGAGTACTTTACTAGTGTTGCGTCACATACACGCCAGGATGCGGGCTTCAACAACTCGTTCTGTGGGGAGGACTGCCTTAGCAGGAAAAAGACCCTAGTATGTAGTTTCTTTTTTGAACCAATCTCATCCCTTGAAATAATTAGAGAAATAAAGCTGCTTAATAATTCTAACTCGTCTACGAGGAATAATTGGTCCAACAATTTTATTAAAAAAATTGCACATAACATTGCATTTATTGTGGTAAATTTCCTGACTCATTAAAAATTGCTGAGGTCATACCTATTTTAAAGAAAGGCGATAGCAAAAACTTAAATAATTACAGGCCAATATCCCTTCTCCCTGTGCTTTCAAACAATTTTCAAAAACTAATTAAAACTCGAGTTGTTGCTTTCTTAGAAAAAAATACGTTCTTTAGTCAAAACTGAAGGATGCACTATTGAATTTCACCAACTTTAACTACGACAGCTTAAATAAAAGAAAATTTACTGCCGCACTTTACATATATAGACATATCAAAAGCGTTTGACACAGTAGATCACGAAATATTATTGAAGAAACTAAAAAAAGCCGGCTTCAGAGGTTTCAAGCTCAGCTAGTTCTCTTCATATCTTACTTACCTCAAACAAGTATTCAAAATTATAGACAAATTCAGTCAAAGCGCAGATGTTCGAATTGGAGTACCTCAAGGATCAGTTCTTGTTCCCATTCTTTTCTTGATATACATCAATTCAATCTATAGCCAAAACCTAAAGGGAACTCAAACAGGATTTGCGGATGATATTGCTTGCTGCTATTCTAATCACTCCGTTTTGGATTTAATTGCTAACATCTGCTACGACTACGTACGTACGTATGTTGGCGTTACAGTCCATGAAGAACCTGAGCCGAGCTTCTCTCATTCACCCATGTTGTGTGTGATTTCATTTTCACATAGGTGAAAGGGACCTACAGTTTATTGCCGGTTCCGAACGGCGAATTTCGAGAGGCTTTTCATGACAATTTTACTACAGGGGGTTTTGTCAGAACCCCGCTGAGGAGAAACACCGTGAAAAACCCGTTCGATGACATGGCTGTGTCGGGATTCGATCCCGAGTCATCGGCGTCAGAGGCCAACACACTACCCACTGCGCCACGGTGCTCTCTAATTATGTTTTTTAATATATCGAGTAACTCCATTGAATTCCTTAATGTAACTTATCATAGCCAACACATGTTAGTAAGTCGTAATACTTGTGGTATAAACAGATGCCCCAACACGTATAATAAC
Source organism: Eumerus sabulonum (assembly GCA_951905685.1). Taxonomy (NCBI): domain Eukaryota; kingdom Metazoa; phylum Arthropoda; class Insecta; order Diptera; family Syrphidae; genus Eumerus; species Eumerus sabulonum. The sequence continues at coordinate 22,127,784 of OX645062.1, read as the reverse complement.
GACCTAAGCTGCTCCTCTAAATGCTTTGTTATTGAAAGAGTATCAGTTTTTAAATACTTGGGACTTGTGGTGGATAGCGGACTTAATTGGGGTACTCATACTGCTACACTAAGAAAACATTTGTTAAAAACCACGAGCACAATATACCATTTAAGGTCGATCTGCTCCCGTAGGCTCCTAGAAATAATCTATTACGGTTTGGTACAATCGAAGCTACAATATGGTCTGGTATGCTGGGGTGGTACTCATGGCAATAAAATTCAACCATTGATTGTCGTCCAAAAACATATAATTAGAATTATTTGGAGAAAGGGACGTATGGAGAACAGCTTTCCCCTCTTTTTTAACTCAAAGATCCTGCCTCTTAAGCACCTTTACTTCTATAAAGTCTTAAATTTTTTTTTTTTTAAAAAGTGGGTACTCACTTAACCGTAGTTCTGCTGTCTTTTTTAGGGTTCCGTACCCAAAGGTAAAACGGAACCCTATTACTAAGACTTCGCTGTCCGTCCGTCCGTCCGGGCGTCTGTCCGTCTGTCACCAGGCTGTATCTCATAAACCGTGATAGTTAGACAGTTGAAATGTTCACAGATGATGTATTTCTGTTGCCGCTACCACGACAAATACTAAAAACAGAACAAAATGAATATTTAAGGGGGGCTCCCATACAACAGACATGATTTTCCTCCAAGAAATCCTGCCTGCAACCAAGATCTGTCATTTGAGGAGGTAACATACATAGTCTCTTTCAAATTTATATGTACAGATGGTACGGAACCCTTCGTGCGCGAGTCCGACTCGCACTTGGCCGGTTTTTTTTTTTTTTTATTCTTTCTTGAGATGATACATTCGACACTAGCTCCTCGAAATACAGAGTGTATCTACTTATTCTTCAGAAAACTTATGTTTAGATATAATGAAAAACACTTAATATACCTTCCTAAATAAAACTTTTGTTTTTTCATGAGTTTCTTTAATTCTATGTAAATATTAAGTATAGCATTTATTATATACATATCTATGCTGTACTGAAGAATAAATAAATACGAATACAATATCATACCACAAAATGCCTGTACGGACAAAAAGTATGCAACGCAGTTGTGAATGGAAAGTAACCAGACGTACTGCTGCAGGCATAACACTCACAGTGTACGGTAACTGAAATTCACCCTCTGCGTTTGCAATATTAAAGTGCTCGAACGAATTACTACGGACTATAACCAACGCGGAATTTGGTCGGCTCTCGTCCTATCTAGGACAACCACCCATGGGAGTGGTTAACGGACATCAACGACCCATCATAAGAGAATATAAAAAAAAACTCTTTAACCTGCGCGAGCCTCTAAAACAAAAAAAAATAAAAAATCTGTGCCTAACCCCGGCCTGGCTAGTTCGTCCGTCTTCTCATTCCCGGAAATATTCACATGCCCTGGTACCCAGCAGATGGTTACCACATTGTAATCCGATATTTCTTCTAGTTTCTCTTTACAGAGTTTCACGAGTTTGGATCTTATCCATGTTGCTTGCAGAGCCTTAATGGCTGCCTGACTGTCAACATAGATTTTGATTCTCTTACCTGAGAAATTCTCCCTAAGAATCAGATCCGCACCTTTTTTGATTGCAGAGATCTCAGCCTGGAAAACGCTATAGCCATCATCAAGTCTGTAGGAGTGACATGCTTCCTGAGGTTCGAAGTAGACTCCGGCTCCTGTACCGGTATCCGTTTTGGATCCGTCGGTATAGATTGCCAGTTCCTCTTCCGTGTTTACCATACCACTGACCCATTCCTTCCTGGAAGGAATCCTAATAGAGAATCTCCTCTCACAGCAAAAAAATGGGTTGTTATAGTCCGTTTCGGTTGCGGACATCAGCGTAGCCCATCGATCCAGGATTGATGCGTGGCCATGAGGACATCTTTTCCAAAGACTGGATTCTTGCATCCTTAGCGCAGCCCTGGCTACAATGCTTTCACAGTATATGTCTGGTGGTGGATGGTTCAGCATCGCTTCAAGGGCCGCCGTTGGTGTGGATTTTATAGATCCGGTCACCGCCAGACAGTCAGCCCTCTGAATCCTATTCACTGTTCTGAGTCTTTAGCATATTGTCGGAGGACTTGTCCAAGTGGAATTTTGTGTTGGTTATTGTGCTATGAAAGAAAGATGACAATTGTATCGAATAATTTGGAATTTGGGATGGCAAAGGATGGCAAAAGCCTTGTAGGGGTAGCATATGCCGACGGATGCTGGCCCGACAAAAAGCGAGTAAGACCATCTGCAGGCGAACACCTTGCAGCTCTACTAGTCAGGTTCTACTTCCACCACCTCGTGGTACCATCTGGAAATTTCATTACAAGGGAAATTACTGACGGAAGAGGCAGAATGGCGAGTATCCTGCGCCACGAACAAATTGGGCTCTGTTCCAGGTTCAACTCGCCGCTAAGAGGAGATATGCTTCTCAAGTCGACTGAATCGACAGATGATATCGATGAAGCGGCTTACCAGCTCAATGCAGCATTTATCTCATCCTTTAGATACACCCAGGTCAAGTTCTCACAAGCGATGTGGGCCCTGGTGGAATACACAAATGAGATCTCTGTTTAACAGAGCTAAACGAAATAATAGTTGGACTGATTATAAATCTGCTCTAACTAAATACAACCTCGAACTGAGGAAATCCAAGAGAGTGTCTTGGAGGAGACATTGTGAGAACATAGACTCGCTTCCAACTGCAATCCGACTCCATAAAGCGCTATCTCAAGAGTACACAAATGGACTCGGGCTGCTTCGCAAATCAGACGGCACCTTCACCGTCAATCGCAGTGAAACCCTGGAGACTTTGCTCGAGGTGCACTTCCCTGGTTCTACTCCCCACTCGATGTCATCTGACGATCTAACGAACGTCATAGATGATATCGAAATCCTGGAGACTTTGCTTGAGGTGCACTTTCCTGGTTCTACTCCCCACTCGATGCCTCTGACGATCAAACGAACATCATAGATAGCATCGACAGTATAAAAAATAACCTTCCTGGGAGACTTTTTAGCCCCGATAGGGTCAAATGGGCAATTGGTTAATTTAATCCATGCAAAGATGGCGTCTTTCCTGCCATCTTACAGAAAGGCCTGAACATCATTTTATCACCACTGATAGTTCCTTTTAGGTCTTGCTTCATAGCAGCATGGATAGATGTCTATCTTGTCTTCATCCCCAAGATCGGGAAGCCAAGTGAGCAACCTAAATTCTATCCCCTTATCAGTTTGACTTCGTTCTTTCTAAAAACAATGGAGAAACTGATAGAGCTCCATATTAGAGGAGAACCAGATACCCCTGCATCCCAGTCAAAATACATATCGCAAAAAGCGATCTACTGAGAATGCGTTACATCATCTGGTGACGTGTATTGAAAACAGCTTCACACACAAGGAGATCGCAATTTACGCCGTCCTCGATATAGAGGGGGCCATTAATAATACTGACTACGATTCGATCATCACTGCACTATCCTGCAGGGGCGGGGACCTTCCCACTAATCATTGGATTAGGGCAATGCTAAATAGCCGTATCATATCAGACACATGCGGAGAGGTCTCAGTGACAGTATCGGCAGATAGAGGATGTCAACAAGGAGGAGTCCTTTCACCACTGCTCTGGTCGATAGTCATCTATGACTACGCAAGCTAATCACTCGGGGCTACGAGGTCATCGGATATGTCATTGTTACGGGCAAGTGCGAAACCACTGCTTGTGAGCGCATGCAGCTTGCGCTCCAATATGTCTCTGACTGATGTGGGAGAGAGTGTTTATCGATTAACCCAAATAAGACATTCTTAGTCCCGTTTACAAAGAAGGGGAAGGTACAGGCCTTGCTCAATCTTTCTAAATGGCACACGCATAGGATTTTGAGAGGAAGTAAGGTGACCCCATTTATTAAGCTTAAGTTCAAGCTAACATTCTTAATGAGTCTAACTTAACTGACTAACAAGAACGGGAGAGGGGGGGCGCCATTAGGGAACTATGGTAGGGAGAAGGGTTCATTAGAGCCGTATGAGGTGCGGGGGGTGGATAAATAGAATAGACGAGGATTCCGAGTATTACGAGGGTTAGTGTTAAGGGATATAGAGTTGTAGAGGTTGACGCAGTTAATGGTACCTGTTAGGAGTTTATGAATGAAGAGGATGTCAGCTACACTTCTTCTTTGCTCCAACGTACTCAGATTTATTAGTTTGAGTCGGTCTTGATAGGGCGGTAAGAACAGAGAATTTTGCCAGTGCAGACCTCGAAGAGCGAAGTGTGGGAATCGACGCTGGATGCTCTCGATTCTAGAAATGTGGGTTTGTTGATAAGGGGACCACGCTTGAGATCCGTATTCAAGAAGGGAGCAAACGAGGGATCGAGTCACGTAGGGATTGGAGAATTCTTTAGACCAGCGCTTCACGAAACCGAGTGCAGAATTTGCTTTAAGAATTATATCGTCGATATGTGCGCGAAAATTGAGCTCTTGGTCACATAGTATGCCAAGTTCGCGGATAACCTGAACGGTAGAAATGGGTTGGTTTTGGAGAAAGTAGAGACGAGGAGAGGATTGGAAACGTTTACGTGAGAAGGTGGTAGATTGGCATTTGGAAATGTTAAGCTCAAAGAAATTTTTGGAGCACCAGGTAGAAAAGCTATTGAGATCGGATTGAATAAGGGAAGAGTCTTGTAGCGAGGAAATAGTCTTAAAGAACTTGGTGTCATCGGCGTACAGTGAGAGATGGGAATGTTTGATGATTATCTCAGTGTCGTTTTTTGGTAAGAATGAAAAGAAGTGGACCTAGGTGGCTACCTTGGGGAACGCCGAAAGAGGCTTAGAAAGGGTTAGAAAAGGCAGATCTAAAGCGAACACTGTAGTTAGGGTTTTTTAAATATGAAAATATCCACTTCAGCGCAGTGGGTTCAAAGCCTAGGGTAGACAGTTTGAAGAGTATTAGAAGGCTTTACTGAAGTCAGTTGGTGAGGGACGCGAATTCGACAAGGTTTGTGGATGTAGACCTGGATTTGAGGAATCCATGTTGATTTGAGGAGATTAGAGATTTGCAATGGAAACTTTCGAAAAGTTTGGGTATGTGTGAGAGTTTTGCGATTGGGCGGTAGTTGGACCTCTTTTACCTTTTTTGTGAATAGGAGTTATGAAAGCGGTTCTCCATATCTGGGGAAATTCTCCAAGGGACAGGGATAAGTTGAATAATTTTGAGAGCGGGACGGAAAGAATGATGGAATTTTATTTCAATAATATGGCGGGGACACCATCGGGTCCAGGAGTGAACTCATCATTAAGTTGATTCAGTTTAATTTCAATGATATGGGGTTCAACAGAACGTGGAAGAAATGGACTAAGGGAGAAATTTGGTAGGTAGTCGAAATAGGAAGTGTCCGGCACAAAGGAGTCATCGGCGAAAGATAGTTTGAAAAGGTTGGCAAAAAAGTTGACGATAGTGTTGGGTCGAATGGCTTCGCCATTGAAAGAGAGTGAGGTTGGGTAGCCCTCAGACTTCCTTTTGTATAAGAGATGAGTCGATCGTGTTTAGGGCGGCTATTAAAACGCCACGACTTGGGCGGCTATCGATAGGTTGATTGAGAAGGTCGTCGCGGTAGACGTTAAAATTTGATGAGTCAGAGTGAGAATGTTGGAAGACTGCTTGGGTTTTTGAGCGGAGACCTCTGACGTTCTGGTAATAAAAGGTGGGAGGAAGGTTAACGTGGTGGGCAAGAAGAGGATGGAAATTAGGAGCGAAAATATCTGTCGTGGTCAGCTCTGCTACGCTGGAGGTGGGATATTCGCTTTGAGTGGATATATTAACGAAAAGTATCAAGATCATTTGATACTTTTTGGAGGGACATATTAAGGAACTCATGATACTTGATAAAGAGGTTTTTGAGGCTGGCATAGTCAGAAGGGAGGCCTTCCTGTTGAATGGATACCAGTACGCTAGTGTTAGTATTACCCTCATAGCAAACTGAGTCTGGTTTTTCATGGAGATAAGTCAAAAAAAGGCGGACGTTCTCATACGTCCTTCCATCCCTTAAACGAGAAAGAGCATAGAGGCATTCGGTGAGATTATTAAATTGCTGGGTAATGTTGACAGAGGGGGGTTGAAGAGGATCAGCGAATGATTGGGTGGGGTTAGGAGGAGGTGTTGTTGAGGAGGGAGTTGAGACACTTGGGAGAGAAGTGGAGTCGGCTGTAGTGAGCGAGGTGGGGTGTGTTGTGGATGTGTTAGAAAAGGGTGGGACAGGGGGGGGGGGGGGGGGGGGGGGCGGGGTAAGAATGTGAGAGCTGCGGAAATTAGGATACTTGGCTCCAGATTTTAGATCGAAATTAGGAAAGGAATTTGGGAGGGGTGTCTGTACTGGTGGCGAGGGGCTAGTGGTGGCAGAACAAGTAGTTGGAGTCAGATTGAAAGAAACTCGTTGACGTGGTGGTTTAGGTGGAGCAGCGAAAGAGGTCTGCATATGAGAAATGGAGTGGTGGGTGAAAGATGGGAAGAGGTTCGTTTTAAAGCTCCAGTTAGAGTGCTTTTCGTTAAGCTTATTAATAGGCTTCTTACGATTAGTTCTATACGTAGATTTGTTGAGTGGCTTGGGATGGATATCGATCTTTTTATCCCACCTGGTGAAGGTTATTTTTCCAAGAGTGAAAGGGCGGCCGTCGCGGTTCAGGAATAACCAATCGTATTTTGATGGAATTGACTGCTTCAGTTTAAAGGAATTGGAGCGTTTGGGCGTTTGGCAACTTACGATTGGGATTTTAAATTCTTTTGTAAATTTTTGAGCCCATTGTTCATGAGAGTCGGAGGCCAAACCATCAATAATAAAGAAAAAAGTTTCTTCGTTGCCTTTTTTAAAGTTTTGGAGACGCCGGTTCCATTCACTTAAGCTCCATATTTGGCCAAAACGCTCAATATTGGTTCCAACTGTTAGGCCTTCAGGAATTGGGTCTTCGGTAGTCTGCATGTACACTGAGGATGTTGTTTTAGGCGGCGGTGGAAAAACACTGACAGACACATTGGTATTGGTAAACAATGGGTTGGAATGGATGTAGCCGGGGATGTGGATCTTATCAGATGCTGCTCTGATTTCATATATACATCGCTAAGGGTAAACCTTGTAGTGATGAGTTCACTGCTAATGTCATTTAATTTGTCTCCCAAAGCTTCTAGCAGAGGGTCGGGTTGAATAAGGAGTGGAGCATTTCTATTTGATGGGTGGCTAAAATGAATGTCCATGTCCGACCGAAGGGAACTTAGGAATTTACCCCCTGTAGCATAATTGTCAAGAAAAGCTTCTAGAAAATTCGTCGTTCGGATCCGGCAATAAACTGTAGGTCCATTTCACCTATAGGAAAATAATGTCACACACAACATGGGTGATTGAGAGAAGCTCGGCTTTGGCCCTTCATGGACTGTAACGCCAACATACATACATACATATGCACATGCAATAGTGTGCAATTAACAACTTTTGGGAAAACACATTACAAAAAAAAAAAAACAAGATAACTTCAACCCAGCCCCAACGATCATGATCAATCCTTAGAGATGTTTTGTGCTGATGATCGTCGCAAGTATGTAGATACCTGTATTTAGTAGATTCATCCTGTCAAGCTACCGAGGGAATAAATGTATTTCAGCTACAAAGTGCTACATTGGCGACATCTATACTTAAATAGCCCCGTACACTTCAGCATACATCCGTCAGATGTCACTATATATGTGGTCTTTCCCCTTCTGTGTCCTTGATCCAATAAGAACGTTTAACAGAATCAATTATCTTACTGCAAATAGCATTCGTGTGTATGCGACACAAAAAGCGAAATTTATCTCATATGAAAAGTGAACATGCGTGCTTTGACGAACCCACCCCCATATTCGGAAATGGCCATAGGGGTGAGCATGAGAGTATGTGTCAACAAACCACCGTGTGCCCACATGTATGTATCTGTCTTCCATTTTATCCGGAATTTGGTCGATACAAACGATAATGGAGTTTGTCCTCCAATTGTCCTGCAATGAATAAGCGAAGTGGGAGTAGTCAGTTTAGACATGAGACATTGTAGTCTTAAAGGAATTATAGAAAATAGTTGCGGCTTTTTGCTGTTTTTCAAGAAATTCTAGATGAAAATATAACTTATCGTTATACCGTATCAGTTGATTTTAAATGCTCTTTAATAGATATTTTTCAAAAAGCCACCACAGCAAAAAGGATGATCGTAAAGCAACAGAAAGTATGGAATGCTACTTAAACGTCACCGGATGGAGGAACTCGCAACCAAATTGATCATTTCTTGATTGATAAGAGAGTTGCTAGTTAAGCTATGCGATAGATGCACGTTTTGAGATAGACAAGTAAAGATTTACTATCGAACAGTGCTTTATTGTTTTTCCAAAATAGGTATAGACGTTTTAACGAATTTTCGAATTTTCGATTGAGGTGCTTCCAAAAACATGTCATTCGAACACTTCAACCGCTTATTCCGTCTCGTCTTTAAAAATGATTGTTAAGTTTCAGGTTCATATGCATAGATGAATGACTCGCGGGAATGTCAGAACTCTGTAAACTACTGTAGCTGCTCACAAACCGGAAAGAACCCTCACGCAGTACAAGGCGGATATTACTGCGATACAGGAAATACGCTGGATGCAATGCCAAAATCGGTAAGAAGAACACATTTAGCGGAGTGATCGGAAAGCATAGCCTCCACGATACAACAACAGATAACGTCTACCGACTTACGGACTTTGCAACAGCTCGTAATGTGGTGATAAGTAGCACAAGATTTTCCTGCAAGCGAATCCACACAGCAACCTGGCGATATCCGGATAGTCAAACCGCTAATCAAATCGACCATGTGCTCATTGAAGCAAGACACTCGTCAAACATCCTGGAATTGGGAATATTCAGGGTTGCAAATGTTGGCTCTGAGCATTTCCTCGTAGCAATAAGATTCAGAGCTCGACTGTCCAATGTCAGAAAGCTGCACCAGCCTTCCATGAGGAGGTGCTGAAGCACACCGAAGGTAACTAAGTGAAAGGTTCACCGGTATGCCTACGTCAAGCACAAATGTCAATAATAAGTGGCTGCATTGCCGCCCAGCCATTCAGGAAGCAGCCGAGAGTACCTTAGGCTACCTACCACCCTCGACAAGAAACCCGTTGTAGGATGGCGAGTGTGACCAGAAAAAGGCACCAACCGACGAGGCGTACCAAAATGCGCTACAGCGAAATAACCATAAGAAGGGAGGAGACAAAACTGCTACGACTAAAGAAAAGAATCTTCGCTGCCTCTCAGCTCAAGGATATCGAGGAGTAAAGGGACAAGCACAAAATACGGGCCTTTTATAAGAAAGCAAAAAGCCTTGCCGGAGGCTTCAGGAAATCGCCCAGGCTCTTAAGTCGATGAAATTGATGCGGCCCTTTATAGGGTGGTTGAGATGGATTCTTATATCCTGATGGGTGACTTCAACGCACGACACATATCCGAAAGGTTCGTGGAGAGAAGCTGCTTGGTGTGGCGGCTGATGGTGCGAAAAGAACCGCGTGGTTTAAAACACCCGGAGTTCAAGAAGCCATCAGAGAGAAGAAGAAGCCCTACAGAGACTGGATTCTCTTGGGGGACTCTGCTTCTCGTGACCGATATACTGTGGCGGGAAGAACTTGCAAATTTGCTGTGCTAGCAGCTAAAGAGCAGTCTTGGAAGGAGTTCGGCGAGAAGTTGGAAGGCGACCATAGATCTGCGAAAAAGGTGTTCTGGCAAACTATTCGCCGGCTCAGAGGAAGAAATTTCAACACAACCGAAGGAGTTAAATCCAAAGATGGTGTGTTGCTTTCCAATGAGATAGACATCTTACGCAGATAAAGCGAGCACTTTACCGAGTTGCTCAATCCCGAGACCTATAGTCTTGAGAGGAACGGAGAATTAGTGGAGGAATTCATTTTAGCTGTTGATTCGCTAAAAGTTGCCAAATCCGCCGGTGTGGATGAAGTTCGGCCAGAAATGCTTAAGGCAATGGGTATGGCTCTCTCGTGTCATTAAGGTTGCCTGGGAATGCGGTGAGACACCTAGCGATTGGCAGACTTTAGTGATTGTCCCTCTCTTCAAAAAGAAAAAGGGGGATAAAAAAGAGTGCTCCAACTATAGGGCATTTCATTTTTAAGTGTCCCCAGTAAAGTCTACGCTAAGGCGTTGGAGTATAGTCGAATCCAGGATAGGGGATGAACAGTGCGGGCTTCGTCACGGCAGAAGTACAACCGATCAGCTTTTCACTCGAAGAACGGTGCTTGAGAAGGCTTGGGAGGACGCCAAACCGAGCTACAAAAGGCGTATAACCGAGTTCCTTGAGGTAAACTCTAGAGTATTCTGCAGGAGTATGGGATTGATGGCCCTCTGATGAGGGCCATTCAGTCTCTATACACAAGTTCGGGTTCTTTCTTTTGATGGCGTTACAGCCCATGAAGGACCAGAGCCAAGCTTCTCTCAATCACCCATGTTGTGTGTGATTCATTTCGTACACAAGTGAAAGGGACCTACAGTTTAATGCCGATTCCTAGCGGCGTGAATCGAGAAGCTTTTTCAGGGCAAGTATCCTACGGGGGGTTAAGGTTAAGGTTTCACATTGGGAGAGTTGAGGATAAGCCATCTTCCTTTTGCAGATGACTTAGTTGTCCTCACATCCTCCCAGATGGAACTTCATCGCGCGCTAGATAGGTTTGTGGCCGTATGTGCTGATGCTGGAATGAGGGTTAACGTGGACAAATCCGAGGCTATGGTTATTTCCAGAACACCTGTCCAATGCACTCTACATGTTCCTGGAGTCCCATTGAAGCAGGTGGAGAAGTTTAAGTATCTCGGGGTCTTCTTCACGAGTGATGGATGGGAGGAGTAATACTGAGGTTTCCTGCGGAATTGGCTAAGTTGGGTCAATTTTGAAACAGCTTGGAAGATCGGTAATCAGGAAGACCGAGCTTGGCCTCAAAGCCAAGTTGGCGGTTTTTAACTAAGTATTTGTCCCAATTTTCACCAATGGTCATGAAATTTGGTTATTGACCTCAAGAATAAGATCGTATTCTTGAGGTCGCGTATACAAGCTGCCGAAATGAGATTTCTTCGTGCTATTGTGGTTGTTACTCGCCGGGATAGGGTGAGTAACACGGCAGTCCGGGGGGAGCTCAATGTTGAGCAGCTGCTCCTCCGAACGGAAAGGGCTATGCTTCGATGGTTTGGTCAAGCGAGACGAATGTCGCCGTCATCAGGACTTTCGAAGTGTGCCTTGGATTCAATACGATAAGGCAGGCGACCGCTTGGCAGACCCAGGACGAGGTGGTTGGACTAAGTCCAAAAACTCACCTGGGTGCGCTTGGGCATAGCTGCTGAGTCGATGATGGAGGATCGAGTGGCCTGGAGATCCCGCGTGCGCGCATTACTTCCGCGACTCCCCCCACTCGGTTTTAGGCGGGAAGGAACATTTTCTAAAGAAATTACTTAATTTGGAAAAATAAATATTAAAAATCAACGGTTACATCCACAATACCGTGATATACTTTTTTGTAAAGCCACAAACCCCTTCTTTCATCTTTCATCTTCTTCTAAACGAAGCTGTTTTAAGGAATAGTTTTTGAGAAATAAATGTTCAAACTCAAAATTTAGAAAAAAAACTTAAAAAAAAAAAACAATTCGAACTAATTTTTTTCAAGAATTCAATTCTCTTATTAGTTTTTAGTTAAAAACAGATAACCGGATGCAAAAATGTCTTGTGGTTATTGAGAAATTAAAAAAAAAACCCAAGCCACTTTTTTCTAAGAAAAACCTTATTTTTTTTGGTTTTAACGCGGCTGGACTTGTAGGCAAATTAATGTATGAAACATTGAACTGGTGTAAAATGGTACGGGTGTAACTTTTCGGTATGAAGCACTCTCCATACTACAGATTTCGACACTCCAAGCATAATAGCTATCCTCCTTGTACTAAGGGAGGGATTACGTCGGACCAAATCCAAAATTCTTTCATCTAAGTTTGCTGATCCATCTGTAATTGATCTTTCGCTTCTTCGATGCTCTAGCACTCCGTGCTCTCGCAGACGTAGGTACATTCACGGCATTGTGGATGTAACCGTTGATTTTTGATATTTTTTTTTTCCAAATTAAGTCAGTTTTTTAGCAAATTTACCCTCCCGGCTAAACGGGAATGAATAGACCCCCCCTTCCATACGATTTTTTTCTTGTCTTGACCAGGCCTACACGCTCTAGCGTTTTGGCACCCTGCTCGTGGGGCATTCCCTATATGTACATACCGTAGCGAGAATAATTTTTCATACAAACCCTTCTCGTGCCCAAATTTATAGTTTGTGGAGCAAAACAGAGGGCATGGGCTCGGACATACAGGGTAAAGTTGTTGATTGCTCTCAACCTGGCAAGATGCCAGCAACGATCCCTGTTTAAATGCCCGGGTCAAGTTGACATACGGCCTCCTCGCGGCGCCCTCTGGATAGCCTCTTCAACAACCGTTGGGAGGTGAACAAACGTATGCAGCGAAAAAAACCCCGACCAGAATGACGGTTGTACGGCGGGCTAACAATCCGCCCACGTAAAAAAAACCTAAAGTTATGAATGAGCAAGGTGCCTCGGATACACGGACGGATACTCGACGACGACAACGCACGAAAAAGGAACACGATTTGCGAGTATGCTCCCGGAATATCAGCACCCTGTACACTCCCGGAGCTGCTCATAAACTAGAAGGAATCCTCACGCAGTACAAGGCGGATATAACTGCGGTCCAGGAAATACGCAGGATAGGAAACGGTATGATTAGGAAGAAAAATTGCGACATTTATTACTGCTGTCACAAAAGGTTGCACTTACTGGGATGCGGATTTGTCGTGGGAAAGCGGTTAAGGTCGAAGGTCATCGACTTTAAACCTATAAGTGATCGCCTGGCTGTGATCCGCATCAGAGGCAGATTTTATAACATCAGCCTTATATGTGCACACGCCCCTACCGACGAAGCTGAAGACCCCATCAAGGAGGACTTCTATGACTTCCTGGACAACGGCTACGGAGCTTGTCCGGAGTACGATGTAAAAATCGTGCTCGGGGACTTCAACGCCACAATCGGTAAGGAAAACACCCTTGGCAGAGTGATCGGAAAGCACAGCCTCCACGATACAACAACAGATAACGGCTTCCCACTCGCTGACTCTGCGACAGCTCGTAATGCGGTGATAAGTAGCACAAGATTCCCTCGCAAGCGAATCCACGCCAGCAACCTGGCGATCTCCGGACGGTCGAACCGCCAACCAAATCGACCATGTGCTCATTGACACAAGGCACTCGTCAAACATCCTGGATGTGCGAACATTCAGAGGGGCAAATGTCGACTTTGACCACTTCCTCGTAGCAGCAAGATTCAGAGCTCGACTGTCCAATGTCAGAAAGCTGCACCAGCCCATCAGGAGGAGATTCGACATTGGGCGCCTGAGCACACCGGAGGTTGCCAGAGTCTACAGGGAGCAGCTGAGCGAAGGACTCTACGGTATGCCTACGTCGAACACAAATGCCAATAAGCCATTCAGGAAGTAGCCGAAACCACCTTAGGATACCTACTACCCCCGACAAAAAACCCGTGGTATGATGGCGAGTGTGAGCAGAAAAAGGCAGCAACCGACGAGGCGTACCAAAAGGCGCTGCAGAGGAAAACCAGGGCAGCGCAAGAAGAGTACCGAGCCAGAAGAAGGCAGGAGAAAAAACTACTGCGACAAAAGAAAAGAATCTTCGCAGCCTCCCAGCTCAAGGATATCGAGGAGTCTAGGGATAAACATAAAATACGAGCCTTTTACAAGAAAGCCAAAGGCCTTGGAGGAGGCTTCAAAAAGGGCACCCTGGCTCTTCGAAACTGCGAGGGTAATCTTGTCACCGACCCGCAGGGAATAGTGGATGTATTTAAGCAGCACTTCCAGCAGCTGCTTAACGAGCATGACCAAGAGAGAGTGGTAGGGACCGAGGAAATCCCAACTCCAGCCGCTGAAGTAGTCCTCCCACCCAGCATAGAAGAAGTCGGCACAGCTATTCAGAAGCTGAAGAACAACAAGGCCGCAGGCTCAGATGGCTTGCCATCAGAGCTCTTCAAGGCTGGCGGCGATGTTCTGGTAGGGAGCATGCACCAGATCATCTGCTGAATTTGGGAAGATGAAAGCATGCCCGAGGACTGGAATACCAGCTCTATATGCCCCATCCACAAAAAAGGCGATCCTACCTCTTGCAAGAACTGTAGAGGTATATCCCTGCTCAATGTCGCATACAAGATCCTGTCCAGCGTATTGTGTGAACGTCTAAAACCATTTTGCACCGCACTAATCGGCAGCTACCAGTGCGGCTTCCGGCCCGGCAAATCAACTATAGACCAAATTTTCACACTTCGACAAATCCTGGAAAAGGCCAACGAATTTCGAATCGATACACAGCATCTTTTCATCGATTTCAAAGCCGCATACGACAGCATTCATCGTGAAGAACTGTTTGGGGCGATGGCCAAATTCGGGATCCCGGTAAAACTGATCCAGTTGTGTCGCGCCACGCTAAAAAACACGCGATGCACCGTGCAACTCGGTTCTAGGACCTCGGAACAATTCGAAACATGCACCGGATTTCGGCAAGGAGATGCGCTGTCATGTGACTTCTTCAACCTGGTGCTGGAGCAGATAGTGCGACAGGCAGGCATCAACAGGGAAGGCACTATCTTTTACAAGTCCATCCAGCTGCTAGAATACGTGGATGATATCGACATCATCGCGTGTTCGCGCCATGGCATTGTGGAAGCATTCACGGCGATTGAAGAACAGGCGAAACGAGTTGGTCTTAAGATCAATGAGGACAAAACGAAATACATGCTGTCAAGCAAAAACCAATCCGTCGCTCACCACCTGGGACAAAACATATCAATTGACAGCTACAATTTCGAGGTAGTTAAGGAGTTTGTTTACCTCGGGGCAAACGTAAATTCCACAAATGACACCACAGTGGAGATCCGGCGTTGAATCGCCCTTGGCAACCGCTGCTACTTCGGCTTGTCCAAACAACTGGGGTCAAAACTCCTCACTCGAAAGACCAAAGTCATGCTTTACAAAACGCTCATTCTGCCAGTCTTGCTGTACGGAGCGGAAAGCTGGACGATAAGCAGGACAGCGGAGCTGAATTTGGGTTCTTTCGAAAGAAAAATTCTGCGCCGGATATTTGGTCCTGTCTGTGAGGAAGGTGAATGGAGAAGAAGACACAACCGCGAACTCTACGAGCTGTACCAAGATGTGGATGTAGTCCGGAAGGCAAGGATCCGTCGACTACACTGGCTCGGCCACATCGAGCGCATGGACATCAACGCTCCAGCTAAGAGGGTCTTCGACTCCGAGCCTCCTGGTTCGAGAAGAAGAGGAAGACCGGACCTCCGGTATAAAAACCAAGTAATCGCGGATGTAAGACATCTTGGTCTTGACAACTGGAAGCAGCGTGCCCGGGACCGTCAAGGATGGAAGGCAGCTATAGCTCAGGCTCAGATCCTCCATGGATCGCAGGCCTGATAAATAAGTAAGTATTTACAAAAAGTATGGCCTTCGCTTAAGCGGCCTACACACGCGCTACGGATCGAATGGATCGGTTTGAAGTCATTTCGCCACACACTTGTGGATCGGTATACGTTCTTCATTTCACGCTGTTCGCCGTCGAGTAAGGATGGATCGCGGAGAAAAAATAATTTTGTTGTGTGGTGTATATAGTGTGTGAAAAAAGGAAAGAAAGGATAATGAAAGAGAAACGTTCACTGTGGATGCAGGAGTGGTTTCTGATCCTAACAACTTATTCATATATAGATACATGCATTCACAAATATGTGAATGAGGGTCTCATAATTCTATTGCCTATTGCCTGCGAGTGTTTATTGCTTGTTTCATTTTATGGCCTGTTTTCATTTTATGATTCGATGTTCACAGTCTTATAACATACATTTGTGCACATACGAATCATAAATACAATCATAAACATATAAACAGGCTGCATAGATGCACTCTAACAACTTCGGGTGGACGTTTCCTAGACATCGTCAACCGCGCGACACACACGCTACCGATCGCAGGAATATCAAACTCATTTGAAAACTTGCGATCTGTAGCAGACTGTGCCACACACACGACGATCTGTTTGAATCGCAACATTTTCAACCGCGCCACACACACACTACCGAATGCAAGAATATCAAACTCATTTGAAAACTTGCGATCTGTAGCAAACTAGCCCACACACAGGACGATCTGTTTGAATCGCAACCGATCCATTCGATCCGTAGCGCGTGTGTAGGCCGCTTTACGCAGATGATATTGCCATTGTAGTGAAATATACGTGACTTGATACTGCAGCGAGAATTATGCACGAAGAGTTCGATAAACTTACACAATGGTGTCACGATCACAATCTGATAATCAACACTCAGAGGACCAGGATAATGCACATACACATCGTTGTTTTGCTCCACAAACTATAAATTTGGGCACGAGAAGGGTTTGTATGAAAAATTATTCTCGTATGTGTATGTACATGTACGCTTAGTCTTCCATCTATAAAATAAAAATTGTTCTTTTTATTTTAACATAATCGTGATCGTGCCTAGATATAAAAATCAAACACTCATATAACCCTAAATCTCAGCTGCTGTTCCTGTGTCTAAAAAAAAACAAATCATCTGCATTACCTTACGCAGCTACTTAACGTATCAAATTCCTTTCTATTACCCGAAAAAAAAAGATACAATTTTCATATATTCCAAAAAAACAACATACAACGGAGGAAAAAACCCGATTCACCCTAAACATCTTCACTCTAATTACAAGGTAAAAAAAAAAACGTTTTTTTCTAAATACTATCTACACCACATAAAATCACTTCATTTACGTGTAACCGTAAGTGTCCTGCGATCGTGTTCAGTTGTTTATTTACTCGTCAAGGGTACGAGGCCGTGTTCTTGTTCTAAAAATAAATAAATAAATAAAAAACTGTAACATACGTATTTCAATCGTCATAAAAAAATGCAACAAGGGATTGAAATGTACATGCATCCGATGTAAAAAATGTCATCGTCTTCAAATGGATTCAAGTGGAGATTGGTTGAACCGCGCATCCTGCCAGACATCTTCAGCCGTTGAATGACATCGATGAGGACGACCCCCAAGAAGAGTAGTATGAAAATGTGTCACGGAAAACCAAATCTAAACTCTGTGCCCAGTGTTAGACGAGATGTTTATAATTATCCATTAACGAACGATCTCTGAATGCACCTATGTAGGTCGTTAGATGTACTATATTTATGTCGGTTACACAGGATGACGGTTTCGGATAATTTTTTTTCTTGCGTCCCTGGTAAACATCCTGTTTGATTTTGGTGGAGATCTCAAGTGTACACATATAGTTATTACGTATAGAAAGATGGAATTCATTGAATGTCGTAGAAGGATTCGCCACTACTTCACATATGTATGTATGTAGGCAGAAGAAAAAAGGTGCACATCGTTCTTATGTAGGCACGTAGTGATCGACCGTCAAGCTGCATCCTTTTTCCAATCAATTGTGATCTATAATCCTAGATTCCATGAGATTTAATCAAACGCCTTATCCTCGCAAATATTGCACAATAGAAATGGGTTAACAAAAGATTTATTGACGATCCTCTTTGTGCTTGATTATCCTCTTGCAAAAAAAACAGGTTTATCAATAAAAAGGAAGAAATACAACCAAAATCCTGATGCAGTTGCATAGAATTGCAGTTCATCTTGCGTTTTCTCCATGCAGTGGTTGTATAAGAAAAAAAAAAGGAATCAATTTACGAGCAGGTACACAATACCGCGATGCAGCATCTCGATATTTGTATGTAGGTATGTTGACAGGACACGAGTATGTTCATGGGAACTGCATGCAATTTTTCGTATTTCAAGAATTCCGACTAATCTCGATTCGAAAATCAGTTGCCCAAATAGGATGTTTGGCCCAATTTAGGTGGGGAAATAAAGAAATCCTTATGAATACACTTCGCTTAAATACGAGAACAAAATCAACTGGCATATGTATAGGTGTATCGTCGTACACCTTGACCTTTTGCCTTCCATTCGTCCTGCTTACATCCCACTTTCATCGATCTAACTACATGGATGGTAGCGAGGTGAATGTATCTAAATATAGATGGTCACAGTTTGGATGATTTTATTGATAAAACAAGCACAAAAAGGAAAAGGATAATGTAGCCGAAAGTCCCCTCCCTACCTTTCGTTGATTCACAGCATAAGGTGGCACATGACCACTCCTGGAATTTCATCGCACGGCAGTGGAAGCAGGACATCGGGAAAACAACTACTTCTGCTATCGAACTACTCTGTCCTTCAGTTCAGCAACCTAAATAACACAAATTTGCTGTTTGCTAATCGATGTTACTACGCTTACTGGCTAAAGGAATTGGATTTGCTTTCGGCTTTGTCGTCATCGTCGTCGCTAACGCTATCGCCAACAAACTTATGAACTAACAAATGATAAACGAAAGAGAAAAACAAACTACTCAGGACTATTACGAGCTTGGAACGTGCCAGGGACATGGCGACTGGTTAGTATAATATAAGTACATAGTATGTGCTATGGGTTTCTTTAGCTCGTGTCCATGGAGCCGCATGGCGACTGGTACCTTGGGCTATAATAATTTGTCGAGTCGAAAGTGTACCTTGTGCATTAATTTAGTTTCACGCTAAACCCAAATTCCAATAATTGTCAGTTGCCAATGGTAACTCTGATCAACTAAGGTGTATGAGTTATGTAGTGCCAAGGGAGAGTAGTAGTTAGTGGATGTTTTCTTTAATAAGCTCTTTGTTCTAGAAGTTGGTCGGTGAAAGACTACCGACTATTTGTGGTTATTTGGGGATGAACCCGAAACCTGCAACAAACAAAAATGATTCAGGAGTAACCATTGATGTCCACCTTTATTTTTCTACTGAGGTTAGGTTAGGTGTAGATCGGGTATACTCCTTTGTCAGGTTAATTGGGGCGTCAAATTAGAGAGAAGGGGGTCTGAGCCGATATAAAGAGGGGGGGGGGGGGGGGTCAGCTCCTTCATCGGGACGCCGGCGGAAGAATTTCCAAGATGGAGTCACGGGTTCCAGCGAGAAGAACTACCTGGTGAACCCCTTATTTCGGACTACTACAACATATTTGGAGCTAAGGCTCAAAAACTTGTTCCGAGACAACCAATAGCCTCGGATACGGACGGATTACATCTTGACGACCCCGGCAAACGTCCAAACGGAAAAGAATTTCGGATCTGCACCTGGAACGTTAGGTCCCTCAACAGGCCAGGTGCGGCCGGACAACTAGTCAACTCTTTAGACTGCTATAAGGCAGGCATTACCGCGCTCCAAGAAGTGCTATGGGATTACCCAAGCGAAAAGCGGATGAAAAACTGTGATATCTACTACGGAAACTGCTACACTTATTCGGATGAGGATTTATTATTCGAGGCAGACTCAGGAAAAAAGTCTTAAGCTTCCAGTATGTAAGCGAACGTCTCATAACTATTCACATTAAGGCCAATCTCGGCAATATAAGCTTCTAAGCAATATAAGACGACCGACATAACGGCGACTTCTATGATCTCCTGGGCATATGTTCTGCCCAATGTCCCAGCTATGACACCAAAATCGTACTAGGAGATTTAAATGCGAAGCTGGGTAAAGAAACTATCTTTGAACGAGTCATAAGATAGCCCAGCCTACACAACACTAAATCAGAAAACGGACTAAGTCTGGTGGACCTTATGGCGGGACATAATCTCGGATACGATTCCCACACCTCAACATCCATAAGGGGACCTGGATGGCGGTCCAAAAATCAATCGACAACTAATCAAATTGATCACATTGCGATCGACGGTAGACACTCCTCCAGCATCCTAGATGTCCGAACCTTTCGAGGAGCCAACATCGACTCGGATCATTACCTTGTTGCAGCCAAGTTACTCGGAAACAACGGAGTCGAGTAAGAACACCAACATTTAACGTCGGAAAACTGCAATCGCAAGAGACCGCCAGGACTTTCGCCGATCAAGTCTCCCTCAAGCTCTCTCAAGTCCCGATGCAATCTGCACAAACAATAGAACAGCAATGGAGACATTGTCAGATCCCATCAGAGAGGCCACCGCAGATGTACTCGTTTTCAAGCCACCACCTTCCAGAAACCCCTGGTTTGATTACGAGTGCAGAGTGGCCCATGTAGAGAAACAGAATGCATGCATGGCTACACTGCATCGACGGACGAGAGCTGCCCGCGAGCTCTATGAACAGAAAAGGAGGGAGGAGCACGCGCTTCTGAGAAGAAAAAAGAAGAAGCACGAGAAACGCAATATCGAGGAGATGAAGAGATGCTATTGCAGGAATGACTTTTGAAAGTTCTACCAAAAAGTAAAACGAAAATGCCAAGGCTATAAAGCCAGAGCAGAAGGATGCAGTGATCAGCACCGACAACTAATAGTGGAGTCGCAGTCGATGATAAGACGATGGACGAAGACGAAAGAGAATCCGGCCCACCCGACCTAGACGATGTTTAGATAGCGATATCGAAACTTAAGTCTTATAAAGCTGCTGAAGCAGACGGTCTTCCCGCGGAACTATTTAAAGCATGGCCTGGCCCATTAATTCCAGGTCGACACGTACCACCTTTTTGTCAACTTTAAGCCGCATATGAAGTATTTATAGAGACGAATTATCCAGAGCCATGTCATGTTTTAACATTCCTGCCAAACTCGTCAGACTGTGCAGGACGACTATGGAGAATTCCCGCTGCTCCATTAAAGTCGGAGGTGAGCTAACCGAGACTTTCGGTGTTCAAAAAGGTTTTAGACAGGGTGACGCAGGGTCATGTGATTTCTTTAACATCATACCTGAAAATATCGTACGGGACTCTGCGGTCAATACAAGAGGTACGATCTACTTTAAGTCTACACAATTGCTTGCCTACGCAGATGACATTGACGTTATTGGACGGACAGTTCGAGACGTCAATGAGGCGTTCGGAAGCATTGAACCAGACGCGACTACAGTGGGTCTAAGGGTAAATGGGAACAAGACCAAATATATGATGTCATCAAAGAAAGACGCGCAACACCGGCGTCTCGGTCAGAACGTCACATTCGGCAGCAATATTTTTGAAGTAGTTAAGGACTTCGTCTTCCTTCGCTCCATAGTGCCATTCAGCAACGACACCAGCGCTAAGATAGAATGCAGAATAACTCTTGCCAACCGCTGCTTCTTTGGGCTCAAGAGGCAACTGAGCAGTAGAGCCCTCTCTCAAAATATCCCTAGAGAAAACCTTAATCATCCCGGTCCACCTCTATGGCGCTGAGGCTTGGACGTTGTCAAAAGCGGATGAAGAGGCTCTTGGACGTTTCAAGAGGAAAATTCTGCGTTCAGTCTTTGGTCCCGTTTGTGTAAACGGAGAGGGGAGGAGAAGAGTCAACCAAGAACTGTGCGGGCTGTACAGCGACGTCGGCCTAGTTAGACGTCTAACGAATTCTAAGATGGCTGAGCCATGTAGAACAAATTAACATCACCGCTCCGGCCCGAAGAGTATTTGACTCCAACCCCGAGAGGAGACGCAGCAGAGGACGACTTAAGGTGGCGCGCACAGGTGGAAAGGAACCTCAACCAACTGGGCGTACGGCACAGGAAGCAGCTGGCCAAAGATCGTGCCGGCTGGAGAGGCTTGTTGGTTTAGACCTTGGTTCAACCCGAACTGTAACGCCATCTAAGTAAGTTAGTGAGGTTAGGTTAGGTTAGGTTAATTGGGTGCCCAGTTTGAGATCTAGTTGCCCGCTGTGCTGAACCAACTAGATGCGGTTAAGAATCCCAGCAGTTTGTGCAGGTTAATGTCCCTTGCCTCCTCTAAACCTGATAAGAAGTGGCTCTCAAGGAACGGGCATTTGCAAAGTAGGTGATGAATGGATTCTATTTCCTCTTCGTCCATGCAGCTTCTGCAAAAAGCATGCATATTTGTAGTTTGTGTTGCCAAATTAGTCTGGCTACCAAACTTAGCAGGTCACTGTTCTGTAGCAATTCTTCTAATCTATTTATGTCTATATCTAGGCAGAAAATATGCAGTTCCTCGTAGTCCCACTTTTATGAACAGAATTAGAGAAGAGCTACTAGACCTCACCCTAACCATCCCGGTCATAGGCAACTCTATCCTACCAGAACATACAGACAACCGAGAGCGACAGAGTGGAACACCTATAGCCTAGAACTCGTACAATCGATCGAAAATTGTCCTAACAGCATCAGAGACATAGACTGTCTTGAACTTAGCTGTGACTGCCTTAATGCTACTATCCTATCAGGTTTTCATAACGCTTGCCCAGAGAAAGTCCAGTCAGGCAATCTCTATCAGACATTCAGAGCGGCGCTAGTATCCGAAGAGATTTTGTTAGAGCACACTAACCAAATTAGACAGTTGAAGAGACAGATGGGACCTACGCGGAAAATGGTCCACTTCACAGACTCCAACATAATTCCCTCCACCCTCTCCAATACACCTCCGCAGATCAGGGTAACTAAAAGGGAGGTTTGGAAGAGAGCACGAACAATATTTCACGAGGGAAGTATAAAACTAGCTAGTAACTTATTTGACCCGTTTACATCCCAACTAAACCTTGTTGCAAACTGGTGCATAAAGTTTGCACTAAATGTCAACCCCAGAAAAAGCAGTATAGTCGCCTACCCACACTCTTTGGTGAAGCGATGGAGTTTTTAAAAGAAGTCAAATATCTAGGGGTAACTCTAGACGAAAAGCTCACTTGGAACCCTCACATTACAAAGACCACTTGGTGATAGAAAACAATACAAGTATCAGTACAAGCCAAGCTCAACAAACTGCAAAAACTAGCTTGTATCTGCATTACAGTTGCCATGAGAACAACCTCCACAGCAGCACTAGAAGTCATCACGAACCTACCACCTCTTCACCTTCAACTGAAGAAAGAAGTCATGGTCTTCGCCCATGGTAGTCTCTCTGACAGCAAGGCTGCACTTCTGGCCCGCCCTAAAGAACTATGAAATCACCTCCAAAATGGTATGGGACTGCCTACAACTACTACACTAGCTGGCCAGCACAAACAGAGTTTACCTCATTTGGATACTTGGACACTGCGCCATACAAACAACGAAAAGGCTGACTACTAGCAAGGAAAGGCTTCGCATCACCATTCATGATGTTACGGCCTTTCTGCGGCATACCCATTAGCACCACCAAATGCTGCATTAAAAGTTGGAACAGTTAAGGAACACGGCTGATCACTACTGGTCACAGACGGAAGGTAGCAGACAAGCCAAGTTGTTCCTCCCAACATCATATCTCACAAGAATCAAGAACGAGAAGTCAGATTCGTATAATCACAGGTTTCCTTACTGGATACTGCCCATACAACAAGCGTTTCAAAACCCTGGGCATTTTTCAAGATGACACTTGCAGAATGTGTAATGAGGACGAAGAAACAGCAGAGCACATACTGTGCCACTGTAACTGCCTTGTCAGTATACGGCATCGTCAGTTCTTCTTTGATGGCGTTACAGCCCATGAAGGACCAGAGCCAAGCTTCTCTCAATCACCCATTGTGTGTGATTTATTTTTCACAGGAGTGAAAGGGACCTACAGTTTAATGCCGACTCCGAACGGCATGAGTCGAGAAGCTTTTTCACGGCAGGTGTACTACAGGGGGTTTTGCCAGTACCCCGCCGAGGAGGAACGGCGCGATATAAACATTCGATAGCGTTGGTGTGATCGGGATCCGAACTCGCTCATCGTGCGTCAAAGTCCAACACACTAACCACTGCGCCACGGCGTCCTCGGCATCGTCAGTAAGGCAAGTATTATCTTGAAGCAGAAGAAATCGCTGCTACCTCACCCAAAAGCATACCAAGTTTTATTATAAACTTCGGATTTTTGAGTGAACTGTATGTGGGGGTTCTCACAATAGGCCCATTAGTGGCCGCAGTGATCAGGCGACCTTGTCCCACCCCCTAAACCACTCTAACTCTAAATTTATCTTCCTCGTATTCCTTGTTATGCATGGGTACAACTCCGGCTGGATTTCTTGTGAGTACAACTGCAAGAATAGACAACCTGCATCGCTCACGGAAAGATCGAGGACACTGGGAATTCCTTCGATTGCCCTCTAAGTTTACTACTCGCCTTGACAAGTTGCATTAAATACGTATATCCAACAAACAAATATGGCATCATGCTAATAGAACAACCTCATCTAGATCTCAATCCCTCGAACCAAACATCACAACCAAATGAAATAAATCAGCTCATTACAAGCGAACAAATTTGGTAGACGTGAAGTGTTGCACCCACTTGACACGCCGCAGCAGAGGAACGAAAAAGAAAAAAAAAAAAAAAACGGAATCGGAGGAAAATCGGCAATCAGATTCACACAATCATCCCGCGCACCGCCTCAGAGGTTAAGATCAAATGCAGCACGGCTTGAGTGTAGCGCATATTTTCCTGTTAGTCCAATGCACTCGTCGCATTATAAGCATCTAACCGTTGCTATCCAGTCAAAGAGAATGGTGTTCCTGCCGATACCCCTGGCGATTTGTGGTCTGGTGTCGGACCGTAGCTTCTGCTTGTGGATTCGAAAAGGAAAAGGCAAGCTTACCTTGCAGCTTGCTGCTCAGCCCGCAAATGCACTTCAACCGAAAAGAGTGCATAAGCATGTCTTTATGATGTAATAAGTTATTTTATTGCAAACGGTGTTATATTGGGAAGTATGCACACGTACCTAGGTCTGTTCAGGTATTTCGTGACTTTGGAACAGACAACATGAACTGGCAAGCGCAAGCACATTGCCAGGATGGGGTAGCGAGAGTGGGATACTAGCCGTATTGCGGCGCAATAGACAAACAGACAGTGGGACGGCAATACGGCGGCGGGATTGACCAAGCCTCATCTTGTGGTGTTGAACTTTTTCGCTTTAATGGTATTTGGTCTAAAAGGAGGCATTAGATGAGCCACAAAAGCTGTTGACACTTTGGAGTTGCTGTCTTTTTTTTCTTTTTTTTTTTGTGTTTGGTTTTACGATAAGTAGCGTTGGAGTCGATTTTACTTACTTAGTTTGCTAGAGGCGAGGTCGCTATAGCTACGATAGTTGGAAGTCGGATTTCTTATATGTCAAATTGACCATCCCTAGATCGTGATGGAACAAGCGGCGATGTTAGTCGGTTTGCTGCTAACTTATAGAAGACATTCCTCAAAATCAGGTTTGATTAATGACAAATGGAATCTTTGGGGATTATGAACAGTTCTCATAGTAAACGGATAGGTCAACAAACAATCTGTTTACACGTGGAATTTAACTTAACTTAATTGGGCTACCGCCGAAACGTATGACGATCGTATTTCCCTTTCATTAGGCAGCGAAGGAATAGGTAGGTTAGGTAAAAGTTGTTGGCATAAGCCACACGTAGCCCGAAGTCGGCCCATTGTGATACCACATGGATCATATTACCCTGATCCGCAACCGGTGCTTCTGACGAAGCGATGGAGTTGAGCTATTTTTAGGTCTGCTAGCTCACTTAGATCTTCATAAAAGGGCGCGTCAAGGTAGTTCCTCTTGCGAGTCGCAAAAGAAGGGCATGAGCAGAGAAGGTGATGTATCAATTCCTCTGCCTCCTCGTCCATGCAGCCGCGGCCGAAGTCATTGGAGTGTAGCCCTAGTCTGGCAGCGTGTTTTCCAATGATGTAGTGACCTGTAATGACACCCACTAGAGTGCTTAAGGTTGCCCTTTTGGCTGTAACTAAGTCCCTGGTTCGTCCTAGGTTTAGCTTAGGCCAGATTTGTTTAGTGATAAGGCCGATATTACTTTCATTCGATTGGAGGTTGGTCGCTTCTATGGTTCGAAGTTTTATCATGTGCCTTACGGTACTTATGGGTTTTTCTAGGTACCCGGGGGTAGAAAGACTGAATGAGCTGGACCCTAACTGTTCAGCCATCCGTCTAGAGATAGGCGACAGTTAAGGGATGTTTTTGATTTATGGGTTACCGTGACCAGGGGTTTTATCGCAGATTGGCTGTCCACTACCTACACGCGTCTCCATCTTGGAGCCATTGGTATAGAGGGAAATCGAGTCCTTTGGTATGACTTTTCATTCAGCCCATTCCTCCCTGGATGGAAAGACAACTTCGAAGTTCCTAGTGCACATTCTGCAGGATGATGTAGTCTGTGTCCGTGGGTACTTTGAATTGATTAAGAAGGGTAGTATGGCCTTTATGTGATGTGGGCCGTTTTCCTATGCCCCTAATTCGTAAGACCGCGCAGGCAGCAACTTGCTTGCTGAAGAGGTCCGGCGGTGGAAAATGTAATAAGATATTTAGGGCCTCCGTGGGGGTTGATCTGATCCGCTTATATATAAACAGGCCGATCTTTGTACCTTCCCCGGAAGGTTTCGGTAGACTGCCATGTCCAGAGCAGTCCACCCGACTACGATGCCATATAGGAGGATAGGCCTTATGACTGCATAATACTTGGTTGGAAACCCCACTTCTTGCCCACCACTTTCTTACAGCTGTAGAGGGCAGTGGTTGCTTTCTTGACACGACCAAGAATTCAGCCCCTGGTCAAAGACTGGGCCTAGGTATTTAGCCAGATCTTTGATTATTAATTGGGTTCCACCCAGCCTCGGTGGGTTGAAGGGCGGAATTTTATATTTATTTGTGAACAGTACTCGGTCGGTCTTCTTAGGATTGACCCCAAGTCCACAGTACTGCGTACAGGTTTCTACCGTATGTAATGCACCCTACATTAGGTCGCTTAGAGTGCTCGGAAATTTATCTTTGGAGGCAATAGCAATGTCATCTGCATAGGCGGTCACAGCGTACCCTTCCTGTTCTAGCAACAGTAGTAGTTCATTGACCACCACGTTCCAGAGGAGAGGGGAGAGTACTTCACCCTGTGGTATTCCTGGATTAGCGGGAAGTAGTTTTTAAGTAGCACATTGCTAATTAGGAGCCACTTCGCCGGAGGGACGTTCCCTTCCACATTACTTCTATCGACAACAGTCATTGTGGTCGAGACCTTTAGCACGTCGCGATAGGAGAGTTGCGGATCTGGGGGAGATGCTGTGTGAACGCACTTTCTTTGAGGTGGAGGAAAGTTCCTCAGCCGACCTCTGGCGCTTGCCATCGAGCTCTTTACCGGATGATTATGCTTTCCGCCCAATCAAGAGCCTTCTTCTTCCTTTCCAAGAGCTGATCTCTTGGTACGTCCCGCATCTTGTCCAGTAACTTACTAGCCGCTCGACGTTCCTTGTATCGTGTTTTGGGAGCACCAGGGCTGGGTCTCGAGGAGTGTTCCTCTCCCTATTGTCACTTGAGGGTGCTAGACCAAGCTTTTGTTTAGAGGCCTATGTCATAGCACCTTGCCGTTCGTCAGTACTTTTACTACTCCTTGAGGGTGTTGGACCAGGCTTTCGTACGTGGGCCCATGTCGTAGCACCTTGTCGGATAGCAGCATTTCTGCTGCTTCCTGAGGGTGTTGGACCAGGTTTTTGTACGTATGTATGGAGCGTCGGTCTGAGGATGCTGGACCAGGCTCGCCGAGACTCAGCAGTTGTATTTATGTCCGTACATTCTGCCGGTTTTTTGTTTTCTTTTTTGTTATTATTTTCATTTATGTTGCTATTACTGTTATTTTCGTTATTGTCGAGAAGGTACAAAGGCTAGCATGTCGATGCATCACCCGGGCCCTAAGGTCCACCCCAACGACAGCGCTCAACATGATACTTCACCTTATACTACTCGATATATTTGGCAAGTAAATTGCCGAATATACGGCAATAAGAATAACAGCCAACTCAAAATGGACGAGTTATATGTATCACTGGCCACTCCTCCATCCTGAACAACAGGATAACCCTGGCAGAAAACTCGGACTACACAGAACAAATCACAGTCCCAGACAGACGGAACTGGACCCGCCAAACGCAACCTCGCAGGAGCTGCGTGGGTTTCTACACTGACGGGCCAAAAACCAAAGACGGGATGGATAGTGGAGTATTCTGCAAACAATTAAACCTGAGCCAAGCTCTAAAACTACCAGATCACTGCAGCGTCTTTCAGTCGGAGTTGTTGCTAATAATGGAGGCTCTGTCTTGGCTAAAGTGGAACGTAGTATCTAGTAAGGATATCCGAAATCTCAAGGATAGTCAAGCAGCCTTGAAGTCGCTGGAGTCCTATGTGCACACCTCAAAAACAAGCCTCGGCAGACTTGGAGCCATCCGTGAAAATGCGACGACTATCCTTTCCAGGTTCAATATCCAGCCAGAACCAACCCCAGTATTTTTCCTCCTTCTCGTGAAGAGAACGACATCGATCTCATCGATTACATTTAGTGCCGACTGGGCTATGAGCCGATAGAAAAAATGGCAACATCATCCGCATAGGCCTAGGCATCGATTCCAGAGGCATTGAGAGCATCAAGCAGAGAGTCCACCATCATGCACCATAACAGGGGAGACAGGACGCCACCTTGCGGGAAGCTGGTTACGGGTTTGACAGACTGATAGAGGCCTGCATCAGCAGGTCAATGTCCTGTGCACAAGTATTGCTTTGATCCACAAGACCAATGCTTCATCTACGCTATGACGTCTGAAAGCAATCCAGGTTTGTTGAAAGGACATGCGAGCTCAAAACAATTAGTGACAGCGCTATTTAGGTTATGAACGGCGACCTCTACCAATTGTTTCGCTTTAAGTTTAGGTAGAGCCTGAGTGGATTTCTCAAGCTGCTCTCTCAGCCGTATCTAGTTCGCCTTTCTCGGATTCCTTCTGGGTTGCAAGGAGGAGATCCCACAACTTAATCGGAATTCAATATATTTATGGTCCGACAGCGTAGCATTAGACAAGACTCTCCGGTTGGTGATGTCCTTCACATATGTATCTGTTGAATAGGGTCAGGTCAATCACCTCCTGGCGTTTTGTCGTAACAAAAGTTGGTTGAGAGCCAACATTGTTGATGGTAAAGTCAGACGAGAGAGTGAAGTCTAAAAGACGGTCCCTTCTTGTATCGCATTTGCTGCTGCCCCATGCAGTGTTTTGGGCATTAGCATCGCAACACAAAATGAGACCAGTCTTTCTAGCTTCACAGTACTCTACGAGTTCAGAAACTTCCTTCGTAGGTGGAGGTGGTATCGTTTCGTAGAGAAAGTAGGTAGGCAAGTGTTCTATCGCTCCGTGCGTTTTGTAGCTTACTCTAGCAGCCACCAGATCTTGCCCACAAAAGGGTCCAAGTTCGGTTGCCGATAATGAGTTCGATATGATGACCCCGGATCGCTCATCATAAAGAATCGTTGCATCACCTATACCACCAAGATCACATAGGCGTTTCTTCCATACCCACGGATACAAAGTGATGATTTGTACTACTGCATGCAATTAGAAGAGCGGATCAAAGCATAGGCCAGAAGGTGAAGATAGCCAAAAACCTCTCCTCGGAGGCGGGCACATCATGCACATCTCCTTCGAGAAGGCGATCCAAATGACCGTAAGGAGTCAGGATAATTTTAATCCAGATCAATCTACAGCATTGCAGGGCTGCTACCGCTCTTTTGTATGTATGTATGTTGGCGTTACAGTCCATGAAGGACCTGAGCCGAGCTCCTCTCTCAATCACCCATGTTGTGTGTGGTTTCATTTTCCCATAGGTGAAAGGGGCCTACAGTTTATTGCCAGTTCCGAACGGCGAATTTCGAGAAGCTCTTCATGACAACTTTACTGCAGGGGGTTTTATCGGAGCCCCGCTGAGGAGAAACACCGTAAAATATACCTTCGATGACATGGCTGTGTCGGGATTCAATTCCGTGTCATCGGCGTCAGAGGCCAACACACTACCCACTGCGCCACGGCGCCCCAGCATACGATTTTCACAAGAAGGGCATGAGGTGGTGTATCAATCGCTCTTCCTCCTCATCCATGCAGCCGCGGCAGAAGTCAGTGGAGAATAGCACCAGCCTGGCGGCGTGTTTTCCAACGGTGCAGTGACCTGTGATGACACCCACTAAGTAGTAAGTAGTGCTTAAGGTTGCCCTTTTGATTGCCACAAGCTCCCTGGTTCGTTCTAAGTTTAGCTTAGGCCAGATTTGTTTAGTGATAAAGCCTGTTGCGTACGAATACCCACCAAAAACCTTTCCGCTCCATCCCTCCCTCTACCGTATTTCTACCCGTAATTTTGGTCCGTTGTTCTCTTTTAAGGGTGGCCTCGCTGCATACGCGGATCAGGAGGATCTTGCGGTATCGTGGTCCTACTCTCTTGAGGGGGCAACAAAGCAGGTAAGACCGGACGGTCCTTCCGACAGCAGGGACGGACGGTCCCCAACGCCGACAGCAGGGACGGAGGGTCCCCAACGCCGACAGCAGGGACGGACGGTCCCAACACCGACAGCAGGGACGGGCGGTCCCCAACGCCGACAACAGGGACGGACGGTCCCCATCGAGACCAGCAACCACGACAAGGGCGAAGGCCCCACGTTGGGCGCCAAATTTTTGTTGCGTCAAATTGACACAACCGCTGGGGTGCGCGCGTTCAGTGTGCACACGGCTAGCTCCGGAGCGATGGGTTCGGAGATTCGGTAGTCGGGATGTACAGGGCGCCACGTATTTTTGCGAAAACTACGAAAACTAGAAGGGAAACGACCAGCTTCTTTTAGAAATGAGGGGGGACACTGGATTTTTTTTTTCCTTTTTTTGAATGCGGGGTACTCGGCATCCGTAATGGGAGCCGCGATTCCCAAAACGGGTTTTTTCTTAGGGATGGGGGAATAGCGGGTAATTCGAGGGGTGGAAAAAAATAAAATATATGAAAAAACTTCTTCCTTTCATTCCATTGGAGGTTGGTAGCCTCTATGGTTCGAAGCTTTATCATGTGCTTTACCGTACTTATTGGTGTTTTTAGATACCCGAGGATTGGAAGATTGAGTGTGCTTGACCCCAACTTTGCGAGTTCGTCGGCTCTGCAAGTAATCTGCAATTTTCCCTTCTATTCTTCAAGAATGGAATTTCTTTAAAATATTGCTTTATTAACTTATCCTCGCCCTTCTGGTCAGGATCCAGAATTAGAAAAATACTCGTGACCAGAACAATAAGAGAGAAACACAATCATTTCATTGGAACTGATTCAGCAACGTGTGGGCTCATTTGACTTTCCGCAGGTGTGGTCCATCTTACAGATACAATAAACCAAAACGAAAAAAACAGAAAAAGATAAAAAAAGAGAAAAACAAAAACCAAGCCAAAACATCGGATTAAATTTTACGCAATCGTCCGAAAGATGTGCATCCAATCCATCGGATAAATTCCTTGCACGTGAAACACCCTATAATAGCTGTCGAAATCTTGTTACGGACGGGGGAAAGGATGGATCTATTCAATTGTCCGTGTCTTATACATATGTATATGAAGAGAGGTATAGGGATTTATAGGGAAAGGTCACGTTGAATTCGGACAGGATTAAGATCGTCCAAGCATGTGATTTGACTCAGCATTGTGAGTCGATTTGTATGCTTCGCAAAAATTCCTTACATCTTCTGATAGACCAAGACGATATGTGTCGGAAAGACTAACCACAAAATACGAAAGAAACTGTTTTCCTATTATATTGGGATAGACATTATTGCTAGGGAATGGGCCTACCCATTTTAAGGTTGACAGTGCAATCATTTTTGGAACATATTCTTAGCACATTTGAGGAAAAAGTCTAAGGTCGGTGAAACAATGAATTATATCAAAGGGCAAGCTCGATAAAAAAATTAACACTTCTTGCTGTTGAATAAACATTTTTTTTATCCTGACTATACCTACACCTTTTAAGGTGTTATTCTTATACTCTTAAGTGCTAAGTCGATTAAGGTTAGCATAGAATGGTGAAACACGATTTGCGAGTATGCTCCTGGAATGTCAGAACTCTGTACTCCTGGAGCTGCTCATAAACTGGAAAGAACCCTCAGCAGCACAAGGCGGATATTACCGCGATCCAGGAAATACGCTGGATAGGAAACGGTATGATAAGGAAAAAAGATTACGACATCTATTACAGGTGTCACGAGAGATTGCTCGTGTTGGGGTGCGGATTTGTCATGGGAAAGCGGTTAAGAACGAAGGTCATCGACCTTAAACCTATAAGTGATCGCCTGGCTGTGATCCGCATCAAATGCAGATTTTAAAACGTCAGCCTCATATGTGCACACGCCCCTACCGAAGAGGCTGAAGACCCCATAAAAGAGAACTATGATCTATGATCTCTTGGACAACGCCTACGGAGCTTCTCCGGAGTACGATGTTAAAGTCGTACTCGGGGACTTCAATGCCAAAATCGGTAAGGAGAACCACCTTTGGCGGAGTGATCGGAAAGCACAGCCTCCACGATATAACAGCACCCCCGATAAGAAACCCTTGATATGTTGGCGAGTGTAAATAGAAAAAAGCAGCAACCGACGAGGCGTACCTAAGGCCCTGTAGCGAAAAAACCAGGGCAGTGCGAGAGAAGTTCTGATCCAGAAGAAGGGAGGAGCAAAAACTGCTGCGACTTAAGAAAGAAATTTTCGCGGCCTCCCAGCTCAAGGATATCGAGTCTAGGAACCAGCATAAAATACGGGCCCATTATGAAAATTCGAAATTTCGAGGGTAATCTTGTCAGCAACCCGCAGTTAATAGTGGATGTTTTTAAGCAGCATTTCCAGCAGCTGCTTAACGAGCATGACCAAGAGAGAGTGGTAGGGACTGAAGAAATCCCAACTCCAGCCGCTGAAATAGTTCTCCCACCCAGCATCGGAGAAGTCGGCACAGTTATTCAAAAACTGAAGAACAATAAGGCCGCAGGCTCAGATGGCTTACCATCAGAGCTCTTCAAGGCTGGTGGCGATGTTCTGGTAGGGAGCATGCACCAGATAATCTGCAGAATTTGGGAAGATGAAAGCATACCCGACGTCTGAAATATCAGCTTTATTTGCCCCATCCACAAAAAAAGCGATTCTACCTTCTGCAACAACTATAGAGGTATATCCCTGCTCAATGTCACATTCAAGATCCTGTCCCGCGTACTGTGTGAACGTCTAAAGCTCGTATCCACCGCACTAATTGGCAACTACCAGTGCGGTTTCCAACCCGGCAAATCGAATATAGACCAAATATTCACACTTCGACATATCCTGGACACCATCTCTTTGTCGATTTTAAAGTCGCATACGACAGCATTCAACGCAAGGAATTGTTTGGTGCGATGGCCGAATTCGGGATCGCAGGAAAACTAATCCGGCTGTGTCGTGCCACGCTAAAAAATACGTGATGCACCGTCCAGTTCGGTTTTAGGACATCCAAACTTCTTCAATTTAGTGCTGGCGCAATTAGTGCGATGGGCAGGCCTCTACAGGGAAGGCACTATCTTCTACAAGCCTGTCCACCTGCTAGGATACGCCGATGATGTTGATATCATCGCGCGGTCTCAGCCTGACGTTGTAGAAGCTTTCACGACGATCGTGGAACAGGCGAAACGTGTTGGTCTTAAAGGCTAAAAACAGGAACGTGCCGATCCGTCGTTCACCACCTGGGACAAAATATAACGATTGATAGCTATAATTTCGAGGTGGTTAAGGAGCTTGTCTACATCGGGGCAAACGTAAACTCCACAAACGAAACCACAGTGGAGATCCGTCATAGAATCGCCTTTGGCAACTGCTGCTACTTCGGTTTGTCGAAACAACTTAGATCAAATCTCTCCCCTCGAAGAACCAAAGTCATGCTTTACAAAACGCTTATACTGCCAGTCTTGCTATACGAAGCTCAAAGTTGGACGATAAGCAGGACGACGAAACTGATTTTGGGTTCTTTCGAAAGAAAAATTTTACGCCGGATATTTAGACCTTTCTGTGAGGAAGGTGAAGGGGGAGAAGACATAACCGCGAATTCTACAAGCTGTACAAAGTCCTTCGACTACATTGGCTCGGCCACATAGAGCGCATGAACACCGACGCTCCAGCTAAGAGCCCCCTGGTTCAAAAAGAAGAGGAAGACGGAACCTCCGGTATAAAGACCAAGTAATCGCGGATGTATAGAGTGTGTTGGCCTCTGACGCCGATAACACGGGATCGAATCCCGACACAGCAATGTCACCGAACGTGTTTTTTACGGTGCTTCTCCTCAGCGGGGTATTGACTAAACCCCCTGTAGTATAATTGTCAAGAAAAGCTTCTCTAATCTCGCCGTTCGGAACCGGCAATAAACTGTAGGTCCCTTTCACCTATGGGAAAATAAAATCTCCCACAACAAGGGTGACTGAGAGAAGCTCGGCTTTGGTTCTTCATGGACTGTAACGGCAACATACATACAATCACTGATGTAAGACAACTTGGTATTGATAATTGGACACAGCGTACCAGGGAACCTCCATGGACTGCCGGCCTGATAAGTAAGTACGTAAGTAAGAATGGTAGTTCAAGCGAGATTGAGCATATTTTTCGACTCAATTACGTCGAATAATAGAATACTTCACTATTTCCTCCCGTCACTATATACAAAACCATTATTAGATAATATCGATAGCCCTGGAGGTCTTGGAGCCTAGTCACTCCCCATCAAAAACAAATCAACAACCACGTTTAAGATCATTGAATCAACTTCTGAATGCAATCATAAGCTGAATACTCGTAAACGCGGCGCGAGATGCACAGAGTTTACCTTAGGCGAACCACAGACCATTAAGGGATCAGTGTTATCCGGAGGATAAAAGCCGAAGAAAGGGCAACATCCATGGTATTATGGCAAGCCAGGTGGGACAACACCTACTTGGACACGTTAGCTCGCCCTTCTAAGTTGCTAACACCAGTGGTTGATGAGTGCAGGGTGTGGTTTAGTATGTAGGCGCATCGACTATTCGGGTATGCGAGCCGTACATGTCAGCAGTCCGGGCTACAGACATCTTTTGAAGATTACACATCCTTTGCCGCAACAAAAATAAAAAGGTAATACCAGTTTTCCATTTCCTAACGACGAAGACCGCAGAGAATTCAGTCCCCCTTACCACGACGAAGTTAAGATTGCCACATCGAAACTGAAGTCGAATAAACTGCTGTCGCTTACAGACTGCCTGTTGGAGGGCAGTTGGGGACGACCTGTTTAGGAGCATGCACCAGCTCATCTGTAAGATATGGTCAGAAGAAAGCATGCCCGAGGAATGTAGTCTCAGCATTGTATGCCCGATCTACAAGAAAGTCCCCTCTGACTGCGCCAACTACAGAGGAATAAGCCATCTTAACATAAGCCTTCTTGAACGCCTGAAGCCCTTTGTAAATAAGCTGTTGGGTCCTTTTCAGTGCGGATTCAGGCAAGGGAAGTCCATCGCCGACTAAATCGTCACACTACGGCAGATCCTGGAAAAAATCAATGAATTTTAAGTCGACGCTACCTATATTTGTCGACTTCAAAGCCGCATACTACAGCGTAACTAGAGACGAGCTATATAACGCTATGTCTACCTTTGTCATCCCTGCTAAGCTCGTCAGACTATGCAGGATGACTTTGGAGAATGCTCGCTGTTCCATCCAAATCGGTTTTGATGTCAAAAAAGGATATAGGCAGGGCGATGCGCCCTGGCCAATACAAGAGGCATACAATTTTTCAAATCCTCGTAACTCCTTGCATACGCCCACGATATTGACATAATAGGTAGATCACAGCGAGATGTCAATAAGGCGTTTGGGAGTATTGAGATGGAGGCGGCGAATATTGGTTTGGCAGTAAACGAGGGCAAAACTAAATATGTGCTACCACCACCGATGTCTTGGTCAGAACGTTTTTATTGGCAGATATGTATAAGTTTGAGATAGTTAAGGGCTTCGTCTGCATTGGCTCCGCAGTGACCTGGATAAACGACATCCGTTCCGAAATCAAACGCAGAATCACTCTTGCCAATCGCTGTTTCTTTGGGCTCAGAAGGCAATTGAGTAATAGAGCCCTCTTCCGAATGACAAAGTTGATTCTATATACGTAAGATCCTTATCATCCCAGTACGGCGCAGAAACATGGACACTGTCAAAAGTGGTTGAGGAGGCCCTTGGTCAGTTCGAGAGAAAGATTTTGCGCGTGATTTTCGAGCCTATAAACGCAGACGGGGGATGGAGGAAAATATTCAACCACGAACATAGACTGCACATGAGTCTAGTCAGGCGTCTACGGATTCAACGCCTAAGATGGCTAGGGCAAGTAGAGCGAATGGACACCACAGCTCCAGCGCGGGGAGTCTTTGAATCCAACCCCGAAGCGCGAAGGAACAGAGGATGGCCGCACTTATGTAAGTTGGCGCACACATGTCGAAGGGGACCTCAGCCAACTGGTGCTCGTGCTAATTGGAGGGGCATGTTGGTTGAGGCCCAGAAGAAGAATAGCAGTTTCCTTCCCTTCAAATACGGCTATTTATTCACCTGCTCTCATGTTAAGGGTTTTATATACCTGCATATAGGTACATACATACATACGCATCCATTTCAAGGAGCTGGTAGATCACTGGCAATTGTGTAATTAAGCCCTTTGTGAATAAATCGAACCCAATAGCGGATGAAATAAACCCAATCGTTCCTTAAGCAGTTCTAGCCGCTTGCTCATTTCTCATAGCTCGAGCACAGATTAATTTATTTGACAAGTGCGGGTTATT
Organism: Eumerus sabulonum; assembly: GCA_951905685.1. Lineage (NCBI taxonomy): Eukaryota > Metazoa > Arthropoda > Insecta > Diptera > Syrphidae > Eumerus > Eumerus sabulonum. The sequence continues at coordinate 22,090,989 of OX645062.1, read as the reverse complement.
CTGCCAAAAAATCACATTTGCATATTTCCATTTCCACTGGGTCGGAAAACTACCCACATTTTTTTTCCCAGAGGCAAAGGGAGTGACCCTCCTGCTGAGGGTCATTACATCGTGCATCAGAAATCAATGCACCAACAACGGCATCGGAGGAAGTATTGGATTGAATTTCATTTCCCCGTGATCTGCATAACTCGATCTGTTTCCTGTACCTTTTCCTATACCACATCGGCGGTGACTGGCTGCGAAATTAAAAGTGCAAACACACACAACTGACTAAATCCTTTAAAAAAAAAAAGAAAACAACAACAACGACCATAAATTGTTGCATGAACAGCCCAGTGTCAGTTCCTAGGATACGCACTCCAGTAAAAAATTGCTCAACCCTTAGCGTAAAAAACTCACGGCTAGGAACCGATCAAGGAGAATAGGAAGATAATGGAAAAGGGCAACGGATAAAAAAAAAACGTGACCCATGTCAGGACCCTCAGCATAAATAAGAGACGAGCAGATCTGAATATAAAAAACGGATGTGTGCATATCAAAAGGATGTTTTATTAGTGCCAGGATAGGGGTAAGTAAATTCGCATACGGAATATTCGTGAGACATGAGTATGGTTATTTAATGCCATCGAGGCGCAAATGCATCTGCTACCGGTCTTTTCTCTGGATGGGTAATTGTTTGAATTGTATTCGATTGAGTCTGCCGAAGATATGCCACAGTGAAATCAAAAAATGCTAGCAAGACATAAATCATTAAAAAGTAGTCACCACGAATGTTTTTTTTTTTTTTCTTGAATTTTTGTTTCATGAAAATTGTAAAATATTGTAAACCAAATTTGATGGTTAAGTAGCTTGCACTACTAAGCAAAGTTTCCAAAATAAATTGGTTAAACAAATCAAGCAGCAGGAATGAATAGCAAAATCAGGAGCCAAGAGGAGTGTTTGCTATAGAGCTGTATGTTCTACTATCCTACTAACAAGGTTAGCAATTTCATCCCTTCGCGAATGGGTCTTGAATGTGTTATCGCAACATTCTTGTTGTTTTATTTATTTTTTTTTTATTTCCAAATGATATGCATACTTACTTACTACTGGCGCTACAGCCCGTAGTGAACCTGGGCCTCAACCAACAAGCGTCTCCAGCTGGCACGGTCTTTGGCCAGCTGTTTCCAGCGCCGCACGCCCAGTTGGTTAAGGTCCCCTTCCACCACCGTGTGCGCCACCGTTGATGCGGCCGTCCTCTACCGCGCCTTTCTTCCGGGATGGATTCGAAGTCTCTCGGGTCGGAACTGTACGCTCTAGATGGCCTAGCCACCTTAGACGCTGTATCCGTAGACGTCGCACCAGACCGATGTCGCTGTACAACCCGTACAGTTCTTCGTTATACATACATATCTTCTCCTCCATACACCGTTTGAACAAACGGGACCGTAGATAGTACGCAGAATTTTCCTCTCGAAACGACCAAGGGCATCTTCATCCGCTTTTGTTAAGGTCCAAGCCTCTGCGCCGTAAAGGAGGACTAGGATGATTAAGGTCTTATATAGTGTCACCTTGGTTTTCCGAGAGAGGGCCCTACTTCTCAATCGCCTCTTGAGCCCAAAGAAACAGCGATTGGCAAGAGTGACTCTGCATTTTATCTCAGCGCTGGTGTTTTTGTCGCTGGTAATCAGTGAGCCAACGTAGACGAATTCCTTAACCACTTCAAAGTTATATCCGCCCATGGTGGCGTTCTGGCCAATACGTCGGTGTTGCCCGTCTCATCCAAAGATGAAAGCAGATATTTGGCTTTACCCTCATTAACCGTAAGACCCATCTTAGCCGCTTCTACCTCAATGCTTACAAAGGTCTCATTGACGTCTCGTTGTTGTCCAATCACGTCAATATCGTCGGCGTATGCAAGCAATAGCGTAGACTTATAATTTATCGTACCTCTTGTGTTGGCCAGCGGCTCTTGCACGATATTGAAAAAGTTGCATGACACCGCGTCACCTTGCATAAATTCTTTTTGACATCAAGGGTCTCGGTTGGCTCATTACCGACCTTAATGGAGCAGCGAGAATTCTCCATTGTCATCCTACACAGTCGCACGAGTTTGGCCAGGATGTCAAACTATCATCTCATCTCAATACACGCTGTCATATGCAGCCTTGAAATCGACGAATAGGTCTTCTCCAAGATCTGCCGTAGCGTAAATATTTGGTCTATTGTGGATTTACCTGGCCTGGAACCACACTGATAAGAGCCGATCAGGTTATCCACAAGCGCTTTCAGGCGTTCACACAATATTGCTGAGAAGATTTTATAGGCGATGTTAAGGAGACTTATTCCCCTATAGTTGGCGCAGTTATAGGGGTCTCCTTTCTTATGGACCGGGCAAACGATGCTGAGATTCCATTCGTCGGGCGTGCTTTTCTCCGACCATACCTTGCAAATGAGATGGTGCACTTTCAGTTTACCAGCTCATCTCCAGCCGCCTTAAGAAGCTCAGCAGACAGGCCGTCTGCGCCGGAGGCGTTATTAGACTTAAGTATTGATATCGCTATTTTGACTTCGTCTAGGTCGGGTGAACGGAATTCTCTTACATCGTCATCCATTACGAATGGATCGTTCTGCCTGACAGCGGTATCTTGTCTGTCATAGCCGTTATACAGTCTGCAGAAGTGGTCTTTCCAAATCCTCAGCACCGACTGTGACTCTACTACCAGTTCTCCTTTTTCATCCCTGCAGGCGGCCGCTCTGGCTTTGTAGCCATGGCATGTTCGTTTTACCTTATTGTAAAACTTCCGGGCGTCGGGATGTAAGCGAACGGCTCATAACAATCCCTATCAAAGCTAATTTTGGAGACATTAACTTAATATGCGCTCACGCTCCGAACGAAGAAAAGGACGATCGACTCAAAAAAAATAGTTATAGGAGATTTTAATGCGAAATTGGCCAAAGAGGACATATTTGAGTCGATCACGGGGAAAAACATACACTCGACACCACGTCCGAAAACGGACATCGGCTACTCGACTTCCTAGTGGGGTGCAATCTCCTTCTGGCACACGATTCCCGCATCCCAACATTCACAAAAGAACCTGGAGATCGCCTGATCAGTCTACCACCAATCAGATTGATCACGTTGCGATCGAGGCCAGACACTCCTCCACAATCCTAAATGTACGAACCTTCCGAGGAGCCAATGTCGACTCGGATCACTACCTTGTTGTAGCCAAGGTACGAATGAAGTTATCAAGGATGCCACGGAGTCGAGCTGGAAAACGAAAGTTTGACGTCGGAAAGCTACAATCGCAGGAGACCGCTAGGACTCTTGCCAATCGAGTTTCCCTAAACCTCTCGCAAACTCCAATGACAACGGAACAACCCATAGAACAACAGTGGGAGCATTGCCAGCGTGCCATCAGAGACGCTGCCTCTGATGTGTTGGGTTTCAGGCCACCGTCAGCTAGAAACCCATGGTTCGATGTGCAATGCGGTCAAGCCCATGTAGCAAAACAAAACGCCTACAAACCCATGCTACATAGACTGACGAGAGCCGCTCGTGAACATTACGAGCAGAAAAAGAGGGAGGAACACAAGCTTTTAAGGACGAAAATAAGAGAACATGATAAACGTGAGATCGAGGATATGGAGGAATGCTACCATATGAATAATGCTCGCAAGTTTTACGAAAAAGTAAAACAAACATGTCAGGGCTATAGAGCCAGAGGGATGAAGAAAACAGGTAATAGAGCCACAGTCGATGCTGAGAATATGGGAGGAACATTTCTGTAGACTGCTTAACGGCGATGGAAGATCTAATTCCACTGTCAGGTAGAATGGTCTATTCGCACCGGTCGAAGATGTAAGAGAATTCCGTCCACCCCACCCGACCTAGATGAATTTAAGCTAGTTACTTCGAAGCTCAAGAAGCCGCGAGCACTGACGGTCTGGTTGCCGAGCTATTTAACGCGGCTGGAGATGATCTCAGGAATGGAATCTCAGCATCGTTTGCCCAGACCACAAGACCATGTCTAGTTTTGACATTCCTGCCAAACTCGTCAGATTGTGAATGACAAAAGAGAATTCTCGCTGCTCCATTAAGGCCGATAGCAAATTAACCGAGACCTTAAAAGAAGGTCTAGGCAAAGTGACACACTGTCATGTAAACAACGTGCGAGGTACGATCTATTTCACACAACTGCTTGCGTACGCTGATGACATTCAAAAGCATTGAAGCAGAAGCGGCTAAAATGGGTCTTTCGGTTAACGAGGGTAAAACGAAATACATACATATTTATATTCTGTCATCCAAAAAAGATGCACAACACCGACGTCTCGGCCAGAACGTCACAGTTGGCAGCTACAGATTCGAAGTATTCAAGGTCTACCCTGACTCACTAGTGACCAGTGATAGCAACATCAGCGCTGTGGTCAAATGCAGAATTACTCTTGCCAACCGCTGCTTCTTTGGGCCATTGAGAAGTAGAGCCCTCTCTCGAAAGACCAAAGTTGCCGGTCCTCTTCTATGGCGCAGAGGCCTTGACTTTATGGAAAGCTGATGAGGAGGCCCTTGGTCGTTTCGAGAGGAAAATTCTGCGTCCAATCTGTGGTCGCAATCTGTTGTATAAACGGGGAGTGGAGGAGAAGATACAACGACGAACTATACGGGCTGTGCAGCGACATTGGCCTTGTACGGCATCTACGGACCCAACGTCTAAGACGGCTAAACCATGTAGAGCAAATGGTTAACACAGCTCCGGCCCGAAGAGTCTTCGAGTCCAATCCGGAGAGACGACACAGCAGAGGACGACCGAATCTTAACCAACTGGGCATGCGGCGCTGGAAATAGCTGACCAAAGACCGTGCCAGCTAGAGACGCTTGTGGGTTGAGGCCCAGGTTCACTACGGACTGTAGCGCCACCTATGTAAGTAAGTAAGTAGCTACTATGTAATTAAAGTGAACTATAGCTCGTTCTATGTCGTCTTGTGTTTATATTGTAGATTCAGACGTTGCTCTAGATACATACATATGTATGTATTCCCGAAACGAATCCCAGTCAATATTTGCGTTGTGAAGGTTAGGTGGCACATTGTTTTCCTCATTGGATAAAAAACGAGCTGCCGAGAAAGGTAAATTTCAAGGATATATGTACTACATATGTGTGTACAAACCTATTTCATTGAGCTCTAAACCAGAAACTAGTCAGTCAAACAGTAAAGACGTACGATCCTAATTGATCGCCATTAAATTCAGTCGGGATGCATTTATTTTTCAAAAAAGAAAAACACAAAATGAAAATGAGTTGCTAAGATGGTCCCCAACCATGAAAACAGCAGCAAAAAAGGAAAAACTACAGAAAGAACCGAAGAAAAACTGCCCCATGCGATATCCCTTGGCAGAGGGATATTCTATTTTCACAGATGGGACGGATGGACATAAATAAATTCTCCAGACAAAGTGGATGTCATGCATTTTTCCATCAATGTGCACTCCCAGTGACATAAGGGGTACAGCATACCACCACCACCAGCTACCGTCAGTCAGTCCGTCATTTACTAAGAGTCAGCCTAAGACACTGAGATCGACTGAGTTTCCTTTGGTCTTCTTCATTGAATCGCCCTATCATTCCACGAAACTTACATACGTACATAAATACGTACATAGCGACCAGTAGTGCGACTTGCGCCGGTCTTCGCCGGTCCTCGTCGCTGTCGTCTTTGTCAATATAATATATCGTCCTATGAGTAGACTGCTGAAATGCTTCGTACAACCAAAACGGCAGTTGTTGCCGCTTCTGGTCTAACAGTGTCCCTAAAAAACACATGGAACACTAAAAATAGCCACCCTCATGATCTAAATGATGGGAAGACAACAACGCTCTTCCATAAGGTTCCTTCGACCAATATTATTTATCCCGCGACCAAAACATACGTATACAACAACAAAACAAAAACGGAGCAACAGGAAAAAAATCACATGGTAGAACGCCAGCCCGTGAAGGAGACGAGTCGCGCCACTGACGGTGTTTGCTCCCATTCGTAACACAACGGATACACGCATCTACGGGATTTTTATTTATAGACCGCGGGACTATCCGTCGATTGTGTACCGGGTCGCTGGGTATACGACTACGTCAGACGTTTGGCACTGCGTTTTCCAATGTTTATACATGGGGCCATAGACAACGCATCCCTATTTCGAAAGTACAGTCAAAGTCAAGTTCAATGGGAAATGGGAAAATGCAAACGTCTCTGTCGCAGGCGTCCTTTTCTAATTACCTAGTGGAAAATGCATTCTAGAAAGATTGTTCGGTTACTGCGCTGGTGTTGAGGGATATGATCTATCCACAACCTGGGTGCTCACAAAATCTGTTGTCCAAGCCCAGTATGTATATGCATGTGTACATATGTATGTATGTTAATACTTGCTACTTTGGATTGCATTTGTATAATATTTGAATTCGGTTTCACTTTGGTGGCGCATAAATACTCACAGGGTGATCTATTTTTAGATAAACCGCATCTTGATGCATTAATGTGACAATGTCGAGAGTCCCTTCAACATTTGAGAGGTGATTTCGACACACCACATATCACATAGAGACAAAGTATCTGCAATTAGACTCTGTTGTTTACATACGACCGTTAAATTGCGTAAGAAAATTTTATTAAAGCTTAAAGCCTCCTTTTTTGTTTTTTTTTTTGTCTATACTTATTCTACCTTACTCTACCCTAACCTACCCTACCCTATGTATGCCATTGGTGTTGGCGATTGTTGCCTTGAAGAGGCTTACTTAACCTAAGACGCCCGCGGAGTCATCTCCAGCCACCAAAAGCGCTGGTGCTGCCTCACAACGTCTCCCCGATCGCGATGTTGAACCTGTGGCGCTCCGGCCCACACAGCGCGACCTCAGCTCCGTAGAGGAATTGCTGTTCCACGTAATTTCGTGCCACATGGAAGATTAGAGGTACCGCCAATCTATCCTGGATTAGCCCACAATGATCTAAATAGAGGAATGCTTCCGGAGGGACAAAGCCGCTAAGTCGCACACGCTCATGGTACATACTGTTGGGGTAGTAAGCCCCAGAGATCAAGTTATTGACCGAAGTCATTGCCCTCACAACGTGACCTCGAATCAGCTTTATCAGAAAATTGTCTATCCGTCAAATCCTTGCCCTATTGTATAGGACCTCGTTGGGATAGAATTTCGTATACTCGGATTCTGGCGTTCTGTGCAATTAGAGACATGTCCTTAGACATTGTCTCTCAAACACTCGAATCGTTTCCATCAAGCTTGGACTCACATTGAACCAAGCGGGACATCCATAGGCAATCATGGGCCTGATTAAGCCCATCTAGCAGATTACCTTCACTCTGCAGTCAAGTTGGCTGCTATGGAACAGCCATCTTGTCAGAGCGAAAGCGCCCCGAGCCCTTGCCGGAGCAGCATCTACATTTTTATTAAAATATAGATCCTGTCCAGCCAGATCCCAAGGTATCTGACTACATTTCTGCTTGCCAGTGGACGCCGGTCCGGTCCAAGGATTGAGAATATTCGCCAGTGCTTTCTAGTGTCCCTAGAGGCCCTAGACAAAGCCGTTCTGAATAAAATAGTCTCTGATTTCTGGAAGTTGATTTTCAACTTCCAGTCATCACAGAACTGCTGAATTTTGTCGAAGTCACGCTGCAATAAAATGCCAATGACATCGATCGTTGGACCTGATCTGTACGCAACCAAGTCGTCCGCGTACGCTATCGAATGGCGAAGAGAAACTATCAGATCGCTGATGTAAATAATACTGAAAAGGATCGGCGAGTTCACTGTGCCCTGTTGCATACCATTTTTAATTTCGAATGTTTGAGTAGAAGTCACGTCCTTCTAACCATACGGTGTCGAAGGCTTTTTCCATGTCAACCAGGCAGGCACCCGTACATTGGTTCTTGTATTTATTCCATCATCATGGTATCATGCCCCGCCCTGAAACCGAATTGGTTATCCGGAATGACTTTTTTGTCCTCAGCCCATCTAGACAGGGCTCTATGTATTACCTTCTCGAAGACTTTGCTAATACTCGGAAGGAGACTTATCGACCGGAGATTTGCCGGGTTGGAGGAGTCTTTGCCCCTCTTAGGGATTGGTTGGACCACCGCCGTTTTCCAGTGCACCGGATAATGTGCATTATTCAGTGCATTGTTAAACAGGATGGTGTACCTCTCTACAGCCACTGGTGGGAGATGCCTGAGCACAGCATTGGATATACCATCATTACCCGCGGACTTTTTCTTTCTGAGTGACATGAAGATCAACTGGATATCCTCCGCCGAAGCAAATAGTGGGTTAGCCCCTTCATTGGTGAGGGCATTGTTTGCCGTGAAATCGTCACTGAACCTGGTGAAACCTAGGTTCTCAGATCGCCAATGTTCAACATCGTTTCGTAGGTAGAAGTGGTTTAACAGGGCTCTGTTTTCCAAGTCGTGGTTTGGGCGAATGCTTTCATTCACCTTGTACACTTCCTGGAAGACAGCTCCCACTGTTGCCACTTTCTCTTGAGGATTCTCGATCACAAAGAAATCGTCGTCCAGAACAGCGCTCTCTGGATCAATGCTGACTGTTCGTAGTAGACGTGCGTTGTCGGGCGTTCTCGGAAGCTTGAGATCCCGAATGTCGTTCTGATTCTTTCTCCTAAATATTTTATCTATCTGTGGGAACATATTCGCGTTGCTGGATTTTACAGCGCGAATTTTGTTGTTCCAGTGCAGACTTACAGATAGTTTGTAATTTTCTTTGGTTGACTGTTGGAGATTTTTAATCAGTGACTTCAAGGTCCTGACCTCCGGGTTTTGTATGCCGGTAAACTGCATATACAAGAGTTTGGGTCTTGACAAGAGTCTACTTTTCTGTATGTGAAGTGCGTCTATTACGCACGTCTGTCGTGCTGTGTGAACGCCTGAGATCCTTTGTGGATATTCTGATAGGTTCTTATCGGTATGGTTTCAGGGCAGGTAAGTCCACAACAGACTACATATTAACACTGCGGCAGACCTTTTCGTCGATTTCAAAGCCGCGTATGACAGCGTGCATAGAGATGAAGTCATGTCTAGCATTGGCATCACTACCAAACTCGGCAGATTGTGCAGAATGACAATGTGCGTCCTCTTGTGGCCGAGCCAGTGTAGTCGACGGATCTTTGCCTTCCGGACTACATCCACATCTTTGAACAGCTCGTAGAGTTCGCGGTTGTTCTCCATTCACCTTGCTCACAAGCAGGACCAAATATCGGGCGCAGAATTTTTCACTTGAAAGAACCCAAAGTCAGCTCCGCTGTCCTGCTTATCGTCCAGCTTCCGGCTCCGTAGAGCAAGACTGGCAGTATGAGCGTTTTGTAAAGCATGACTTTGGTCTTTCGAGTGGGGAGTTTTGACCCCAGTTGTTTGGACAAGCCGAAGTAGCAGCGGTTGCCAAGGGCGATTCTAAGCCGGATCTTCACTGTGTTGCCATTTGTGGAATTTACGTTTGCCCCGAGGGAGACAAACTCCTTAACTACCTCGAAATTGTAGCTGTCCATTGTTATATTTTGTCCCAGGTGGTGAGCGACGGATTGGTTTTTGCTTGGCAGCATGTACTTCGTCTTATCCTCATTGACCTTAAGACCAACTCGTTTCGCCTGTTCTTCAATCGCCGTGAATGCTTCCACAATGCCACGGCGAGAACACGCGATGATGTCGATATCATCCGCGTATCCTAGCAGCTGGACGGACTTGTAGAAGATAGTGCCTTCCCTGTTGACGCCTGCCCGTCGCACTATCTGCTCCAGCACCAGGTTGAAGGAGTCACATGACAACGCATCTCCTTGCCGAAATCCGGTGCATGTTTCGCGTATTTTTCCCGGGATCCCGAATTCGGCCATCGCACCAAACAGTCCTTCACAATGAATGCTGTCGTATGCGGCTTTGAAATCGATGAAAAGATGGTGTGTATCGATTCGAAACTCGTTGGTCTTTTCCAGGATTTGTCGAAGTGTGAAAAATTGGTCTATAGTCGATTTGCCGGGCCCGAAGCCTCACTGGTAGCTGCCGATTAGTGCGGTGCAAGATGGCTTTAGACGTTCACACAATACGCTGGACAGGATCTTGTATGCGACATTGAGCAGGGATATACCTCTATAGTTCTTGCAAGAGGTAGGATCGCCTTTTTTGTGGATGGGGCAATTAGAGCTGGTATTCCAGTCGTCGGGCATGCTTTCATCCTCCCAAATTCTGCAGATGATCTGGTGCCTGTTCCCTACCAGAACATCGCCGCCAGCCTTGAAGAGCTCTGATGGCAAGCCATCTGAGCCTGCGGCCTTGTTATTATTCAGCTTCTGAATAGCTGACTTCTTCGATGTTGGGTGGGAGGACTACTTCAGCGGCTGGATCCCTACCACTCTCTCTTTGTCATGCTCGTTAAGCAGCTGCTGGAAATGCTGCTTAAATACATCCACTATTCCCTGCGGGTCGGTGACAATATTACCCTCGCAGTTTCGAAGAGCCCGGGTGCCCTTTTTGAAGCCTCCTGCAAGGCCAATGGCTTTTTTGTAAAAGGCTCGTGTTTTATGCTTATCCCTAGACTCCTCGATATCCTTGAGGTGGGAGGCTGCGAAGATTCTTTTCTTTTGTCGCAGTAGGTTTTACTCCTCCCTTCTTCTGGCTCGGTACTCTTCTTGCGCTGCCCTGGTTTTCCTCTGCAGCGCCTTTTGGTACGCCTCGTCGGTTGCTGCCTTTTTCTGCTCAAGCTCGCCATCATACCACGGGTTTCTTGTCAGGGGTGGTAGGTATCCTAAGGTGGTTTCGGCTACTTCCTGAATGGCTGAGCGACAGTGCAGCCACATATTATTGCCATTTGTGTTCGACGTAGGCATACCGTCGACTCAGGTAACCTCCGGTGTACTCAGGCGCCCAATGTCGTGCCTCCTCCTGGTGGGCTAGTGCAGCTTTATGACATTGGACAATCGAGCTCCTAATCTTGCTGCTACGAGGAAGTGGTTAGAGTCAACATTAGCCCCTCTGAATGAACGAACATCCAAGATATTTGACGAGTGCCTTGCGTCAATGAGCACATCGTCGATTTGGTTGGCGGTTCGACCGTCCGGAGATCGCCAGGTTGCTGTGTGGATTCGCTTGCGAGAGGATCTTGTGCTACTTTTCACCGCATTACGAGCTGTCGCAAAGTCCGTGAGTCGGGAGCCGTTATATGTTGTTGTATCGTGGAGGCTGTGCTTTCCGATCACTCCGCCAAGGGTGTTCTCCTTACCGACTTTGGCGTTGAAGTCCCCGAGCACGATTTTAACATCGTACTCCGGACAGGCTCCGTAGGCGTTGTCCAGGAGGTCATAGAAGTCCTCCTTAATAGGGTCTTCAGCCTCGTCGGTAGGGGCGTGTCACTTAAACGGCTGATGTTATAAAATCTGCCTCTGATGCAAATCACAGCCAGGCGATCACTTATAGGTTTAAAGTCGATGACCTTCGACCTTAACCGCTTCCCCACGACAAGTCCGCATCCCAGTAAGTGCAATCTTTTGTGACAGTTGTAATAAATGTCGGAATTTTTCTTCCTCATCATACCGTTTCCTATCAAGCATATTTCCTTGACCGCAGTAGTATCCGCTTTGTACTGCGTGAGGATTTTTTCTAGTTTATGAGCAGCTCCGAGAGTGTACAGGGTTCTTACATTCCAGGAGCATACTCACAAATCGTGTTCCTTTTTCGTGCGTTGTCGTCGTCGAGTATCCGTCCGTGTATCCGAGGCATCTTGCTCATTCATAACTTGTGTATTTTTTACGTGGGCGGATTGTTAGCCTGCCGCACAACCGTCAAACTGGTCGGGGTTTCGTAGCTGCATACGTTTGTTCACCTCCCAACGGTTGTTGAAGAGGCTATCCAGGGGGCGCCACGAGGAGGCCGTATGTCAACTTGACCCGGGCATTTAAACAGGGATAGTTGCTGGCATCTCGCCAGGTTGAGAGCGATCAACAACTTTACCCTGTATGTCCGAGCCTATGCCCTCCCGAACCTCCGGTATAAAGACTAAGTATTCGCGGATGAAAGACAAATTCGTCTTGACAACTAGATGCAGCGTGACCGTTAAGGATGGAGGGCAGCTTCTCCATGGATTGCCGGCCTGATAAGTAAGTATGTAAGTATAATTGTCAAGAAAAGGTTTTCGAATTTCGCCGTTGGCAGCTGGCAATAAACTGTAGGTCCCTTTCACTTATGGGAACATAAGATCACACACAACTTGGGTGATTGAAGGAAGCTCGGCTTTGGTTGTTCATGGACTGTAACGGCAACATCCATCCATACATATGTAAGTATATATGTATGCATGTAAGTATGTACATAGGTGAAATACTTGAGCGTTTGCGAACTTGAGCACTGTGCTACATTTAGTCACAACAACTCAATATGTAAGCAGGTAGGTAGGTAGGATTTTAGCCTTCCCAGAATTGAGAGGAATACACATTGGCCAGGGAGGCCCGTTGTGCAACTATGAGGGGGTTTTAGCCCCCTATTCGTGGAACCGTTTTGTGCTGCTTAAGAAGTTAAGAAGGTCAGGTATTCCTACTTTCTGAACATCTGTCAGACCGTTAAGGAAGTAAGAGCCCAGGTAACGTGTCCTGATGTTGCAAAAAGCTGGACAGGCACAGAGAAGGTGGGGAATGGATTCGATCTCCTCCTCGTCCTGACAGCTTCTGCAGAAATCATTCGGAACTATTCCTAGTTTTTGTGCGTGACTGCCAATGAGGCAGTGTCCTGTGATGACACCTATGATCTTGTAGATGTCAGCTCTTTTTAGGGAGATTATACTCCTTGTGCGTTGACTGTCAAGCCGAGGCCAGATTTGCCTGGTGATGACGCAGGTATGTCCCTGGGTCCATCTCAGGTTCGTCTCGGCCCTGGCGAGATTGGTCAGATTATGTTTAATGATTTAATGTAATGGTCCCTCACAAGCCACGATTGATTGTAGCGTCGTTCCCTTTTTGCCGAGTTTGTCGGCTTTTTCATTACCTGTAATACCGCTGTGTCCCGGTACCCAGATAAGCTGTATGTTGAACTGTTCTGCCATCTCGTTAAAAGATCGGCGACAGTCGAGACTAGATTTTGATGTGTACACATAGGACTCCAACGACTTTAAGGCTGCTTGACTGTCTGAGAGAATGCGAATATCCGTGGTTGATATTACGTTCCACTTCAGCCAAGACAAAGGCTCTTTTATTGCCAACAGTGGCGCCTGGAAAACGCTGCAGTGATCTGGTAATTTTAGAGCTTTATATAGCTTAAGTTGTTTGCAGAATACTCCACTGTCCACCCCGTCTTTGGTTTTAGACCCGTCAGTGTAGAAATCCACGCATTTTCTGCGGGGTTGAGTTTGATGCGTCCAGTTCTGTCTGTCCGGATATATCGTCGTAAAGTTTTTGTCCAAGACTATGGTGGGTTCTGTGTGGTCCAAGTTTTCTGCCATAGTTATCCTGTTTTGCAGGATGGAGGAGTGGGCAGTGACATAGCTCGCCCATTTCGAGTTGGCTTTTAGTCTTATGGCCGTGTGTGTGGCAGTTTGCTTACCGAAAATATCGAGTGGTGTAAGGTCTAGTATCATGTTAAGCACAGCCGTTGGTGTGGACCTGAGGGCCCTGGTAATGCACATACATGCCATCCTTTGTACCTTCTCGAGTTGGTTGTGGTATGTTGTCTTGTCCAGTGCAGTCCACCAGACTATCACTCCATACATTAGTATGGGTCTAACGACCGTGATGTAGAGCCATAGGGTGATCTTGGGGTTGAATCCCCATTTTTTTCCTAAGGCTTCCTTACATGTGTAGAGGGCTATTGTTGCTTTTTTTGCTCTTTCAATTGTATTGCTTTTCCAAGTTAATTTCCTATCGAGTATAATGCCAAGGAATTCGGCACTAGAGGAATAGGCTAGCCTGGTATCGGGCAGAGTTATAGGGCAGTTTTCCGGGATTTTATGCTTTTTGGTAAATAGCACGAGCTCCGTTTTCTGGGGATTAATCCTGAGCCCGTTACTATTCGCCCAATTGCACAGAAATGAGAATGCCGATTGCATGCGGTCATTCAGTGTTGATAGGTATTTGCCTGAGATTGAGATGGCAACGTCATCGGCGTAGGCAACGTCCAGGCCTTCTTTCTCCAGTTTGATTAGTAGTTCGTTCACAACTACATTCCACAGAAGAGGTGAGAGGACCCCACCTTGCGGGGTTCCCTTGGTAACCACACTGGTAGTTACTAGGCTTCCCCACTTAGAGTGAATCTTGCGCGTTAATAGCGACTCGCTGATCAGCTCTATCAGAGTCCTCTCCTCTTACTCAATATGTAAGAGGATATCCAAACGAAACCGATTACTTTGTGGTCAATCGCACCAGTCACAGATTACCATAAAAACCTTACAAGGAATTATGTATCTTATCTAACAAACGTGCACAAATCTCTACCGTTCATGCATCGCAGCACTGAGATCCCGAGGGAGGTTGACACGCATAAATGGTCAACAAAACACTAAACCCTAAGGTCAATCAAACCTCAATAGGTCATATCCGTTGTGTGCGAATATTTATTCATCTCCTTTGCTTCTTCCCAATTCCCCGGTCATACGCATCAATTCCACAATAAAATGGACAGCTGCCAATGGTCGGTCGGTGTATGACTGCATTGTCCGCTGTCCCGTTACAGGATATTGAGCAAACACTCTGGGATTCAGGATGACGTAGCATTCTTTTTTGGCGTGTTGTGCTCGGGTGTGTTTTTTTCCTATTCAAATACAGAACAAACCAAATACGCGCTGGGGTGGACAGTAGAAGATAACCACAAGCGGAATCACAAGATTCGGCGCGATTGATTTCAATAGCATGGTCAGAAGCATCGTGTTCTGGGCAGCATTAATTGCTATGGCACACGTCATTTACATACATAGACGCTATTTGCAGAAATTCACAAAACTGATATTGATGTCGATACAGATACCCCCGATGAATAATATAATTAATGTGATAGTGGCAGTAACAGGAGGCAGTGGTGGTGGATTGTTTGTGCAATTGCAAAGGATTTCGCTTTGTTTTGCGTTTCTATGGCAGTGTTTTTCTTCGTCCTTTTTTCCGCTTCCCTCAGTCTTTTGAAAGAGTGAAAGGATGATAAGTACCGTTGCTTCTTTGTCTTGTGGTTTTTAGTTGATCGTTGGCCGTTTCTAATCAATGTGACATACACATGGGACGAATACCTAATTGTTAATCGTTATTTTCCCAGAGTTTTCCACTTTGCTGGGACAGCGGCAAGAGTTCTGTAAGGATTTTTGGATCGTCATTGCAATGATAGAAAACCGTGAAAAATCACTTTGTGTTGAAGCGATTTTTGATTGATTTAAGTCATGACTTGGGCGATTACCATTAGAAGCACCGGCATTTTTCGATGATGTTAATATTGCTGGTATGTACTCATTTGGACAATTTTATGCAACCTAATTAGAGTTCGAAATATAACTGGAATATCATTGAAAGGATGCGAAAGACGGCACCAATATGCGGGATGCCGAACGAAATTGGTAGAAGGGTGGTCCATTATTTGACTCAGCCATGCCGACGTCTGATGGATTTTCCAGGTCGTCGAAGAAATGTGTACATACCTACATATGTATGAATTTGAATGTACATACATATATACATACATACATATGTATGTACATAAGTCAAGTCGAACTGTAATCCTAAAATACAAAAGACATACTGTCGCATATTGGATGGCCGTGGTGCATTGGTGAACAGCACCGACTGTCGAGCGGAAGGTCTGTAGTTCAAAGTACATATGAAGTAAGTCCATAGCCAAAGAAATGCAACTCTTATATACGGAAAACACAGCTGTTGTGAATGGGAAGTTATCAAAAATACTGATGAAGGCATAATACTCACAGTACCTATATGGGCTCTTCAAATTCATACTCTATGTGCTGTTCTATTATAACACCATAATGGCGTGGAACATTTGCTGGGAACTACAACCAACGTGAAAATTCAGTCCAGTTCCTCTCCTCCTATCTTAGACAACCACCTCAGGAGAGAAGTGAACGAACATCTATGACCCAAACCATCTGCACTCCAGGTTGTGTGACAAACATCATAAGAATATAACTCTTAACCTGTGCGAATTATATAAAAAAAAATATAGAAAAGTGAAAGCGCACATTAAAGTTTCCAAAGAAATCATTCCATCCACATAAAGTTACTGTATGGTGTGTAAATGGACTACAAAGGCCTCGTAGGGATAGCATCTCTCCGAAGGATGCCGGCCTGCTAAAAAGCGAGAAGAGCCACCGCAGTCGAACATCTTGCGGCACTGTTGGTAAGTCCCATCCCCACCTCCTCGTGGTGCCATCTGCAGATTTCCTATGGAAATTACAGACGGGGATGGGCGAATGGCGAGCCTTCTGCGCCAAAAAACAATATTAGTCGGTTTGGCTACGGTCTAGTCAGCCGTAACCTTAAAAAAACCACAAACTCCGAAACAACCACAAGCCTCGGATATAACGGACCGGATAAACGTTGATGACCCTTACAATAAACGAAAAAAGGACAATGATCTTGGGCTTTGTACGTGGAATGTTAGGTCCCTAAACAGGCCACGTGCAGCGGAACAACTTGCGGATGCCCTAGACCATTATAAAGCCGACATACCCGCCATCCAGGAAATGCGATGGAATGGACCGGGTATAAAGCGCATGAAAAACGGATATTTACTACGGCGACTGCTATAGGGAGAGAGGACAACGATTGTTCGGATGCGGATTTGCTGTTCGAGGTGGACTAAGGCAAAAAGTCCCAAGCTTTCGGCATGTGAGCGAACGCCTCATAACGATCATTATCAAGGCTAAATTTTTTAACATCAGCTTGAAGACAAGGAGACTTCAATGCTAAGCAGGGTAAGGAAAGCATCTTTGAACGAGTCATCGGCAAACATAACCTGCACGACACCACATCCGACAACGGACACAGGCTGATTGATCTTGCTACGAGACGAAATCTCCTTCTAGCCGGAGCGCGCTTCCCGCATCTCGATATACACAAAAGCGCCTGGCGGCCGCCAGATCAATCAATCACTAACCAGATTGATCACATCGCTATCGACGTCAGACACTCCTCCACTATTCTTGATGTTCGAACTTTCCGAGGAGCTAACATCGACTCGGACCACTATCCTGTAGTAGCCAAGATGCGCCTACGGATATCACGAACGCAGCGGAGTAGAGTAAGAATACAAAGTTATGACGTCGGAAAGCTACTATTACCAGAAACCGCTAGTGCTTTTACCGACCGCGTCTCCCTTAACCTCTCAAATACACCTCAACCCTCCACGCTATCAACAGAACAGCAATGGAACCTTTGCAAACAAGCCCTGAAAAGCACTGCATCCGAATTTTTGGGCTTCAAGGCTCCACCACGAAGAAACACCTGGTTCGATGACGAGTGTAGGAGGATACCCACAGCAAAGCAGGATGCATATAAAGCCTCACTGCATAAAAGAACAAGAGCAGCTCGTGAGCTATACGCGTTAAAAAGAAGGGAGGAACATAAGCTTCTCAGAAGAAAAAAGAAGAAGTACGAGAAGTGCGCGATTGAGGACTTGGAGAGGTGTTACTGCAGGCGTGACGTTCGAAAGTTTTTTCGACAGATAAAGCGAATAAGCTAAGGTTATAAAGCCAGAACGGAAGCCAGCAGAGATGAGAACGGACACCTAGTAGTAGAATCGCAGCCGATGCTGGGGATAGGGAAAAACCACTTCTGCATACTGTACAACGGCGATGTTAGTCAATATGCCGCTGTCAGGCAGAATGATCTATTTCTAATCGACGAAGGCTGCAGGGAATTCCGTTCCCCTTCCCCTGACCTCGACGAAGGTAAGATTGCCATATCGAAACTCAAGTCGAATAAAGCTACTGGCGCAGACGGACTGTCTGCTGAGCCCTTCAAGGCAGCTGAGATGACCTAGTTAGGAGCATGCACCAGCTCATCTGTAAGATATGGTCAGAGGAAAGCATGCCCGAGGAATGGAGTCTCAGCATCGTATGCCCGATCCACAAGAAAGGAGACCCCTCTGACTGCGCCAACTACAAAGGAATAAGTCTTCTTAACATCGCCTACAGAGGGCATGGGCTCGGACATACAGGGTAAAGTTGTTGATTGCTCTCAACCTGGCGAGATGCCAGCAACGATCCCTGTTTAAATGCCCGGGTCAAGTTGACATACGGCCTCCTCGCGGCGCCCTCTGGATAGCCTCTTCAACAACCGTTGGGAGGTGAACAAACGTATGCAGCGAAAAAAACCCCGACCAGAATGGCGGTTGTGCGGCGGGCTAACAATCCGCCCACGTAAAAAACCTAAAGTTATGAATGAGCAAGATGCCTCGGATACAAGGACGGATACTCGACGACGACAACGCACGAAAAAGGAACACGATTTGCGAGTATGCTCCTGGAATGTCAGAACCCTGTACACTCCCGGAGCTGCTCATAAACTAGAAGGAATCCTCACGCAGTACAAGGCGGATATTACTGCGGTCCAGGAAATACGCTGGATAGGAAACGGTATGATTAGGAAGAAAAATTGCGACATTTATTACAGCTGTCACAAAAGGTTGCACTTACTGGGATGCGGATTTGTCGTGGGAAAGCGGTTAAGGTCGAAGATCATCGACTTTAAACCTATAAGTGATCGCCTGGCTGTGATCCGCATCAGAGGCAGATCTCATAACATCAGCCTTATATGTGCACACGCCCCTACCGACGAGGCTGAAGACCCTATCAAGGAGGACTTCTATGACCTCCTGGACAACGCCTACGGAGCTTGTCCGGAGTACGATGTAAAAATCGTGCTCGGGGACTTCAACGCCAAAATCGGAAAGGAAAACACCCTCGGCGGAGCGATCGGAAAGCACAGCCTCCACGATACAACAACAGATAACGGCTTCCGACTCGCTGACTTTGCGACAGCTCGTAATGCGGTGATAAGTAGCACAAGATTCCCTCGCAAGCGAATCCACACAGCAACCTGGCGATCTCCGGACGGTCGAACCGCCAACCAAATCGACCATGTGCTCATTGACGCAAGGCACGCGTCAAACATCCTGGATGTGCGAACACTCAGAGGGGCAAATGTCGACTCTGACCACTTCCTCGTAGCAGCAAGATTCAGAGCTCGACTGTCCAATGTCAGAAAGCTGCACCAGCCCATCAGGAGGAGGTTCGACATTGGCCGCTTGAGCACACCGGAGGTTGCCAGAGTCTACAGGGAGCAGCTGAGCGAAAGACTCTACGGTATGCCTACGTCGAACACAAATGCCAATAATATGTGGCTGCATTGCCGCTCAGCCATTCAGGAAGTAGCGGAAACCACCTTAGGATACCTACCACCCCCGACAAGAAACCCGTGGTATGATGGCGAGTGTGAGCAGAAAAGGGCAGCAACCGACGAGGCGTACCAAAAGGCGCTGCAGAGGAAAACCAGGGCAGCGCGAGAAGAGTACTGAGCCAGAAGAAGGGAGGATAAGAAACTACTGCGACAAAAGAAAAGAACCTTCGCAGCCTCCCAGCTCAAGGATATCGAGGAGTCTAGGGATAAACATAAAATACGAGCCTTTTACAAGAAAGCCAAAAGCCTTGCAGGAGGCTTCAAAAAGGGCACCCTGGCTCTTCGAAACTGCGAGGGTAATTCCGCAGGGAATAGTGGATGTATTTAAGCAGCACTTCCAGCAGCTGCTTAACGAGTATGACCAAGAGAGAGTGGTAGGGACTGAGGAAATCCCAACTCCAGCCGCTGAATTAGTCCTCCCACCCAGCATCGAAGAAGTCGGCACAGCTATTCAGAAGCGGAAGAACAACAAGGCCGCAGGCTCAAATGGCTTGCCATCAGAGCTCTTCAAGGCTGGCGGCGATGTTCTGGTAGGGAGCATGCACCAGATCATCTGCAAAATTTGGGAAGATGAGAGCATGCCCGACGACTGGAATACCAGCTCTATATGCCCCATCCACAAAAAAGGCGATCCTACCTCCTGCAAGAACTATAGAGGTATATCCCTGCTCAATGTCGCATACAAGATCCTGTCCAGCGTATTGTGTGAACGTCTAAAACCATTTTGCACCGCACTAATCGGCAGCTACCAGTGCGGCTTCCGGCCCGGCAAATCAACTATAGACCAAATTTTCACACTTCGACAAATCCTGGAAAAGACCAACGAGTTTCAAATCGATACACACCATCTTTTCATCGATTTCAAAGCCGCATACGACAGCATTCATCGTGAAGCACTGTTTGGGGCGATGGCCGAATTCGGGATCCCGGTAAAACTGATCCAGTTGTGTCGCGCCACGCTAAAAAACACGCGATGCACCATGCAACTCGGTTCTAGGACTTCGGAACCGGATTTCGGCAAGGAGATGCGTTGTCATGTGACTCCTTCAACCTGGTGCTGGAGCAGATAGTGCGACGGGCAGGCGCCAACAGGGAAGGCACTATCTTCTACAAGTCCGTCCAGCTGCTAGGATACGCGGATGATATCGACATCATCGCGTGTTCTCGCCGTGGCATTGTGGAAGCATTCACGGCGATTGAAGAACAGGCGAAACGAGTTGGTCTTAAGGTCAATGAGGACAAGACGAAGTACATGCTGCCAAGCAAAAACCAATCCGTCGCTCACCACCTGGGACAAAATATAACAATTGACAGCTACAATTTCGAGGTAGTTAAGGAGTTTGTCTACCTCGGGGCAAACGTAAATTCCACAAATGACACCACAGTGGAGATCCGGCGTAGAATCGCCCTTGGCAACCGCTGCTACTTCGGTTTGTCCAAACAACTGGGGTCAAAACTCCTCACTCGAAAGACCAAAGTCATGCTTTACAAAACGCTCATTCTGCCAGTCTTGCTGTACGGAGCCGAAAGCTGGACGATAAGCAGGACAGCGGAGCTGATTTTGGGTTCTTTCGAAAGAAAAATTCTGCGCCGGATATTTGGTCCTGTCTGTGAGGAAGGTGAATGGAGAAGAAGACACACCCGCGAACTCTACGAGCTGTACCAAGATGTGGATGTAGCCCGGAAGGCAAGGAGCCGTCGACTACACTGGCTCGGCCACATCGAGCGCATGGACATCAAAGCTCCAGCTAAGAGGGTCTTCGACTCCGAGCCTCCTGGTTCGAGAAGAAGAGGAAGACCGAACCTCCGGTATAAAGACCAAGTAATCGCGGATGTAAGACATCTTGGTCTTGACAACTGGAAGCAGCGTGCTCGGGACCGTCAAGGATGGAAGGCAGCTATAGCTCAGGCTCAGATCCTCCATGGATTGCTGGCCTGATAAATAAAAAATAACTTAGCGTTGGCTTAGGCTCAAAAATGTATTGTGCTTCAGCTACCAACTTTAAATTTCTTTTCAATCCTTTTCATTGACTATCGCTTACGACATTCATTGTGAATTCAGTCGGCACTTTTATTCCCAATAACAAAGCAAAGGAAAGAACACATACACAGTAGGTTTTGATCCAACTGTTCACCTACAATAGATTCCATAATTATGTTCAAAAAAGGAATGAGCTACCTAAAAACCGCACAAGTGCAACAAAGATGCCTCTGACCGCAACAAGCGATCCTACTAGGCATAGTGCGTGAAATCACTACTAATTACCACTACCACCAATATCAGCACCTATTGAATCTCTACCAGGTAGTCAGAGTAAGGATGCCATATCCTGAAAAGGAAAAAAACACATTTCAAGTAGAAGGATGTGTTTTGTAAACAACTTCCTCAAGCGGCTATGACGATAATACAAATTCACAGGCGTAACTTGTTGCAATCGTCCACTTGTTCGGGCTATCCGTTATCCATTCATCTCTCTTTCCCATTCACCCTCATCAGGATGTCGGTCGAGGTCATTTGCGATGTGATTACTTCTGACCACCACACTTCCGGTAGGAGACATGTGTTTCTAATTTCAAATGCACGGGGAATTTGTAACACACATGTTAGGCCAGAGACCGTGATGTGAAATCCGAGTTATTTGGCATTGATTCATTAGAGGAGCATTTATCTCGGAGATGGTCTGTTCTTTTTTCCTAAATTTTTCACGGTACGTTCGCTATCGGTGATTTGATTGATCAGATATGGTAAAGTGTATCTATGTATAGTACTTATGACTGGATGTGTGTTTGCTGCTCAGTTATTTTAGGTTTGTTTTTGTGGTAAGGTATTTTGCAGAGGACAACAAAAATGTCTACCGCGTAAATCGACGAACAAGTAAAGCCTCCATTGCGCAACTAGAATCTCATCTCAAGCATTAGATATCATAGTCCCGTTACTCGTAACCGAAGAAGGTCGGTAAAAACCTACATAAGAGCAGTAATGTCGATCAATGCCCAAGTGGGAGCATATTTCGAAGGACTTCATTGAAACGGAGGAGCAAAAAAGAAAGAAAAAAACAACACACGCCTATTCACTAATCTTCTTCCAAACAAAGACGCAAAAATGCCCGCGTATCCAGTGCGTGTTATTCTCTTTTTGATATATGAGAAGATCCTTGTAGCGGTAACAACATCCTCAGCCTCGACGTGATCCACTCAATCGAATAGTGGCCGAATAAAGAGGCCAGCCTAGCGGTTTTTTATAATGGACCTATTTTCTTTTTTTTTTTCAATTCTGCGCATAAAAAAAAACCAATGTGCCTGGGAAAATCAAATGAAGAGGGCATTCGCCAGAGGGAAGAAAAAACAAAAACAAAACAAAAGACCGAACAACTTCCGTACTACTTGGGTAACAGGTATAGAAAAATGATAAGGGAACTTAGGTAAAATAACGTCCAGAGGGCCTTGTTGCGTTCTTTTCGGCGATTGTCTATGTTAAATGTGTCACAGATTAGGAATAGGATTGCTACTTGTCCTCAGAATAAGGTGGTGGCGAAAGAGAATTTTTTTTTTATACATGGGGCTAGTGCTACTATTAGCAATATGGCGCTGCGACCTTTGCAGATCTATTGTGCCTGCTAGCCGATTAGCCGGGTAGCCTCCCCACCTCTATAATGAAGTTGAGAATGCTTCTCGTAGGAGCCAGGGTGATCCCCTTAGGAGTCATAACTTCACTGAGAAGAATGCGCTTCCTAAGATGGCAGAGAGCAGCACACTCACATAGTATGTGTTCTGCCGTCTCATCGTCCTCTAGACAGAGCCGACACTCAGTTTCAGGCGAGAGACTAATTTTGTTTAGATGATATCTCAGACCGCAGTGTCCCGTTAGATAGCTGACTAGTCTTCTGATATCCCCTCTATTGAGTTTGAGTATGTCTATAGGGTGTTTGTCCAGGGGTCGTTTAGATTGACGGAGTCCCCGAGCACTGTTCCAGAAGGACAGGCGTTGCGATTTTTCTCACTTGTCCAAGAGGTAATTTATCTTAGACCCGGGAATGCCGCAGAAAGGTTCCGGACCTATGTATTTGTCGCTGGAACCTTTTCTGGCAAGTTGGTCGGCAATTTCACTGCCCTTGACACCTTTATGTCCTGGCATCCACCAAAGTTTAACAGTGTTTCTTTTGGCGAGGTCTTGCAGGGCGTCATGGCATTCCTTGACGGTTTTTGAGTTCGTGCTGTACTAATCCAGTGCTTTAAGCGCTCCTTGGCTATCAGAGAGTATGTTGATGGTTACTCCTCTGATGCCAGTCTCGAGATTTAGATTGACACATGTTAGGATGGCATGCAGCTCTGCTTGGAAGACGCTGGGGCTTATTCCCAGGGCCTTCGAGATCTTGCGTTTTGATCCAAAGATGCCGGCGCCAACGCCAGAAGCCATCTTGGAGCCATCCGTGTACCACCTAAGGCCTTTGACATTCAGAAGGGGATCACTGTTTTCCCATGCTGAGCGATTTGGGATCAATATCTCAAATCTCTTGTCAAAGGCGAAGGTGTGTGGCAATGCGTCCGAGACTGTAGTAATCATATCCAGCTCGGGAGTAATATGGACATGTGGCCTGCAGGTCTACATGGCATATTTGTTCCCGAGCAGAGGATTTTGACTGCACTGCGTAATGCCACCTTCTTGATAAAAAGGTGCAGTGGAGCGAGTCCAATGAGTGCTTCTTGTGCTGCAGTAGGGCAGGACGGCATAGCGCCTATGATGCCGAGACACGCTAGTCTCTGAAGGCGTTGAAGCTTAATAATTGTAGTTTTTTGTTCAACTTTTGTCCACCATACGGTGGACCCGTAGGTGACGATAGGCCTTACTATCGCGGTATATAACCAGTGGACTACCTTAGGTTTAAGCCCCCAGGTTTTACCGTAGGTGCGTCGGCAGGCCCACATGGCCTTAGTCGCTTTCATGAGTTTAATTTTCATGTTGGAGTTCCTGTTGAGTCTGCGGTCTAGGTCAATACCTAGATACTTTACCTCCTCTGAAAATCCTATGTGCGTTCCATTTAGAAAGATTGAGCAGGGCTGTACCTTTCTCCTCTTTGTAAATGGGACTAAGATTGTCTTATTTGGGTTAATAGATAACCCCTCTCTGCCACACCAGTCAGAGATAAATCGGAGCGCAAGCTGCATGCGCTCACAGGCAGTGACCTCGCACTTGCCCGTAACAATGACTACTAGATCATCAGCATATCCGATGACCTCGTAGCCCCGAGTGGTCAGATTGCGTAGTAGGTCGTCGATGATTATCGACCAAAGCAGAGGCGAGAGCACTCCCCCTTGTGGGCATCCCCTGACCTCCGATACTGTCACTGAGACCTCTCCGCATGTGGCTGATATGATACGGCTATTTAGCATCGCCCTAATCCAGTGATTAGTGGGATGGTCCACACTCCTGCAGGATAGTGCAGTGGTGATCGAATCATAGCCAGTATTATCAAAGGCTCCCTCTACATCGAGGAAGGCGCAGATTGCGATCTCCTTTTGTGTGAAACTATTTTCAATGCACGTCACCAAGTGGTGTAGTGCATTTTCGGTAGATCGCTCTTTGCAATATGCATACTGGTTGGGATGCAGAGGTGTCTGATTTTCCAGGATACCTCTAATGTGGAGCTCTATCAGTTTCTCCATTGTTTTTAGAAACACTCGAAAGAGTGTTTTTTGGAGTCGGGCTGCAGTTGGAAGCGAGTCTATGTTCTCGCAATGTTTCCTCCAAGACGTTCTCTTTGATTTCCTCAATTCGAGGTTGTATTTAGTTAGAGCAGATCTATAATCAGTCCAACTATTGTACCGTTTTGCTCTATTAAATAGCGATCTCACCTGCTTCCTTAGGGACTCAAGCTGACTATTCCACCAGGGCACACATCGTTTTTGTGTAGTTGACCTGGGTGTACAGCTGTCTCTAAAGGATGAGATGAGTGCTGTATTGAGCTGGTAGGCCGCTTCGTCGATATCGCTTTAGCGGCGAGTTGAGTTTGGAACCGAGCCCAATTTGTTCGTTTGGGCTGGTATCCGGGCTCAACCTCATTAACCTCACTAGAGATGTTGAATCTGATGTACTGATAATCAGATAGTGAGGCTACATTGGAGACATGCCAGTCCCCAATCACATTTGAGATAAACTGGCTAGAGATAGTGACGTCAAGCACCTCTTCTCTAACCGCGTTTATAAATGTCGGTTTGTTGCCTCTATTGGCAACGGTGAGGTTATTACTTATTAAAAATTCAAAAAGTGACTCACCTCGTTTGTTGGTATTGCTGCTGCCCCATTCCATATGGTGCGCATACTTTCGTGTGTTACTATACTAAGCTTTGAGTCTTAATCCAAACCAATTACATTAGTAGTAAACTACCGAAATAGTAGGCATGAATAAATAAGTTATCTCTAGATTAAGCCATAGTAGCCATAATGGATTAATCAAGCTTGGCAAAAATATATTTCAAGTTCACTTCACACAAAGCCTACTTAAACCGCAAACCTCAACCAATTAGGCAATGGCACTTAAACTTATTTACTTAAAACGAACATGCCATGGCTACAAAACCAGAGCGGAGGCCTGCGGAGATGAAAATGGAGAACTGGTAGAGGAGTCACAGTCATTGCTGAGGATTTGCCACGACCGCTTCTGTAGTCTAGACGAAGTCAAAATAGCGATATCAAGACTTAAGTCTTATAAAGTCGCGGGCGCAGACGGCCTGTCTGCTGTGCTTTTTAAGGCGGCTGGAGATGAGCTGGTAAGGTGCGTGCACCATCTCATTTGCAATGTACGGTCGGAGGAAAGCATGCAGGACGAATGCAATCTCAGAATCGTTTGGCCGGTTCATAAAAAAGGAGACCTCTATAACTGCGCCAACTATAGGGGAATAAGTCTCCTTAACATCGCATATTAGATCTTCTATGCCGTATTGTGTGAACGCCTGAAATCGTTTGTGAATAACCTGATCAGCTCTTATCGGTGTGGTTTTAGGCCAGGAAAATCCACAGTAGACCAAATATTTACGCTACAGCAGATCTTGTAGAAGACCCAGAAATACCAAATACCCATCACCTTTTCGTCGATTTAAAGGCCGCGTATGACAGCGTGTATAGAGACCAGCTATACAAAGCTATGTCTAGTTTTAACTTCCCTACAAACTCGTCCGACTGTGCAGGATGACAATGGAGATTTCTCGCTGCTCCATTAAGGTCAGTAATGAGCCAACCGAGACCTTTGATGTTAAAAAAAGGATTTAGACAAGGTAACGCGCTGTCATGCAATTTTTTCAACATCGTGCTGGCCATCACAAGAGGTACTATTTATTTTAAGTCTACGCCATTGCTTGCGTACGCCGACGACATTGACGTGATTGGGCAGACACAGCGAGACGTCAATGAGGCATTTATAAGCATTGAGGTAGCAGCGGCTAAGATGGGTCTTAAGGTTAATGAGGGTAAAACCAACTATCTCCTTCTTCTTTGGTGGCGTTACAGTCCATGAAGGACCAGAGCCAAACTTCTCTCAATCACCCATGTTGTGTGTGATTTATTTTTCACGCAAGTGAAAGGGACCTACAGTTTAATTCCGATTCCGAACGGCGTGAGTCGAGAAGCTTTTTCATGGTAAGTATACTACTGGGGGTTTTGCCAGTACCCCGCCGAGGAGGGACGCCGCGAAATAAACATTCGATGGTGTTGGTGTTATCAGGATTCGAACTCGCTCATCGTGCGTCAGAATCCAATGCACTAACCACTGCGCCACGGCGCCCTCTATCTACTTTCATCAAAAAGAGACGGGCAACACCGACGTACTGGCCAGAACGTCACCATGGGCAGATATAACTCACTCATGACCGGCGGCAAAGATCTCCTAGATAGAACATATGTCCCAATTACGATGTCAAAATAACACAGTTTAACGCGGAACTGGACAAGGAAGTCGCTTTTGAAAAGGTCATTGGCAAGTACAGCCTAAACAACACGCGATTCCCGCATCTCAGGTCAAGGGACCTGGCGGTCTCCCGTCAATCGTGCATCAACTTGATTGATTACATTGCGATTGATGTCACGCACGCATCTGATATTTCGGATATAACAACTTTCCGAGAAGCCAACATCGGCTCGGACCACTATCTTGTGGCAGCCAGGTTACGACCAAAATCGAGTAAGACCAGCGACATACAACGTGGCAATGCTACAATCGCCAGGGACCGCCAGAGCCTATGCCAACCGCGTCTCCCTCAAGCTCTCGGAAAACACTACAACACCTGCTCAGATCGTACAACACTTAATGGACCCGTTGTCAACAAGCCTTAGAGAGTGCTTCTTCTGAACAAGAACAACACGAACAAGAAACCCATAGTTTGACGACGAACGTAGGAGGGCACACGCAGCTAAGCAGCAAGCCTATCAAGAGGCGCTGCACAGAAAGACGAGAGCTGCTCGTGAGCATTATGAGCAGAAGAGGAGGGAGGAGCATAAGCTTCTTAAAACAAAAAAAAACAAGAGAACATGAGAAGCCCGCGACCGAAGAGATGGAGAGATGTTATCGCTAGAACGACGTTTGGAGGTTTTATCAACGAATAAAACAAACTTGTCAGAGATATAAGGCTAGAATGGAAGCCTACAGGGACGAAAATGGAAACCTATTAGTGGATTCACAGTCGGTACTAAGAATCTGGAAAGATTACTTCTGCAGATTGTATAACAGCGATGAAGAAACAGATCCCGCTGTCAGGCAGAATGACACATTCACAGCGCACGGTGATAGCATAGAATTCCCTGACCTGGACGAAGTTAGGAATATCTTTTATATCAAAAAAAGGTTTTAGACAGGGCGACACTCTATCGTGTGACTTTTTCAACACCGTCCTTGAAAGGATCGGGCAAAATTCACTGGTCAGGACGAGGGGCACCATCTTTTTCAAGTCCCTACAACTGCTTCCATATGCCGATGACATTAGCATAATTGGACGAAGCCAACGAGATGTCATAGAGGCCTTTACGAACTTTGATACGAAAGCGGCTAAAATGGGGCTGGCGGTAAATGAGTGCAAGACGAGATATATCCTGTCGTCGAAAAAGGACATGAACCACCGGCGCCTTGGACAGGGTGCACATATTGGCAGGTATAATTTAGAGGTAGTCAAGGTCGTCATCTACCTAGGCTCCGCAGTGACATGCAGCAATGACATCAAAGCCGAAATCAAACGCAGAATAACAAGCTGTTAGCGGTTAGCAAGCTGTTTCTTTGGACTCGGGAGGCAATTGAGAAGCAAAGCCCTCTAAAAAAACCAAGAAGACCATATACAAGACCCTTATCATCCCGGTCCTGCTTTATGGCGCGGAGACATGGACCTTGTCGAAAGCGGATGAGGAGGCCCTTGGTCGTTTTGGGAGAAAAATTCTGCGTACGATTTTCGGCCCGACCTGCACAAATGGAGAGTGGAGGAGAAGACTTAACAGTGAATTGTACAGCCACATGAACGTAGCGCGGCGTCTACGGATCCAACGCCTACGTTGGTTAGGTCATGTAGAGCGCATGAAAATCACAGCTCCGATCCGGAAGGTCTTTGAATCCAACGCTGAGGGGCGACGAGGTCGAGGACAGCCAAATTTAAGGTGGCACACGTAAGTGGAAGAAGACCACAACCAACTAGGCCTACGGCACTGGAGACTGCTGGCGCAAGACCGTGCCAGTTGGAGAAGTTTTTTTAAAGGAGTCTCAGGTTCGCCAGGAACGGAAGCGCCGAGGAAGAAGAAGAAGATTTTTTATATGTCAAGGTTGTAAATTTGGTAAATTGACCGCAAAGTTCGGACTACCTGTCAACAACTTCTGCCATATGAACCAAGAGGAGGAAGATTCAGTGCTCCAACTCATCTGTTTCTATGTACGTTTCATATGCTACCCGTCGAAGAAGTAACCAAAGCTAAGCTTACTGCGTATACATCTGCTTTCTCAAATCCTCAAATGACTAACAAACTCGCAAGGCAACTGTATCGAGATTCATTTCGACTCATGACTAAATTAAGTTGTTCAATACAACGATCGTCTTCATCGATCACTCCTTACAAATACACCAACATTAGTAAGTACGTATGTACATATGTACATCGATAGACACGTCCATACAATGAACCTAATACTGCAATAAATATGCGCCGGTCCTCAATCAATTGTCAGCAAACAGGCTACCACTTAACTGGCAAATAGCACCTTCGCCTTCGTCATTCACACAAAACGCTGATAGCCCGGAAGGCGCGATCCCCAGTCCGTGACGTTATGGAAGCAGCAGCTCCTTACAACTCGACGGTCGTTGATCGTTGACGACAACTGCGGAAGTCATGTTCGCCAGATTCATGCCGCAGATTGAATCGAAAAATCGCGAAAGGAAGACGAGAAAAATGAAAATCTTATCCCGTCACATGTCAGGCAGCCATAATGCGCATCTATGCGCCAATAATTTTGGAATAGTCCACACTTTTCGGCCCACGCTCTAATTCCCAATGTGTGACGCCAATTATTTCCGAAATTGCTTAACAATTGGAAGCTCCGAACTACGAGCTAGATACTCCCACATCCCTACACTACTGCTTCTGGCGAGTATGTAAGACAGATACAGTGAGTAACTTGAGGGCTTGGTAGTGGTTGCGCACAACCACGTCTTCTCACCAGTTGGAGTTATTTAATTTGGCTGACACTGATCCTAGCTTTGTTTTTTAAATATCACTCATCCTCAGAGCGCTGTGTGGAGCAGGTCTCATCTTCGCTATATACATAGTCAGTTACCATTCCCAGTCGTCGTCGTCATCGTCGTTACTGCATCACGTTTCACAGCCACCCGAGATTTTGACTTTTGATAATAAGAAGACCAAAGAAGCGGAAAAACATTTGAGCAAAGTAAACAGAACGAACGAGTGTGGTTTCCTATAGTACACTGGGCACATGGGAACAATCCAAGATTCATTCGCTCAAAAAGGGACCGCAGGTTAGCCCATCAGCTGAATGTACACTAGGCGAGCCAAGCAGTTCACACAACCGTTCAACAACCGCGTCGACCACCGTCCACCTTTGCTGTTGTCGTTACTTTTGTTTACCATTGTTGATCGGTCGGTCGCATTACCCGCTTGGAACAAGGAGATCTCGTCCACTGCACAGTCCAGAGTTTGGTCCATTGCGCAATAAAAATTCATTTGTTGCTCCACTCATCATGTAGCGGGAGCATGGACGGTATGGTGGTGTTTATATCGGCTGCTGTTGGACTCGTCGTGAACCACGATACTTCGTTCAGATGCATGAATGGTTACAGGTTATTTATATCATCGCCTTCCATCACCGAGATGTGGCATGACAAAATGTTGACCCCATGTGAAAATTCAGGAGCTCTACCATACTGCCGCCGCTGTCGGTGCCGCTGTCGTTACCGCTAGTGACAAGGTTACACTTCTTTCTATACCTGTTTCCCATCAAATGGATATTCGTGTGGAGGAGTATCTACGCGCCTGCTAACCATCTCCAGATGTGCTAAATCCTGGTGACAGGTGGACGGGCTTGGACCATTTTAAGGCTAAATTTGCTATCAATCCCACTAAATCGAAAAGTCTCTGACATTGCCAAGGGAAATTGGATGACTTGTACTGAGGACTAGCGAGAATATGCTTTCACAAACCCATCACATAAATGTTGAGCTACGAAAACACGTATCTATATCTGTAAGTACGTATGTATCATCTTTGTGCGCTACTAGATTTGGTGGATTGGATTTTCGTCAGCCGCGGTAACTGTTGGAACATGATTCTTTCGTTTTGGTTTTTTTTTTTTTCGGAAAGCAAAATTGAAACAATGTGATGCCTATCACTTTGGACAAATTCCGGCATGATGTCGGGAAACGTGACGATTGTTGTGCCCGCGGTTGTACTACGAGAGTACGATATTGTGACGATTGCAGCTGCGAAGACGATAAAATGAATGGCAGCGGCATCCATATAGTGAAACTTACAGCGACATAGCCACCAAGTGCCATTCTCTTACATCATTTTAGGGGGAAACTAACAGAAAACATGAAAACCGCATCTATCATATATGAAAGTAGGTTTGTTTGGTGCATGGTGACAGCTTGCATTGGTCAGGCATTAAGACGGACGTGGGATGTTACACAAAACACAAGTCCTTTTCCGTACATCCACCCTATACGTGACCACCTAACTGATATCGCTATCCTAGAAGATCTGCCTTCTGATGAAGTACATTGATCATAACAGGAAAGGAGCAAGCGTGTAATTTCCATGCATTAGACTTAACAAGTATTCACCTTATAAAATCTAGAAAAACTTACAATGTTACAAGGAAAATCCAAGATAGACCAAATATTTACACTACGGCAGATCTTGGAGAAGACCCATGAATTTCAGGTCGACAGCACCATCTTTTCGTCGACTTTAAAGCCGCGTATGACAGTGTTTATAGAGACAAGCTATACAAAGCCATGTCATGTTTTAACATTCCTGCCAAACTCGTCAGACTATGCAGGATGACTATGGAGAACTTTCGCTGCTCCATTAAGGTCGGAGGTGAACTAACCGACCCCTTTGATGTTAAAAAAGGTTTTAGACAGGGTGACGCACTGTGATGTGATTTGTTCAATATTATTCTTGAAAAGATCGTGCGGGACTCTGCGGCCAATACAAGAGGTACGATCTACTTCAAGTCCACACAATTGCTTGCCTACGCAAAAGACGTTGACGTTATTGGACGAACAAAGCGAGACGTCAATGAAGCGTTCGCAAGCATTGAAGTAGAAGCGGCGAAAGTGGGTCTAAGGGTAAATGGGGACAAGACCAAATACATATATGCTATCATCCAAGAATGACGCATAATACCGACGTCTTGGTCAGAACGTCACCTTCGGCAGCTATATTTTTGAAGTAGTCAAGGACTTCGTCTACCTTGGCTCGATAGTGACAAGCAGCAACGACACCAGCGCTGAGATAAAACGCAGAATAACTCTTGCCAATCGCTGCTTCTTCGGGCTCAAGAGGCAATTGAGTAGTAGAGCCCTCTCTCGAAAAACTAAGGTTTCCCTCTACAAAACCTTAATCATCCCGGTCCTCCTCTACGGCGCTGAGGCTTGGACGTTGTCAAAAGCGGATGAAGAGGCTCTTGGACGTTTCGAGAGGAAAATTCTGCGTGCAATCTTTGGTCCCGTTTGTGTAAACGGAGAATGGAGGGGGAGATTCAACCAAGAACTATACGGGCTGTACAGCGACATCGGCCTGGTTAGACGTCTTCGGATCCAACGTCTAGGATGGCTAGGCCATGTAGAGCGAATGGACATCAACGCTCCGGCCCAAAGAGTCTTCGACTCCAACCCCGAGGGACGACGCAGCAGAGGACGACCGCATTTAAGGTGGCGCGCACAGGTGGAAGGGGACCTCAACCAACTGGGCGTGCGGCACTGGAAGCGGCTGGCCGAAGATCGGGCCGGCTGGAGAGGCTTGTTGGTTGAGGCCCTGGTTCACCCCGAAATGTAGCGCCATCAAAGTAAGTAAGTAAGTTACAAGCGAAAACTCTAAGTTTAACCGAACTTATATGACGCCATTGAGCCAACATTGGATGGCAAAGGACTAACAGAGGCCTCGTAGGGGTAGCATCTACCCGGCAGATGCTGGCCTGCTAAAAAACAAGAAGAGCCACCGCAGACGAACATCTTGCGGCACTGTTAGTAAGTCCCATAACCACCTCCTCGTGGTGCCATCTGGAGATTTCCTATAGAAATTACAGACGGGGAAGGGCGAATGGCGAGCTTCCTGCACCAAAAAAATAGGATTAGTCGGTTTGGCTACGGCCTAGTAAGCCGTAACCATAAAAAAAACTACAAACTCAGAGACAACCACAAGCCTCGGATGCAATGGATGGACTACATGTTGACGACCCCCGCAAATGTCTAAAAAGACAAGTGTATCGGTTCTGCACCTGGAATGTTAGGTCCCTCAACAGACCGAGAACAGTCTGCTAAAGCAGAAGTGCGTTAGGATGGACCGGGTAGAAAGAGGATGAAAAACTGGGACATTTACTACGGAAACTGCTACAAGGAGAACAGGCAAAAAGTCCTAAGCTTCCGGCCACAGAAGAAAAAGGCGACAGAGTCAAAGATGACTTCTATGACCTCCTAGATAGAACATACTCTCAATGTCCGAACTACGACACCAAGATTGTTCTAGGAGATTACAACGCGAAGCTGGCTAAGTGGGACATCTTTCAACGAGTCGTAGGGAAGCACATCCTACACGACACCACGTCCAAAAGCGGATTCAGGCTGATAGACTCAGTGATCTTTTAGTAGTTAGCAAACGATTCCCACATCCCAATATCCATAAATAGATATGGTGGTCTTCTGTTCAATTATCTGTTAATTAAATCGATCATATTGCGATCGAGGCCAGGCTCGGGACACCGAGGACGGTGGACTCGGGTCATTACTTTGTTGCAGCCAAGGTACGTAGGCGGATATCGCGAACACTGCGGAGTCGAGTTGGATCATCAAAATTCGACGTTGGGAAGCTGCAGTCGCAAGAGGTCGCCAGGAACTGACACGCCAATCGTGTCTCCCTCCAGCTCTTTCAATAACCAATGTAAACTGCACAAACCATAAAACAGCAATGGAGACGTTGTCAAAGCGCCATTATGGATGCTGCCTCTGATGTACTAGGCTTTCAGCCACCAGCTAGGGGAAATGCTTGGCTTGATGACGAGTGCAGACATGAAGAAAAACAGAATGCATACACAGCCACGCTGCATCGACGAACAAGAGCTGCTCGCGAGTCTGTGAGCGGAAAAGAAGAAAAAGAAAGAGCACGGGAAGCGCGCGATCGAGGAGATGGAGAGATGTTATCGCAGGAACAACATTCGAAAGTTTTACCAAAGAGTAAAACGAACATGCCATGGTTATTAAGCCAGAGCAGAAGCCTGTAGGGATGAAGACTGAAAACTTGTAGTAGAATCACAGTCGATACTGAGAATATAGAAGGAACACTTCTGTAGATTGTTTAGATGAAACTAAGCTTACAATTTCGAAGCTTGAGGCTGCGGGCGTAGGCGGCCTGTCTGCCGAGCCATTTAAAGCGGCTGGAGATGAGTGGGTAGGGTGTATGCACCAGCTCATCTATAAGATATGATCGAAAGGAAGCATGCCCGACGAATAGAATCTCAGTAAGCAAAAAGCCTCCTTAACATGGCGATCATTTCTGCCGTGCTGTGTAAACGCTTTAAACCATTCGTGAACAATTTGGTAGGTTCCTCTCAATGTGGCTTCAGGCCAGGCAAATCCACGATAGACCAATCACACTGCGGAAGATCTTGGAGAAGACCCATGAATTTCGTCGATTTTAAGACCGCATATGACAGTGTCTATAGGGACAAGCCATGTTTTATGTTTTGCCATCCCTGCCAAGTTCATCAGGCTGTGCAGGAAGACATTAGGGAATTCTCGGTGCTCCATTAAGTTCGGTAAGGAGTTTACCGAGACTTTCGATGTCACAAAAGGATTCAGACAGGGCGACGCATTAGCTGTTGACATTGACATAATTGGGAGAACGTAGCGAGACGCTAATAAAGCTTTTGTGAGCGTTGAAGCAGAAGCGGCTAAAGTGGGTCTGAAAGTAAACGAGGAAAAAACCAAATATACGCTGTTGTCAAAGAAAGATGCACAACACCGACGTCTTGGCCAGATCGGGCACGTTGTTTCCAGTTACCAAGCCCAAGTTGTCTTACATCCGCGATTATTTTGTTTTATACCGGAAGTTCGGTTTTCCTTTTCTTCTCGAAACAGGAGGATCGCAGTCGAAGACCCTCTTAGCTGAAGCATTCGTTTTCATGCACTCGATGTGGCGGAGCCAATGTAGCCGATGGATCTTTGCCTTCCAGACTATATCCACATCCTTTTACAGCTCGAAGAGTTCGCGGTTATGTCTTCTACTCCATTCACCTTCCTCACAGATAGGACCAAATATCCTGTGCAGAATTTTTCCTTCGAAAGAAACCAAAATCAGCTCCGCCGTCCGGCTTATCGTCCAGCTTTCGGCTTTTGGTTCTTCGAGTGAGGAGTTTTGACCCAAGTTGTTTGGACAAACCGAAGTAGCAGTGGTTGCCAAGGGCAATTCTATGCCAGATCTCTACTGTGGTTTACGCTTGCCCCCAGGGTGGAAAAACTCCCTAATCACCTTGAAAATATAGCTGTCAATCGTCATATTTTGTCCAAGGTGGTGAACGACGGATCAATTTTTACTTGACAGCGTGTACTTTGTCTTATCCTCGTTGACCTTAAAACCAACACGTTTCGCCTGTTCCTCAATCGCCGTGAACGCTTCTACACCTTCACTCCGAGACCGCGCGATGAAGTCAATATCATCCGCGTATCCTAGTAGCGGGACAGACTTGTAGAAGATAATGCCTTCCCTGTTAACGCCTGCCCGTCGCACTGTCTGCCTCAGCACCAAATTGAAGAAGTCGCACGACATCATATCTCCTTTCCGAAGTCCGATGCATGTTTCAAACGGTTCGGATGTCCCAGAGCCGAATTGCACGGTGCATCGCCTATTTTTTTGCGTGACGCGACACAGCAGGATCAGTTTTCCTGGGATTCCGAATTCGGCCATCGCATCAAACAATTCTTTGCGATGAATGCTACCGTATGCAGCTTTAAAACCGATAAAGAAATGGTGTATATCGATCTGAAACTCGCTGGCCTTTTCCAGGTTTTGTCAAAGCGTGAATATTTGGTCTATAGTGGATTTGCCGGGGCGGAAGCCGCACTGGTAGCTGCCGATTAGTGCGATGTAAAAGGGCTTGAGGTGTTCACACAATACGCGGGACAGGATCCTGTATGCGACATTGAGCAGGGATATATGTACCTCTATAGTTCTTGCAAGAGGATCGCCTTTTTTGGGGATGGGGCAAATAGAGCTGATATTTCAGTCATCCAATTCTACACATGATCTGGTGCATGCAACCTACCGCTTGAGGAGCTCTGATGGCAAGCCATCTGAGCCTGCAGCCTTGTTGTTCTTCAGGTTTGAATAGCTGTGCCGACTTCTTCAATGCTGGGTGTGAGGACTACTTCAGCGACTGGAGTTAGGATTTCCTCAGTCCCTACCACTCTCTCTTGGTCATGCTCGTTAAGCAGCTGCTGGAAGTGCTGCTTAAATACATCCACTATTCCCTGCGGGTCGGTGACAACATTACCCTCGCAGTTTCGAAGAGCTCGGGTGCCCTTTTTGAAGCCTCCTGCAAGGCCAATGGCTTTTTTGTAAAAGGCTCGTGTTCTATACCTATCCCTAGACTCCTCGATATCCTTGAGCTGGGAGGCTGCGAAGATTCTTTTCTTTTGTCGCAGTAGTTTTTTCTCCTCCCTTCTTCTGGCTCGGTACTCTTCTTGCGCTGCCCTGGTTTTCCTCTACAGCGCCTTTTGGTACGCCTCGTCGGTTGCTGCCTTTTTCCGTTCACACTCGCCATCATACCACGGGTTTCTTATCGGGGGTTGTAGGTAGCCTGGGGTGTTCTCGGCTACTTCCTGAATGACTGAGCGGTAATGCACCTACATATTGTTGACATTTGTGCTCGACGTAGGCATATCGGAGTGCCTTTCGCTCAGTTGCTCCCTGTAAACTCTGGTATCCTCCGGTGTGCTCAGGGGTCCAATGTCGAACCTCCTCTAGGTGGGTTGGTGCAGCTTTCTGACTTTGAACAGTCGAGCTCTGAATCTTGTTGCTACGAGGAAATGGTTGGAGTCAACGCTTGCAACCCTGAATGTTCGCACACCCAGGATGTTTGACGAGTGTCTTGCGTCACTGAGTACATGGTCGATTTAGTTGGCGGTTCGACCATCAGGAGAGCGACAGGTTGCTGTGTGGATTCGCTTGCGGGGAAATCTTGTGTTACTTATCATCTCAGTACGAGCTGTCGCAAAGTCCGTGAGTCGGGAGACGGCATCTGTCGTTGTATTGTGGAGGCTGTGCTTTCCGATCATACCCCCAAAGGTGTTCTCCTTACCGATTTTGGCATTGAAGTCCCCGAGTACTATTTTAGCATCGTACTTAGGCCGGGCTCCGTAGGCGTTGTCGAAGAGATCATATAAATCCTCTTTAATGAGGTCTTCAGTCTCTTCGGTAGGAGCATGTGCACATATGAGGCTGATGTTGTAAAATCTGCCTTTGATGCGGATCGCAACCGGACGATCAGCTATAGGTTTAAAATCGACGACCTTCGGCCTTAACCGCTTTCCCACGACAAATCCGCACCCTAACATGTGCAATCTTTTGTGACAGCTGTAATAGATGTCGCAATCTTTTTTCCTCATCATACCGTTTCCTATCCAGCGTAATTCCCGGTTCGCGGTAATATCCGCCTCGTGCTGCGTGAGGGTTCTTTCCAGTTTATGAGAAGCTCCCGAAGTGTACAGAGTTCTGACAATCCTGGAGCATAGTCGCAAATCGTGTTCGTTTTTCGCACCATGTCGTCTTTGAGAATCCGGCTGTTTATCCGAGGTCTTTTGCTCTTCCTTAACTTGTTGTGTTTAATATGGGCGGGTTGTTGGCCCGGCGCACAACTGCCAGTCTGGTCGGGGCATTGTAGCGCCCTCTTCTTTAGGGCGATAGCTGCATACATTTGTTCACCCCCCAAAAGTTTTTGTAGGGGCTATCCAGAGGACGCCGCGAGGAGGCTGTATGTCATCTTGACCCGGGTATTGAAACAGGGATCGTTGCTGGCATCTCGCCAGGTGGAGAGCTATCAACAACTTTACCCTGTATGTCCGAGCCCATGTCCTCCACTCTTTAATGGCACTTGTTTTAAAAGTTGCATTTTCCCAGAATCAGCACTGAATGAGACACAACTGTTGCAATAATCAAAGAAGAGTACTTTCTCGCGATCCTTGGCGCCGCGCGATAACCACTGCAATTATATGTGACCCACACTCACTGTCACATATTCGCTGAGTGCATGTCGTCTGAACACCACCGGCTACTTCAAGTACAATGTAATTGTACGATCAGAAGCAACATTCAAGACATGTTCCATTCACCTTATTCCATCAGCTCACCCACTACTTGTTTGTTTATTTGTTTGTCCCCCTGGCGAATGGTCTCCCTACCCTCATCCTTAAGAATAAACTAAGGAAACCGCAACAACAAACAAACGAAAAAATCTAAAAAGCGACGAAAGCAATAATAACAAAGTTCAACACGAATTACTACCAAATTTGCAAACGTCTTGGCAATTCATCTCTGTCCATGAGCAGCATGCTCGTCCGCTCCTAGTCGCGCACTCCTAACTTCCCCGATCACGATACTAGCGGTTGCTCTACCCGTCGTCTATCGTGGTAACGTGTGTACTTGTATTCCACCGAAAGCTGGCCATATGTTTTGTAAATAACTCACGACCATTAGAGATGTGCTCATGCCGAGATTTTGTGTGATCCGTGGCTTGATGCTGTGCTCTAAGCGCCTGCCAGTCGAATCGTCTTCTTCATCTTCATTTTGTTGTTTTTTTGTTTTTTGTTTTTGGTTGTCCACACTTATCGTGAAGTTCCTTTCTCCTAAGCATTACAGTATTACACTCTCAGGCAAGTCAGAGTCGGTGAGAAGATGCGCCTTGCTTCCATTTTATGGAACTCAGTCAGTCATTAAGTTATGCTCCGGTTTTATGTGTGTCCTTGCCTCTTTGGCATGCCTCGGAATGCCTTCGTGTTCATTAACTCATTTTGGAATTATTGGGCAATGATTCGGAATTAACCAAAATCGTTTCGTTATAGCGGATCGAGCTGCTCGTAACTGTCAGCTACCAGTTTAAAGGTCCGTAATCCGTCTGAAGATATTTCATCACTACCCAGCTTCTCTTAACGTTTTTTGTTTACCCGCAAGGTGGGAGGCACTGGAGTACTATGTATATCGCCTAGTTTGAGTCTTTATGCTACTTACGGATTTAAGATAAATCTCGAGGGCGCTTTAGCAATGTTCAGATAATACTGTTCTCAACCTTCGTTCATTCCTTGATAGAAAGTAATAGCGATCGGTTGAGAATGTACAGTCGCGTATCACCGGCTAGTCAACTTGATTGGTACGAAATACTTTTTTCATCTTTCAACTTCCAAGCCTTTAACACCAACTTCTATCGAATCAAAAGGTAAAGTGAACCTGGCTCGTTTAGAAATTATTTTTTTAAAGCTAAGTCTGCAACGACCGATACAATTTTTTCGTGAGCTTGCACCACCACTTCTTAATCCTTTTTTGTAGTTTGTTGCAGCAACACGAGTATCGGAGACAGTGGCGGCAATGTGGTGTTATATAATGGAAGACCATCCTGAAAGCTGTGCAAGTGTGCGCAAACACTGCAGTCTAAATGTTCACAATGAACAGCGCCCCAATACGTGATGAAGAAGTCATAGCGACCAGCACCTTCGCCATCTCCACTCCTTCTTCGTTTGGCAACCCTTCAATAGTCCATAGCAAAATATTCGCCACATCGATCCACCTGGAAACATGCTCGTAACCAGCGCGATTGCCGTCAATCGTGGTGGCGAATGAACCATTTGTATCTCCACTGGTCACAGACGTGAACGTCTCTTCCATTGCCTCTTCAACCCCTGCAACATTGCATCGATCTGTCGCGTCTTTCAGTCGTTCATTGTCGTCGTATTCATACTCAACGTCATCGACAGACCGACTAAAGAGCATTCACGGTTTGCTCTCTTCTCAACTCAAGACAAAGTTATTTCGAAATGACCCGACTCACTGGGACGACAACGGTGATGACCACTTTCAGCAGAAGCAATAGCTGTGCGCATGTGCAGCAGCATAGCTCGAGCGAGACAGAATCACCAGCACTTGTGTGGCGCATTAGAGGAAAAATTATTTCTATAAGAATCCCGATGAAAAATGCAAGAATAAAGGTTTACAAGATTCGTTCGTGCTTCTCGTGCATGGGAGAATTCGTTGCCACCCCGCTCCGGGAGCCGGACTAGTATTGTCTGGGGTTGTAGTACGTGTACAGGCGGGCGGTATGTAGTTTACAGAGTTTGGCTATTTAAGCCGGAACCTCTAGGTACGTCAGAGGCTAACGGAATTTGTATTTGGCTATTGGATATTTATGAGGGAAGAGGACGTGTTCAAGTGAATGAGGATGAGGATGCGGCTACGGACTGGGACTACTACATGATGATGACATGGAAATCATGTCGTCAATTCAGCGCTCCATATCGCCAATGGGTTCCGTGCTCCGTGATTGTTGCCACTGAAAGGAAAAACAAAAATCCATGTCAATGAAATTACGATAAACTAGGTATAAGGACATGATCTCCTATGCTGTTCAGGACTTTGTGGGTTCACTGAATTCGATGGAACGCTAAACTTATCCAATAGGTCAAGGTAAGATATCAATGGTTTTTAGGAGTAGTTATAAAACTCTTTCATACCTTAATATCCACGTCGGGGTCAATATGTGGTAAACAAATTCGAGAAGATTTGTCATGACATCATCATCAGAAGTTAATAGTCTTAATAACCATTCTTGCGAATCTGGGCTTCAACCAACAAACTTCCCCAGCTGGAACGGTCTCCTTTCACCTATGTGCGCCTCCTTAGATTCGGTCGTCCTATGCTGCGTCGTCTCTCGGGCTTGGGGCTCTCCACTCGCTCTACATGGCCTAGCCATCTTAGACGTTGGATCCGTAGACGTCGCACTAGGCCGATGCAGTCCCCGTTTATACAAATACGACCATAGAGGCCTACTCATCCGCTATCGTTAAGGTCCAGGCCTCTGCGCCATAGAGGAGGACCGGAATGATTCAGGTTTTGTACAGCGCAACTTTGGTCTTTCGAGAGGGGGCTCTGCTTCTCAATTGTTTCTCCCAAGCCCAAAGAACAGCGATAGGCAGGAGTTATTCTGCGTTGGATTTGGACGCAAGGCACTAATGTCACAACGGAGCCAAGGTAGATGAAGTCCATGACTACCTCGGAAAAATACTTACTTTCTTACTTATAAGACCAGCGATCCATGGAGGATCTGAGCCTGAGCTATATCTTACTTCCATCCTTGACGGTCAAGACCATGCGCTCGATGTGGCCGAGCCAGTGTAGTCGACGGATCTTTGCCTTCCGGGCTACATCCACATCTTTGTATAGCTCGTAGAGTTCGCGGTTGTGTCTTTTTCTCCTTTCACCTTCCTCACAGACAGAACCAATTATCCGGCGCAGAATTTTTCTCTCGAAAGAACTCAAAATCAGCTCCGCTGTCCTGCTTATCGTCCAGCTTTCGGCTCCGTGCAGCAAGACTAGCAGTATGAGCGTTTTGTAAAGCATGACTTTGGTCCTTCGAGTGAGGAGTTTTGACCCCAGTTGTTTGGACAAGCCGATGTAGCAGCGGTTGCCAAGGGCGATTATACGCCGGATCTCCATTGTGGTGTCTTTGTGGAATTTACGTTTGCCCCGAGGTAGATAAACTCCTTAACTACCTCGAAATTGTAGCTGTCAATTGTTATATTTTGTCCCAGGTGGTGAGCGACGGATTGGTTTTTGCTTGGCAGCATGTACTTCGTCTTGTCCTCATTGACCTTAAGACCAACTCGTTTCGCCTGTTCTTCAATCGCCGTGAATGCTTCCACAATGCTACGGCGAGAACACGCGATGATATCGATTAAAGCTGATGCAGCAGCTTCTTGCATAATCTGACGAGTATGGCCGAGGTGTCAAGACTAGACATGGCGTTGTATAGCTCGTCTCTATGTTCGCTATCGTGTGGTGACTTAAAGTCGACAAACAGATGGTGGGTGATGACCTGGAATTCTTTGGGTTTTTCCAGGATCTGCCCCAGTGTGAATACTTAATCGATAGTGGATTTTCCAGGCCAGAAACCACACTGATATGGACCAATCAGTTCATTAACGGACGGTTTCAGGCGTTCACATACTTATAACCGGTGTTCAGGAGACTTAAATCTCTGTAATTTGCGCAGACAAGGGGATCTCGCCTTTTATTTTCCCCAAAAACTGTTGCACAGTCAACGAGGAATGGGCCGTTGTATAGCCGCAGGCGGTGCAAGATCCATCCCTTCTTGGTGAGGTCGGGTTGCGCTCTGAAATGACGTGCTCCCAGCCTCTTCAGGAGGCCAACATGGAACTGTTAGAGTTCGAAAGATTTCCGAGGTGTTCTCACTAAAAATTGAATCATTTCAGCCTTGGATGAAAACAAAAGGAAAGGGCCCCCCTTTCTAGACGGATCTTGATGAGCGACGCACTGTTATCAGTTCCCAGATTATGACTTAATTCCCGAAATACTTAATTGCTACACCTCGCATGCCATGACTATCTCGAAAAGCTCACACATTCGCGGTGTATGAATACATTTCCACGTCACTCTCTTAAAGGCAATCTTAGAGATCTGGTTGAATTTCAGCTTCAAATGTGACAAGATAACTCGGAAGCACGACGAAAATAGCTTAACCAGAGAAACATTCCTCTGAGTCCATTCTAGCGAGTTGATTGGAGATCTTATCTCTTGGGCAAATCTTAGGGAATTGAGTTTTCCATATCTGTTGAGAAAGACTTTGAGTTCGCGCACTGTTAACAGTTGATTGTTTTCGTTCTCGATGGAAACCTCAGCTCCAGATGCATGTCTAGTTTGTCTAGCCAAAGCTAGTCCTAAAACTAGCCAAAGCTAGTCCTAAGCTAGTTAGGCATGAGCCGGCAGAAGAAATGGTAACATCAACCGTGTAACAACAGAGATACTCTTCTTCTGCATAATGAGCGCTACAGTTCGGGGTGAACCCGGACCTCAACCAACATGCCCCTCCAAATAGCACGATCTTTTGTTAGCCTATTCCATTGCCGCACACCCAGTTGACTGAGGTCCCCTTCCACCTGTGTGCGCCATCATAAGAGCTGCCGTCCTTTGTTTCTTCGTCCCTCCTGGTTGGATTCATACACTCTCCAGGCTGGAGCTGTGGCGTCCATTCGCTCTACATGGACTAGCCATCTTAAGCATTGAATCCGTAGACGCCTAACTAGCATCATGTCGCTATACAGCCTGTAAAGTTCGTGGTTGAATCTTTTCCTCAATCCCCCGTTTGAGTTTACAGGCCCGAAAATCACGCGCAAAATCTTTCCCTCGAACCGATCAAGGGCCTGCTCATCCGCTTTTAACAGTGTCCATGCTTCTGCGCTTCAGTTGATATAGAGTCAACTGTTTTGTTCGGGAGAGGGCTCTATTACTCAACTGCCTCCTGAGCCCAAAGGAAAAGCGATTGGCAAAAGTGATTCTGCGTTTGATTTCGGAACGGATGTCGTTTATCCAGGTCACTGCGGAGCCAATGCAGACGAAGCCCTTAACTATCTCAAACTTATGCATATCTGCCAATAAAAACGTTCTGACCAAGACGTCGGTGGTGATAGCACATATTTAGATTTGCCTTCGTTTACTGCCAAACCAATGTTCGCCGTCTCCATCTCAATACTCGCAAACGCCTCATTGACATCTCGCTGTGATCTACCTATTATGTCAATGTCGTCGGCGTATGCAAGGAGTTGCGAGGATTTGAAATAGATTGTGCCTCTTGTATTGGCCGGTGATTTTTGCACAATCATTTCCAATATGATGTTGAAGAAATCACACGACAGCGCATTGCCCTTCTTAAATCCTTTTTTGATATCAAAACTATCTGCAAGGTGTTCACCGATTCGGATGGCACAGCAAGCATTCTCCAAAGTCATCCTGCATAGTCTGACGATTTTAGCACAGATGTCGGAGGTAGACATGGCGTTGTATAGTTCGTCTCTAATTACGCTGTCGTATGCGGCTTTGAAGTCGACAAATACTTAGGTGGTGAGTGTTGATTGAAATTCATTGGTTTTTTCCAGGAACTGCCGTAGTTTGAAGATTTGGTCGATGGCG
The DNA here is from genome assembly GCA_951905685.1 of Eumerus sabulonum. Classification (NCBI taxonomy): domain Eukaryota; kingdom Metazoa; phylum Arthropoda; class Insecta; order Diptera; family Syrphidae; genus Eumerus; species Eumerus sabulonum. The sequence goes on along the minus strand of OX645062.1, from coordinate 22,046,609 downwards.
GACTTCCCTGGCCAGAATCCGCACTGATAAAAACCTATCAGCTTATTTACAAAAGGCTTCACACAAAACGTCATAGAAGATTTTGTAGGCGATGTTAAGAAGACTTATTCCTCTGTAGTTGGCGCAGTCAGAGGGGTATCCTTTCTTGTGGACCGGGCATATGATGCTGAGAATCCATTCCTCCGGCATAATTTTCTCTGATCATATCTTACAGATGAACTCGTGAATGCTCCTAACTAGGTCATCTCCAGCCGCAGACATACAGCACACACTCCGTCTGCGCCAGCAGCTTTATTCGACTTAATTTTCGATATGGCGATCTCTGCGGTCTTCGTCGTTTAGAAATGTATCATTCTGTCTGACAGCGGCATATTGACTGACATCGCCGTTATACAGTCTACAGAAGTGGTTTTTCCATGTGCGATTCTACTACTAGGTGTCCGTTCACAACCCTGCAGGCTTCCGTTCTGGCTTTATAACCTTGGCATGTTCGCCTTATCAGTAACACCTCTCCGAATCCTCAATCGTGCGCTTCTCGTGCTCTTTCTACTTTCTTCTGAGAAGCGTATGCTCCTCCCTTCTTTTTAACTAGTAGAGCCCACGAGCTGCTCTTGTTCTTCTATGCAGCGAGGCTTTATATGCATTCTGCTTCGCTTTGTGAATCATCCTGCGCTCGTCATCGAACCAGGTGTGGTGGAGCCTTGAAGCCCAAAACTACGGATGCAAAGCTTTTCAGGGCTTGTTTGCAAAGGTTCCACTGCTGTTCTATTGATAGCGTGGAGGGTTGAGATGTATTAGAGAGCTTAAGGGAGACGCGATCAGTAAAAGCACTAGCGGTTTCTGGTAATAGTAGCTTACCGACGTCATAACTTTGTATAATTACTCTACTCCGCTGCGTTCGTGATATCCGAGGCGCATCCTGGCTACTAGAAGATAGTGGTGCATGTTGATGTTAGCTCCTCGGAAAGTTCGAACATCAGGAATAATGGAGGAGTGTCTGGCGTCAAACATAGACACGAAGAGCTCAATAGTACAATAAGATTCTAAACGTACAATTGTATACAAAACCTTCCTGACAAACTACTCTCAAGACAAGCAAACCATTCTAACGAGAAGACATTGTAATCGCATATTCATGGACTGCGTTGCAATCCGCGTAGTTCCAAGTCGAAACCTATATTTCAACTTAACCACATTTTTATTGTAATTTCTTCAATTGGTGTCATAATTTTCATTTGATCCGTTGCAAGCCCAATCGTAAGCGTTTTCGATTTCTTGGGCACATCTTTCTGGTAATTAATTTCGTCGCTCGACGTGTAGGTGTCAGCGTTACGAGTAGCATCAGCGTTAGTTTCAGCGTATGACTCTGACTACTCGCCCCGACAGACTGCCACTCATGGCGATGGGTAATTGAATTCAACGATTACCGTGCCGTGTGTGACTTGCCTTATATTTCAGTTGTCTGGTTGGATCGCGACTTTAAAGACGCTCCAAGCCCAGACTTCGGAACTGGGAAGGTTTGGTGCCCAATACGGAGTTACGAATAACACACCGATGGTTGGGTAGGAATTGACAGCATTAACCAGATGTCGCAATACTTGGCGAGTATGTAAGTAAAATAAATGATTTTCAGTGGAAGCTGCGGCAAATCTAATGTTGTGTTGCCCATTCCCTCGAGGTGTGGTGTTCTCAATGACGACTGCACCAAGTTACCCACGTAGGTGATGAATTTTGTGCTGATTAGCAATTCTCGTGGTACATACACCCGCGCGTTTCATCTCTAGACCGTTGGTCGGGAGGCACCCAGATCCATATTATGTGTTTTCACGTACTTATAGGCCGCGTGTTGCATGCGTGCAGATTGTATACGACTAGTGTGTGACAGAGAATAGGTTAGATCGACTTAGCCGGCTGGGGGTAATTGATTGTAATTATAATTCAATTGCTTACGAACAGACAAAAGTGGAAAGAATGTCAACCCACGATGTGACAATGCCAGGCTGATCAGACACTTTTTGATTGGAATGTGACAAAGTGATTTTGCGAGTGTATCTACACATGTGTGTTATCTAGGCCGTACATGTACTGTTGAATTACTTTCAACTGCAATTGGTAATAGATGAAATCCCCCCCACAATAACACGTTTTGTTTTATACCCGAAAAAATAAAAAACACGAATCATACATTAAAATCGAATACTGCACATTACTAAAAAGGACTTCAGGTTTCCCAAGCAAGCATTAGCAAGACCACGATCTGTTCGCTATTGGAACCTTCACTTGATACCTACTCAAAGTCGCTCATCATATCATATCAGTAACGTCCGTCGGTTGGTTCATTCGTTTGCTTATTCGTCTATGCTGCCGAGTGCCGTGCCAATCGACAGACGCGATCCGAAAAAGAATTAGGAACAGTGCCTTTCTGGGTCTTATGGATCGTAAAGTGCCCGTCCGTCGTCGTTCTGCTGCCACAGCAATTGTCGTGGCCATCGAGCGAACAGTATGACGTTCCATACACGACTATGTATAAAAGTGTGTAACCACAAAATCATAGTCAGAATCGTAGCCACATCCGAGGCAGACGTATGGACAATTTTATTGATTAATGACTCATAATTAGAGACGTTAGATGTTCCAGTAATATTTCTTCATCTTCATTACAAGAAAATCTAAAGCACGGCTCGTTGCGAACACGGAACTTGGCCAAGTGAACAGGTTGCTATGGATATGAATATGCGACATGGATTCGTTCTGTTAACTGGATGCATGCGGACAACTTTTGCCGCTTTTGCTATCGATTTAACTTTAGTGGTAATGCTTGTCTCAATAGTTTTAATAGGTAAGGAGGGTAGGCGGGTGCTCAATCGAAATACCGAAGAGTAAATCATATTAACGTGTTAAATCAATTTAGATACTTACACGGATGTTATTGTGCTGTAATTGTATGGTGGACGAAGACGTGCGGTTCAAGCACTTGCTGACCTGGGAAAAGAAGGATTAAGTGTTTTCTGATTGCCTGGACATGCAGTTAAGCGTGTTGTCCGCATAAAGGAAAACTGGTTCCACGTTACCGACCGATTTTTGAGTTAAGTGAAAGGATAGTCAAGTCATATATTTTCCAAAGGGACATTCATATGAGACTAGCTCACGCCTTCTTTGCTGAACATGCACAAACGCTGTAGCGCAGTGGCTAATGTATTGGTCACTGACGACGCGTTGTCTCCTCTCAGCGAGGTACAAACAATAGTTGTCAGGAAAAAGTTTTTCAAAAATCGGCTCAGCGAGTCACTTTTAACAAAAGATACAAAATCTTTAACAAGTACAAGCACTAAACCACACCCAGTCACACATTTCAGTCATTACTTCGGGCAATTAGGCAATTACCACTCAGATTTTAGCAAGTAGAAAACATATGGCTCGATGGCTAACAAAGGCCTCGTAGGGGTAGCATCTATCCGACGGATGCTGGCCTACTAAATAAGCGAAAAGAGCCACCGTAGACGAACATCTTGCGGCACTGTTAGTAAGTCCCATCCCCACCTCCTCGTCGTGCCATCTAGAGATTACGGACCGGGAAGGGCGAATGGCGAGTTTCCTGCGCCAAAAAACAGGATCCGTCGGTTGAGTTACGGCCTAGTAAGCCGTAACCGTAAAAAAAAACTACGAACTCAGACGGGCGAACGGACATGTTGGTGACCCCCGCAAACGTATAATAGGACAAGAGTATCGATTCTGCACCTGAAATGTTAGGTCCCTTAACAGACCGGGTGCAGCCGAACAGAAAACGCCCTAAACTGCTTAAAAGCAGACATTACTGCACTCCAAGAAGTGCGATGGGACTGACCGGGTAAAAGAGATGATGAAAAACTTAGTGTTTACTACGGAAGCTGCTACAAGGAGAACAGACAACCAACGCCTATTTGGATGCGGATTTGCTGTTCGAGCTGGACTTATGAAGCATGTGAGCGAACGCCTCATAACAATTCGCATCAAAGCTGCATTCGAAAATACCAGTTTGATATGCGTTCACGCCCCCACAGAAGAAAAGGACGACAGAGTGAAATATGTCTTCTATGATCTTCTAGATAGAACATATACTCAATGTCTCAGCTACGACACCAAGATTGTTCTAGGGAAGCACAGCCTACACGACACCACGTCCAAAACCGGATTCAGGCTAATAGACTTAGCGACGGGGCGTGATCTAGTAGTTAGCGCACGATTCCCACATCTCAATATCCATAAGGGGATCTGGCAGTCTTCTGTTCAACTATCTGTAAATCAAATCACTCTTCCAGGCTCTTGGATGTCCGAACCTTCCGAGCACCCTATGTTGACTCGAATATGTACCTTTTTGCAGCCAAGGTACGTTAGCGGACATTGCGATCACGGCGGGGTCGAGTAGGACCAACAAAATGTTGACGTCGGGAAGCTGCAATCTCAAGAGACCGCCAGGACTTTCACCGATAACCTATAGAAAAGCATTAGAGATGTTGTCAACATGCCATCAGGGACGCTGTCACTGGTGTATTAGGTTTCCAGACACCACGTAGGAGAAACCCTTGGTTTGATGACGAGTGCAGTAAGGTATATGCAGAAAAACAGAATGCATACACGGCCACCTCTCATCGACGAACGAGAGCTGCTCGTGAGCTTTTTGAGCGGAAAAGAAGGGAAGAACATGCACTTTTCAGAAGAGAAAAAAAAAAAGAGCACGAAAAGCCCACGATCGAGGAGTTGAAGAGATGTTATCGCAAGAACGACGTTGGAAAGTTTTACCAAAGAGTAAAACGAACATGTCATGGTTACAAAGCCAGACCGGAAGCCTGCAGGGATGACGAACACAAACACCTCGTAGTTCAATCACTGTCGATGCTGAGAATATGGAAAGACTATTTCTGCGGACTGTATAACGGCGAAGATGGTCAAGATGCCGCTTTCAGGCAGAATGCACCATTCACACTGGACGAAGATGAGCGAGAATTCCGTCCACCCGACCAGATTTACATAGCGATATCAAAACTAAGGTCCAATAAAGCTGCTGGCGCAGCCGGCCCGCCTGCTGAGCTATTTAAAGCGGCTGGAGATGAGTTGGTTGGGAATATGCACCAGCTTATCTGGAAGATGTGGTTGGAAGAAAGCATGCCCGGTGAATGGAACCTCAGCATCGTTTGCCCGGTCCATAGAAAGGAGGACCCCTATAACTGCGCCCACTGTAGTGGAACAAGTCTCCTTAACATCGCGAATAATATCTTTTCTGCCATGCTGTGTGAACGCCTGAAACCATTCATGGACAATTTGATAGGCTCCTCTCAATGTGGCTTCAGGCCAGGAAAATCCACGACAGACCAAATATTCACACTGCGAAAGAAAGAAAGAGAAAGCCCATGAATTTCAGGTTTACACACACCACATTTTCGTCGAATTGAAGGCCGCATGTAACAGTGTCTATAGGGATGAGCTATATAAAGCCATGTTATGTTTTGACATCTCTGTCAGGCTCGTTAGGCTGTGCAGGATGACAATGGAGAATTCTCGCAGCTCCTTTAAGTTGGGTAAGGATTTAACCGAGACCTTCCATATCAAAAAAGACAGGGCGACGCACTGTCGTGCGATTTTTTCAGCATTATCCTTGAAAAGATCGTGCGGGAGTCACTGGCCAATACAAGAGGACGATCTACTCCAAGTCTGCCTAATTGCTCGCATACGCTGATGGTATGGACATAATTGGGACAACACAGCGAAACGTTAATGAAGCTTTTGTGAATATTGAACCAGAAGCCGCTAAAGTGGGTCTGAAAGTAAAATGGGGGAAAACCAAACAGTGGGTTAAAAACGACGCACGACACCAACGTCTTGGTCAGAACATCACTATTGGCAGCTAAAACTTTGATGTGGTCAAGGATTTTGTCTACTTTGGTTTACTAGTAACAAGCGGCAACGATACAAGCGCTGGGATTAGACGCAGAATAACTATTGCCATCCGCTGTTATAGAAGTGAGTCTCTATAAAGCCTTAATCATTCCGGTCTTCCTCTACGGAGCAGAGGCTTGGACATTGTCAAAAGTGGATGAAGAGGCCCTTGGTCGTTTCTAGAGGAAAATTCTGCGTTCAATGTTCGGTCCCGTTTGTGTTGACGGAGAGTGGAGGAGAAGATTCAACCATGAACTCTACGGGCTGTACAGCGACATTGGCCTAGTACGACGTCTACGGATCCAACGTCTTAGATGGCTAGGTCATGTAGAGCGAATGGACAACACAGCTCCGGCCCGAAGAGTCTTTGACTCCTACCCGGACTCTTACCATTTGTGCCATTGCTTTATATCATCATTGCGATCAAACAGGGACAGTCTGTAGTTTTTTTTCCTCCTATTGAATGACATCTAGTGTTGAAAGACGCGGGCTACTGAATTCCTTTAGCTCACCTTAAGCTTTTATATGTACCTATGTACAAGTACGTATGTCAAAATTCAATTCGGAAACTTTAAATTAAGGTAGGCATGGGCCTCTCAGAAGAGCCAACATCGACTCGGACCACTGGACCACTGTCTTGTGGAAACAAGGTTACGACTACGAATATGCCTGCCCCCAGAGTAAGGCCAGCGGCTAACCACGTCGCAATGCTGCAATCGCAAGCGACCACCGGAGCTTATGCCAGTCGCGTCTCTCTCAAGCTCTCCCGTTGTCAACAAGCCTTAGAGAGTGCTGCTTCTGAGGTACTGGGTTGCAAGCCGCCATCAACAAGAAATCCATGGTTTGACGACGAGTGTATGAGGGCACACGCAGCCAAGCAGCAAGCCTATCAAGAAGCGCTGCACAGAAGGACGTAAGTTGCTCGTGAGCATTATGAGCAGAAGAGGAGGGAGGAGCATAAGCTCCTCAAAACAAAAAAATAGAGCATGAGAAGCTCGCGATCGAAAAGATGGACAGATGCTATCGCAGGAACGACGTTTGGAGGTTTCATCAATAAATAAAACAAGCATGCCAGGGATATAAGGTCAGAACGGAAGCCTGCAGGAACGAAAATGGAAGCCTAGTAGTGGATTTACAGTCGGTACTAAGAATCTGAAAAGACTACTTCTGCAGACTGTATAACGGCGATGACGAAACAGATGGCGCTCTCAGGCAGAATGACCCATTCGCAACGGACGATGATAGCAGAGAATTCCATCCTCTGACATAGACGAGGTAAGGAATGCTTTTTCTAAGCTTATGTCCAACAAAGCTGCTGGAGCAGGCGGACTATCCGCTCTTTAAGGCACTTGGAGATGGCCTGGTTGGGAGTATGCACCAACTCACCTGTAACATATGGTCAGAGGATTGCATGCCCGACGAATGGAATAATAGTATCATTTGCCCGATCCGCAAGAAAGGAGAACCCTTTGTCTGCCCCTATTACAGAGTTATAGGTCTTCTGAACATCGCCTATAAAATCTTCTCTACTGCACTGTGTGAATGCCTGAAACCGTTCGTTAATAAACTGATTGGTCCATATCAGTGTGGTTTCAGGCCCGGAAAATCCACTATCGATCAATTATTCACACTGCGGCAGATCCTGGAAACAACAAACGAGTTCGAGATCGATACCCACCATCTGTTTGTCGACTTTAAGGCCGCTTACATACAGATGAGCTATGCAAAGCCATCTCTAGTTTTGACATCCCTGCCAAACTCGTCAGATTGTGCAGGATGACATTGGGGAACCCTCGCTGCTCCATCAGGGTCGGAAGCGACTTGTCCAATTCCTTCTATGTCAAAAAACGTGTTAGACAGGGCAACACGCTATCGTGTGACTATTTAAACATTGTCCTTGAGAGGATTGTGCAAAGGTTAGGTTAGGTTAGTGTGGTTGGCATAAGCCACACGTTGGCCTCTGACGCCGATGACACGGGATCGGATCCCGACACAGCCATGTCATCGAACGTGTTTTTCACGGTGTTTCTCCTCAGCGGGGTTTTGACAAAACCCCCTGTAGTAAAATTGTCATGAAAAGCTTCTCGAAATTCGCCGTTCGGAACCGGCAATAAACTGCAGGTCCCTTTCACCTATGGGAAAATTAAATCACACACAACATGGGTGATTGAGAGAAGCTCGGCTCAGGTTCTTCATGGACTGTAACGCCAACATACATACATAAGCCACACGTAGGCCGAAGTCGGCCCATTGTGATACCACATGGATCGTATTACCCAGATCCGCTACCAGAGAACCAACCGGTGCTTCTGATGAAGCGATGGAGTTGAGCTATTTTTTGGTCTGCTAGCTCACTTAGATTATCATAGAAGGGCACGCCGAGGTAGATCCTCCTGCGATTCGCAAAAGAGGGGCATGATCAGAGGAGACGATGTATTGATTCTTCTTCCTCCTCGTCCATGCAGCCGCGATAGAAGTCGTTGGAGGGTAGTCCAAGTCCGGCGGCGTGTTTCCCAATGATGCAGTGACCTGTAGTAACACCCACCAGAGTGCTTAAGGTTGCCCTTTTGGTTGCCACTAGGTCCCTGGTTCGTCCTAGGTTTAATTTAGGCCAGAGTTGTTTGGTGATAAAGCCGATATTACTCTCATTTCATTGGAGGTTGGTCGCCTCAATGGCTTGGAGTTTTATCATGTGCTCTACCGTACTTGGTGTTTCAAGTTACCCGTGGGTAGGTAGGCTGAGTGTGCTAAACCCTAACTTTGCTAGTTCGTCGGCCGCGCAGTTTTCTGGAATATCCCTATGCCTGGGAACCCACAATACTTTAATGTTGAACTGCTCAGCCATCTCATCTAGAGACACTCGACAGTTAAGAGATGTCTTTGATTTGTGGGTTACCGCTGCCAGGGATTTTATCGCAGATCGCTGTTATTTCTGCCTGATACACACTGCAGTAACTTGGGAGTCTAAAGGATACGCTGAGATTAAGCTCCATGGAGAAGACTCCACTGCCTCCACCCGATTCCATCTTAGAGACATCGGTATAGAGGGAGATCGAGTCCTTTGGTATGACTTTCCCTTCAGCCCATTCCACCCTGGATGGAAAGACTACTTCGAAGTTCCTAGTGAACACGTTCTGCGGGATGATATAGTCTGTGTCCATGGGTACTTTGAAGTGTTTTAGAATGGTTGTGTGGCCTTTTTGGGATGTGGGCCATTTTATCATGCTCCTGATCCTCAGGGCCGCGCATGGAGCAATTCGTTTGCTGAAAAGGTTCAATGGTGGAAGGTGTAACAGAATGTTTAGAGCCTCCGTGGGGTTGATCTGATCGCTCCGCTTATGTATAAGCTGGCCGATCTTTGTACTTTCCCCAGAAGGTTTCGATCAACTGCCTTGCCCAGGGCTGTCCACCAGACTACGACGCCATAGAGGAGGATGGGCCTTATGACCGCCGTGTTGAGCCAGTGCATAATGCTTGGTTGGAGACCCCACTTCCTGCCCACGACTTTTTTGCAGCTGTAGATTGGATTGTGCAAAACTCACTGGTCAATACGAGGGGCACCATCTTTTTCAAGTCCGTCCAACCGCTCGCATATGCCGATGACTTTGGCATAATTGGACGAAGTCAGTGAGAGTGAGTGAGTGAGCATTGAGGCGGTGAACCAGGGCAAAACGAAATATGCTATCATCGACAAAGGACCCGAGCCACCGGCGTCTTGGCCAGGGCGCACATATTGGCAGGTATAATTTCGTGGTAGTCAAAGACTTCATCTACCTATGCTCCGCAGTGATATGCAGCAGTGACATCAGTGCCGAAATTAAACGCAGGAGAACTCTTGCCAACCGCTGTTCTTTTGGGCTCCAATGGAAATTGAGAAGCAAAGCCCGAGACCCTTATCATCCCGGTCCTGCTTAATGGCGCAAAGACATGGATGTTATCGAAAGCGGATGAGCAGGCCTTGGTCGTTTTGAGAGAAAAATTCTGCGTACGGTTTACGGCCCGACCTGCATAATTGGGGAGTGGTGGAGAAGACTTAATATTGAATTGTATGGACTGTACAGCGACTTGGACATAGCACGGCGTCTGCGGATCCAACGCCTAATATGACAAGGTCATGAAAAACGCATGGAAATCACACCTCCGGCTCGGAAGGTCTTTAGATCCAACTTTGCGGTGGCGCACGCAAGTAGAAGAGGACCTCAACCAACTAGACGTGCGGCATTGGAGACTGTTGGCAAAAGACCGTGCCGGTTGAAGAAGTTTTTTTAAGGAGGCCTAGGTTCGCCATGAACTGTGGCGCCGAAAAAAAATAAGAAGAAGGCATGGGCTTCATGCCTCTGGAATCTACGCACAGGCCTATGCGGATGTCGTCGCCATTCTTTCTGTCGGCTCATGTTTGGCGACTGTCCGTCGCAAAGCACAGGCGGCGCTAAATGTGATCGATGATTGGTGTACCAGAAATGGGCTGTCAGTCAATCCTCTTAAGACCGATGTCGTTCTCTTTACGAGAAGGAGGAAAAATACTGGCATGACTCAACTGGTACTAAAAGACACTTCCATCCCGATATCCAAGGAGGCTAAGTATCTAGGAGTCATCTTAGATAGTAAGCTTCTCTGATCAAAACATGTTGAGTCAAAAACCAACAAAGCGCTGTCTGCTTTCTGGCAATGCAAAGGAGCTTTTGGCAAAACATGGGGCTTATCGCCGGCAAAGGTCCTTTGGATCTACACGGCAATGATAAGACCTTTAATCGCCGGGCGCTGCTCTAGATGTTATGATGAACCTTCCACCTCTTGATATATTTATCAGAGGGTGTGCTCTGAAAGCCATGTCTCGTCTGAAGAAAAATGGCTTTTGGTACAACGGAATAACGGTGTGCTTGCGCAAGAATTGTCCTGCGACCTCTTTCTCATGGACATGCCTTCTGACGCACTGACGCTCGTTATCCTATTGCGTCGTAATTTCACAGTCGAGTTTCCATGGCGTCAGGATTGGCTATGGCTGGATATTGAACCTGGAAAGGAAATTCTTCGCATTTGCACGGATGGCTCCAGATCTGGGCGGGGGTCCGGTGCTGGGGTCTTCTTTGAGCGCGAAAACATCCGACTGCACTTCTCCTTAGGAAAATATGCGTCTGTCTTCCAATCAGAGATATATGCAATCCTAATGGCCATGCACTATATTGTGAAGCACAGGTGGAAGGGGGAAAGCATATGCGTATGTAGTGACAGCCAAGCTGCACTAAAAGCTGTGTGTAACCCCTTAACTAGCTCCAAATTAGTGCTTGAACTCAAGTCCTTCTTGAACAGAGTCGGCAGACTAAATTCATTAAGGCTTGTATGGGTTCCAGACCACTCTGAGATCCCAGGAAATGAGACCTCTGATGAACTCGCTATAATGGGTTCAGAGGAGAGCTTCTCAGGACTTGAACCCGCTCTAGGTCTACCTGCGTCCACGGTAAATTCCTACATTAACGATTGTGTATTTAACACACACAACCGTAAATGGAGGGATTGTCCGGGTTGCAGGATGACTAAGCGCGTATGCCCTGATGTCTGCAAAAAATCTGCAGCATTCCTCCTGTCTTTAAGGAGAATCGACTGCAGAAGTCTTGTGGGAGTTATCACGGGCCATTACACTTTTGCCAAGCATCTCTACGTGCTCGGCATCAGTGAGACGCCTACCTGTGCTGCATGTAGCGAAGAGGAGGATGATACTGCAGAGCATTTCCTCTGTGATTGTCCCGCCTTTGCTCGCATACGATGGCGCACCCTTGGAGCCGACGTGGTGTGTGCCGAATCCCTTAGCTCTACATCACTGAAGCTCCTTCAAATTTTTCTCCGGAAATGGAGAAAATACGGTAATGTAAGGTGTCTGTCTGAAGTACTGCGCTGGGCCGTACTCCTGCCTGTCCCTCTTCCCCTCTCGTGACAGTGTTCGCACTCAGCACACACACTGATTGAGTGCTAACGCAACCGTGGAGCAAATCTTACTGTTGTAAGGGCATAACACCTACGGTAGTTTGTTTTTGCAAATCCGGCGATAGAACTTCACTTACGCGTCTCTGCTTTAACGGTTTTGTATCTGTACATGTTTTGTAGTTTGCATTGATGAGGGATTTCTGTGTGCAGTTCTGCAATATTCGTGGGTTACGGAAGAATTTCCTTGCCACGTACATATATCCATCTCTCTCGCCACAAACCGGCTGTTTTGGCACTTTGTGAAACACAGGTCGATGAAAGGTCTGATCCTTCGGATTTCAGTCTTCCTGGATATAGCTTAGTGCCATTATTCGTTTCTCGCCGTGGTCTCGCCATCTATGTCCGTAGTGATATTGCTTACCAGTTACTTCCACAGTATAGCCAAGCATCCACCCCGGAGTTTAATTTCATATGGCTTAAATTCATATTCCGTAAGCACTCCATCCACTACTGTTTTCTTTATAGAAGCCCCAATCTAGGCAGGAATGCAACATTTGATGCATTCGACGCACTGTCTGATTCCATCCAAAGAATTGTTTCCCTGTTTCCTCGCACTGAAATCGTTTTAGCGGGCGATTTCAATGTACACAATTCTCAGTGGCTTCGACATTCTGGACAGACAACACCCGAAGGAAGGTATGTTGAAATTTTTGCTGAGTTAAATCACTAAACTCAACTTGTGAATGAGCCATCACGTATCCCCGATGTTGCTGGTCATACCGCCAACACACTGGACTTGTTTCTTACCTCTCAGCCTGACAAATACACGATCGATGTATTGGAACCCCCAAGCTTGTCTGACCACTGCATGATATCAGCAAAATTCTCGAACTCCCACCATCCAGTTAAAGAAAAAGCTCCTAAGAGAACACTATGGCTATACGAGAAAGCCAACTGGTGCGGCCTTAACAACTTCTTTCGGATCTTTAACTGGTCGTTGTGCTTCCTCGACAACGACGTGGACGCCGCAACTGACATTATCGTAAACATTATCCGAATCGGCATGGTAAATTTTATTCCCAGCAAGATTAAAAGCACCAGGCCTAAGGATAATACGTGGTTTGACTCGAGCTGCAAAGAGGCTATTAGGCTCAGAGAGCTAAGTTTTCGGGCCTACAAGGCAAACAGTTCTGAGGATAGCCGAAAAAAGTACATACGAGCCAGAAATGACTGCAACACCCACATTCGACGGACTAAATTCCAATCCGACCAAAACTTAAGGCGTAAAATCCTTCAATGTCCCAAAGGTAGCAAAAGTTTCTGGTCGTTTGTAAAAAACGTAAAAAACTCAACTAAGTCGTCTATACCGACGCTCATCCACAATGACATTCCAGCTGTCACCCCCTTAGACAAAGCTAACCTACTTGCTGCCCATTTCGCAACCAGTTCTCAGCTGCCAGCTTGTACTTTGTCTCCGCCTGTACTAGAGTGCGTCAATTCCACCATGGGACTAATCCACTTCCGCACTCGTACAGTCGCAAGGGTTCTTAAGGACCTCGACATACACAAATCCGCTGGTCCAGATGGTATTGCCCCAATAGTTCTGAAGAGGTGTTCTTCTACGCTGGCAAAACCACTGCGTAAGCTTTTTAACCTTTCCTACACCTCTGGGCTCTTTCTGAGTAGGTGGAAAACAGCATTTGTCCAGCCTATACCCAAAAAAGGCGAATCATCTTCTCCCTCCAACTACCGACCCATTGCACTAACGTCCCTACTTTCCAAGGTCATGGAAACGCTGATTAACCGTCAGCTTATGAAATATCTTGAATCACGGAAACTCCTCAATGACCGCTAATACGGTTTCCGCAGCAACAGATCCACTGGTGATATGATGGCATATCTCGCTGAAAAGTGGAATCACTCGCTTCACCAAGCAGGTGAAAGCAAAATTGTTGCACTGGATATTTCGAAAGCATTTGACAGGGTTTGGCATGAAGCCCTTTTGTCGAAAATGCGTGCTTTTGGGATCGATGAGTCTCTCTTTCAATGGATTAGAATCGTTCGAATCGTTCAATTCAAGTTGTTTTGGACGGATTCAAGTCTGATACTCACTTTGTAAATGCCGGTGTTCCCCAGGGCTCCGTTTTGTCTCCGACACTCTTTCTTATTTTTATAAATGATCTCTTGTCTGTTACTTCTAATCCAATTCACTCCTTCGCTGACGACAGTACCCTCAGCTTCTCATATTCGTTCACCAGTTTACGACCCTGCACTTCGGTTGTACATAATGAGCGGCAGCGTATGTTAAACTCATTAAATTCCGATATCGACAGCATCATCCAATGGGGTAAAAACAATAGAGTGGAATTTAATGCTTCCAAAACACAATGCTGTCTCTTGTCGTTAAAGCGTATAAATAACCCGCAGCCATTATCCATGAATGGCACTTGCATCTCAGAAACTGAAAAGCTTTCCATCCTGGGTATGAGTGTTGCTCACAATCTAAATTGGAGCGATCATATATTCAGTGTCGCCAAGAATGCTGCGAAATGCCTAATGCAAGAAATATTTCTCACCCTTAGATCTGGCTACAATCTATAAGGCGTTCATTCGCCCCAAATTAGAGTTTAACGCTCATGTCTGGTCCGGTGCTTCCAAGACCTCACTGCACCTACTAGACAGAATACAAAAACGAGCCATAAAACTGATAGGTGACTCCAGCAATACCAAAACATTAGACTCGCTGGAACACCGCAGGAATGTTACCTGCCTCTCTCTGTTTTATCGTTACTACCACCAAAAATGCTCTGATGAAATAGCCAGTTGCATTCCGCCCCTTCAACATTTCTCCCGCAATACACGTCTCTCTAGGAATGCCCACCAATTTACTCTGAAGCCCGCTTTCGGACGTACTGTCAAATATAGAGAATCTTTCATTAACCGAACCACACGAATCTGGAACTCCCTGCCGGATTCGGTTTTCCCCCCTCAATGCAACATGCAAGCATTTAAGATCAATGTCCATCGGCATCTCCTCTATTCCTCTTCCTCTCTACCTTCTGCCCGCACTATGTCGCCGACATAATAAGGTTATTAGACCTTGAGTGCGCGCAAATTATTAAAAAAAAAAAGGAAAAAAAAAAAGTACAATGGACCAGTGATTGCGTTTGAGTGCTCCAGCGGATAGCAGAAGCCTTCAACAAAAAAAAAAAAAAAAAAAAAAATGGGCTTCATTAATACTCTACCAACTCACAAAATGCTAACACTCCCACACTAGCAGTTCCTTTATATTTCTCTAAAAATTGGACATTGGAATTGGCTTTTAATATCGAGATTTGACAATACAAACGTCCAAGACAAAGTTTGTCGAAATTCAGTGTGCCCAAAAAATCAATGTTTAAAACCTGCTTTAAGTACAAATAAACGCGGAACATAAATAGAATGTAATGTATGTATATAAATATGTATGTATATACATGGCAAGGGAGTTCCTAGAACGCAAGCAATTCGTCATCTTAAAGAGAAAAAAACTATCGATACGTCCCATCTTGAGAGTCGCTCACAAAGACTCTCATTTCGTTCATTATTCAATAAAATCGTCGGTCGATCGTGAGCGGTGATTGCGAATTCTCCTCTGTCCATTTGTCATTTTCGTTTACAAAACTGCATCCGAATCTAGGGAGTTTTGTCAGGTCCTCCATTTATAATGCTACCCTCTTAAACAGATTACATGAGATAGCAATCTTGACGAAATGTATAACACAACATTAAGAAATTGAACTATTGTACTATTCCTTTACTTTACATTGCCTTGCCAGTTTCCATCTGTACAATTCTTTCCCTTATCGCACTTCTAATTGTCCACTATCGCCACATGCGCAGATACCGATCTGTCATTCAATCGGCACAATACGGAAGGTATATATGTATCTGCAAAGGAGATATTTGAGATCGTACCGAAACAAAATGAACCAGGTCTATAGAATCACCTTTCTAACCTCACGAAAAACATCAAAAATGTTAAGCACTTGGAGACTGCCGAAGCGCCCAAATGGAATGCCAAATTTAACAACGAAGCGATGCGACTCCACCAGCAACCAGCGAGCATCAACAGTAACGGCATCCGAGCAGAGAGAGGAATATTCGTATCCGTACTTGTGTCTACCTCTTGAGAAGTTTTTTTTTTTTTTTTTTTCTAGTTGATTCACATCACATTTTGATATCTATGTAAGTGCAAATACAGACTTTTGGTACTTATCCGTAGCGCTAGATAGTACGCCAGGTGGGGAAACTCTCGATGCCTGCAACCTGTGATGCTATCAAACCAAACACTATAGACACCATGGCCTTTCCGAGCTCACCTCTTTCCCTGGTTGATCATGGTATTCATGGAATGACTCCTCACATCAGTTGCCTGCCTGACATGCAATCTATTGCTCATAACTATACATACGTACATGTTCGACTCCCGAGCACATGGTGTACGGCAACAAGTGATCGCGAGTCGGCAAAGTCGCAGGTTAGGTGGTTTTTACGCGAACAGATAAGTCATTTAAGCGCCATCCGCAATCCACAATTCGCATCAATGACTGCGATTCTAAACTGGCTTAGTCAAGTGCGAAGCATGCGCTTCGAGCATTGCTGTCGAATTTCATTTTCACTTCGCACTACACGCGCTCATGCAAATGTTTGAAACACTGCACGAGTGGTTGGATGAGGTTGAAATGGACGTGGTGCTAAATGGGAACATACTATGCGAGTCATGAACGATTATGTAAATTTGTATTTATCTTTGGCAATATCTACGTCTGAGCGACTTCTTTTAGTCGCCATCGTTTTTCTCCTAAATGCAAGCAGGATTAGACGAATAAAATGTGAAGTTCATTAAGGATGAGGCTACAAGGCTAAGTTAGAGGGTCTTACCTGATGGTTAGGGACAAAGTGGTACCAAAAAAAAAAAAATACGAAGCTTTACAACTAAATCCTAAGTGCTGCAAAAAGGTCTAGATCGTTTTTGACCATCAAAGGTCTCGGTTAATTCGCTACAACCTTGATGGAACAGCCAGAACTCTCCGTTGTCATCCTACACAGTCTGACTAGTTTGGCAGGGATGTTAAAACAAGGCATGGCTCTGTATAGCTCGTCTCTATGCACACTATCATACGCGACTTGATAGAACATAGGGTTTTAGGCGTTCACACAGTACGGCAGAGAAAGTCTTGTATGCGATGTCAAGGAGACTTATTTCCCTGTAGTTGGCGCAGCTATAGGGGTCTCCTTTCTTGTGGACTATGCAAACTATTCTGAAATTCTATTCGTCGGGCTTGCTTTCCTCCGACCATATTTTACAACCCTACCTGCGGGCCGTCTGCGCCCGCAGCCTAAAGCTTCGAAATTATTAGCTTAATTTCACCTAAACAATCTACAGAAGTGTTCCGTCCATATTCTCAGCATCGACTGTGACTATAGTACTAGTTGTCCGTTTTTATCCCCACAGGCTTTCGCTGACTTGTGTTCCTATTTCCGTTTCTGCGGATCTCGTCCGTCTATGCAGCATGGCCTTGTATACGTATCGCTTTGTTACATGGGCTTGCCCGTATTGCTCATCAAACCAGGGGTGTCTAACTGATGGTGGCTTTAAACCCAACACATCAGAGGCAGCGGGTCTGATGGCGCGCTAGCAATGCTCCCCACTGTTGTTCTGTGGATTGTTCCGGTGTCATTAGAATTTGCGAGAGCTTGAGAGAAACTCGATCGGCAAAGGTCCTAGCGGTCTCCTGCGATTGTAGCTTTCCTACGTCAAACTTTCGTTGTCCAGCTCGACTCCGTGGCATCCTTGATATTTTCATTCGTACCTTAGCTACAACAAGGTAGTGATCCGAGTCGATGCTGGCTCCTCGGAAGGTTCGTACATCTAGGATGCAGGAGGAGTGTCTAACGTTTTCGGACGTGGTGTCGTGTAGCCCATATTTCCCCGTTTCGCATTAAAATCTCCTAGAACGTGGCTAGGACATTTAGCATAGGTTCTGTCTAGGAGTCGTAGAATTCTTCTTTGAGTCAATCGCCCTTTTCTCCGGTTGGGGCGTGAGCGCATATCAAGCTAATGTTTTCCAAATTAGATTTGATGCGGATTGTTATGAGCCGTTCGCTTACATCCCGAAAGCTTAAGACCTCTTGTCGGAGTCTTCCCCGGATAACGACTCCGCATCCGGATAAGCGCATTTTGTTCTCCTCCTTGTAGCTCCCGCAGTATATGTCGCAGTTTTTGATCCGTCTTTTGCCTGGTCCATGCCATCGCACTGCTTGGAGTGCAGGCTTCAAATGATTGAGTCCTTTAGTCGTTTGCAGGGGTCGTCAGCTGTGTATCCGTCCCGTCCGCATCCGAGGCTTGTGGCTGCTTCGCAACAATTAATTTTTTCCGAGATAGGGATGTTACCCCTAAACACAACCCCCAGGTGCGTCTTTCTCCGGGAGCAAGGGGTCGGGTCGCTGCACATATTGGTTCACAACCTGAAAGATGGCAGAGCGAATATCCAGGTTAAGCCACGAGGAGGCTCTCTGTCAACTTGGATTGAGCGGAGACAAAGATCGAAGTTGGCGTTTTTGCCACGTGAAGCGCGATCAACTTCTTTGCTCTGTTTGCTCGCTCCCTCTCTTGAATTCATTTGTGCTTCTGACAGGGGTTTTATGGATAATTTTTGTTTGTATAGTAATGGCTTATGAACTTCTAGACCATAGCCCAATTATGACCCATTAAAAGTCTTAAGCTTCCAGTATGTAAGCGAACACCTCATAACTATCCAAATTAAGGCCAATCTCGGCAATATAAGCTTAATATGTGTCCACGTCCCCACAGAGGAGAAAGAAGACCGACATGAAGACGACTACTATGATCTCCTAGACAGAACATATGCCCAATGTCCCAGCCATGACACCAAAGTCGTTCTGGGAGATTTCAATGCGGATAAGGAAGCTATCTTTGAAGGATTCATAGGAAAGCGCAGTATACACAAAACCACGTCAGGAAACGTACTAAGGCTAGTGAACTTTATGGCGGGACATACTCTCGTAGTAGCAAGTACACGGTTCCCACACCTCAACATCCATAAGCGGACCTGGTGATCCGCCGATCAATCGACAACCAACCAAATTGATCATATTGCGATCGACGACAGACACTCCTCCAGCATCCTAGATGTCCGAACCTTTCGAGGAGCCAACATCGACTCGGATCATTACCTTGTTGCACCAAGGTACGAATGCGAATTTCTCGGAATCAACAGAGTCGAGTATGTATGTATGTATGTTGGCGTTACAGTCCATGAAGAACCTGCCCGAGCTTCTCTCAATCACCCATGTTGTGTGTGATTTCATTTTCCCATAGGTGAAAGGGACCTACAGTTTTTATGCCGGTTCCGAACGGCTTTCCATGACAATTTTACTACAGGGGGTTTTGTCAGAACCCTGCTGAGGAGAAACACCGTGAAAAACACGTTCGCCAGGACCTACGCCGATCAAGTCTCCCTCAAGCTCTCTCAAGTCCCGATGCAATCAGCACAAACCATAGAACAGCAATGGAGTCTTTGTCAGAACGCCATCAGAGAGGCCGCCTCAGATGTACTCGGTTTCAAGTCACCACCTTCGAGAAATCCCTGGTTTGATGACGAGTGCAGGCTGACCCATGTAGAGAAACAGAATGCGTGCATGGCTACACTGCATCGACGGACGAGAGCTGCCCGCGAGCTCTATGAACAGAAAAGGAGGGAGGAGCATGCGCTTCTGAGAAGAAAAAGGAAAGAGCACGAGAAGCACCAGATCGAGGAGATGGAGAGATGTTATTGCAGGAACGACATTCGAAAGTTCGACCAAAAAGTAAAACGAGCACGCCAAGGCTATAAAGCCAGAGCAGAAGCCTGCAGGGATGAGCACGGACAACTAATAGTGGAATCACAGTCGATGCTAAGATTGTGGAAGGAACACTTTTGTAGACTGTATATTGGCGATGATGTCGCCGTCAGACAGAGCGAACCATTCACAATGGACGAAGACGAGAGAAGAGCCCGTCCACTCGACCTGGACGATGTTAAGATAGCGCTATCAAAACTTAAGTCTTATAAAGCTGCTGGAGCTGACGGACTTCCCGCCGATCTAGATAAAACAGCTGGCGTTGAGTTGGTCAGGAACATGCACTAACTCATCTGCAAGATATAGTCGGAAGAATGCATGCCCGATGAACGAAATCTCAGCAGCGTTTGCCCGATCCATAAGAAAGAAGACTCCTATGACTGCGCCATTTATAGAGAAACCGTTCGTGGACAATCTGGTAGGTTCCTACTAGTGTGGTTTCAGGCCAGGAAAATCCATGATAGACCAAATATTTACACTTTGGCAGATATTGGAGAGGACCCATGGATTCCATGTCGACACGCAACTTCTTTTAGTCGGCCTTAAAGCCGCATATGGTCGTGTTTATAGAGACGAGCTATAAGAGATATGTTATGTCTTAACATTCCTGCCAAACTCGCCAGACTGTGCAGGATGACTATGGAGAATTTCCGCTGCTCCATTAAGCGAAGGTGAACTAACCGAGACCTTCGATGTTTAAAAAGGTTTTGGACAGGGTAACGCACTGTCGTGTGATTTCTTTAACATCATACTTTAAAAAATCGTGCTGGACTCTGCGGCCAATACAAAAGGCACGATCTACTGCAAGTCTACACAATTGCTTGCCTAAGCAGATGATATTGACGTTATTGGACGTACAAAGCGAGACGTCAATGAGGCGATCGCAAGCATTGAAGCTGAAGCGGCTAAGGTGGGTCTAAGGGTAAATGGGGACAAGACCAAACATATGTTATCAAGAAAAGTCGCGCAACACAGACGTCTTGGTTAGAAAGTCACCTTCGTCGGCTATATTTTTGAAGTAGTCAAGGAGTTCGTCTACCTTGGCTCGATAGTGACAAGCAGCAACGACGCCAGCGCTGAGATAAAACGCAGAATAACTCTTCTTTAGGCTCAATACGGAACTGAGAAGTAGAGCCTCTTGGGCCCAATGAAGCTTTGACAACAAAACGGAATTAACATTAAATGTTTGGTAGTCGGATACAAGATCCTTTTAACGGCGGTCCGCGTCGTCCCTCAAACTCGTGGAATCTATACTTATTAACGAAATCCATCTGTAAACACTCAGTACAATAACCAGAGTGGGGAAAAGAACACAGCACTTAGAGCCTTTCATTTTCGATATAGTTGAAGTGGTACGCTGCTTTTATCGGGACCAAGATGTTGATCGTGTAAGACGTGAACTTTCTGTCAAATTTAGAAGATAATAGCTCTGAATGCATTGCTTTCCTTTTCACGCATTTAAGCGACGTATCCAAACGAAGCATAACTTTTGACCTGCATTAGTTGGACAATTAGAGCCCGAATTGAAGCTCACTCTTAGTTTTGCGGTGCCACATCGTCGATCATAAGATGAGGCACGAAAACAAGATTCATGAAAGCGGTGTCCCGAAAACCCGCTCTGCTCACACTTTCACTCTGCAAGTGACCCTTTTAACACCTTCCCCAAATATCCGGTGACATTAAGAAACACCATGTTCTAGGGCAGCAATTGTACTGTTAGGTTCTCATCTCAAGCATGGCGTCAATTAGATGTCATGCACAAGGTACGTGCAGTACATACCCGTACACGCGACAATTCACAATATCGTCAGCAATCTTCTGCGCTGACTCAGATGGTTACCTTTTCCAGTGGTTACCTGTTAATCAGCAACTTTTTGTGGGCAGTGAGCGTAGAAACAGTATAAACGTTACTTGAGGATGCATCTACCATTAAATTCGACTGTTGGCGGGATAGCACGGGTATGTCCGTACGTTTGCTTGGCGGTGGTAGATCGTGGCGACACTTTTTTGTTTTAATCATTTCGTATTTTCTTCGTGTGCCTATGAGTCTCCCTCCTGTAGCATCTCCCATGCTGGAAAAAGAAAAGCAAATCGTTGTGACATATTCACGTGCAGTCGAAACAATTTATGTGCTGTTAGACGAGAAAGTTGAACGAACATTGTTGTGGAGCTTGCCGCCAGCCTCCTTTCCCCGACAACCTAATGGCTAGGGTCTGAGGGTAAAATTGGCAAAGAGTAGCGACAAAATTGTGATTAATTTTGAATTGTGTATGTCGAAATTCACGAAATCATCCCGCACGATTATAAGTCGTTTCCTGATGGAACTGTTCGCTCATCTTAATTGGAATGCTTTCCACTTTCACGCGCTCCGGCGATTTTTTTTTACACTTTTTTGTTTACTACTTTTGTAAAGCCTTTTCGTTTGACTGAAGACTGAATGCGTTAGGCGAAATACACAACAATCATGACCCTATCGTGAGAGGATCACTTTCGCAAGAATTTAGAATTCCAGATGTTTTCAGCATAGACAGCTTCAAAAAGGAAGACAAATGTATGGAAGATATTCTTCTTTGGTGGCGTTACAGCCCATGAACGACCAGAGCCAAGCTTCTCTCAATCGTCCATGTTGTGTGTGATTTAGTTTTCACATAGGTGAAAGGGACCTACAGTAGCCGAAGCCACCTTAGGATACCTACCACCCACAAGAAACCCGTGGTATGATGGCAAGTGTGAGCAGAAAAAGGCAGCAACCGACGAGGCGTATCAAAAGGCGCTGCAGAGGAAAACCAGGGCAGCGCAAGAAGAGTACCGAGCCAGAAGAAGGATACTGCGACAAAAGAAAAGAATCTTCGCAGCCTCCCAGCTCAAAGATATCGAGGAGTCTAGGGATAAGCATAAAACACGAGCCTTTTACAAAAAAGCCATTGGCCTTGCAGGAGGCTTCAAAAAGGGCACCCAGGCTCTTCGAAACTGCGAGGGTAATCTTGTCACCGACAGGGAATAGTGGATGTTTTTAAGCAGCATTTCCAGCAGCTGCTTAACGAGCATGACCAAGAGAGAATGGTAGGGATCCAGCCGCTGAAGTAGTCCTCCCACCAAGCATCGAAGAAGTCGGCACAGCTATTCAGAAGCTGAAGAATAACAAGGCCGCGTGCTCAGATGGCTTGCCATCAGAGCTCTTCAAGGCTGGCAGCGATGTTCTGGTAGGGAGCATGCACCGGACCATCTGCAGAATTTGGGAAGATGATAGCATGCCCGACGACTGGAATACTAGCTCTATTTGCCCCATCCACAAGAAAGGCGATCCTACCCCTTGCAAGAACTATAGGGGTATACCCCTGCTCAATGTCGCATATAAGATCCTATCCAGCGTATTGTGTGAACGTCTAAAGCCATTTTGCACCACACTAATCGGCAGCTACCAGTGCGGCTTCCGGCCCGGCAAATCGACTATAGACCAAATTTTCACACTTCGACAAATCCTGAAAAAAACCAACGAGTTTCGAATCGATACATACCACCTTTTCGTCGATTTCAAAGCCGCATACGACAGCATTCATCGTGAAGAACTGTTTGGTGTGATGGCCGAATTCGGGATCCCGGGAAAACTGATACAGTTGTTTCGCGCCACGCTAAAAATACGGGATGCACTGTGCAACTCGGTTCTAGGACTTAGGAACCGTTTGAAACATGCACCGGTTTTCGGCAAGGTGATGCGCTGTCATGTGACTTTTTCAACCTGGTGCTGGAGCAGATAGTGCGACGGGCAGGCGTCAACAGGGAAGGCACTATCTTCTATAAGTCCGTCCAGCTGCTAGGATACGCGGATGATATCGACATCATCGCTTGTTCTCGCCGTGACATTGTGGAAGCATTCACGGCGATTGAAGAACATGCGAAACGTGTTGGTCTTAAGGTCAATGAGGACAAAACGAATCAGATGCTGTCAAGCAAAAACCAATCCGTCGCTCACCACCTGGGACAAAATATAACAATTGACAGCTACAATTTCGAGGTAGTTAAGGAGTTTGTCTACTCGGGGCAAACGTAAATTCCACAAATGACACCACAGTGGAGATCCGGCATAGAATCGCCCTTGGCTTGCTTGTTCAAGCAACTGGGTTCAAAACTCCTCACTCGAAAGACCAAAGTCATGCTTTACAATACGCTCATACTGCCAGTCTTGCTGTACGGAGCCGAAAGCTGGTCGATAAGCAAGACGGTGGAGCTGATTTTGTGATCTTTCGAAAGGAAAATTTAGCGCCGGATATTTGGTCCTGTATGTGAGGAAGGTGGAGAAGAAGACGTAACCGCGAACTCTACGAGCTGTACAAAGACGTGGTTGTAGTCCGGATGGCAAAGGTCTGTCGACGACACTGTTCGGCCACATCGAGCGCATGGACATCAACACTCCAGCTAAGAGGGTCTTCGACCCCGAGCCTCCGGGTTCGAGAAGAAGATTAAAAGACCGAACCTCCGATATAAAGAGCAAGTAATCGCGGATGTAAGACATCTTGGTCAAGGACCGTCAGGGATGGAAGGCAGCTATAGCTCAGGCTCAGATCCTCCATGGATCGCTGGCACTTGCGGTGTCATTAGAATTGCACACACAGAGTGTGAATTTAATGTGACACATACCGGAAGTTCGGTCTATCTCTTCTTCTCGGACCTCTTAGACCCTTTTAGCTGGAGCGTTGGTGTTAATACGCTCGATGTGGCCGAGCCAATGTAGTCGACGGATCTTTGCCTTCTGGACTATATCCACATCCTTGTACAGCTCGTAGAGTTCGCGATTATATCTTCTCCTCCATCCACCTTCCTCACAGACAGGACCAATTATCCTTTTCTTTCGACAAAACCTATAATCAGCTCCGCCGTCCTGCTTATCGTCCAGCTTTCGGCTCCGGATCTCCATTGTGGTGTCTTTGTGGAATTTACGTTTGCCCCGAGGTAGACAAACTCCTTAACTACCTCGAAATTGTAGCTGTCAATTGTTATATTTTGTCCCAGGTGGTGATCGACTAATAGCTTTTTGTTTGACAGCAAGCATTTTGTGTTATCCCCGTTGATTTCAAGGCCAACTCGTTTCGCCTGTTCCTCAATCGCCGTGAAAGCTTCTACAATGTCAAGCTGAGACCGCGCAGTGATGTCAATATCATCCGCGTACCCTAGCAGCTGGTCAGACTTGTAGAAGATTCGGTGCATGTTTCAAACGGTTCACATGTCCTAGAGCCGAACTGCGTAGTGCATAGAAAGGGAGACCCTATAACTGCGCCCACTATAGTAGAATGAGCTCCATAGAAAGGGAGACCCTATAACTGGGCCCACTGTAGTGGAATAAGTCTCCTTAACATCGCGAATAGTATCTTTACTGCCGTGCTGTGTGAACGCCTGAAGCCATTTGTGGACAAAATGATCGGTTCCCCTCAATGTGATTTCAAGCCAGGAAAATCCACGATAGACCAAATATTCACACTGCGGACGATTCTGGAGACCCATGAATTTCAGGTCGACGCACACCACCTTTTCGTCGATTTTAAGGCCGCATATGACAGTGTCTATAGAGACGAGCTATATAAAGCCATGTTATGTTTTGCCATCGCTACCAAGCTCATCAGGCTGTGCAGGATGTCAATGGAGAATATTCGCTGCTCCATTAAGGTCGGTAAGGAGTTAACCGATACCTTCGATGTCAAAAAAGAACTCAGACAGGGCCACGCATTGTCGTGTGATTTTTTCAACATCATCCTTGAAAAGGTCGTGCGGGATTCACTGGCCAATACAAGAGGCACGATCTACTTCAAGTCTGCATAATTGCTCGCATACGCTAATGACATTGATGTAATTGGGAGAACGCAGCGAGACGTCACTGAAGCTTTGTGAGAATTGAAGCAAAGGTAGCTAAAATGGGTCTGGAGGTAAACGGGGGAAAAACGAAATATACTTTTGTATGCTGTGGTCAAAAAAAAGATGCACAACACCAACGCCTTGGCCAGAACACCACTATTGGCAGCTATAACATTGATACGATCAAGGATTTTGTCTACTTTGGCTCACTGGTAACAAGCGGCAACGATATCAGCGCTGAGATTATGTAGACGCAGAATAACTATTTCCAACCGCTCTTATAGAGGTGACCCTCTATAAAACCTTTATCATAGCTGTCCTCCTCTACGCCGTAAAAGGTTGGACCTTATTTAAACTGGGTAGAGAGGCCTTTGGTCCTTTCGAGAGGAAAATTACGCGTACAATTTTCGGTCCCATTTGTGTTGGAGGAGTGGAGGAGAAGATTCAACCACGCACTCTACAGGCTATACAGCGACATCGGCCTAATACTACGTATACGTATCCAACGTATTATAATGCTAGGCCTTGTAGAGGGAATGGACAGCACAACTCTGGCCCGAGGAGTCTTTGACTCCAACCCGAAAGAACGACGTTGCATAAGACGGCCGCATCTAAGGTGGCGCTCAAACGCGGAAAGGGATCGTGCTAGCTGGAAAGGCTTGTTGATTGATGTCAAGTTTCACCTCGAACTGTAGCGGTACCTAAGTATGTAAGTAAGTATTGAAGTCAACAAATAGGGTGAAAGAATTCTGAAATTCAGTATATTCCTCCTTCAGGTTTAAAGGTCACCGTTCCCTTTTATTCAAGCCGTTTTTAGCCCCCGAGAGAAATATTGTTGCTTCCAAATAAAGGCTTATCAAAACCTTATCTTTACCCAAAAACAATTAACAGCGCTCTGAGCTTAAAAGATGACTTTAGAACGAGCAACCATGAAAAGGTCGAATACAACCTCCAAGCCTAAATACTGTCTCCCCGGGTAATTACGCTTCAATCGACCGGCGCGAAATAGCGCACCACAAGACCACCCCGCCATTTCACTAAAAAGCTTTTCACTCCGAATGTGAAGGAGACAATTTTGTCCCGTTCCAGTCGATGTTCACGAAAGACACACCGACTGCACCTTTCAATAGGTACACTGTACACACGATGTCGCCAGTACTAGGGCCACCGTCAATATCAACATTAAACGTCGACGGCAGTGAAATCCATAAAATATCTCCGGTGGCTGAACACTAAGCACCTAACCGATCGGTTTCCAACATATCACAGATCACTGTCCGCGACGGCGATAGTCGGTCGCGTTGCGCTACTATCTCCACTACCCACTTGAGTAGCACGATCGTATGCGTGCTCACCGAAGAAGAGCATAAGTGCGAGATGAGGGCGAACCTCAGTGATCCAGATTGTAAAAGCCCCCCACATTGGGCTGATTTTGTTATGACAAATGATGTCAAAGCATAATTTTGACAAGATTAACCGAATAAGATAGATTTACTAAACGGTCCATCGAAGGCATACTCTTTATGGATGTACCCGTACTTACGTAGTGACAGTTTTGCTAGAGGTGACTACTACCATTCATTACCTTTCTCCGTTCCGATCTACTTATCATTGGGTGTAGTCGCAGTTATGATTTCTTCGCCAGGCTAACAATCGTCGTCGGTGTTGGCTTAATGATGATGATGATGATGATGATGATCCCTTTATGGCATCGCACCCACATGCCCAACGTGAGGGAACCGATTTCATTTGAAATTCGTATTCGTGTCCAGTGGGCTTTTGTTTTTATTTCTTTCTTTAGGTTTTTGATTTTGATTCGTCGTCATCGTCATTGTCGTGATCAATCTGTGCGCTATCGAAGGCTCACTCGCAAAAAGAAGAAAAACCCTCCAAGTTTGAAAGAGCCAGACGACGAGGAGGATGGCTTGCCAGCTATCGCGCACGAGCAGAATGTGTGGGCACCACCATCCATCGCAACGAAGCCTTCAATTGAAGTCTCGAATTAATGATATTTTATTGTTTTGATTTCAATTACTTATTGAGTTAGCTGCATACATATGTACATTTAGGACCTTGTAGTTGGCTTCATATGGGTATGAGCTATATTGTAGTTTTGGTGAATTTAAAGGCTTGGCGTATGCTCGCCAGCTTGAATGTTGGACTGTCTGCTTGGCAAAGGGAATGGCTGTTTAGTTGCCAGAAGATACTTGGGCAATCAGCTGGGCCTTAAGCTTCATGGTGTTAATTAGGGTTAGGGACTAAAAGGGTATGATTATGAAACAACTGTTAATCATTCCATATGTATGTAGGCAATTCTTTGATTCTTAAAATTCCATAACATGACCGTCATTGCTGACTAAATGTAAGCTCATACTAACGTAGCCTACGCTGTTGGTTATTTGACAACTTATTTTGCCAACCTTTGGCATAGGATATTCTGCGATATTTGTATCTTTTTCTTCTGTCAATAGTAAGAGCTTTTCAACAATGTTGCCATAATTCACAAGCAAAGGCATAGGACCAAAGACCGAAGTTTGATAAGGAAATGAATCGAACGCGATATATTTAGATAGGCCAGGTTAGGTTGAAGTGGTTGGCATACTCCATACGTAGGCTAGAGTCGGCCCCATGTGATACCACATGGATCATATAACCTAGATCCGCTACCTGAGTTCAGCAACATATTTTTATATCTGCTAGCGCACTTAAGGTATCATAGAAGGGCGCACCGGGGTAGATCCACCTGCGATTCGCAAAAGAAGAGCATGAGCAGAGGAGGTGATAAATCGATTCTTCTTTCACCTCATCCATGCAGTCGCAGCAGAAGTGATTGGGAGGTAGCCCTAGTTTGGCGGCATGTTTTCCAATGGTACAGTGGCCTGTAATGTCACCCACTAAAGTGCTTAAGCTTTCCCTTTTGGTTGCCACAAGGTTTCTGGTTCCTAAGTCTTAAGTTTAGTTTAGGCCAGATTTGTTTAACGTTAAAGCCGATGTTGCTTTCGTTCCATTCGAGGTTCGTAGCCTCTATGGTTCGAAGTTTTATCATGTGCTTTACCGTACTTATTGGTGTTTTTAGAAACCCGAGGGTTGGAAGACCGAGTGTGCTTGAGCCTAACCTTGCGAGTCTGTCAGTCGCGCAGTTTTATGGAATATTCCTATGCCCGGGAACCCATAGTAATTCTATGTTGAACTGTTCAACCATCTCGTCAAGAGATAGGCGGCAGTTAAGGGATGTTATTTGGGAGTCTAAATGATAGGTTGAGAGCACCGTGGCGCAGTGGGTAGTGTGTTGGCCTCTGACGCCGATGACACGGGATCGAATCCCGACACAGCCATGTCATCGAACGTGTTTTTCACGGTGTTTCTCCTCAGCGGGGTTCTGACAAAACCCCCTGTAGTAAACCGGCAATAAACTGTAGGTCCCTTTCACCTTTGGGAAAATGAAATCACACACAACATGGGTGATTGAGAGAAGCTCGGCTCAGGTTCTTCATGGACTGTAACGCCAACATACATACATAGTATTACATACAAATGATAGGTTGAGGTTATGTTCCTTGGAGAAGACTCCACTACCTACACCCGTCTCCATCTAGGAGACGAGTCGAGTCCTTCGGTATGACTTTCCCTTCAGCCCATTCCTCCCGGGATGGAAACATAAATTAGAAGTTCTTAGTGAACACATTCTGCGGCATGATTTAGTCTGTGTCCATGGGTACTTCGAAGTGGTTAAGAATGTTAGTATGTTCTTTATGTGATGTGGGCCATTTTCCTATGCTCCTAATCCGTAGGGCCGCAAAGGCAGCAATTTGTATATGCTGGCCGATCTTTGCACTTTCCCAAGAAGGTTTCGATAGACTGCCTTGTCCAGAGCAGTCGTACAGGAGGATGGGTCTTATGACTGCTGTATAGATTGCTTGGTTGGAGACCCCACCTCCCACCACTTTCTTACAGCTGTAAAGGGCAGTGGCTGCTCATGAATCGATCAAGTATGTTGGGTTTCCAGTTCAGCCTCCTGTCAAGGACTAGGCCTTGATTATTAATTGGGTTTTGTAAACACTACTAGATCAGTCTTCTTGGGGTTGGCCCCAAGTGCACAGTACTGCGTCCAGGTTACCCTGGACTAATGCATTAGATCATTTAGAGTGCTGGGAAATTTTCCTGAGACAGCTCTAGCAATGTCATCCGCATAAGCGGTCACAGCGTACCCGTCCTACTCTAGCAACAGTAGCAGTTCATTGACTACCACGTTCCAGAGAAGAGGGCAGAGTACTCCACCTTGTGGTGTACCTCTGCTGACCATTCTAGTTGAAGCGGCACCAGCGAAATTGGCTTTGACGACTCCATTACACCCAGACCAGTCAGCGCTTTGGTTACGGCACATGGTTCAACATTATTAAAGGCGCCCTCAATATCGAAAAAGGCCACTAGGGTGTATTCCTTGTGTTCCAGTGACCTTTTTATGGTACTAATACTAACTAGTGAGTGGAGTGCTGTTTCCACCGATTTGCCTTTGTTGTAGGCATGTTGGTTATACGGCAGCCTTCCTAAGCTTTATGTAGCTGTGTCGAATGTGTGTGACTAAAATCTACTCTAGAGTATTAGGAAGAAAAGAAGTAAGGCTAATAGGCCTCAAGTCATTTCCATACGTGTGCGAGCTTTTGCATGCCCTAGGTGTGAAAATGACTTTGGTTACCTTTCACTTGCTACTACAAGCCAGGGAAGGATAAGATCTGCTACCTGCTGGAGCTCCGCTGGTATGATCCCATCCGGTCCTGGAGACAATATTGCTATTTACCAGGTTGCGAGTACGATCGAAGGAGGATATTCTCGGCTGAATGACTTGAGGAGGTGTAATTGCCGAGTCGCTACTGCCCGGAAAGTGTGCGTTCAGAAGAAGTTCCAAGGCGTTCGTGCAGGAGGTCGTCCAGGAATCGTCATTCGGCATTAGATGACTTGGGTTAAGCGGGGCCGAAGCCAGAATCTTTCTTATTCTTATTCTCGTAGTAGTTCCTCCACGATTGTCTTTGGGTCTTCCTGGTCATAGGAGGCCCAATCCTCTTGCAAGGGGGTGGATTTTGCTTTGTTGAATAACTTTCTGCTCTCTCTCCTAAGGGAGACTATCTCTTTACTTAGATACTACCTCTGGGGGAGTTCCTGTCACCTCATTTACTCAGCTGTCTAGTTCCGCGGAATTACGCGGATAGGTAGGTTGTTTTGTCCCTAAGTAGGGCTCAACATAGGTTCTGTATTTTTGCCAGTCAGTTCTCTTGTAGTTTCTGAAAGGAGGAGGCACTAGTGTGGCTGGCTATGTTGAATTGAATATTGTAATGGCCAGAGAAGGAGTGCTCTTGCCCTGCAATGCAAAGGTTACATCTAGAACTTCTTGTCTGTTTTTAGTGATGAAACTTGGTTCACACAAATCATTCAGTAGTTGATAGCTCTAATAATACTTACTTGTTAAATCTTGACCTGAAACTAGGTCGTGTTAAAGTTCTGTCCAAAGGTAGGTAAAAGCCTGGCATCCAATAGGATTAGAGGGCGCTCTGAAAATTCCGTTTCAAAGTTGTACTGACCTCTCCACAAGAAAACCTTATACAACCGGGTAATCCACAACCTTATTTGCCTAAAAGAGAATATATCATAATTTGGCACGTTACGGCGTATTATTAAGTTAATCAAACTTAGAAAATGTCAGTATTCCACACTAGTAGTGAATTCAACCGTATCCCGGTCGTTTTCAACCCACTTGATTCTCTCAATATCCAAGCCGTCGCACTATCATTATTGCTTAAAGACTAATTAACATCTACCCTTCAAGCTCAGCAGCTATTTGCAATGGTCACCGACAATGGCAAAGTTGTTGCTTCATCAATACTACCATATACCAACAGCCAAGCACTCCTTTATCGTTTCGCCGGGTACTATGGGCTAGCCCGGGCTAGATGTTGCTGTCATAAACACTTACATACATACACAAATGTAGAAACCTTGACAAAATCCAAGCATTATTGAGTCTTGCCACTACGCAACACCATAACGAATCATTTACGTTTCCCATCTTGCCGATCCATCAATGGGCATCTAGCCGAAGAGACCCGCGTCGGTGACTAATCCATGCCGTACAGTGGATTTATGAATGAAACCAGCACACGGCCGGCGTCGTAATCATCGGAAATGGGAGAATCCAGGTACGTTTCCGAACTGTGTGGTCGGTTATTGATCTCCCGCAACATACTTTGTTATTCGTCTTCAGTTTATACTTCCTCTCCCTTCGCTAGCTGGTACGGTGCAGACTTAAGGATTGCCTAAATGCGTGGGCAGCCACCAGATGCAAGACTCCTCACTGTAATTCATAATTCACGGCAATGGAGAAAAGAATATGAAAAGCAAAACCTAGCGAATTCGATTCATTGCTTCGACCAAGTTGACTTGCCATGGATGTGTGTTCCAGTGTCCATTATGTGTTTAATGATCCGCAGTCAGCGAAGTGTATCTATGATACAATGTACACACCTTTCATCAGATGCTCGCCCATAGGTTCCACCAACTCGTGCTTAATTGTGCCCGCGCGCTCCGTTTACCTTCTGTGGCTATGATTGTGATTGTTATTACGACTTCGACTGAGATTGAAACGGCTAGGATGGTGCTGCGCACCCTCCTTACGATTGTTACTTGTGGATTTATTTAATTTTCCTTTTACGTATCGTATGCTCGTCGACCATTCAGTCCACCTATGGCTGCCGTAATGGAGATGACTATGACGACGACAGAGACGATATGTCCATGATGATGATGATGTTATTTGTGACAGAATTGAGCAGTTAAATTGGACAAATGGGATATTCTCTTGTCGCATAGCGCGGACGTATTTCCATTCGCGACTAGCAGGTTAAACGACAATTAAGCCACTTTACATCTGTGTTCGTACTTAGATAAATTAATGATATTCTCAAAAACGGCAGTTAACGTCCTGAATAACAATTAAACAAAGTCTGTTGGCAAGTGATTTCACCCATGAAGGACCAAAGCCAAGCTTCTCTTCTATCACCCATGTTGTGTGTGTTTCATTTTTCACACAGGTGATGCGACCTACAGCTTAATGCCGATTCCGAACGGCGTGAGTTGAGAAGCTTTTTCACGGCAAGTATACTACGGGGGGTTTTGCCAGTACCCCGCCGAGGAGGGACACCGCGAAATGAACATTCGACGGGGCTAGTGTTATCGGAATCCGAACTCGCTCATCGCGCGTCAGAGTCCAACTACTGCACCACGGCGCCCTCGAATGCAGAAATTACTTTTTTTTATATTTTTTCTTCTTCGCATATAAGACATCTACATATGCGTTCTGCATGAGACGGTGAGAGTGAGTTTTGCACGATCCCCTCAAGGACTAAGTTGAAAAAGTCACACGATAGCGTGTCGCCCTGTCCCCACGAAGGACCAAGTTTCTCTTCAATCACCCATGTTGTGTGAGATTTTATTTTTCACATGACACTGTCTACCACCTTTTTTGACATAGAAGATATCGGTCAAGTCGCTTCCGACCCTGACGGAGCAGCGAGAGTTCTCCAATATGATTGGCAGGTATGTCAAAACTAGACATGGCGTTGTATAGCTCGTCTCTATGTAAGCTATCGTATGCGCCCTTAAAGTCGACAAACAGATGGTGGGTATCGATCTGGAACTCGTTGGTTTTTGCCAGGATAAGCCGCAGCTAAAATAATTTGATAGTGGTCCTCCCGGGCTTGAAACCACACTAATATGGACCAATCAGTTTATTAACGAACGGTTTTAGGCGTTCACACAGGGCAGCAGAGAAGATTTTATAAGCGATGTTCAGAAGACTTATACCTCTGTAATAGGGGCAGAAAAAGGGTTCTCCTTCCTTGCGGATTGAACAAACGATACTAAGATTCCATTCATCGGGCATGGATTCTTCTAGCCATATGTTACAGACGAGTTGGTGCATACTCCCAACCAGGTCATCTCCAGCTGCCTTAAAGAGCTCGGCAGCTTTGTTGGATTTAAGCTGAGAAAAAGCATTCCTAACGGGGATATCGTTCCTGCGATAGCATCTCTCCATCTCTTCGACCGCGAGCTGCTCATGTTCTCGTTTTTTTTTTTTTTTTGAGAAGCTTATGCTCCTCCCTCCTTTTCTGCTCATAATGCGCCTCTTGATAGGCTTGCTTCTTGGCTCTCCCTATGCTCGTCGTCAAACCATGGGTTTCTTGTCCGTGCCATTTTGCAACCCAGTACCTCAAAAGCACCACTCTCGAAAGCTTGTTGAAAACGGGTCCATTGGTCTTGTATGGTCTGAGCGGGTGTTGGAGGTTTTTCCGAGAACTCGAGGGAGACGCAATTGGCATAGGATTGGCATAGGAAGAAACCGCTGTTTCTTGCGGTTGTATGCCGCTGGTCTTATTCGCTTTTTTCTGGGCCAGGCATATTCGTAGTTGTAACCTGGCTGTCACAAGATAGTGGTCCGAGTCGATGTTGGGTCCTCTGATAGTTCATACATCCAGAATATCGGATGCGTGCCTTCCATCAAACGCATTCATTCATTCATTCTGGTCGACGGTTGATTGATTCGCAGATCGCCAAGTCCTGTTGTAGATGTTGAGATTTGGGAAGCGCATGCTAGCACCTAGACGATTTCGCCACGTGGCGAAGTCTATTAGCCTAAATCCAGTTTCGGATCTAGTGTTGTGTAGGCTATGCTTGCCAATTACCCTATCAAAGGTATCTCCCAGTACGATTTCAACATCGTAATTGGGACATTGGGCATAAGTCCTATCTAGGAGATCATTTAGGTCGTCTTTTGAAGCGTCATCCTTGTCCTTGGCAAATTTAGCCGTGATGCAGATTGTTATGAGGCGTTAGCTTACATACCGGAAGCTAAAGACTTTTTGCCTAAGTCTACCTCTAATAACAAATCCGCATCCGCATAAGCGGTGTCTTCTCTCCCTGTAGCAGTGGTCGTAATAGATGTCACAGTTTCTCATCCGCTTTTTGCCCGGTCCAGCCCATCGCACTTCTTATAGCATAGGGCCTCTAGGGCGTCCGCATGTTCTTCGGCTGTACATGGTCTATTGGGAACCTAACATTTCACGTACAAAGCCAATTGTAATTTTTCATTTTCCATTTGTTTTTGTATCCTGGGTCGTCGAGGCTTTTTTTCGGGTTTTCCCAGGTATGGCTTGCCGAGCCATAGCCTAATCGACACTTGTCCTCTTTTGTGGCGCAGGAAACTCGCCATTCGACCTTTTTCTGTCGTTATTTCAAATAGAAATCCCCAGGTGGCACCACGAAGACTTACTAACAGAGCTGCTAGATGTTCGGCTGCAGTGGCTTCTACTCGCTTATTTACGGGCCATCGCATG
The DNA here is from genome assembly GCA_951905685.1 of Eumerus sabulonum. Classification (NCBI taxonomy): domain Eukaryota; kingdom Metazoa; phylum Arthropoda; class Insecta; order Diptera; family Syrphidae; genus Eumerus; species Eumerus sabulonum. The sequence continues at coordinate 22,011,639 of OX645062.1, read as the reverse complement.
TCGGATACGCTACCCCTACGAGCCCTTTGTTAGTCGTTTACCACTCTTTCTGATCTACTGAATTACCCAAAGACTATAATCAGTTGAGCAGCCAGTAGGGTACCAAACTCAATGTCTACAACTAGCTAAGCACTTCTTTTACAATATATTCATAAATTCGTTCTCGGGATTTCTGTATACAAGGACTTAGAGGAACGAATTGATCGACATCCTCCCTATTCAAGTTTAAAAAAAAGTTACTCAAAGTTATGTAAGTTACCGAAGAACACAATTGTATACTCCTGTGGGTCTGAGAAAACCAGTCATCGACATTCTCTATCATACTCATTTGGTCATTATATGAACTATACATACTTGCAAGGTTTCAATCAAAGGGAAACAACTATTTTTAAGGACTCAGCGGTAGGATGCCTTTGATGTTATCCATCAAGCTCGTACAAACTCGTAATGGCATTATGTCAAATCCTCTTCACTTTCTTGTTTCAATACGACCATCCTCCTACATAATGAGTCTGAACTCCAATTTAACTCAGAACCTAATACGCTTTTTTCTCACAAACAATGCACCGAAGATGTCTGCATGATAACAGCCGGCGAGGACACAGCAATGACACAAAATCCTCGTACAAATTGCTCCCTAATACATCCAGGACATTGTTCCTCGCAGACCGCCTTCCACATGCACTTACATACATACTTCACTCCTACTCCGCCAGTCATCCAATCGATGAAAAAACATAAAAAAAAAAAAACAAAATCGTATATCCTGTCACACTGAATATCGACGATATTTGAGATACTCACTATTTCACAGGATATGAGTAATATAATGTAAGGATATTCCGATTCGATTACCTTTTGAAAAAAAAACTGTGAAATATGATTAATTCCCGATGCCATGTGTGTCCACTACCTGCAGAATGAAGGGAAACTCCACAGCAGAATCCTATATCTTGGTATCTGTGTTCATTTTCATTTGTAAAGGAAAACCAAATACAAAAGAGTCCTTAAAAAACTGTGGGCTGCTCTGGGACAACATGTGTACGTGATGTCCATCTGATAAGTTGCGGTGGAGCTCTTTGAAAATTACATATCCACCGTGGTGCCTAGACGGACCGACACACATATCATTCCCGTGTAGAATGAAAAACTTCGACATCAAGGGATGTGAGTAAGACCGTTGTTTTGGTTTTCTTTCATCTCGATACGCGTGTGAGTTGTTTTCCATTGGAGATCAGAATAAAAATTCAATTAAGAAAGTTTCGTGGCTACAAGCATAAGGGTATCTTCCACGCACATACCAACTGCACCCCCATAAGAAAATTTGACCTGGCATCCTCCACCCATTTTCTTCAAAGTGCTTTCGACGTCCTTTTTGTAATTTTAATGATATCCTCTTAGTAAAGTTCTATAATACCTAATTTTGAAGGGTGGTTGTGGTTGTGGCCGTACTTAATTTTTGATCCTTTTCTTTAGCAGATTATCTGTAATTGTTTCAGGTCCATTCTCTGCAAACTACTACTATGAGAGTAAGGAACTCTCATCGGAGTGACAGGCGGCTTGACTAGTCGTTCTGATAACTGAAAAGAAATGAGTGGAATTGGTTCATTGAACCTATCCGACGCCCAACTGCTTTCAAGAAAAGAAACATTTCTTCCCAGATACCTAATACGCACATATGTACATAGGTATGTACGTGTATACTTCCTGCAGTGATACGTATCCGATAACGTGTTTGCACATTGTTGTGAGATTAGCCCAATTTGTTTGACAACAGCTCATTAAAAACAAACACTTCAAGATATTTGACAATAATCTGTTCGAAAGAGATATCTTTGTTGATCAGGTAGACGAAGTAGCTACACCTGTAGCCACTTGAGAGTGCCTTTAGATGTCTTATTGGATGAATTTCTCAAAGAATATTCCCCATGAATGGAAGTAGTATATAAACACTTGATAGAGTTTGAAATGTTTAAATACAAGATTCACTCTAAGTGGGGAAGCCTAGTAACTACCAGAGTAGTTACCAAAGGAACCCCGCAAGGTGGGGTCCTCTCACCTCTTCTCTGGAATGTAGTTGTAAGCGAACTACTAATCAAACTGGAGAAAGAAGGCCTGGACATTGTTGCCTACGCCAATGATGTTGCCATCACAATCTCAGGTATCTACACTGAATGACCGCACTCTCATTTCTGTGCAAATGGGCGCATAGTAACGAGCTCAGGATTAACCCCCAGAAAACGGAGCTCGTGCTATTTACCAAAAAAGCACAAAATCCCGGAAAACTGCCCTATCACTCTGCTCGATACCAGGTTAGCCTACTCCCCTAATGCCCAATTCCTTGGCATTATACTCGATAGGAAATTAACTTGGAAGAGCAGTACAATTGAAAGAGCAAAAAAAGCAACAATAGCTCTCTACACATGTAAGAAAGCCCTAGGATGGGGATTCAACCCCAAGATCACCCTATGGCTCTACATCACGGTCGTTAGACCCATTCCAATGTATGGAGTGATAGTCTGGTGGACTGCACTAGACAAGACAACATACCACAAACAACTCGAGAAGGTACAAAGGATGGCATGTATGTGCATTACCGGGGCCCTCAGGTCCTTACACCACTCGATATTTTCGGTAAGCAAATTGCCACACCGACACAGCCACGTCATCGAACGTGTTTTTCACGGTGTTTCTCCTCAGCGGGGTTCTGACAAAACCCCCTGTAGTAAAATTGTCATGAAAAGCTTCTCGAAATTCGCCGTTCGGAACCGGCAATAAACTGTAGGTCCTTTTCACCTATGTGAAAATGAAATCACACACAACATGGGTGATTGAGAGAAGCTCGGCTCAGGTTCTTCATGGACTGTAACGCCAACATACATACATACAAATTGCCACACACACGGCCATAAGACTAAAAGCCAACTCGAAATGGGCGAGCTATGTCACTGGCCACTCCTCCATCCTGTAAAACAGGATAACAATTACAGAAAACCTGGACCACACAGAACCCACCATAGTCTTGGACAAAAACTTTACGATGATCTATTCGGACAAGAAGAACTGGACCCGCCAAACTCAACCGCGCAGAAATTGCGTGGATTTCTACACTGACGGGTCTAAAACCAAAGACGGGGTGGACAGTGGAGTATTCTGCAAACAACTTAAGCTATATAAAGCTCTAAAATTACCAGATCACTGCAGCGTTTTCCAGACGGAACTGTTGGCAATAAGAGAGGCTTTGTCTTGGTTGAAGTGGAACGTAATATCCGCCATGGATATTCGCATTCTCACAGACAGTCAAGCAGCCTTAAAGTCGAGAGAGTCCATGTGTACACATCAAAATCTAGTCTCAACTGTCGCAGATCTCTTAACGAGATCGCAGAACAGATCAACATACAGCTTATCTGGGTACCGGGACACAGCGACATTACAAGTAATGAAAAAGCCGACACACTCGCCAAACAAGAAACGACGCTACAATCAATCGTGGCCTGTGAGGGAGTATCCCTTACAACCATTAAACATAATCTGACCGATCTGACATAGGGACATACCTGCGTCATCACCAGGCAAATCTGACTTCGGCTTGACAGTCAACGCACAAGGAGTATAATCTCCCTAAAAAGAACTGACATCTACAAAGTTATCGGTGTCATCACAGGACACTGCCTCATTGGCAGTCACGCACAAAAACTAGGAATAGTTCCGAATGATTTCTGCAGAAGCTGTCAGGACGAGGAGGAGGTCGAATACATTCACCACCTTCTCTGTGCCTGTCCAGCTCGTTGCAATATCAGGAAACGTTACCTAGGCTCTTACTTCCTTAACGGTATGACAGTTGTTCAGAAAATAGGGATACTTGATCTTCTTAACTTATTAAGAAGCCAAAATGGTTCCACGAATAGGGGGGTAAAACCCCCTCGTAGCTGCACAACGGGCCTCCCTGGCCTATGTGCATTCTTCTCAATTCTGGGAAGGCTACGACCCTACCTACCAACCTACCTACTATAATAGACGTTATAAGTTATAAGACATTACAAGTAGTACCTAAACTGCAGAAAGCTGTGGTTTTCAGTATGATCTATCAAATGTATATTGTAAACGGAGCAAAGAAATGTATTGCGTTTAACATGGCAAACGCCAGCTTTGATCTCTGTCCCTGCTCAATCCAAGTTGCCACACACCCTCCGCGTGTCCTCCCCTGGATAGCTGCCCTGGAACCCGCCAGGTAGTAAACCAATGTGAGCATCGACCCGACCCCCTGGAGAAAAAAGAACCTGGCCCTACAAGACGGGGATTGTGCATAGGGGTAACATCCTTATCACGGAAAAAATGAATTGTTCCGAAACAACCACAAGCCTCGGATACGGACGGATACAAAGATACAAGGCTGACCACCCCCGCAAACGACTAAACGACATAAGAGTCTGCACTTGGAATGTGAGGTCCCTTAACAGAATAGGTGCAGACTGGGGTTTTTTTATGGTTGCGACAAAGGATCTTCTAAAGATACCAGTAACCCGGGTTTCCAGTATGCACGATTCGCAAACCCAACAGTTCGTTGTTTTAGGATGCGCCTACGTACTAAAGCACACCCTGCACACTTCAACCACTCTCTCCGCGGGACTACCGTCAAGTATTACCTCACGGGGCTGGTTAGCATTTTATGCTCTTCTTCCTCTGCTCGCTAGTTCGACATTGGATCCTGCGTTTGTTGTCCTTTGTTGTAAGAGATCTATCGTATGAGTTTGGTTTTCACTCTCTCTGACTCTCTCCAACCGTCGTAGTTCCTTCATAATTGTTACTATTACCTGTTCCACCACATCCCATGCTGCGCTCGATGCTAACAAGTGGTTTATTATGTTCCCGGGTTGGTGCTTCTCCAATTCTTTCTTCTATTTCTCTGCGCTCTGCACTAAAGTGTGGGCACTGAAAAAATACGTGCTCCACGTCTGCTCTTTCCTCTCCGCAGTTTAAACAGAGGGGAGAATCCTTTAAACCAACCCTGTTTAGGTACCCTTGGAAACAGCCATGTCCTGATAGAAGCTGGCATAAATAGAAATCCACTTCCCCGTAGTCACGTTCCATCCATTTGCGAATATCGGGTATAAGCCGATAGGTCCATCTTCCCTTTGTGGACTCGTTCCATCTTTTCTGCCATGTTCTAATGCTTCGCAGCTTTTCCTCTAACTTTATATATTTTGCTGAGACTCTGGGATCCCGAATTTTGGCGTCGTAGGTTCTCTGTAGCTCGCTGGCCAATATATCTGCTGGTAGCATTCCTACAATGACTCGTATAGCGTCATCGGATGTTGTTCGATATGCAGAGCAACCCCTCAGTGCACAAAGTCGGTTGCCGCAGTTAATCTTTTTAGCATTTGACTTCATTTTCACAGCTTTGGCCCATATTGGTGCTACATACATTAAGATTGATTGCACTACCCTTGACAGAACTAGTCTTGTTTGTTGTCTGGGCCCTCCAATATTCATCATTATCCTGGATAGGGCAGCACGCACCTTTGCAGCTTTGTCACACATTCCTTCAAGGTGTTCCCTGTAGGTGAGCCTTGCGTCGATCATCACACCTAGATATCTGATGACCCGCTTCGATAATATGTTATGATCACCTACCCTGATTGTGAATGTCTCTCTTTCTTTGCGACTACTTATTAGTACTACTTCTGTTTTCTGTTCTGCGAGCTCTAGTCCAGCTGCTGCCATCCACCGCCTCACTTCTTGGATATATTCATTAAAGATGTCCTCGATTTCTTCCAGGTGCTTCGCTGCCACAACAATTGCTAGATCATCAGCAAAGCCTATGAATTTTGCCTCATTTGGGATTTGAATCCTTAGGATCTCATCATACATGATGTTCCATAGGAGGGGTCCTAATACCGATCCTTGTGGGACTCCGCCAGGTATATGATACTGCTTTACTCCATCATCGGCGTCGTAGAGCAGCAACCGATTCTCGAAGTAGCTTATCGTAATTTTTATAAGAGGCCACGGCACCATCCTTGCTCTAAGAGAGTGCACTATCAGCCTCCAGTTGGCGGAGTTGCACGCATTCTTAACGTCCAATGCTACCCCGGCACCATATTTTTTTGCACCTCCTCTCCATCTTCTGCCCTAAATAGCTTCGTCTAGGATCGCAGTTGCCCTCCGAATAGCATCTATTGTAGAGCGAGCCTTTCTAAATCCATACTGCTGGTACGAGAGTCCACCGAGTAGGTGGGAAACAGTATTTGTCCAGGCCATTCCCAAAAAGGGCGAATCTTCTTCTCTCTCCAATTGCCGACCCTTTGCACTAACATCCCTTCTTTCCAAGGTCATGAAAATTGATAAATCGTCAGCTAATGAAATATCTCGAGTCGCAGAAATTCCTCAATGACCGGTAGTACGGTTTCCGCAGCAAGAGATCTCCTGGTGACTTGATGGTATATCTCACCGAGGAGTGGAATCGTTCATAGTTGCACTTGATATTTCGAAAGCATTTGACAAAGTTTGGCATGAAGCTCTTTTGTCGAAAATGCGTGCATCCAGGATCGAGGACTGTTTTCTTCTATGGATTAGAAACCACCTTTCGAATGGTTCAGTTCAAGTTATCTTGGACGGATTCAAGTCCGATACTCACTTTGTAAACGCTGGTGTTCCCCAGGGCTCCATTTTTACACTCCGATACTCTTTCTAATTTTTATAAATAATATCTTGTCTGTTACTTCTAATCCAAATCCCCCTTTCGCTGACGACAGTCTTCTTACGACCCTGCACTTCGGATGTAGATTGTGAGCGACAGCATATGTTAAGCTCATTAAATCCTGATATCGACAGCATCATCCAATGGGGTGAAAACAATAGAGTGAAATTGAATGCAGCTAAAACACAATGCTGTCTTCTGTCATCCGTTATCCATGAATGGCACTTGGATCTCTGAAACCGACAAGCTTCTTATCCTGGGTATGAGCATCAGTGACAACCTTTTCTTGGAGCCATCACATATTTAGCGTCGCCAGGAATGCCGCGAAATGCCAAGGTTTCCTATACAGATGCAAGAAATTCTTCGCACCCACTGATCTGGCTACAATTTATGAGGCGTGCATTCGCCTTAAGTCGGAGTTCAACGTTCATGTCTAGTCTGGCGTATCCAAGATCTCACTGCGCTCACTGGATAGAATACAAAACTAAAAGGTGATTCCAGCATCACAAATTCATTACACTCGCTGGATGACAAATATCGCTTATGAGGATGCGTATTCGTTATTCGAGGAAGACTCCGACCAAAAGCCTTAAGCTTTCGGGGTGTAATCGAACGCCTCATAACAATCCGCGTCAAAGCTAATTTTGGAGACATTAGTTTGATATGCGCTACGCCCCAGCCGAGGAAAAGGACGATCGACTTAAAGACGACTTCTACGATCTACTAGACAGAACCTATGCCCAATGTCCCAACTACGACATCTGTGAGATTTTATTGCGAAATTGAGCAAAGATGACATATTTGAGTCGATCACGGGGAATATAGCCTACACGACACCACATCCGAAAACGAACATCGACTACTTGACTCCCTGGCGGCGCGCAATCTCCTTCTAGCTAGCATACGATTCCTGCATCTCAACATTCACAAAGGAACCTGGCGATCTCCTGATCAGTCGACCATTAATCAGATTGATCACGCTGCGATCCCCCGACATCCTTGATGTACGAACCTTCCGAGGAGCCAACATCGACTCGAATCACTACCTGGTTGTCCTGGTTGACCTTTGCCGATCGAGTTTTCCGCAACCTTTCGCAAACTCCGATGACACTGGCAGAATCCACAGAACAGCTGAAGCATTGCCAGCGCGCCATCAGAGATGCTGCCTCTGATGTGTTGGGTTTCAAGCCACCGTCAGTTAGAAACCCCTGGTTTGATGAGCAGTGCGGGCAAGCCCATGTAGCAAAGCAAAACGCATACAGCGAAGGCCTGTAGGGATGAAAACGGACAACTAGTAGTAGAGTCACAGTCGATGCTGTGCGGAGAATATGGCAAGAACACTTCCGCAGACTGTTTAACGACGATGAAAGATCTCATACGGCTGTCAGGCAGAATGATCCATTCGCAACGCACTAAGATGCAAGAGTTCGGAATCGGCATTAAACTGTAGGTCCCTTTCACCTGTGTGAAAAATAAATCACACACAACATGGGTGATTGAGAGAAGCTTGGCTCTGGTCCTTCATGGGCTGTAACGCCACCAAAGAAGAAGAAGAAGAATTTCAGAGCTCAAAACTAATAAACCGCGGGCGCAGACGGCATATCTGCCGAGCTATTTAAAGCAGCTGGAGATGACTGGTAGGGCGCATGCACCATCTCATTTGGAAGATATAGTCGGAAGAAAGCATGCCCGGCGAGTGGACTCTCCTTAACATCCCGTACAAGATCTTCTCTACCGTACTGTGTGAACGCCTGAAATCTTTTGGGGATAATCCAATAGGTTCTTATCAGTGTGATTTCAGGCCAGGTAAATCTACAATAGACCAGATATTCACACTGCGGCAGATCTTGGAGAAGACCCAAGAATACCAAATCGACATCCATCACCTTTTCGGCGATTTCAAGGCCGCGTATGACAGCGGACATAGAGACATAGAGTCCAGTTTTAACATCCCTGCCAAACTCGTCAGATTTTGCAGGATGACTATGGAGAATTCCCGCTGCTCCATTAAGGTCAGTAATGAACAAACCGAGACCTTTGATGTTAAAAAAGGTTTTAGACGAGGTGACGCGCTGTCATGTAATTTTTTCAACATCGTGCTTGAAAACATCTTACAAGACTCCAGGCCAACAGAAGAGGTACGATCTATTTCAAATCTGCACAACTGCTTGCGTATGCAGATGACATTGAAGTAATTGGACGAACACAGCGGAACGTCAATGATGCGTTCGAAAGCCATGAAGGAGGAGCGGCCAAAATCGGTCATTCGGTTAACGAGGGTAAAACGAAATATGTATATGGTGTCAACCAAAAAAAACACACAACACCTACGTCTGGGCCAAAGCGTCACATTGGCAGCTACAAGTTCGAAGAGGACTTTATCTACCTCGGCTCACTAGTGACCAGCGACAACAACACCAGCGCTGAGATCAAACGCAGAATCACTCTTGCCAACCGCTGCTTCTTTGCGCTCAAGAGGTAATTGAGAAGTAGAGCCCTCTCTCGAAAGACCAAAATTGCGCTGTACAACGGCGAAGTATACGGGCTGTACAGCGACATCGGCCTAGTACGACGTTTACGGATCCAACGTCTAAGATGGCTAGGCCATGTAGAGCGAATGGATAAGACAGCTGCGCCCCGAAGAGTCTTCGAGTCCAACCCCGAGGGACGACGCAGCAGAGGACGACCGAATCTAAAGTGGCAGATACAGGTGGACGGGGACCTTAACCAAGTGGGATTGCGTCGCTGGAAACAGATGGCAAAAGACCGCGCCAGCTGGAAGAGTTAGCTGGTTGAGGCCCAGGTTCACATCGGACCGTAGCACCACTTAAGTAAATAAGTAAGTCTCTGGGTGCGTGTAACCATACCCATATTTCTCATTTTATTTACACAGCTAGACTAAATTAACGCATTTAGGCTTCACTCTGAAACTGATGAGGCTTGCAAAAAAGATCATCTGACTCTTTTGGCTTTCTTACAAAGGGCCCGTTTGTCCCTAGACTCCTCGATGTCCTTGAGCTGGGAGGCTGCGAAGATTCTGGTCTTTAGTCGCAGCAGTTTTTTCTCATCCCTTCTTCTGGCTCGGCACTTCTCTCGCGCTGCCCTGGTTTTTCGTTGCAGCGCCTTTTGGTAAGCCTCGCCGTGCGCCGTTTTCAGTTCACACTCGCTATCATACCACGTGTTTCTTGTTGGGGGTGGTAGGTAGCCTAAGGTAAGGTATCTTCGGCTAACTTCCTGAACGGCCGAACAGCAACGCAGCCACATATTGTTGACATTTGTGCTCGACGTAGGCATACCGGAGAGCCTTTCGCTCAGTTGCTCCATGTAGACTCTGGTCGCTTCTGGTGTGCTCAGGCGTCCAATGTCAAAACTCATCATGGTGGTCTGGTGCAGCTTTCTGACATTGGACAGTCGAGCTCTGAATCTTGCTGCTACGAGGGAATGGTCCGAGTCGACGTTTGCCCCTCTGAATGTTCGCACATCCAGGATGTTTGACGAGTGTCTTGCGTCAATGAGTACATGGTCGATTTGACTAGGGGTTCGATCATCTGGAGATCGAGAGGTTACTGTGTGGATTCACCGCGTTACGAGCTGTCGCAAAGTGCGTGAGTCGGAAGCAGTTATCCGTTGTTGTATCGTGGAGACTGTGCTTTCCGATCACTCTGCCAATGGTGTTCTCCTTACCGAGTTTGGCATTGAAATCTCCGAGTACGATTTAAACATCGTATTGCTGACAAGCTCCGAAGGCGTTATCCAAGAGTTCATAGAAGTCCTTTTTTGTGTCCTTTTTAGTGGGGTCTTCAGCCTCTTCGGTAGGGGCGTGTGCACATATGAGTCTGATGTTATAAAATCTGCCTTTGATGCGGATCACAGCCGGGCGATCACTTATAAGTTTATATTCGAGGACCTTCGCACCCCAACACGTGCAATCTTTTGTGACAGCTGTAATAGATGTCGCAACCTTTTTTCTTCCAGCTTATTCCCTGGATCCCAGTAATATCCGCCTTGTGCTGCGTGAGAGTTCTTTCCTTTTTCGCGCCATGTCGTCTTCGAGAATCCGTCTGTTTATCCGAGGCATTTTGCTCTTTCATAACTTGTTTTGTTTTACATGAGCGGGCTACTGGCCCGCCGCACAACCCCCAGTCTGGTCGGCGTATTGTAGCGCCCTCTTGCCTAGGGCGATAGCTGCATACATTAGTTCACCTCTCAACGCTTGTTGTAGAGGCTATCCAGAGGGCACCGCGAGGAGGCTGCATGTCTACTTGACCCGGGCATTGAAACAGGGATCGTTGCTGGCATATCGCCAGGTTGAGAGCAATCAAGAGCCTATGCCCTCCTGGTGCTAGTAGAAAAAGCTTATTGGTTAGATCCCCGATTTAGTCATTTAAATATGTAGGTATCAGCAGACCGTAGATGTATACTGTTCCATTACTATATCCTGGACTTGATTGCGCAGGAGAATATCATGTCCTAAAATTGTGTATGTAGTCCACTTTCTAGGTCCGTATTTGAAACACTAACCGCAGAACCAAATTTTTTTCCTGATAGTACAAAAGCGAAATACATATGTATACAAGATGCACATACATACATACATAAGTACAAGATGATACTTCTCTCTGAGCTTGTTAGTTGCTATGATTGACTAGTACAAATTCGCTCAGCACGCACATACATATGTAAGTTATTAAGGATTACGAGAAGACCCGGACAAGAGAGAGACGCCCACTGGGATAAAATCCCGAAAATAGATAGGCTCTGCTCCAGCAGGTAGATCTCCAACAATCTGCCCTTAGTGACATATCCCACATTTATTGAGTTGCTATCCCCTTCGCAAATGTCGTCAGATTCAATCGTCCAATTGTAATTTCCATCGGTCCCGATCAGAAAAATGCAAAATACTCGCAATTCAAAGAACTCACTTGAAATGGCCTAAAGGCCAATTTAACAGTTCCAGCGAATGTCGCACCAGCTCAAATCTCATTTAAATAGAATGCAGCTCGACCATAATACATATTTATATTCCCCACCTTGAATCACATCCTCTGGCTCTCGAGTCATTTCCTGCGTGGACAGAAATTACATCAATTGTCAAGCGTACACTCGACGCAGGGCCAACCTCACATCGATGCATTTTAATTTAAATTCGACTCCAGCCTCTGCTTCATCTCCATCTCCGAATCCAACTCCAAAAAGACAAATCGACGCACCCAAAATGAATTGTTGTCTCTCAAGGTGTGCCATTTTTCATAATTCATCAAACAACAAAAACGAAACAAACGGGCGGACAATCCGCGCAGTCCGCCGTCGGTTTCATCGCTCAAGACATGCCACGTCGCCTCGTCCCATCAATGCGGACTGCATTCGTGAACTGTGTGGGCACTCACTGTACACGAAAGACACACACGTACATGTGTATAAGCTACAGAATGTACTCGAAATCGAACAAAAAGGAAAATCATACTCATGTATCTACGAATGCACATGGACGCACAGTTGGGCTTCAAGACAGTCCGTGATCTGTGACAATGTGAATCGGAAAATATTCCGGGCACCTCCAGAAGAGAAATCCTGATTTGTATCATCGTAAACGGTTGGATAAAAAAGCAGCTAACAGGGAAAAAACATTACTCTTTCCTTGCCCTATCACAACCAACAATAGTAGACCATAATCGAAGATTCTTATCACCATTGGATCACAAATGCTTAGTCGTCCCCCCCAATTATGAAGACAAATTTGCTGAAGACACAACACAGCACAAGGCAATGAGGGGAGACGCAACACTTGCTCTTGTTACCTAAATTCTCCAGATTTGTATACGAGTTGACACTGTTAAAGTGCATCTCGGATGGCAGATGGGCACGGCAACAATTACCATCATGTTGTTTGGTCTTTATCTTCTGCGAGGGCATATCCGTCATCTAATGAAACGGAACGAATGCTCAAGAGGTTTTATATCAACTGTGACTATGCCATCGCCAATCAGAGCCATCGCAGATCAGTAAGCGATATCAGTTCTGCACAAATTGTTAAATTATCGTCAACGGTGATCATCCATTGATATTTCGTTTTCTTATATGAGCCCTTCTATGCGGGATAGGGAAAGTCAGGGGTAATATCTGTAATATTTATATCTGAAGTTCATATAGATCATAAGATGAACTTTCCGCACAATTAAGGGGCTAGCACGAGGCACTGCGACCTTTACATATCTATTGTGCCTACAAGCCGATTAGCCGGGGAGCTTCTCTACTTCCTTAATAAAGTTGAGAATACTTCTCGTAGGAGCCGAGGTGATCCCTTCAAGAGTCATCATTTCACTGAGAACGATACGCTTCCTGAGATGGCAGCGGGCAGCACACTCACACAGTATGTGATCTGCCGTTTCTTCGTCCTCAAGACAGAGTCGGCATGATGATATCTCAGACCGCGGTGTCCCATCAAGTAGCTGACTAGTCTTCTGACATCTACTCTATTAAGTTATGATATATTTATAGAATGTTTGTTCTGCGAAGTCCTTGAACACTGTTCCAAAAGAACAGGTGTTGCGATTTTTTCCACTTGTCTAAGAAGAACTTGATCTTAGACTTGGGACCTATGTATTTTTCGCTGGAACTTTTCCTGTCGAGTTGATCGGCGATTTCATTGCCCTTAATACCTTTGCGCCCTACCACCAACCAGAGTTTGACCATGTTTCTTTTAGCGAGGTCTTATAGGGCATCATGGCATTCCTTAACGGTTTTTGAGTTACTGATGTACGAAGCAGCGCTTGGCTATCAGAGAGTATGTTGACGTTTACTCCTCTTATGCAAGAGAGTTAGGATTAGAGAGGATTAGGGGATGGAAAAAGGTTGACTGATCACTTCGGCCACTAGTGGGCCTATTTTGATATCCCCCACTTACTGTTCAAGTATGCTTATGAGTGAGCTAGCAGCAATTTCTTCTGCTTCAAGATAATACTTGCCTAAGTGACGATGACATGTACTAGCATACATATGTGCTCTGCTGTTTCTTCGTCCTCATTACACATTCTGCAAGTGTACAATGCCCATGGTTTGGAGATGTTTGTTGACTGGGCAATGTTCAGCAAGGTAGCCTGTGATTATACGATTCTCACTCCTCGAAAGCATGAGGAGTGCTACCTTCCGTTTGTGACCAGTAGTGATCAGCCGAGTTCCTTAACCAACTGTTTATGCAGCATTTGGTGGTGCTTGTGGCTATACCGCAAAAAGGCTATTGCATCATGAATGGTGATGCGGAGCCTTTCCTTGCTAGTAGGTCCGCCTTTTCGTTGCCTGTATGGCCGCTGTGTCCAGGTATCCAAATGAGGTGAACTCTGTTTGTGCTGGCCAGCTGGTGTAGTAGTTGTAGGCAGTCCCATACCAGTTTGGAGGTCATTTCATAGCTCTTTAGGGCCAGACCTCTAATGCCAGTCTCCAGACTTAGATTGACGAATATTAGGATGTCATGTAATTCGACTTGGAAGATACTAGGACTCATTCCCAGGGCCATCGCGATTTGGTCCAAAGATGCCGTCGCCAACGCCAGAACCGTATTGGAGTCATCAGTGTGCCACCTTTGTCAAAAGTGAAGGTGTGTGGTATCGGACACATTACCACACCGTGGTAATCATATTCAGCTCAGGAAGATGTTGCAAGATGGACATGTTACCCATGGGTCTACATGGCAAGCTTGTTTCCGTAATGCAACCTTTTTCATAACGCGTAAGTCCAACTAGTGCCTCTTAGGCGGCCGTGGGACAGGTTGGCATAGCGCCTGTGATGCCGAGACAAGCTAGTGTCATTATCGTTTTTTGCTCAACTTTCGTCCACCATACCATGGACGCATATGTGATGATAGGTGGTCCTATCGCGGTACATAGCCAGTGAATTACCTTAGGTTTCAGTCCACAGGTTTTAAATGCGTCGACAGACCCACAAGGCCTTGATCATTTTTATAAGTTTTAATTTATATTGGAGTTCCAGTTAAATCTGCGATCAAGCTGGATACTTAACTTCTTCTGAAAATCCTATGTTTGCGCTACTTAGAAAGACGGAACAGGGCTGTACCTTTCACCTCTTTGTAAACGGGACTAAGATTGTCTTATTTGGGTTAATCGATAAACCTCTCTGCCACACCAGTCAGAGGCAAACTGAAGAGCGAGCTGAATGCGCTCACAGGCGGCTATTTCGCAGCATATCCGATGACCTCGTAGCCACGAGTAATTAGATTGCGTAGTAGGTCGTCGATAATTATCGACCAGAAAAAGGGTGAAAGGACTCGTCCATGTGTACACCTCTTAGCCGCCGATACTGTCACCGAGACCTCTCCGGATGTGGTCGATATAATCCACCTATATAGCATCGCCCTAATTCAGTGATTAATGGAATGGTCTACACCCCTGCAGGAAAGTGCAGTGCCGATCGAGCCATAGCCAGTGTTGTCAAAAGGCCCCTCAATGTCGAGGAAGGCGCGAATTGCGATCTCCTTGTGTGTGAAACTATTTTCAGCCATTTTCAGCCACTAGGTGGTGTAGCGCATTCTCAGTAGATCGTTCTTTGCGATATGCATACTGATTGAGATGCAGTGGTATCTGATTCTCCAGGATAACTCTAATATGGAGCTCTATCCGTTTTCCATTGTTTTTAGTAGGAACGAACTTAGGCTGATAGGGCGATAGGATTTAGATTGTTCTCTTGGCTTTCCAATGAAAGGGGATGTAGCCCAGGTTGAAACAAGACTTAAAAAGAACTATCAGTGGTGATAAAATAGTGTCCAGGCCTCTCTGTAAGATAGCAGGAAAGACACCGTCTTTGCCTGGGGCCTTATAGAGTTTAAATGAGCCAATTGTCCATTTAACTCTATCGGGGCTAAAGAGTCTACCAGAGGCTATTCGTTCCACTCTCCATGCTATTTATGACGTTCGTCTGATCATCAGAAGGCAACTAATGATCCAGCGGGATCCAGGTTTTATAGTCAGCCAAGTCGGCTGACTGTTGGCCGGGTTGGCAGGTTGGTGGCCAGGTTGGCTGGCTGGAGACCAGATTGGCTATCTGATGTAGAGTTTAGCTTGCTTGGCTGGTTGATTCAAGGTTCGCTGGCTGGTGGTTAGGTTAGCTGGCCGATGTCCAGGTTGCCTAGCTGGTAGCCAGGTTGACTCGCTGGTGGCCAGGTTGGCTGAACGGTGGTCAGATTTGTTGGTTTGTGGCAAGGATGGCTAGCTGGTGGCATGACTGACTGGTTGGTGGATAGTTTGATTGACTGATGGCTAGAGTAGCTAATTGGTGACTAGGTTTTCCGGTCGGTGGCAAGATTGGCATGGTGCTTGCTAGGCTAGCTGGCTGCTATCCAGATTTCTCGCCTGGTAGCCAGGTCGGCTGGTTGGTAGCGAGGTTGGCTGGCTGGTGGCCAGACTGATTGGCTGGTGACAAGGATGACTGGCGGGTGGCATGGCCGGCTGTCTGGTGGAAAGGTTGGCTGGCTAGGGGCAAGGTTGGCTGCGAGGAGGTCAGTTTGGTTGGCTGGTGGCCAAGTTGGCCGGCACGTGGTCAGATTTACAGGCTGGTGGTAAGGGAGGCTGGCTGGTGGCAATGATAGTTGGCTGGTAGCCAGTTTGGCTGGCTCGTGGCGAACCTTGGTTGGGCAGCGCCCAGATTAGCTGACTAGTGGCCAAGTCGGCTGACTGTTGGCCGTATTGACTAACTGGTGGCCAGGTTGGCTTTCTGGAGACCAGGTTGGCTACCTGATGAAGAGTTTAGCTTGCTCGTGGTCAGGTTGGCCGTCTAATTGTCAGGTCGGCCGCCTAGCAAGAAGGTTGGCTGGCTGGTGTCCAGTTTGGCTGGCTTTTGGCCATGCTGACTGGCTAGTTGTCAGGTTTGATGGCTGGTGGCCAGGGTAGCTAGTTGGGGCGAGATGGGTCTTCTGATGTCCATGTTGGCTGGCAGGTGGCCAGGTTAGCTGGCAGGTGGCCAGGTTAGCTGGCTAGTGGCCAGGTCAGCTGGCTTGTGGTCAGGATGACTTATTAGTGGCCAGGTTAGCTGGCTGGTGACCAGATTGTCTGGGTAATAAGCAGGCTGGGTGGTTAGCAGGCTGTGTGGCTGGTGCTCGGGGTGGCTGGCTGGTGGACGGGCTAGTAGTATGGTGGCCGGGATGTCTGTCTGGTGGTTAGGGTGGCTGGCAGGTGACATCATTGACTGGCTGATGGCCAAGTGGGCCAGCTGTCGACCAGGTTGCTGGCTGGTGGCTAGATTGGCTGACTGGTGGCCGGATTGCCTGGCAGGTTGCAGGATTACCTGGCTGATGGGACAGTTTGGCTGGTGGGATGGTTTGGCTGGTGGTCACCTTAGCTGAATGTTGGGAAGGTTGGCTGGCTCGTGAAAAGGTTTCCTGGCTGTTTGCCAGGTTAGGTGTTTGTGGGCAGGTTACATGGCTAGTGGGCTATTCGGCTGGCTGCTGGACGGGTCAAGTCGGCTTGCTGGTAAGAGGGTTAGCTGGCTGGTGGGCAGGCTGGCTGGCTGGTGGCCGTGTTGTCTGGCTGGTGGTCAGGTGGGCCCGCTGGCGTCCAGGTTGGCTCGGTGGCGGCCAGGTCGGCTGGCTGCTGGACGGGTCGGCTGGCTGTTGGCCAGGTTGGCTGGCTGGAGATCAGGTTGGCTGTCTCATGAATATGTTGGTTAAGTAGTGGCTGGGCTGGCTGGCTTGTGGTCAGGTTGGCTGGATGGTGGCCTCCGTTTGCTGGTAAGAGGGTTAGGTGGCTGGTGGCCAGGTTGGCTGGATGGAGATCAGGTTGGCTGCCTCATGAATATGTTGGTTGAGTAGTGGCTGGGCTGGCTGGCTTGTGGTCAGGTTGGCTGGATGGTGGCCAGGTTGGCCGGCTCAGGGTCAAGTCGGCTTGCTGGTAAGAGGGCTGTTTACCAGGTTAATCGGCTAAGGTCAGGTTAGCTGGCTAGTGGGCAAGTCAGCTGGCTGCTAGCTGTGTTGGCTGGCTGGTGGCCAGGTTGGCTGGATTGTAGCCAGGTTGGCCGACTGATGGTCAAGTCGGCTTGCTGGTAAGAGGGTTAGGTGGCTGGTGGCCAGGTTGGCTGGATGGAGATCAGGTTGGCTGCCTCATGAATATGTTGGTTGAGTAGTGGCTGGGCTGGCTGCCTTGTGGTCAGGATGGCTGGATGGTGGCCAGGTTGGCCGGCTCAGGGTCAAGTCGGCTTGCTGGTAAGAGGGCTGTTTACCAGGTTAGTCGGCTAAGGTCAGGTTAGCTGGTTAGTGGGCAAGTCGGCTGGCTGCAAGCTGTGTTGGCTGGCTGGGGACAGGTTGGCTGGCTTGTGGTCAGCTTGGCTGGCTAGTGGCCCGGTTAGATGGCTGATGACCGGGTTGCCTGGTTGGTGGCCAGGCTGGCTGGCTGGGGGTGAGCCTGGTTTCGTATTGCACGATGCACGTTGCACTTTGTACGTCGTACGTTGCATAATGCACGTTACACGCTTCACGCTATACGTTGCAACTTTCACGTTGCTTGTAGAACGGTGCACGTTACACGTTGAAAGTCCCAAGTTGAACGCTTCGCCTTACAAGTTTCACGTCTCACGTTGCACGTTTAATGTTGCACGCCCCACGTTGCATATTGCACGTTGCACGTCACGCGCTGCTCGTCGCACGTTACACGCTCCATGTTGCACGATGCACGCTGAACCTTGTACGTCGCGCGTTGCATGCTGCACGCTGCACATTGTCCGCGGGACGTTGCAATTTGCATGTTGCTCGCTGTACGCTGCACTGTACGCTGCACGTTGCACGCTGCACGTTGCATGTTGCACGTTGCATGCTGCACGTTGCATGCCGCACGTTTCATGCTGCACGTTGCAAGCTGCATACTGCACGTTGCATATTGCACGTTGCATGTTGCATGTTGAACGTTGCATGTTGCATGTTGCGCGTTGCATGTTGCATGTCGCATGTTGCACGTTGCATGTTGCACGTTGCATGTTGCACGTTGCGTGTTGCACGTTGCATGTTGCACGTTGCATGTTGCAAGTTGCATCTTGCACGTTACATGTTGCACGTTGCATGCTGCATGTTGCATGCTACACGTTCCACACTGCACGGTGCATGTTGCACGTTGCGTGCTGCACGTTGCGTGTTGCACGATGCATGTTGCACGTTGCATGCTGCTCGTTGCATGCTGCACGTTGCATGCTGCACGTTTCATGCTGCACCTTGCATGCTGCACGTTGCATGCTGCACGTTTTATGCTGCACCTTGCATGCTGCATGTTGCATGCTACACGTTTCATACTGCACGTTGCATGTTGCACGTTGCATGTTGCACGTTGCATGTTGCACATTGCATGTTGCATTTTGCATGCTGCACGCTGCATGCTGCACGTTGCATGCTGCACGTTGCATGCTGCACCTTGCATGCTGCACGTTGCATGCTGCACGTTGCATGCTGCACGTTTCGTGCTGCATGTTGCATGCTGCACGTTGCATGCTGCACGTCGCATGCTGCACGTTACATGCTGCATGTTGCATGCTGCACGTTTCGTGCTGCACGTTGCATGCTGCACGTTGCATGCTGCACGTCGCACGCTGTCTATTGCATGTTGCGCGTTGCGTGTTGCACGCTGCAGCTGATAGGTTGCACGATTCCCGTTGCATGTGTAACTTGCTAACCGGGTCACCAACAGCCAACCTGGCCACAAAAATCTAACCTGACTGCTAACCCGCCAACCTGGCCACCACCCAGCCTTCTTTGCCATCAGCTAGCCAACCTCGCCACCAGCCAGCAAATCTGGCCACCTGCCAACCAAAACCTGCCACTGGCCAGCCGACCTGGACGCAAGATGACCAACCTGGCAACCAACCAGCCAAACCGGCAACCAGCCAGCCAACCTGGCCACCAACAGCCAACCTGGCCACCAACAGCTAACCTGTTTGCCAACAGCAAACCTGGCCACCAACAACCAACCTGGTCCCAGCAACCAACCTGATCACCAACAGCCAACCTGGAAACCAACAGCCAACCTGGCCACAAAAAACTAACCTGGCTGCTAACCAGCCAACCTGGCCACCACCCAGCCTTCTTCCCCATCAGCTAGCCAACCTCGCGACCAGCCAGCATATCTGGCCACCTGCCAACCAAATCCTGCAACTGGCCAGCCGACCAGGACGCCAGATGGCCAATCAGGCAACCAGCCGGCCAACCCGGCAACCAGCTAGCCAACCAGGCTATCAGCCAGGCAGCCTGGCCATCAGCCGGCCAACCTGGCCATCAACAGCCAACCTGGCCACCAACAGCCAACCTGGCCACCAACAGCTAACTTGTTCACCAACAGCAAACCTGGCCACCAACAACCAAGCTGGTCACCAACTGCCACCCTGGCCACTAAAACAAACCTGGCTGCTAACCAGCCAACCTGGCCACCACCCAGTCTTCTTCCCCATCAGCTAGCCAACCTCGCCACCAGCCAGCATATCTGGCCACCTGCCAACCAAATCCTGCCACTGGCCAGCCGACCAGGACGCCAGATGGCCAATCAGGCAACCAGCCAGCCAACCCGGCAACTAGTCAGCCAAACTGACTAACAGCTAGCCTGCCTTGCACCGGCCAGACTTGCACCAGCCAACCTTCGCATCACCTAGCCAATCTGGCAAGCAAACAGCCACCCTTGCCATCAGTCAACCATCCTCGCCACCAGCCAGCTAACAAGACAGACGCCTACACAGACATCCAACCACCCATCCTGGCTGCTATCTAGCCAACCTGGCTACCAACCAGCCACTGGCCACCAACCAGCCAACCTGGCCAGCAACCAACCAACCTGGCCAACAGCCAAACAACGTGGACACCACACAGCCAACATGGACGCCAGCCAGCCAACCTGGCCTCAGTCAACCGGACACCCTAGCCACCATCCACCCAACGTGGCCACTAACCAGCCAAACTGGGCAACAGCCCACCAACCTGGATATCAAATGGCTAACCTGGCCACCAGCCAGCTAACCTGACGACTATCCAACCAAACCTGGCGACCAGCCAGCTATACTTGCCACTGCCGAGCCAAACTGGCCACCATCCTGCCGACCTGGCTGCCATCTAGACAACCTGGCCACCAGCCAGCCAATCTGGACGCCAGCTGTCCATCCTGACCACCATCCAGCCAACCTGGAGACCTGCCACCCAAACTCGCCACCAGCCGCTCAAACTGACCACCAGCCAGGCAGACATGCACCGGCCAAGCTTGCGCCAGCCAGCCACCCTTGGCGCCACCCAGCCAATCTGGCCAGCAGCTAGTTATTTTCCCATCAGTCAGCTATCCTTGCCACCAGCCAGCCAGCCAAGACGCCAAGACGGACATCAAGCCAACTTCCCAGGCTGCCATCCAGCCAACCTGGCCACCAACCAGCCATCCTGAACACCATCCAGCCAACCTGGCCACCTGCAAACCAATGTGGACACCAGGCAGCCAACATGGACACCAGTGAGCCAACCTGGCCACCAACCAACCAACAAACCTGCGCACCAGCCAACCAACCAACCTGGCCACCATCCAGGCAACCTGGTCACCAGCCAGCCAATCTGGACCACAGCCGACCAACCTGGATGCCATGTGGCCAACCTGCCCACCAGCCAGCTAACCTGACGACTATTCAACCAAACCTGGCGACCAGCCAGCTACATATACTTGCCACTGCTGAGCCAAACTGGCCACCATCCTGCCGACCTGGCTGCCATCTAGACAACCTGGCCACCAGCTAGCCAACCTGGCCACCAGTTAACCGCGGCAACCTTGCCGCCAGCCAGCCATTCTGACAACCTACCTACCCACTTGGCCACCAGCGAGCCAACCTTACCACCACCCAGGTAATCTGGCCTCCAGACAGCTAACCGTCCAGTTGGTTAGAGTTAGTTAGAACCGGTTAGTTAGAATACTTCTAATAAGCAAGGTCACTGCTAATGAGCAAGATCACTGCTAATAAACAAGGTCGGTGACCTTATTAGAAAGGTCGGTGACCTTATTAAAAAGATCAGTGACCTTGTTCAAAAGGTCAGTGACCTTGTTCTAAAATGTCAGTGACCTCGTTCAAAAGGTCAGTGACCTCGTTCAAAAGGTCAGTGACCTTGTTCAAAAAGGTCTTCGAAAGGTCAGTGACCTTGTTTACTATCAGTGACCTTGCTTACCTTGCTTATTAGAAGTATTCTAACTAACCGGTTCTAACTAACTCTAACCAAGTGGACGGTTAGCTGGCTGGAGGCCAGATTGGCTGGCAAGGTTAGATGGCTAGGGGCAAGGTGGGCTGGGTGGAAGTCAGTTTGGTTGGCTGTCACGTGGTCAGATTTACTGGCTGGTGGCAAGGTTGGCTGGCTGGTGGCAATAATAGTTTGCTGGTGGCCAGTGTGGTTGACCCGTGGCCAGGCTTCGCTGGGTAGTGGCTACATTAGCTGGCTGGTGGCCAAGTCGGCTGGCTGTTGGCTGGCTGGTGGCTGGCTGGCTGGTGGCCAGGTTGGCTGGCTGGAGACCAGATTGGCTATCTGATGTGAGTTTAGCTTGCTTGTGGTCAGGTTGGCTGGCTGGTGTCCAGGTTGGCTGGCTGGTGGCTATGCTGGCTGACTGGTGGCCGGATTGCCTGGCTGGTTGCAGGGCGACCTGGCTGGTGAGATGGCCAGGTTGGCTGAATGGTGGCTGGTTGGCTGGTGCCAGCGTTGGCTGGGTCGTGGCCACGATGGCCGGCTTGTGGCCAGGTCGGCTGGGTGGTGACCAGGTTGTCTGACTGGCGAATAGGTTGGCTGTCTAGTTACCAGGCAAGCTGCACGGTGACCGAGTTAGCGGGCTGGTGGACAGTTCGACTGGCTGGCGGCCAGGTTGGCTGGCTGGTGATCAGGTTGCCTGGCTGGTGTAAAAGTTGACTGGGTGGTAGCCAGATTGGCCGAGTTGGCGGGTTGGTGGACAGGTCAGCTGACTGGCGGCCAGGTTGGCTGGCTTCTCGAAAGGCGGGATGGCTGGTGACCAGACTGTCTTGCTAGTGAATAGGTTGGACAGGTGGACAGGTCAGCTGGCTGACGGCCAGGTTGACTGGTTGATTCATTGTTCGCTGACTGGTGGTTAGGTTAGCTGGCCGATGTCCAGGTTGCCTAGCTGGTAGCCAGGTTGACTCGTTGGTGGGCAGGTTGGCTGAACGGTGGTCAGATTTGCTGGTTGGTGGCAAGGATGGCTAGCTGGTGGCATGACTGACTGGTTGGTGGATAGTTTGATTGACTGATGGCTAGAGTGGATAAATGGTGACCAGGTTTCCCGGTCGGTGGCAAGGTTGGCATGGTGCTTGCTAGGCTGGCTGGCTGCTATCCAGATTTCTTGCCTGGTAGCCAGGTCGGCTGGTTGGTAGCGAGGTTGGCTGGCTGGTGGCCAGACTGATTGGCTGGTGGCAAGGATGACTGGCTGGTGGCATGGCTGGCTGGCTGGTGGAAAGGTTGGCTGGCTAGGGGCAAGGATGGCTGCGTGGAGGTCAGTTTGGTTGGCTGGTGGTCAAGTTGGCTGGCAAGTGGTCAGATTTACAGGCTGGTGGTAAGGGTGGCTGACTGGTGGCAATGATAGTTGGCTGGCGAGGCTTGGTTGGGTAGCGCCAAGATTAGCTGACTAGTTGCCAAGTCGGCTGACTGTTGGCCGTATTGACTAACTGGTGGCCAGGTTGGCTTTCTGGAGACCAGGTTGGCTACTTGATGAAGAGTTTAGCTTGCTCGTGGTCACGTTGGCCGTCTGATTGTCAGGTCGGCCGTCTGGCAAGAAGGTTGGCTGGCTGGTGTCCAGTTTGGCTCGCTTTTGGCCATGTTGACTGGCTAGTTGTCAGGTTTGATGGCTGGTGGCCAGGGTAGCTAGTTGGGGCGAGATGGGTCTTCTGATGTCCATGTTGGCTGGCTGGTGGCCAGGTTAGCTGGCTAGTGGCCAGGTCAGCTGGCTTGTGGCCAGGATGACTTGTTAGTGGCCAGGTTAGCTGTCTGGTGACCAGATTGTCTGGGTAGTAAGCAGGCTGGGTGGTAAGCAGGCTGCGTCGCTGGTGCTCGGGGTGGCTGGCTGGTGGACGGGCTGGCCGTATGGTGGCCGGGATGTCTGTCTGGTGGTTAGGGTGGCTGGCAGGTGACATCATTGACTGGCTGATGGCCAAGTGGGCCAGCTGTCGTCCAGGTTGCTGGCTGTTTCAGACTGGCTGGCTGGTGGCTAGGTTGGTTGACTGGTGGCCGGATTGCCTGGCAGGTTGCAGGATTACCTGGCTGGTGGGACAGTTTGGCTGATGGGATGGTTTGGCTGGTGGTCACCTTGGCTGAATGGTGGGAAGGTTGGCTGGCTCGTGAAAAGGTTTCCTGGCTGTTTGCCAGGTAAGGTGTTTGTGGGCAGGTTACATGGCTAGTGGGCTATTCGGCGGGCTGCTGGACGGGTCGCTGGCTGGGGGCCAGGTTGGCTGGATGGTAGCCAGGTTGTCCGGCTGATGGTCAAGTCGGCTTGCTGGTAAAAGGGTTAGCTGGCTGGTGGCCAGGCTGGCTGGCTGGTGGCCGTGTTGTCTGGCTGGTGGTCAGGTGGGCCCGCTGGCGTCCAGGTTGGCTCAGTGGCGGCCAGGTCGGCTGGCTGCTGGACGGGTCGTCTGGCTGGCGGCCAGGTTGGCTGGCTGGAGATCGGGTTGGCTGCCTCATGAATATGTTGGTGGAGTAGTGGCTGGGCTGGCTGCCTTGTGGTCAGGTTGGCTGGATGGTGGCCTGGTTGGCAGGCTCATGGTCAAGTCGGCTTGCTGGTAAGAGGGCTGTTTACCAGGTTAGTCGGCTGAGGTCAGGTTGGCTGGCTAGTGAGCAAGTCGGCTGGCTGCTAGCTGTGTTGGCTGGCTGGAGGCAGGTTGGCTGGCTGGCTTGTGGCCAGGTTGGCTGGCTAGTGACCCGGTTAGACGGCTGATGACCGGGTTGCCTGGTTGGTGGCCAGGCTGGCTGGCTGAGGGTGAGCCTGGTTCCGTATTGTACGATGCACGTTGCACGTTGTACGTCGTGTAATGCACGTTACACGCTTCACGCTGTACGTTGCAACTTTCACCTTGCTTGTAGAACGGTGCACGTTACACGTTGCATGATGCACCTTGCACGTCGCACGTTGCACGTTGAAAGTCCCACGTTGCACGCTGCGCCTTACAGGTTTCACGTCTCACGTTGCACGTTTAATGTTGCACGACCCACGTTGCATGTTGCACGTTGCACGTCACGCGCTGCTCATCGCTCGTTACACGCTCCATGTTGCACGATGCACGCTGAACCTTGTACGTCGCGCGTTGCATGCTGCACGCTGCACATTGTCCGCGGGACGTTGCAATTTGCATGTTGCTCGCTGTACGCTGCACTGTACGCTGCACGTTGCATGCTGCACGTTGCATGCTGCACGTCGCATGCTGCACGTTGCATGCCGCACGTTTCATGCTGCACGTTGCATGCTGCATGTTGCATGCTACACGTTTCATACTGCACGTTCCATTTTGCACGTTGCATGTTGCACGTTGCATGTTGCACGTAGCAGGTTGCACGTTGCATGTTGCGCGTTGCATGTTGCACGTTTCATGCTGCACGTTGCATGTTGCACGTTGCATGCTGCACGTCGCATGCCGCATGTTTCATGCTACACGTTTCCTACTGCACGTTGCATGTTGCACGTTTTATGTTGCACGTTTCATGTCGCACGTTGCATGTTGCACGTTGCATGCGGCACGTTGCATGCTACACGTTTCATACTGCACCTTGCATGTTGCACGTTGCATGTTGCACGTTGCATGTTGCACGATGCATGTTGCACGTTGCAGGTTGCACGTTTCATGCTGCACGTTGCACGCTGCACGTTGCATGCTGCACGTTGCATGCTGCACGTTGCATGCTGCACGTTGCATGCTGCACGCTGCATGCTGCACGTTGCATGCTGCACGTTTCATGCTGCACGTTGCATGCTGCATGTTGCATGCTACACGTTTCATTCTGCACGTTGCATGTTGCCCGTTGAATGTTGCAAGTTGCATGCTGCACGTTGCATGCTGCACGTTTCAAGCTGCACGTTGCATGCTGCACGTTGTATGCTGCACGTTGCATGCTGCACGTTGCATGCTGCACGTTGCATGCTACATGTTGCATGCTGCACATTGCAAGCTGCACGTTGCATGCTGCACGTCGCACGCTGTGCATGTTGCGCGTTGCGTGTTGCACGCTGCAGCTGATAAGTTGCACGATTCCCGTTGCATGTGTAACGTGCTAACTAGGCCACCAAACAGCCAACCTGGCCACAAAAAACTAAGGGGTGGCCGTGGTGCAGTGGTTAACATCATCGACCGCCGAGCGGAAGGTCCATAGTTCAAATTCGCTTCGTAGCCAAGAAAAGGTAATTCCTATACGGACAAAAAGTATGCAACGCAGTTGTGAATGGAAAGTGACCAGACGTACTGCCTGCAGGCGTGACACTCACAGTATATGGTCAACTGAAATTCATCCTCTGCGTATGCAATATTAAAGTGCTCGAACGAATTAGTACGGACTATAACCAACCCGGAATTTGGTCGGCTCTCGTCCTATCTAGGATAACCACCCCTGAGAGTTGTGGATTAAACATCAGCGATCCAACCACTGCACTCCGTTCAGGTTGTGTGTCTATAGGCACATGACAAGAGAATATAAAATCTTGAACCTGCGCGAGTTTCTAAAACAAAAAAAAAAAAAAACACCTGGCTGCTAGCCCGCCAACCTGGCCACCACACAGCCTTCTTTGCCATGAGCTAGCTAACCTCGCCACCAGCCAGCAAATCTGGCCACCTGCCACTGTTAAGCCGACCTGGACGCCAGCTGGCCAACCTGGCAACCAACCAGCCAACCTGGCAACCAGCCAGTCAGCCTGCCATCAGCCGGCCCACCTGGCCATCAACAGCCAACCTGGTCACCAACAGCCAACCTGGCAGCCAACAGCTAACCTGTTCACCAACAGCAAACCTGGCCACCAACAACCAACCTGGTCACCAACAGCCAACCTGGCCACTAAAAACAAACCTGGCTGCTAACCAGCGAACCTGGCCTCCACCCAACCTTCTTTGCCATCAGCTAGCCAACCTCGCCACCAGCCAGCAAATCTGGCCACCTGCCAACCAAAGCCTGCCACTGGCCAGCCGACCTGGACGCCAGATGGCCAACCTGGCAACCAGCCAGCAAACCCGGCAAAGAGTCAGCCAAACTGACCATCAGCCAGCCTGCCTTGCACCGGCCAGACTTGCACCAGCCAGCCAACCTTTGCATTACCTAGCCAATCTGGCAAGCAAACAGCCACCCTTGCCATCAGTCAACCATCCTCGCCACCAGCCAGCTAGCAAGACAGACGCCTACACAAACATCCAACAACCTATCCTGGCTGCTATCTAGCCAACCTGGTTACCAACCAGCCACTGGCCACCAGCCAGCCAACCTGGCCAGCAACCAACCAACCTGGCCAACAGCCAAACAACGTGGACACCACACAGCCAACATGGACGCCAGCCAGCCAACCCGGCCTCAGTCAACCGGACACCCTAGCCACCATCCACCCAACGTGGCCACTAACCAGCCAAACTGGGCAACAGCCCACCAACCAGGATATCAAATGGCCAACCTGGTCACCAGCCAGCTAACCTGACGACTTTCCAGATAAACCAGGCGACCAGCCAGCTACACTTGCCACTACCGAGCCAAGCTGGCCACCATCCTGCCGACCTGGCTGCCATCTAAACAACCTGGCCACCAGCCAGCCAATCTGGACGCCAGCTGTCCGTTATGACCACCATCCAGCCAACCTGGAGACCTGCTACCCAAACTCGCCACCAGCCGCTCAAACTGACCACCAGCCAGGCAGACTTGCACCGGCCGGGCTTGCGCCAGCCAGCCACGCTTGGCGCCACCCAGCCAATCTGGCCAGCAGATAGCTATTTACCAATCAGTCAACCATCCGTGCCACCAGCCAGCCAGCCTAGACGCCAAGACGGACATCAAGCCAACTTCCCTGGCTGCCATCCAGCCAACCTGGCCACCAACCAGTCATCCTGAACTCCATCCAGCCAACCTGGCCACCTGCCAACCAATGTGGACACCAGATAGCCAGCATGGACACCAGTAAGCCAACCTGGCCACCAGCCAACCAACAAACCTGCGCACCAGCCAACCAACCAGCCTGGCCACCATCCAGGCAACCTGGTCACCAGCCAGCCAATCTGGACCATAGCCGACCAACCTGGATGCCAGGTGGCCAACCTGCCCACCAGCCAGTTAACATGGGGTCTATCCAACCTGGCCACCAGCCAGCCAAACAGGCCACCAGCCATTATTCTTGCCACGAGCCATTCAACCTTGCCACCAGTCAGCCGAACTGACCACCTGCCAGCCAATCTGGCCACCAGCCAGCTAACCTGACGACTATTCAACCAAACCTGGCGACCAGCCAGCTATACTTGCCACTGCTGAGCCAAACTAGCCACCATCCTACCGACCTGGCTGCCATCTAGACAACTTGGCCACCAGCCAGCCAACCTGGCCACCAGCTGACCGACCTAGCCAACAGCCGGTTAGTTAGAATACTTCTAATAAGCAAGGTTACTGCTAGTAAGCAAAGTCACTGATAGTAAACAAGGTCACTGACCTTTCGGAGGGTCACTGACCTTTTGAACAAGGTCACTGACCTTTTTGAACAAGGTCACTGACCTTTTTGAACAAGGTCACTGACCTTTTGAACGATGTCACTGACCTTTTGAACAAGGTCACTGACCTTTTTGAACAAGGTCACTGACCTTTTTAAACAGGGTCACTGACCTTTTTGAACAAAGTCACTGACCTTTTTGAATAAGGTCACTGACCTTTTTGAACAAGGTCACAGACCTTTTGAACGAGGTCACTGGCATTTTGAACAAGGTCACTACCTTTTTGAGCAAAGTCAGTGACCTTTTTGAACAAAGTCAATGACCTTTTGAACAAGGTCACTGACCTTTTGAACAAGGTCACTGATCTTTTTGATCAAGGTCACTGACCTTTTTGAACAAGGTCACTGAACTTTTTGAACAGGGTCACTGACCTTTTTGAACAAGGTCACTGACCCTTTGAACAAGGTCACTGACCTTTTTGAACAAGGTCACTGACATTTTTGAACAAGGTCACTGACCTTTTTGAACAAGGTCACTTACCTTTTTGAACAAGGTCACTGACGAACGAGGAACGAACTTAGGCTTATAGGGCGATAGGATTTAGATTGTTCTCTTGGCTTTCCAATGAAAGGGGAAGTAGCCCAGGTTGAAACAATACCTAAAAAGAACTATCAGTGGTGATAAAATAGTGTCCAGGCCTCTCTGTAAGATAGCAGGAAAGACACCGTCTTTGCCTTGGGCCTTATAGGGCTTAAATGAGCCAATTGTCCATTTAACTCTATCGGGGCTAAAGAGTCTACCAGAGAGGCTATTCGTTCCACTCTCCATGCTATTTATGACGTTCGTCTGATCATCAGAAGGCAACTAACGATCCAGCGGGATCCAGGTTTTATATTAAATTTCCTGGGTTTGACAAAGCCCTAGAGGTGTACTGAAATCTCATGCAATCATGCTATATGTCACTATGAAGAAATAATATAAGGCGTTAAAAATGATCTTGAGCACTTCTCTCTACTTCGTCCTGCCGTAGCCTCAAACGGACTATCGCAATGCACAAACATCGCTCATTCCAGTTATCTACCGAAACCATCATGTAAGGGACTAGGATTTGGGGCTTGGTATGTTCACCCTTTGTCTATCTAGCACAAAGCGACTACAGTCAAAAACTGCATGCTCTGCGTCCTCTTCAAAATTTGGACATAGTCGACACAGCAGCGGCCTATAATGTCCATATCTATGAAGATACTTTCGACGGTTACCGCGTCCAGCCAGAAACTGCGAGAGGTGGTAATTACAGTCTGCTGCCATTCTTGATGTCAGGAATGAGCCTATCCGTCCACCTCCCCTTTGTGGAGGCATCCCATTTGGATTTCCACATTGGTAAAGATGTTGCCCGTTCTTCAACTCTTATAAGCTTGGCCTCCTGCCGGTCAGACGATTGCCTGCCTGGGTGGCATTCCTGCTATGACGAACTCTGCGTCACCTCAGATGGTCCTGAATCCGCTGATTGTCCTTATTACACAGAGTCTATAGACTGATGTCATCATCCATTTCAGTTATCTTACTGCGAGTGCTCCAGTTCAAATTTGGGCAGCGTACAGTAGGACTGAACTGACTACTGGTGAGAGTAGGACTCTGCATGCATATCCGGGCCCGCCAGTTTTCTGGGGCATACGTGAGACTGCTATTTGAGTATGTGATGCCTTCTCGCTGGCGTACCTTATGTATTCCCTAAAAGAGAGCCTGTTGTCCAGCATCTAGGGGTTATACTTCACCGGATCCTTAGACCTAATCGTCTGATCTGCGACTAAGAAACTCGCATATTCTACCTTCTTGCGGCTGGTTATGAGCAAAGTACTACGTTTTGTTGGGTCGCTAGTTCCCGGCCGGCATTTACAAGCCAATCATTCACTTTGGAGATAGATGTGTTCGTAGCTGTGTCCGCTTCCTCTATGTGTTTGGCCACTGTGACAATAGCAATGTCGTCAGCAAAACCGGTGATTCGCACTCTTTTGGAAAGCGCTAATCGTAAAACGCCTTCGTACATAATATTCCACAGTAGAGGTCCGAGGATTGATCCCTTTGGAACTCCCGCCGTTATACTGTAGAACTTGCTGCCTTTTTCGGTGTACTCGTAGTACATAAGCCTCCTATTGTTGAAATAGTATATGACTATCTTCGGAAAATACTTCTGGTGGAAACCGCAAAAGGAAGTTAAGGAGAGCACCGTGGCGCAGTGGGTAGTGTGTTAGCCTCTGACGCCGATGACATGGGATCGAATCCCGACACAGCCATGTCATCGAACGTGTTTTTCACGGTGATTCTCCTCAGCGGGGTACTGACAAAACCCCCTGTAGTAAAATTGTCATGAAAAGCTCCTCGAAATTTGCCGTTCGGAACCGGCAATAAACTGTAGGTCCCTTTCACCTATGGGAAAATTAAATCACACACAACATGGGTGATTGAGAGAAGCTCGGCTC
The DNA here is from genome assembly GCA_951905685.1 of Eumerus sabulonum. NCBI lineage: Eukaryota > Metazoa > Arthropoda > Insecta > Diptera > Syrphidae > Eumerus > Eumerus sabulonum. The sequence continues at coordinate 21,980,811 of OX645062.1, read as the reverse complement.
AGGTCCTTCATGGACTGTAACGCCAACATACACACATCTTCGGAAAATAGTAGGGGGAGGGGACCCATGTGGTTCCATTATCGGTCGCTGTCTCACTAGCAGTTACGCACAAAACCTAGGGCAAGTTCCGAATGACTTCTGCAGAAACTGCTTAGACGAAGAAGAAGTCGAATCTGTTCATCACCTACTCTGCGCCTGTTCGGCTCTCTTCTCAATCAGGAAATGCTACCTAGGATTCTTCTTCCTTAACGACCTGACTGATGTTCTGCGAGTAAGGATAAGTGACCTTCTTACCTATTTAAGATGTACTAAGTAGTTCCACGGATATGGGGCCGACCCCCCTCGTAGCAACACAAGGGGCCTCTCTGGCCTCCTAATCTATATTTGAATTTTTTCACTTTTAGTTTACACTTTTAACGCTACACTAAACTCTGAACCACTATCATCTTAAACCCATAGGGTCTACCCTCTGTTACCTCTCTAACACCAAGCATAATGGACTCGTGTTCACTGAACCTTCATCATTTCCATCAAATTGATCTGCTCCCAGAGAAAGTTGAGAACCTCCATGTGTTCACCATCAAGTGACTACGGACTACCGACTTCTTCTCCATAGAGTTCCATGGACGATAACGATACCCTATCAATTGGCCAACATCTAAGTAAAGCGGTCGCCAAAATACCTTAATGCAATTGGAAACATCTAGATCGTGATTGTTGGCAGTATGAGTGTGCGCTATGAAGACAATCACGGTATTTTCAAGCGACTACGATGACGATGACGACGACTACGACTCTTCAACGATGAAGATGACGGTGACGACAATGAGTTCTTTTCCGATGATGAGCAGATAACGACTAGAAAACGTTATGTTCATTATAGAATGCCGCGCAGCAGCGATTGCGACTAGCTTCGACGAAGAGATACTTACATACATAGATACACGATGAACTTTCTGTGTGACGGTAGTTTCACTGTCCAGTGGCTCGCGAACGACAGCAGCAAAGATCTGCTGCCGAAGAACATGGCAGTGGCTCCGGTAATAGAAGTAATTACGGGCTCATTGCGTGCCCACTTCACTTGATCGGTATCAGATGAAATCTTACGGTGGTGTGCACTTCCACTCACTATGTTTCTTTAGTATTGTACCTCTAAGCTGTGAACCTAAGGCGGTGAACGCGCGGTTCCCTATACTTTATCCGTTAATATCGATACAGAAGCGAGAGCACTTCTCGCGGATTGCGGATTGCCTGTCATCGGGGTTGAGATACCTACATATGCAGGTAGAAGGAGTCTTAATATTTCGGAATTGTGATCTGATGATGGTTTGAATTAATTCTTTGGGCCAGGATGTAATTGGAAATTTGTTGTTTGATATGGGGATGATTGAAAATGGAACAAGTGCTAGCACCTGATGAAAGACACTGTTATGCTGCATATTGAACTAACCTCTTCCAGTACCACTCAGGTGTTGGTATATTTGTGAAACACTTGTCAACTTTTTGACTTGTATTTTAGATGCTCCACCTGAAATGTTGAAATGTGGGATTCGAGTCGAAGCCTTTCCAAACCAGAACTGTGATATCCATTCGCCTCACATAATCTAGCCATCTTAGGCGCTGAATTGCCAGAGGCTCTCTGCACAAACAGGTCCAGTATCGAACATGGTATTTTTCTCTCCAAGTGACCAAGAACTTACTCACCTATTTTGGATAAGACCCAATAAATGCGCACTGAAGGTTTACCTCATGATTATGTCGACGACACAGTGTAGGCTGATGGTAAAGAAAAAGAAGAGGACGGAGTGCAGCTGGTTATTTCTTTGGAAATAGTATTGGCCCTTAGATAGATAGATAGGGCTTGGGGGGTGGGACAGAGTCGCCTGATCACTGCGGCCACGATTGGGCCTATTTGATGTCCCCCACTTACAGTTCACTCAGAAATCCTGAGTCCGTAATAAAACTTAGTATGCTTTTGAGTGAGCTGGCAGCAATTTCTTCTGCTTCAAGATAATGCTTGCCTAGGTGACGAAGACGTGTACTGACCAGGCAGTTACAGTGGCATAATATGTGCTCTGCTGTTTCTTCGTCTTCATTACACATACGGCAAGTGTCATCTTGTATGATGCCCATTGTTTTGAGGTGTTTATTAACTGGGCAGTGTCCAGTAAGGAAACCTGTGATTAAACGAATCTGACTCCTCGAAAGCATGAGAAGCTGTTTCGTTCTTTTGAGGGATGTAGTTGGGAGGAACAGCTTGGCTTGTCTGCTACCTTTCGTTTGTGACCAGTAGTGATCCGTCGTGTTCCTTAACCAATTTTTTATGCAGCATTTGGTGGTGCTAGTGGGTATGCCGCAGAAAGGCCGTGGCATCATAAATGGTGATGCAGAGCCTTTCCTTGCTAGTAGGTCCGCCTTTTCGTTGCCTGTATGGCCGCTGTGTCCAGGTATCCAAATGAGATGAGCTCTGTTTGTACTGGCCAGCTGGTGAAGTAGCTGTAGGCAGTCCCATACCAGCTTGGAGGTTATTTCAAAGCTCTTTAGGGCTTGAAGTGCAGCCTTGCTGTCAGAGAGAATGTAAATGTTTTTGTTAAGTATATTTCTGTTTATACTTTCTCTGAGGCAGAGTTCTATAGCAAATATCTCTGCTTGAAAAACGGAGTTATAACTGTCCATGCTGACGTAAATGCATGTGCCTGTATTTGCTCCGTATACTCCAGCCCCAACGCCTTCGTCCGTTTTGGAGCCATCTGTGTACCACACGTAGGATTCACGGTTGAAGGAGGGTCTATCCTGTTCCCAGTTTTGTCGGTTAGGGAATGTGACCTTGTAGTTTTGGCTGAAGTTATATCTGGGGAGACAGTTGTCTGTAAGAGATATCTTTAGGATTTCATGCCTGTTTATTTGTGTAAGGATGTCAGGGTGAAAGAGCCTACGGTTAGAGTCATCCTCCATGATCTCATGGCCCCAGTGATACAGATGCAAGCTAGTCTTTGCAATTTGTTGAGCTTGGCTTGCACTGATACTTGTTTTGTTTTGTGCCACCAGACGGGCGCAGCATATGTAAGGATTGGTCTGGTGATTGCTGTATATAGCTAGCGGGACATTTTGGGGTTTGTGCCCCAGTATTTGCCAGTGAGACTTTTGCTGGTCCATAAGGAGATCCTGGCTTTCTCAATGGTCTTTGTAATGTGAGAGTTCCAAGTGAGCTTTTCGTCTAGAGTTATCCCTAGATATTTGACTTCTTTTGAGAACTCTATCTCTTCACCAAAGAGGGTAGGCTTAGTAAGTTTGTGCCTGTTCCTTCTTTTGGTGAAGGCGACTATGGTGCTTTTTCTAGGATTTACATTTAGTGCAACCTTTATGCACCAGTTAGCAACAAGGCTTAGTGCCCGTTGGAGGAGTTCCGAGACTGTGTCTTCGAATTTGCCTCTGATCAGGATCACTATGTCGTCAGCGTAGCCTTGGACATAGAAGCCATTGTTGCTGAGTATGCTTATCAGTTCGTTGACCACGATGGATCACATGGAGTGGTGAGAGAACCCCGCCTTGAGGGCATCCTTTCGCGGCGTTAACGCTGATTTTGTCATTGCCTAGCGAGGTGTTTATTTTCCTGTTGCTAAGCATATGTTGGATCCAATTGCATGTGGTGTTGTCCACCCCTGTGCTGAGGATGCAACGTTTTATTTGGGTGTATTCGGTGTTATCGAAAGCACCCTCGATATCGAGAAAGCAACCTATCGCAATTTCTTTGTCGCTCAGGGATTTATTAATCCGGGCCGTTAGTTCCTGAAGAGCATGCGTGGTCGATTTCCCAGGCTGGTAGGCTTATTGGTTCTTGTGAAGTGGTAATCTTCTCAGTGCACCGTCCCTGATATGCCTATCCAGGATTTTTTCCATTGTTTTTTGGAAAAAAGAGGTAAGGCTTATCGGTCTGTAGGACTTAGGCAGGTCTGTGGGTCTACGGCCTACTTTGGGAATGAATTTTACCTTTACCTCTGTCCAGCTTGTTGGTATGTGTCCCCATGCATAGCTGGTTCTAAAGATGTTAATGAGCATGGGGCTAATTTGCGCACTCCCCTTCTGAAGAAGGGCTGGGAAGATGCCATCCTCCCCCGGGGATTTGTATGGGTCAAAAGAATTGATGGCCCATTTTATGCTTCCCTCGTGAAATATCGTTCGTGCTCTCTTCCAATCCTCCCTGTTTGGTCTAGCTGCCCTGATCTGCGGAGGTATGTTAGAGAGATCAGACGGAATGATGTTAGAGTCCGGGAAGTGCGTGCTGGTCAGAATTTTGAGTACTTCCGTACCATTTTCCGCGTAGGTGCCATCTACTCTCCTCAACAAACCAATTTGGTTAGTGTGCTCTTTAGCGAGAACTCTGTGGATGCGAGCGCTGCTCTGAATGTCTGAAAGACTGCTGCAGAACTTTTTCCATGAATCTCTTTTGGCTCTTCTAATCTCTTGGTTGTAGTTGGTGAGTGAGGCACGATACTGCGTCGTCACCAGTCCGTTTAGCTCTGTTAGACAGTTTTCTGGTCAGTGCTCTTAGCTTGGCCAGATTGTTGTTCCACCACGGAGTGGTACGGTTGCCTGGCTTAACTTTCTCTGGGTAAGCGTTGTGAAAAGCAGATAAGATGGTAGCATTGAGGCTGTCGCAGCTGAGTTCGAGGCTGTCTATGTCTCTGATGCTGTTTGGACAGTTTCCGATCTTTTGTGCGATTTCTAGGCTATAAGTGTCCCAGTCTGTCGCTCTCGGTTGTCTATATGTTCTAGTAATTCTATCTCCCGCTTTTATGTCAAAACAGATCTGTCGATGGTCTGACATCAATGTTTCTGTTGAGACATGCCAGTTTTGAATCGAGTTACCTATGAACGGGGTAGTTAGGGTGAGGTCTAATACCTCTTCTCTAATTCTATTCATAAAGGTGGGATTATTTCCACGGTTTATGATATTGAGGTTGTTCCTAAATATTGGCCTTTAGTGTGGAAGTATTGATAGAACATGAAAAGGCAAGAGAGCATGAAACTCTAATTTAGAACATCTTATACGGCTTTATGAAGCTAGTCGGGCAGTCCCCCCACCACCTTCCTTTTTCGGCGGATGTTGACATTCATTACGCCAAATTGAATGAGTGCTAGCACTACTGACAGTCACGGTAGCAATAGAGACGGAGCTACTAGTGAAGGCCAATAAACGATGGTATCAATTAGATACATGCGCACCGGCAAAATCATCCTGGCCCGTCTATGATCTAAGAAAAGGTAAGAAAAGGACAGAAAGTCTGCTAAAGTTCAGTCATGGGAATATTCGACTCACTGAGCAGTGCATGTTATCTTGCCATGCAGTCACACTAGGCCAGCTCCACAATGACTTCTGTAGAAGCTGCAGGGACGAAGAGAAAATTGAGTCCATTCGTTACCTGTGTGAATGCCCAGCACTAGCCAAAAAAAGCAACACATTCCTTGGAAGTCACTTCCTTTCGGGACTAGAGGAGGTAAGTAACATTGGACTCAACAGAAAACTAGGATTCTTATCCTCGTCTAGGTGGTTCAGCTCAATGGAAAATGTTTACGTTTCTACGGGTTAAAAGCTAAATGGGTACAATGCACTCTTCGTAGTCTAAGTGAGCCTTGACCTTCCGTCAGCAGGGCGCCCACTTACCTAACCAAACCTAACCTAGCACTACTGATACATAGCGGGTCGTGAGTGTTGATTTTTGTTGGTGAAGCAAAACTTACTACTGTAAGGACATACATACATACACCTACTGACTTTACATTGCCAACGAGGGATCTCCACTTCACGGCTTTGCTTAGTTGGTGTTGCGTCCGTTAATGGGGAAATTCTGCATACAGTTCTGCAACATTCGTGGGTTAAGAAAGAATTTCTTAGCCACGTATGCCCATGTCACTCTCCACAAGCCGGCTGTTTTGGTATTTTGTAAAACACAGATTGATGAAAAGCCTGATCCTTCGGATTTTAGTCCAAGCCCAAACCTGGACAGAGACGTCACGTTCGATGCATCTGACACACTGTCCGGCTCCATCCAAAGAATTGTTTCCCTATTTCCTCGCACTGAAATCGTTACAGCGGCTGAATTCAATGTTCACAATTCTCAGTGACCTCAACATTCGGGACAGACAACACCCGAAGGAAGGTATGTATGTCCAAATGTCCGCTGAGTTGTACCAAATAACTCCGCTTGTGAATAAGCCATCCTGTGTCCCGTATGCTGCCATTCATACCGCCAACACCCTGGACTTGTTTTTTACCTCTCAACCAGCTAAACACACCTTGGACGTATTATCTCGTCTAGGCTCGTCTTATCACTGTGTTATATCAGCTTAATTCCCATATTCCCATATTAAAGAAAAAGCCCCCAAAAGAATTTGGGATATAAGAAAGCTAATTGGTGCGGCCTTAACAACTTCATAAGGAGCTTTAGCTGGGCGTTGTGCTTCCTCGACAACGACGTGGACGCCACAGCTGATACGATCACAAGCATTCTTCTTCTTCTTTATGGGCGCTACAGTTCGGGGTGAACCTGGGCCTCAACCAACATACCCCTCCAACTAGCACAATCTTTTGCTAGCCTTTTCCATTGCCGCACATCCAGTTGGCTGAGGTCCCCTTCCACCTGCGTGCCCCATCTTAAGTGCGGCCGTCCTCCGCTTCTTCGTCCCTCGGGGTTGGATTCAAAGATTCTCCGGGCTGGAGCTGTGGTTTCCATTCGCTCTACATGGCCAAGCCATCTTAGGCGTTGAATCCGTGACGCCTGGTTAATCGAAAGACCCGAAAGACTTCGAAAGGATTGAAGCAGAAGTGGCTAATTCTGCTTCAACCTTTCGAACGCATCACTGACCCTTTCATCTATGGAAAAATTAAATAGCACACAACACGGATGATTGAGAGAAGCCTGGCTCTCGTCCTTCACAGGCTGTAACGCCACCAAAGAATATAAAGTATCTTGTAATAGGCCACTTTAAACCTTGGGAAAATTGCCAAAGATGGTCCTATAAGGTCCTCTAAAGTAGCTTTCATAGTTCGCACAGGTTCAAGAGTCATGTTCCTATGATGTTTGTCACACAACCTGGACGGAGTGCAGATGGTTTGGGTCGCAGATGTTCGTTTGAGTGTAGTGCCTTCATCAGTATTTTTGATCACATCCCATTCACAGCGACGAAGATCGCAGAGAATTCTGTCCCCCTGACCTCGACGAAGTTAAGATTGCCATATCGAAGCTCAAGTCGAATAAAGCTGCTGGCGCAGACGGACTGTCTGCTGAGCTCTTCAAGGCAGCTGGGGATGACCTGGTTGAGAGCATGCACCAGCTCATCCGTAAGATATGGTCTCAGCATCGTATGCCCGATCCACAAGAAAGAAGACCTCTCTGATTGCGCCAACTATAGAGGAATAAGTCTCCTTAACATCGCCTACAAAATCTTCTCCGCCGTTTTGTGTGAACGCCTGAAGCCTTTTGTAAATAAGCTGATAGGTCTTTATTAGTGTAGCATCAGGCTAGGGAATTCTACCATCGACCAAATCTTCACACTACGGCAGATCCTGGGAAAAACCAATGAATTCCAAGTCGACACTCACCACCTTTTTGCCGACTTCAAAGCCGCATACGACAGCTTAATTAGAGACGAGCTATGTAACGCTATGTCTACCTTACCTGCTAAACTCGTCAGACTATACAGGATAACTTTGGAGAATGCTCGCTGCGCCATCCGAATCGGTGAACACCTTACCGATAGTTTTGATGTCAAAAAAGGATTTAAGAAGGACGATGCGCTGTCGTGGGATTTCTTCAACATCATATTAGAAATGATTGTGCAAAAATCACTGGCCAAACAAGAGGCACAATCTATTTCAAATCCTCGAAACTCCTTGCATACGCCGACGATATTGACATAATAGGTAGATCACAGCTAGATGTCAATGAGGCGTTTGCGAGTATTGAGTTCGAGGCGGCGAAAGTTGGTCTGGCGGTAAACGAGGGCAAAACTAAATATATGCTGTCATCAAAAAAGGACGCTCACCACCGACGTCTAGACCAGAACGTTTGTATTGGCAGATATAAGTTCGAGGTAGTTAAGGACTTCGTCTACCTTGGCTCCGTAGTGACCTGGAACAACGACATCAGTTCCGAAATCAAGCGCAGAATCACCCTTGCCAATCGCTGTTTCTTTGGGTTCAGGAGGCAACTGAACGACAAAGTTGACTCTGTATAAGACCCTTATCATCCCAGTCCTGTTGTAGGGCGCAGAAGCATGGACACTATTAAAAGCGGACGAGAAGGCATTTGGTCGGTTCGAGAGAAAAATTTTGCGTGTGATTTTCGGGCTTATAAACGCAGACGGGGAATGGAGGAAAAGATTCAACAACGAACTTTACGGGCTGTACAGCGACATTTGCCTAGAACGACGTCTATGGATTCAACGTTTAAGATGGCTAGGCCATGTAGAGCGAATGGATAACACAGCTCCGGCCCGAAGAGTCTTCGAATCCAATCCCGAGGGACGAAGAAGCAGAGGACGGCCGCACTTAAGATGGCGCTCACAGGTGGAAGGGGACCTCAGCCAACTGGGTGTGCGACAACGGAAAAGGCTAGCGAAAGATCGTGCTAGTTGGAGGGGCATATTGGTTGAGGCCCAGGTTCACCCCGAACTGTAGTGCCCACTAAGAAGAAGAAGAAGACTGTGGTGACTTTTACGTTTATGATTATATGAAAATGAACTTAGGTTGACGTAATCTGTAAGCCATTGACAAATTCCTCAGCCATCAATCACTATCCCAAAATGATTCACATTACGGTCCACCATGCCGTAATGTAATGTAATACCCCATACTTGGTACTCTGTCATGTCCAAACACTAAACACTTTTCTCATATTCCATATCTCTCCTAATTCATCTATTAGCGAGTACTATGATCCCTCCCCGGGATCACTCAATTATTGATACACTAAGTACGAGTAGTATGCAACATGAATCACTTCACTAGCCGAGTTCGGCGGAACATGGCGCACCTTGTGATTGTCTTGAAGAAACGTTTGTAGGATCGGTTGCTTGTGCTCGTTTTATGCTTATATGTATGCTTTCTGCATTAATTTCCAATTTAATTGCTTCAACGTATCTCAGACTTCAAGTGGGGGCAACATCACTAATTCAAATATCTTTTCTCATAACCTAGCCAAGCCACGCATGCAGACAAAGACGCCAGGCCACTTGTCATCGATACATGACCAAAAGTAGCCAAAGAACTGAAATGAGAGGAAAAAATTAAAACAACTATGGACGTAAACGCTGTTTCGGAACGCTTGACGCAAGAATGAAGATGGAGATCGAGTAAATTGATTTTCAAGAGTGTCCCCTGCGTTATAAAACATGGTCACCGAAAATAAACGGCTCGCTCTCTTGACTCAATCTGTATAAATCTTCCCGCGTGAACTCCCTCTTGATGCGCGGCGATTTGCATGTGGTGAGCATATGTGGCCTGATGGTATAAATAAACTACACAACCTTCATTATGCTTGCTCCATTGCTACTGCTCGAACTTCCTTTCGTGCGGGATTGAGACCAGATCGGAGGCAGGCATACATATATAGCGATTCATGAAGATGAAATGAGTGTGTGACCATGGGACAAGATCGTGGAATGTCAGGGAATGTCAACATTACATTTGACATGATGAGCGCAAGCGTTTTTGGTATTCTCCCCCCCTTACTCTTCCGCTGCATTAAATGCAGTACACATTGTTAGATAGTACCGGGGGTTCTACTTTGGTCTCGTTTCATTGGAGGTGTTCCATAGATATAGTAAAATAATGTTCGAATTACAAAATCTCATACAATACCAACGCAGCCGCACTTAATGGCGCTAGCGACGTAGTCTTGAATTGGGTTATGGTTTATGGCTCATTTGATATTCTATGCACCCATTTAATGATGACTTTTCACGATCGACTCCCAGATTGGAAGCGAATTTTCTGTTGAATATGGCTTTTGTCGGCAAAGGAAAAAGGTGAATTTGGGCCGATAAACCAGGTGCTCACATCGATGAATTCAAATACGTAATATTGTTAGCTTACGAAACTGTTTAAGTGCATCTTTATGGTAGCTTATAAATGTTGATAACCTTTACCTACAATTGAAAAAAAAAACGGCACATCTTTTTAAAGGGGTGGGCAGGAGCGAGCAAACAGAGCAAAGAAGCTGATCGTGTTTAACACGGCAAACACCAGCTTCGATCTCTATCCCTGCTCAATCCAAGTTGACACACAGCCTCCGAGTGGCGCCTCCTGGATAGCTGCCCAGGCATCCGCCGGACATTGAACTAATGTGTGCAGTGACCAACCCATTGTTCCTGGGGTCAAAGTAGCCTGGCCCTCCAGGTTGGGAATTGTGCTTAGGGTTAATATCCCTATCACGGAAAAACTACTTGTTACGAATCAACAACCAGCCTCGGATACGTACGATTTCAATGTTGACGGACCCCTTGCAAAAGCAATAAGGAATTACGAGTCTGCATCTGGAATGAGGTCTCTCAGCAGGCCAGGTGCGGGCAATCAATTGGAAAAGACCCTGGACTGCTACAAAGCAGACATTACCGCGCTCCAAAAAGTGCGATGGGATGGACCAGCCAAAAAACGGATGAAAAATTGTGATATCTATTACGGTAATTGCTACAACGAAATCAAACAACGCTTATTTGGGAGCGGATTTATGATTCGCGGTAGACTTAGGCAAAAAGTCTTAAGATTTCGGCATGTAAGCGAACGCCTCATGACAATCCGTATCAACGGTACACTGGGGAATATCACACTAATATGCGTGCACGCCCCCACGGAAGAAAAAGATGATGGACTCAAGGATCTCCTCGACCGAACATATGCCCAATGCCCCAGTTATGACACCAAAATCGTATATTGCACATTGGCCGCTTTTGCCGATGACACTGCAATCCTTACGGTAGGTTAGGTTGTAGTGGTTGGCATTCGCCAACCCATTGTGGTACCACAATGATACCTAGATCCGCTACCTGAAAACCAATCAGTGCTTCTGATGAAGCAATAGAGTTGAGCTATTTTTATATCTGCCAGCTCACTTAAGTTGTCATAGAATGTGCGCGCCGAGGTAGATCCTCCTGCGATTCGCAAAAGAAGGACATGAGTAGAGGAGGTGGTGAATTGATTTCTCTTCCTACACATCCATGCAGTTCGACAGCATGTTTTCCAATGGTTCCAAAGGTTTCCCTTTTGGTTGCCACAAGGTCCCTGGTCCGTCCTAAGTTTAGCTTAGGCCAGATTTGTTAATTGCTAGGGCCGATGTTACTTTCATTCCATTCCTTTCATTCCAGAAGGTTTCGATAGATTGCCTTGTTCAGAGCAGTCCACCAAACTACAATGCCGTACAGAAGGATGAGCCATATGAATACTGTATAGAGCCAGTGCATAATGCTTGGCTGGAGACCCCACTTTTTGCCCACCAGCTGTAGAGGGCAGTGGTTGCTTTCTTGACACAGTCAAGAATGTTGGGTTTCCAATTCAGCCTCCTGTCAAGGTATTTAGCCTGATCCTTGATTGTTAATTGGGTTCCATCCAGCCTCGATTGAAGGGCTGAATTTTATATTTATTTGTAAACAGTACTAGATCAGTCTTCTTGGGGTTCACCCCAAGTCCACAGTACTGCGCCCAGATTACAACTGTATGTAATGCTCCCTGCATTAGATGACTTCGAGTGCTGTGGAATTTTCCTGAGCTATAGCAATATCATTCGCATAGGCGGTCACAGCTTACCCTTCCTGCTCTAGCAACAGTAGCAGTTCACTGACTACCACGTTTCAGAGGAGAGGGGAAGTACCAGTTCTATCACTGTCCCATTACATCCAGATCAGTCAGCGCTTTGGTGACGGCCCATGGTTCAATATTGTTAAAGGCGCCCTCAATGTCGAGAAAGGCCACTAGGGTGACGTTTCTATGGTACTAACTAGTGAGTCAAGTGCTGTTTCCACGGATCTACGTTTGTTGTAGGCATGTTGGTTATCCGACAGCCTTCCTAAGATATAGCTGTGTCGAATGTGTGCTTCAAAAATCTTCTCTAGATTTTTTTGTAGAAAAGAAATAAGACTAATAGGCCTCAAGTCATTTGCATACGTGTGGAAGCTTTTGCCTGCCTTGGGTATGAAAATGACTTTCGATACCTTCTACTTGCTAGGGATGTAGGATAAGGAGTGGCTGCTTTTCTAGATTACTACAAGCCAGGGAAAAATGAGATCTGCTACCTGCTGGAGCTCCGCTGGTATTATCTTATCCGGTCCTGGAAGAAGGATGCTCTTCGGTGGACCACTTGAGGAAGTGTCATAGCCGAGGCACTACTGCCCGGAAAGTGTGTGTTCAGAGGCCGACCTCATATGTGTGTGTATATGTGGGTGGGGGGGGGGGGGGGGGGTCAGCTTCAGTCCCCGTCCTTGCTCAATCCAAGTTGACACTCAGCCTCCGCGTGGCCTCTCCTGGATAGGTGGCCTGGCTCTCGCCAGGTAGTGAACCAATATGTGAAGCGGAGCCGACCTCTTGTTCCTGGAGGGAAAAAGGAACCTGACCCTCCAGGTTAGGGGTTGTGCTTAGGGGTAATATCCCCATCATGTAATTTCTTCAACATCATACTTGAAAAGATCATACCAGACTCACTGGCCAACACAAGAGGTACGATCTATTTCAAGTCTGCACAACTGCTTGCGTACGTGGAGGACATTGACGTAATTGGACGAACACAGCGGGACTTCAATGATGCGTTCGAAAGCAATGAAGCAGAAGCAGCTAAAATGGTTAACGAGGGTAAAACGAAATATATGCTGTCGAAAAGATGCGCAACACCAACGTCTCGGCCAGAATGTCACAAGTGGCAGCTACAGATTCGAAGTGGTCAAGGAGTTTGTCTACCTTGGCTCACTAGTGACCAGCGACAATAAAACCAGCGCTGAGATCAAGCGCAGAATTACCCATGCCAACCGCTGCTTCTTAGGGCTCATGAGACAAGACCAAAGTTGCGCTGTACAAAACCTAAAACAAAACCCTGTCCTCCTCTATGTTGCAGGTCCCTGGTCGTTTCGAGAGGAAAATTCTGCGTTAATTCTATGGTCCGTTTGTATAAACGGGAAGTGGAGGAGAAGATACAATGACGAACTATACAGGCTGTACAACGACATCGGCCAAGTACGACGACTACGGATCCAACGTCTACGATGGCGAGGCCATGTAGAGCGAATGGATAACAAAGCTCCGGCCCGAAGAGTGTTCGAGTCCAACGACGAGGGACGACGCAACAGAGGCCAACCGAATCTAAGGTGGCGCACACAAGTAGAAGGGCACCTTTACCAACTGAGAGTGCGTCGCTGGATACAGTTGGCACCGTGCTAGCTGGAGAAGTTTGTTGGTTGAGGTCCAGGTTCACACCGGATTGTAGCGCCATCTAAGTAAGTAAGTAGTGTCAAATCAGGTTACGAACGAAACTAACGAGTATTTTTTTGGAATGTTTACCTTATATTGTTCACCTTATATTGTTGATTCTCCTCCTTCGTTGGTGGCGTTACAGCCCATGAAGGACCAGAGCGTTGGTGTTATCGGGATCCAAACTCGCTCATCGTGCGCCAGAGTCCAACACACTAACCACTGCGCCCTCAAAATATAACTTACTTACTTCTACTTACTTATCAGGCCTGCGATCCATGGAGGATCTGAGCCTGAGCTATAGCTGCCTTCCATCCTTGACGGTCCCGGGCACGCTGCTTCCAGTTGTCAAGACCAAGATGTCTTACATCCGCGATTACTTGGTCTTTATACCGGAGGTTCGGTCTTCCTCTTCTTCTCGAACCAGGAGGCCCGGAGTCGAAGACCCTCTTAGCTGGAGCGTTGATGTCCATGCGCTCGATGTGGCCGAGCCAGTGTAGTCGGCGGATCCTTGCCTTCCGGACTACATCCACATCTTGGTACAGCTCGTAGAGTTCGCGGTTTTGTCTTCCTCTCCATTCACCTTCCTCACAGACAGGACAAAATATCTGGCGCAGAATTTTTCTTTCGAAAGAACCCAAAATCAGCTCCGCTGTCCTGCTTATCGTCCAGCTTTCGGCTCCATACAGCAAGACTGGCAGAATGAGCGTTTTGTAAAGCATGACTTTGGTCTTTCGAGTGAGGAGTTTTGACCCCAGTTGTTTGGACAAACCGAAGTAGCAGCGGTTGCCAAGGGCGATTCTATGCCGGATCTCCACTATGGTGTCATTTGTGGTATTTACTTTTGCCCCGAGGTAGACAAACTCCTTAACTACCTTGAAATGGTAACCGTCAATTGTTATATTTTGTCCCAGGTGGTGAGCGACGGATTGGTTTTTGCTTGACAGCATGTGTTTCGTTTTGTCCTCATTGATCTTAAGACCAACTCGTTTCGCCTGTTCTTCAATTGCCGTGATGGATTCCACAATGCCACGGCGAGAACACGCGATGATGTCGATATCATCCGCGTATCCTAGGAGCTGGATGGACTTGTAAAAGATAGTGCCGTCCCTGTTGACGCCTGCCCGTCGCACTATCTGCTCCAGCACCAGGTTGAAGAAGTCACAAGACAGCGCATCTCCTTGCCGAAATCCGGTGCATGTTTCGAATGGTTCCGAGGTCCTAGAACCGAGTTGCACGGTGCATCGCGTGTTTTTTAGCGTGGCGGGACACAACTGGATCAGCTTTACCGGGATCCCGAATTCGGCCATCGCCCCAAACAGTTCTTCACGATGAATGCTGTCGTATGCGGCTTTGAAATCGATGAAAAGATGGTGTGTATCGATTCGAAACTCGTTGGTCTTTTCCAGGATTTGTCGAAGTGTGAAAATTTGGTCTATAGTTGATTTGCCGGGCCGGAAGCCGCACTGGTAGCTGCCGATTAGTGCGGTTTTAGAGGTTCACACAATACGCTGTACAGGATCTTGTATGCGACATTGAGCAGGGATATACCTCTATAGTACTTGCAAGAGGTAGGATCGCCTTTTTTGTGGATGGTGCATATAGAGCTGGTATTCCAGTCGTCGGGCATGCTTTCATCTTCCCAAATTCTGCAGATGATCTGGTGCATGCTCCCTACCAGAACATCGCCGCCAGCCTTGAAGAGCTCGGATGGCAAGCCATCTGAGACTGCGGTCTTGTTGCTCTTCAGCTTCTGAATAGCTGTGCCGACTTCTTCGATGCTGGGTGGGAGGACTACTTCAGCGGCTGCAGTCGGGATTTTCTCGGTCCCTACCACTCTCTCTTGGTCATGCTCGTTAAGCAGCTGCTGGAAATGCTACATCCACTATTCCCTGCGGGTCGGTGACAAAATTACCCTCGCAGTTTCGAAGAGCCTGGGTGCCCTTTTTGAAGCCTCCTGCAAGGCCTTTGGCTTTCTTGTAAAAGGCTCGTGTTTTATGTTTATCCCTAGACTCCTCGGAGGGAGGCTGCGAAGATTCTTTTCTTTTGTCGCAGTAGTTTTTTCTCCTCCCTTCTTCTGGCTCGGTACTCTTCTTGCGCTGCCCTGGTTTTCCTCTGCATCGCCTTTTGGTACGCCTTGTCGGTCGCTGCCTTTTTCTGCTCGCACTCGCCATCATACCACGGGTTTCTTGTCGGGGGTGGTAGGTATCCTAAGGTGGTTTCGGCTACTTCCTGAATGGCTGAGCGGCAATGCAGCCACATATTATTGGTATTTGTGTTCGACGTAAGCATACCGTAGAGTCTTTCGCTCAGTTGCTCCCTGTAGACTCTGGCAACCTCCGGTGTGCTCAGGCGCCCAATGTCGAACCTCCTCCTGATGGGCTTGGTTGGCGATTCGACCGTCCGGAGATCGCCAGGTTGCTGTGTGGATTCGCTTGAGAGGGAATCTTGTGCTACTTATCACCGCATTACAAGCTGTCGCAAAGTCAGCGGGTCGGAAGCCGTTATCTTATGTTGTATCGTGGAGGCTGTGCTTTCCTCAAAATGTAACTACTGACATTAATACTCGTGCTTCAGGAAAGCAGTTTGTCAAAACAGCTCACTCTCATTTCAACCCTCAGCAGATACAAGTAAGATTTTGAGCAACCGCAGTACTAGAAAACGTTCAGATAATCCTCTATAGAAAAATGTCCTCCTTTCAGCACAAATGTTGCAACTCATTACACAAAGCTTACACTTCCACTCTATGTAGTGAAGAAAAACATCAAAGATACCGACTATAGGCATTTTATCGCAATTAAATTCTAGCCATTTGGTTGAACCATTGTTCCACCATCAAAACTCTTGTACTTCACATCACTTCAAGTCGCGAATTGCGACCCCATTCGTATACATATATTGGCGGCTCAACTCTTCAATTCGCGATATGCCACATATTTATAGCAATGATGCAATGCATCCAGCATTTGTAACAAATAAACAAATAACCAAGGAGAACCGCCAAACCTCTGCGAGCGGTTTTGTTTAGCATTTCTCTTCGGATCCTTCTGATGTGCCGCCAAGGTAATTCGAATTTGGTTACAAAACTGCCACGGTAATATGACTGTGGTTCAGTAACTCTTCGACAATGGTGGATTCTGTCGAATACGGAACGCAGACATACCGCGAGGGGGAGATCTAAATTGTACGACTGCGTGAAAAAGACTTACGCAAAGGCCGAGCCTATGCAAATTCAATTTCCTTACTTAGACTTTCATTTGAAAAATCGATGCCGACACTCGTTTGAGGGCGTTTGTTTTACTAAACGTTTAAGGACGTACTTTCAGCTTTTGAGTTTCAAATTTGGTTTCTTCTTTTCTGAGACGTAGTTGTGAAGTTTTTACATGTTTTTTTCATTAACAGCGGACAGTCTAGATGGGAACATTGATGCTAGGTTAGGTTAGGTCAGTTTGGTGCCCTATTGATATGAGATCAAGGCTCACTTAGACTACGAGGAGTCTAACCCGCTGAGCTGAACCCACTCTATGCAATTAAGAATCTTAGCAGTTTGTTCAGCTTAATGTCTCTTGCCTCCTCTAAACCCGAAAAGAAGTAGGTCCCAAGGAACGTGTATCTTTTTCGGGCCAGTGCCGGGCATTCGCACAGTAGACGGCAAATGGATTCTATTTCCTCTTCGTCCCTACAGCTTCTACAAAAATCGTTGTAGGGCGGGCCTAGTCTAGTTGCATGATATGATATCATGCAGTGCCCAGTGAAGACACCGACTACCAGTCGTATATTTAGCAGACTTTCCGTCCTTTTCTTGTCATAGACAGGCCATGTTAGCCTAGCCGTGGCGCATGTGTCTAATTGACACCATCGCATGTTGGCTTTTTCTAGTAGTTCCACTCCTATTTCTCTGAATACATATTGTGCTGAGTGGCATTCTAGCCTCAATTGTGATCTGCGTAGTATCTGCCCCTGATCCCAATCTGGTTAGCTTGTCCGCCTTCTCATTTCCGTCAATGGTTACTTCATTGACATCCGATATTTCTTCTAGTTTCTCTGTACAGAGTCTTACGAGTTTGGATCTTATCCATGTTGCTTGCAGAGCTTCAATGGCTGGCTGACTCTCAGCATAGATTTTGATTCTCTTACCTGAGAAATTCTCCCTAAGAATCAGATCCGCGGCTTGTTTAATTGTGTAGATCTCAGCCTGGAAGACACTACAGCCATCATCAAGTCTGTAGGAGTGATATGCTTCCCGAGATTCCAAGTAGACTCCGGCTCCTGTACCGGTATTCCTCTTCCGTGTTTACAATACCACTGGCCCATTCCTCCGTGGAGGCAAACCTAATAGAGAAGCTCCTCTCGCAGCAAGAAAGTCGGGTGGTATAATCCGTTTCGGTGGCGGACTTCAGGATAGCCCATCGATCCAGGATTGATGCGTGGCCATGAGGACATTTTTGCCAAAGACTGGATTCCTGCATACTTAGGGCAGCCCTGGCTGCAATGTTTTCACAATACATGTCTAGTGGTAGAGGGTTCAGCACCGCTTTAAGGGCTTGTTGTGGATTTCATAGATCCGGTCACATTGATCTTAATATCGATCCAGTTTGGAATAAGATACAGTCCATAAAGGACTAAAGCCGAGCTTCTCTCAATCACCCATGTTGTGTGTGATTTTATTTTCCCATAGATAAAAGGGACCTACAGATTACTGGCGATTCCGAACAGCAATTTTCGAGAAGCTTTTCATGACAAGTATACTACAGGGGATTTTTTCAAAACCCCACTGAGGAGAACTCTTAATGTTTAATAAGCCGACAAGTTCAAAGTGAAGCCTTCAGCACTGATATCGCCATGCTACGCAGGGAGCCGCGGGTTAGAAAGGACAGCCAGATCTATATACAAGCTTTTGCCGTACCTCGATAACTATGGGCTCATTCATGCTTCAGGTCGAATAGATGCCGCTTCGACAATACCCTTTTAGGCTACCATACCCATCATACTGCCTAAAGAGCATCGCGTAACAGGATCGACCATTTTTACAGAACGACGATACAGTAGTAAACGAAATCCGCCAACGTTTCTAGATAATGAGGCTTAGGAATGCCGTAAAAAGAGTGAGAAGTCGATGTCGGCTATGCTGCATCCGCAGTGCCAGACCTTCTCTCCCATTGATGGGCCAACTTCTAGTTGATCGACTTACGCCGAACATAAGGGCGTTCACGAATTCTGGGCCTGTTACAATCGTTCTCTTTACCTGCCTTACGGTCAACACGATCCTCTTGAGATAGCGACAGACCTGTTGTCGAACGCCTGCGTTCTCTATATACGGAATTTTGTTAACAGGCGAGGGATTCCACGTCAGATACGAAGTGACAACGAAACCAATTTCATTGGCGCGAAGGACCAGTCAAATTTTTGATAACGAGACACTGTAAGCGGAGCTTGCTGCGAAAGGAATAGAGTGGACCTTTAATTGTCCATCGAATCCAGATGCAAAAGGCTGTTGGGAACGCTATTGAAGGTCTCACCTAAATTCGAAACCTTGCAGAGTGCATTTAGAGAAGCCGAAAATATCATTAACAGCCGACCGCTTACTCACATACCGGTGACGACCGAGGAGGAAGAACCACTTACGCCAAACCACTTCCTCATAGGTGGTGTAAACTCTCAGATTGGAGAGGACGCCGTGGCGCAGTGGTTAGTGTGTTGGACTCTGACGCACGATGAGCGAGTTCGGATCCCGATAACACCGACGCCATCGAATGTTTATTTCGCGGCGTTCCTCCTCGGCGGGGTACTGGCAAAACCCCCCGTAGTATACTTGACGTGAAAAAGCTTCTCGACTCCCGCCGTTCGGAATCGGCATTAAACTGTAGGTCCCTTTCACCTTTGTGAAAAATAAATCGCACACAACATGGGTGATTGAGAGAAGCTTGGCTCTGGTCCTTCATGGGCTGTAACGCCATCAAAGAAGAAGAAGAAGATTGGAGATCTAGTCCTCGTTTGTGATGTTTATGTTCCGCGAGGCAAGGGGTTGCGAGGCAGGATAACGAACGTCTACCCAGGGCCCGACGGACAAGTTCGTTCAGCCGAAATTCGGACGACCTCTGGGACTCAGCGAAGACCTGACTTGAAGCTGGCTGTATTGAAGATTTGTGAGCCCTCTGATGGCGATCCGAGCGCCTGACGGAGGGCGGGCTGCTAAAAATGTAAAAATGATTTCGATCTAATCGGTGACTTATGTGGTTGCGATCGACGCTAGTGAACGTACTCTATAGTAATTGACGTTTGTCAATTCGAACGTTCGACAATTCGAACTTTTGACAATTCGAATGTTTGACAATTCGAATCGAACTTTATTTAGATCGAATTCAACCGTCGTCGAGTCTGAACGCAGCTACAGAATAAAAGCTTAGCAGTTAATAAAAATGAAAGCGTTTTATTCAGACGACGAGGCCGGGCTCGCGACACTTACCATGATATCATAAATTCTAACCCTGGTGTCCGATCCGACTATCGAATCTCTAATGGATGTGTGTGGATCCAAGTGCTAAGCCAGCTGTAGTCTACGAAGTAGGCAGGCGGCAAATGTTTCAATTGAGTTTGCCGAAAAATGTACGATACACCATACATATACAGGGTGGGCCAAACAGAAGTCTCTTTTTAATATGCAATAAAATTAACAAAATAGCATTGTTTCCATGAGTGTTATTGCTTTTATAATAAGAACGAACATTCCCGTTAATTGTGAAATACAACTTCGTTCAAGTGGCTGCCTCGGCTGGCTTCACAGTAGCGCAATCTGTCACCCCAATTTTCCAAGACCTTGTTGATGGTTTCGGGCTGTAGCTCACGGATTGCTTGATTGCTTGGATGATATTGACCTTAGGTACTTGAAGCGTTTCCGGATTGTAGGTATAATATCGGTCCTTCACGGTTCCCCACAAAGAAAAGTCCAAAGGGGTCAAATCGCAGCTCCGAGGCTGATAACAAGATTTGGGAACTTGGTGCGCAAAATACGATTGTGGCATGGGCTGTGTGGCATGGCGCGCCATCCTACATGAACCAGAGATCGCCCAAATCTATGTATGTATGTCTTCAATTTCAGTAAAAAAACAAAAGGTGGTTAACATGGCTCTGTAATGCCCACCGCTGATCGAAACGTTGTTGCCAGCCTCATTTTCGAAGAAAAATGGTCCACTGATGCCACCACTCCACAATCCGTACCAAACTGTCACTCTCTGTGAATGCATTGGATTCTCGACAATAACGTGCGGGTTTTCCGAGCCCCAGATGCGGCAATTTTTTTTGTTAACGTAGCCGCCGAGGTGAAAATGCGCCTCGTCAGAAAAGATGATTTTTCGTCCAACACCGTTGGCCCAAACTGCGAAGCGATAACGAAGCGGATGCTCGCACGCCTTCAATTGCATCCGAGATCTTTGTGCAGAATTCTCCTCAGGTTAGTGCGTGAAATATTGAACTGCTGAGATCGATGGCGAGTTGATGTTCGTGAATTGTCTCACACGCTCGGCCACAGCAGCCAAACCGTACGACAACGAGATCTTGAGCGGGAAACAGCTATCAGTGTTAGAATAACCTGATGATTTAAAAAAAAAAAAACACTGGGTGGCCCACCCCTTAAATGTACTGAACAGTACGTGACTTCTTGTGGCGTACTAGCTTGTTTATAAACATGGAAGCACAAGATACTGCGTTGTAGCTGGTTAAATTGTAGGATCTAAGATGATCATTCTGCCAAACATACTCACTTACTTATTAAGCCGGCATTCCATAGAGGATCTGAGCCTGAGCTATAGCTGCCTTCCATCCCTGACGGTCCCGGGCACACTACTTCCAGTTATCAAGACCAAGTTGTCTTGCATCCGCGAATACTTGGTCTTTATACCGGAGATTAAATCTTCCTCTTCTCCTCGAACCAGAAGGCTCGGAGTCGAAGACCCTCTTAGCTTGAGCCTTGGTGTTCATGCGCTCGATGTGGCCGAGCCAATGTAGTCGACGGATCTTTGCCCTCCGGACTATATCCACATCTTGGTACAGCTCGTAGAGTTCGCGGTTCTGTCTTCTCCTCCATTCACCCTCCTCACAGACAGGACTAAATATCTGGCGCAGAACTTTTCTTTCGAAAGAACCCAAAATCAGCTCCACCGTCCTGCTTATCGTCGGGCTTTCGGCTCCATATAGCAAGACTGGCAGTATAAGCGTTTCATAAAGCATGACTTTGGTTCTTCGAGTGGGAGTTTTGACCCAAGTTGCTTGGACAAACCGAAATAGCAGCGGTTGCCAAGGGCGATTCTATGCCAGATCTCCACTGTGGTGTCGTTTGTGGAATTTACGTTTGCCCCGAGGTAGACAAACTCCTTAACTACTTCTATTTTGTCCAAGGTGGTGAGCGTCGGATCGGTTTTTGCCTGACAGCATGTAGGTACTTTATCTTATCCTCGTTGACCTTATGATCAACTGGTTTGGCGTGTTCCTCTATAGCCGTGAAAGCTTCTACAACGACACGCTTAGACCGCGCGATAATATCAATATCATCCGCGTATCCTAGCAGCTGGACAGGCTTTTAGAAGATAGTGCCTTCCCTGTTGACGCCTGCCCGTCGCACTATCAGCTTTAGCACCAAATTGAAGAAGTCACACGACAGCGCATCTCCTTGCCGAAATCCGGTACAAGTTTCAAACGGTTCAGAGGTCCTAAAAACCGAACTTCACGGTGCATCGCGTTTTTTTTAGGGTGGCGCGACACAGCCGCATCGGTTTTCCTGGGATCCGGAATTCGACCATCGCATCAGACAAATCTTTCCGTTGAATGCTGTCGTATGCGGCTTTAAAATCGATAAAGATATGGTGTATCGATTTGGAACTCGCTGGTCTTTACCAGCATTTGCCGAAGTGTCAATATTTGGTATTTAGCCGATCTGCCGGGGCGGAAGCCGCACTGGTAGCTGCTGATTAGTGAGGTGCAAAAGGGCTTTAGACGTTCCCACAATACGCTGGACAGGATCTTGTATGCGACATTGAGCAGGGATATATGTACCTCTATAGTTCTTGCAGGAGGTAGGATCACCTTTTTTGTGGATGTGGACGATTCCAGTCGTCGCTTTCATCTGCCCAAATTTTATAGATGATCTGATGCATGCTCCCTACCGGAACATCACCGCCAGCCTTGAAGAGCTCTGATGGCAAGCCATATGAGCCTGCGGCCTTGTTGTTCTTCAGCTTTTGAATAGCTGTGCCGACGTCTTCGATACTGGGTGAGATGACTACTTCAGCGGCTGGAGTTAGGATCTCCTCAGTCTCTACCACTCTCTCTTGGTTATGCTCGCTGCTGGAAATGCTGCTTAAATAG
The DNA here is from genome assembly GCA_951905685.1 of Eumerus sabulonum. NCBI lineage: Eukaryota > Metazoa > Arthropoda > Insecta > Diptera > Syrphidae > Eumerus > Eumerus sabulonum. The sequence goes on along the minus strand of OX645062.1, from coordinate 21,957,998 downwards.
ATCCACTATTCTCTGCGGGTCGGTGACAAGATTACCATCGCAAGTTCGAAGAGCCTGGGTGCCTTTCTTAAAGCCTCCTGCAAGTCTTTTAGCTTCCTCATAAAAGGCCCGTATTATATGTTTGTCCCTCGATATCCTTGACCTGGGAGGCCGCGAACATTCTTTTCCTTAGTCGCAGCAGTTTTTTCTCCTCCAATGAGGTCGATTTGGTCAGTGGTTCAACCATCCGAAGATCGCCAGGTTGCTGGGTGGATTCGCTTGCGGGAAAATCTTGTGCTACTTATCACTTATTACGAGCTGTCGCGAGGTCTGTGAGTCGGAAGCCGTTATATGTTGTTGTGTCGTGGAGGCTGTGCTTTCCGACCACTCCGCCAAAGGTGTTCTCTTTACCAATTTCGGCACTGAATTCCCCGAGTACGATTTTGACATCGTACACCGGACAAGCTCCGTAGACGTTGTCCAAGAGATCATAGAAGTCCTCTTTGATGGGGTCTTCAGCCTCTTCGGTAGGGGCGTGTGCACATACATATGTATTAGGCTGATGTTATAAAATCTGCCTTTGATGCGTATCACAGCCGGGCGATCACTTACCCGCGACCTTACCCGCTTCCTCACGACAAATCCGCACCCCAACATGTGTGATAGCTGTAATAGATGTCGCAATCTCTTTTCCTCTTCATACCGTTTCCTATCCAACGTATTTCCTAGATCGCAGTAATATCCGCCTTGTGCTGGGTGAGAGTCCTTTTCTTCTTCGCGCCATGTCGTCTTTGAGAATCCGTCTGATTATCCGAGGCATTTCACTCATCCATAACTTGTTGTGTTTTACACGTGGGCGGGTTGTTGGCCTGCCGCACAACCGCCAGTCTGGTCGGGGTATTGCAGCACCCTCTTACCTAGGGCGATAGCTGCTTACATTTGTTCACCTCTCACCTCTTAGATTCCAACAGTTGTATAGGTTATCCGGAGGACGCCGCGAGGAAGCTGTATGTCAACTTGACCCGGGTATTGAAACAGGGACCGTTGCTGGCATCTCGCCAGGTTTAGGAGCCCCGCCATTCTACCAAAAATGTCTTACCTAAAATGATTTGTAATTGTATTATAAGCGTCCATCAGAAACCCAGAAGCTCAGAGCATCGGTGATAGCACTAAGCACTAAGTTGTTCCGTAATTTCTATTCCTTTTGTGGATGCCAGTATTTACCAATCATTTCACAAGCTCGGTTATACCAGCTTCAAAAAGCTAAACGAATTTTGGGAAACACAAAGTATCACAAAGTATATAGGGAAATGGCAAAATTCAGGTCCCCAAATCCATTACTACTTTTATTCAACCAAATTACAGAATTTATTCGATCGTAGCAACTCTACACGTTTGACTTGATCTGTGTGTTTTGCTTTCTTTCCACTTAGATTCCAACAGTCCAATGCCACTGTGACATTTTTGCACGCATTTGTGAGATACAATGGTGACATTTTGAACCGATATTAGACAACTACTTACCCACCTTAGGTGCGCGACAATCGTGATCGTGTACCACTCCCCACTCGGCATCGAAGCATCCAAGCAATCGAATAACAGTACAACCGAATAATTCCACGTTTACACTTACAGCATCAAATTAGAGTAATTTCACTAGCCATAAGCCAGACCCATTGCTGACCATTATCCGAAAGGTTATCCCAAGGCGCGCAAGTACGTCCAGGACTATTTCACAATGCCGCACTCCCTGCATCAATGGTGCAACTAATTTACATAATCGCCCATTAAATGATCCGCGTAGCCCAGTTTCCGTGCAACTCAGAAAAACCGACCTAACACTGCTCCACCAACTGACATAGCATATTGACTGAAGCCTATCATCATCGGCCGGCCAACTACTTGTCTTCTTCGACAAGCGCTCATGGAGTGTGCACCGGCTCAGGGTCATACTGGAATTATCGGCCGACACCGCTGCCGTTCAAAGTATGTAGCTCCAAGTCAACTATTATAGAGCAGCCACTGCTGCGGAGATTCCTCCAATTCTACACCAAGCACGAGTTGCAAGCAAATTGTCCAAACGTTCTTCTCCATCAACGGGTGCAGTCAGACTTCCGAATTCGTTGCGTGGCCAGCAGCCAGATAGCGCAGCACACAACTGCAACAGCACGAGGGGTTATCATAATTTATCCAACCGACCCGCATTCACCTTCGCCTATTGTGTATGATGCGCCAATAGTTTGTTTGGTTTCACATTTCTGATGCAAATGTACACCTTGGGGTGGACGCAGCTAGGCCGGCCAGCATATTGTTGGGTTTTGAATACAAATTTCTGTGTTGCCACGAGTCATCAGCCAGGGGCAACGGGCTATAGGCATTAAACCGCGATGAACAGCGGCAATTGAGTTAGTTAATGATGAGATTGTAAATAAATGGAACCACCACGTTATCGCGCCGCGCAATTGGTTCCTTTTTTTAAACCACTGTTAGATCGATTATGAGAGATAACGTAGCGACAAGGTCTTAGGAAATGGGTATGGAATCGAAAGTGGGGTTATAGCCTGATGCGTTGGCACCCCGTGCTGTGCGTTCAACAGTCACATTTAATATGGTTCGTCGATATGGCATTGGAATTGGAATTGTCATTCGCGTGATGGTCGCGTTCGCGGTGGTGATAGCAGTGGTGGTAGCTGTACGTAATCGTTTTACTTTCCTTTCTACGAAATATCGATTCAACTTTGCGATTGAACGACCAGGCAGGGGGTTTCATTATGCTCGGATTAATTCGCTATTGTTGCCATGTCAATTCCTATTTGTGTGACAGAAAGCTATATTTTTGAAACTACTCCGGGAATACCAGGACAACTTGGTTTGATTAAGAGCACCCAGGCTCTCAGATTGAGGTGACCATGAAGGATATGGTTAAGGGAATCCACGACATCGTATTAGCAGATTAGATATCGTATGAATATCAGACTGGCCTGCTGCCATTGTAGACATCTCAATTTAACCTATATAAGGTATCCTACTCCAAAAATTGGGCATAAGAAACCCATCTTTCCACAATGAGCCAAAAATGTATTCGGATGACAATTTCGTGGTTGGTTACAGGGCAATCCCCAAGGGTTTCTACAGTGTTTTTTGACTATTAATGAAACATGGCTCCATCACTACGCGCTAGAAATTAACAAACAGTCAAAACATCTTGAAAACAAAGTCTCAAGGACAAACCAAGCATTGTCCGGAGAACTAAATTGTGAACACCAAAATGAGCAGGATGGGTACTATAGCGGATAGTAGAGAAAAGTGAAAAATATATTAAGCGGAAAACCTTAAAGCAAAAGACCGTTAGAAGGCCGCGCCATAGCCATAGATGAGACAACTACTGCAGATGGATAGCGACACGTGGAAAATACACATTCCTAACAAGGAAGCTTGGTACAGCATTTTCAATGAGGCTCTAAACGAGCGTCTAAACTTCAGAGTCCTTAAATTCCAAAAATAATAAATATTGTTGGGCCTCAACCAACAAGCCTTTCCAGCTAGCATGATATTTTGCCAGCTGTTTCCAGTTTCGCACTCCCAGTTGGTCAGGGTCACTTTCCACCTGTTAGCGCCACCTTAGATGCGGCCGTCCTCTGCAATGTCTACCTTCCGGATTGGAGTCGAAGAATCTTCGAGTCGGAGCTGTGCTCTCCATTCACTCTTTATGACCTAGCCACGTTGGATCCGGTAGACGTTGTACTAGCCCGATGTCGCTGCATAGCCCATACAGTTCGTGGTTGAATCGTCTCCTCCACTCTCACAAACGGGACCGACAACTGTACCCTGAATTTTCCTCTCGAAACGACCAAGGGCCTCTTCATACATTTTTTTAACATTTAACATTTACAAAGCCAGAGCGGCGGCCTGCAGGAATGAAAATGGAGAACCAGTAGTAGAGTCGCAGCCGATGCTGAGGATTTGGAAAGACCACTTCTGCAGACTGTATAACGGCGATGATAGACACCGCTGTCAGGCAGAACGAGCCAATCGTAATGGACGACAATATAACAAAATTCAGTCCACCCGACCTAGACGAAGTCAAAATAGCGATATCAAGACTTAAGTCTAATAAAGCCGCGGGCGCAGACGGCCTGTCTGCTGAGCTTCTTAAGGCGGCTGGAGATAAGCTGGTAAGGTGCATGCACCATCTCATTTGCAAGGTATGGTCGGAGGAAAGCATGCCCGACGAATGGAATCTCAGCATCGTTTTCCCGGTCCATAAGAAAGGAGACCCCTATAACTGCGCCAACTACAGGGAAATAAGTCTCCTTAACATCGCATACAAGACCTCTGCCGTATTGTGTGAACGCCTGAAACCGTTTGTGGATAACCTGATCGGCTCTTATCAGTATGGTTTCAGGCCAGGTAAATCCACAATAGACCAAATATTTACGCTACGGCAGATCTTGGAGAAGACCCAGGAATACCAAATCGACACTCACCAAGTCTTCGTCGATTTCAAGGCTGCATATGACAGCGTGTATAGAGACGAGCTATACAAAGCCATGTCTAGTTTTAACATCCCTGCTAAACTCGTCCGACTGTGCAGGATGAAAATGGAGAATTCTCGCTGCTCCATTAAGGTCGGTAATGAGCAAACCGAGACCTTTGATGTTAAAAAAGGATTTAGGCAAGGTGACGCGCTGTCATGCAACTTTTTCAACATCGTGCTTGAAAAGATCGTGCAAGAGTCACTGGCCAACACAAGAGGTACGATTTATTTCAAGTCTACTCAATTGCTTGTGTACGACGACGACATTGACGTGATTGGACGGACACGGCGAGACGTCAATGAGGTCTTTGTAAGCATTGAGGTAGAAGCGTTTAAGATGGGTCTCAAGGTTAATTAGGGTAAAACCAAATATCTGCTTTCATCTAAAAGAGACGGACAATACCGATGTATTGGCCAGAACGTCACCATGGGCGACTACCTTCGCTCACTGATGACCAGCGACAACAACGCCAGCGCTGAGATAAAACGCAGAATCACTCTTGCCAACCGCTGTTTCTTTGGGCTCAAGAGGCAATTGAGAAGTAGGGCCCTCTCTCGGAAAACCAAGGTGACACTATATAAGACTTTAATCATCCCAGTCCTCCTTTACGGCGCAGAGGCTTGGACCTTAACAAAAGCGAATGAAGATGCCCTTGGACGTTTTGAAAAGAAAATCTACTTACGATCCCGTTTGTTCAAACGGTGTATGGAGGAGAAGATATAACGAAGAACTGTACGGGTTGTATAGCGACATCGGCTTGGTACGACGTCTACGGATACAGCGTTTAAGGTGGCTAGGCCATGTAGAGCGGATGGAAAATACAGCTCCGACCCGAAGAGTCCTCGAATCCACCCCGGAAGGAGGGCGCGGCAAAGAAGGGCCGCATCAACGGTGGCGCACGCAGGTGGAAGGAACCTTAACCAACTGGGCGAACGGCGCTGGAAACAACTGACCAAAGATCGTGCCAGCTGGATACGCCACCTAAGTAAGTAAGTAATAGTTCTGACCCCAAAGTCGACGGCATCCAACAGATTCTTTTCAAAATACGGCAAAAGGGCAGTATCTCTACATACATTTTAACAAGAGATCAAAATCCTGTACAAAAATCATTCACCAAAACATTCGCCATTTTCACGTCCTAGCCAGCTATCGTTGCTATGTTTCCAAAGAGTTGCGTTTCCTTTTACTGATGGATAGCCTGGACAACAAATCGATTAAAACTTTGGTAATTATAACCAATACGTGATCTAGAGATACAAGCTAACATCCCGAGCTTCGCGCACAGTTACCACCAGAATGAGATACACCGCACCACCACCGTAACCACTCCAATCAACAACAGCTCGAAAGACCAACAATGTTAGTAACTCTACCTGCCCATATGTACATACATATGTATGTATGTACGTATATATGTATGTATGTGTTTCAAGCAAAGCTAAAAAGTTCACAAACACAGGAGGCCATTACCCACAATGGTCACCGTTATTTATGTACATTTCATTGTCCCACTCCTGATCCTCTTCAACTTGCCTCCTCTGACACCTTTCATTCCTCTACCCGGACTCTATAGTCCATTCGCTTCGTTTCGCGTCATGACCCTCTTCTTCGGAAAACTGTTTATTTTGCTTTATCCTAAATCGTCTATTTTTCATCGTCGTGCTCGGACTGAACACATCGCGTCCGCCTTTCCGCTTCAACCCACACCAGCAGCTGAATGTGTACGAGCATCTACATACATACATGCATACATAAAAACTTCTATGTCCTTCACGTGAAAAGTCTCAGCAGCAGCAACATCAGCGGTAACAGCGACTAGTGGCCATCACCCCATAAAGGGGTTGAAAGTCAGCTTGATATCGCGAAACACGACACAACTCGACTCGATGCCCCCCCTCCATTGACCAATTCACTCATTTCTCGAGAGCCGCTAGATGGTCCTTGGTGATTCTGTGAGCTTATTTATCCGTTGTCGTCGTCCCGTCTCTCCAATTACCATGAAAAAAGGGTGTGCACTCACACTCGGTCGGCATGTTCCCCTATTCATTCAGAAAAATTCCACCTGTATGTATGGGTAATGGGTTTCCCATATGACAAATTGTATATAGCAAAGTGGGAAAGTTGGGGAAAATGTGGTACGGCGATTGCGCGCAAAAAGGGGTCGTATGGTAATAGTTCTCTTAAAGCTTGCTCTCTTTTACTTCCAGTGAATTCGGTTTGAATGATGTAAGTTTCTCTTGTCGAGTTTACTTGTTATTGCTCCTTGCCAGTTAAAAGGACAGTAGGTTATGTACATACATACATACATATACACACGTACGTATAAGGATAATATTTTATTTTGAATCCATCAGACAAGATTATTCGGTAACCAAATTAGCGTCTTTCAATATAGTCGCCTACATTCAAATTCGCCTGACCATCATTCTGACAAGGATCAAATTCGGAACGTGTACATCAATTTTAATTTATTCATCCAGCCCATGTGACACCACATCCGATAACGGACACAGGCCTGATTGGTTTTGCTACGGGGCGAAATCTCCTTCTAGGCAGTACGCGCTTCCCGCACCTCGATATAGACACAGGCACATGGCGGCCGCCAAACCAATCAATCACTGACCTGATTGATCACATCACCATCGACGTCAGACACCCCTCCACTATTCTTGATCTTCGAACTTTCCGAGGAGCTAACATCGACTCGGACCACTATATTGTAGTAGCTAAGATGCGCCTACGGATATCACGAACGCAGAGGAGTAGAGTAAGAATACAAAGTTATGACGTCGGAAAGCTACTATCGCTAGAAATCGCTCGTGCATTTACCGATCGCGTCTCTCTTAAGCTCTCCAATACACCTCAACCCTCCACGCTATCAATAAAACAACAGAGGAACCTTTGCAAACAAGCCCTGAAAAGCACTGCATCCGAAGTTTTGGGTTTCAAAGCTCCACCACGAAGAAAAACCTGGTTCGATGACGAGTGCACGAGGATTCACACAGCGAAGCAGGATGCATATAAAGCCTCACTGCATAAAAGAACAAGAGCAGCCCGTTAACTCTAGGAGTTAAAAAGAAGGGAGGAGCATAAGGATTGAGGATTTGAAGGGGTCTTACTGCAGGCATGACGTTCGAAAGTTTTATCAACAGATAAAGCGAACATGCCAAGGTTATAAAGCCAGAACGGAAGCATGCAGGGATGAGAACGGACACCTAGTAGTAGAATCGCAGTCGATGCTGAGAATATGGAAAAACCACTTCTGCAGACTGTATCACGGCGATGTTAGTCAATATTAGAGCTGTAAAAGTAACTTCAAATTGAATACCCGTATGTATACGTTACTTTTGTTTTGAATACTCGTTACAAAAATGTCGTTACTCGTTACTTCCATAGATGCACAAAAAACAGTACAATGAAGAACAAGTCCGGTAGCGATGACGAGACGATACTACACACCATTTGACGCAAAACACATTGTATACATCAAACAGTATAAGTCAAGTGAGGCAGTTTGAATGATACGTACCGATCGACGACGATATACCAGATACCATTATACCCAAAATACCCAAAGTACAAGAATGGTTAGCGTATCCATAATGATACTTCGTTACTCAGTAACGAATACATACGATTATACGATTTGCTACAGCACTATTCGTTATACTCGAATACAGAAGTAACGAAATCGTGCTAGTAACGACATTTATTTGGGAGTAACGTTTCGTTACTTGGTACAAATTAGAGTACCCGTTACTCAGTAACGAATACATACGATTTGCTACAGCACTAGTCAATATAGCGCTGTCAGGCAGAATGATCCATTTCTTAGCGACGAAGTTTTAATGTCACGGCCTACGCCGATGACATTGCCATTTTAGTCTCTGGAAAATTTCCGCAGGTCCTCAGCGATAGACTAAGCTATGCACTGATGTTAGTGGATAGCTGGGTCAAGGGGCGAGGTCTGGGAGTAAATCTTGCGAAAACAGAGGTAGTACTCTTTACAAGGAAAAGATCTGTACCAAGATACACCTACCCCCGTATGAATGGTATAGATCTGATCCCCGGAAAATCTGCCAAATATCTTGGCATAATCCTGGAATCCAAACATAGTTGGAGGGAAAATATTGAGGAAAGAATCAAAAAGGCCTACGTGGCACTATATTCGTGCAAGGCAGCCTTTGCAAAGACATGGGACCTCAAACCGAGGTTAGTACATTGGTTGTATACTGCGGTGGTAAGACCTATCCTAGTCTATGGCTCGGTTGTCTGGTGGAAGGCGCTTGAGAAAAAGTGTCATCTTCAGAGTGGGTCAAAGATTCAAAGGGCAGGCTGTCTGGCGGTGACGAGATCTATGAAGTCTACACCAACGACGGCCCTTGAAGTCATGCTGAACCTCCCACCCCTGGACATATACTGCGGGAGCGCCGCAACGGACATGCATCAGTCTTGGATCGATGGGCCGTCTCGAGATTCAGAACCGTAACGACCTATGTCCCCCGACTTCCTTCCCGCCTTCCTGGGAGAGGAGATTCTCTATTAGAATTCCCTCCAGGGAGGAATGGACCGATGATTTGGTACGCATGGAAAGTGAGCTGGCATTCTACACCGATGGATCCAAAATGGATGTTGGCAAAGGTGCCGGAGTCTACTTTGAGTCTCGAGATATGCATCGCTCCTATAGGCTCGATGATGGATGCAGTGTCTTCCAAGTTGAGGTCTTCGCTATCAAGAAGGCGGCGGACCTGATCAGCAGAGAGAATATCTCAGGAAAAAGGATCAAGGCCATTAAGGCTTTGCACGCAGCATGTATAAGATCCAAATTCGTCAAACTCTGCAAGGAGAAGTTAGAAGAGATACCGAATGTAAATGAGGTGACCCTTTGCTGGGTACCTGGTCATGTGAATATCTCTGGAAACGAGAGGGCGGACGAGTTGGCTAGGCTGGGATCAAGTGCAAACTGTGCGCAGATCTCAACTGAGGCCAAAGCACCACTCAGTGCGCTCTATAGAGAGATAGAGACGGAGCTATTAGTGAAAGCCAATAAGCGATGGTGTAGCTTAGATACATGCGCAACGACGCAACCACTCTCTCTTGGTCATGCTCGTTAAGCAGCTGCTGGAAATGCTGCTTAAATACATCCACTATTCCCTGCGGGTCGGTGACAAGATTACCCTCGCAGTTTCGAAGAGCCTGGGTGCCCTTTTTGAAGCCTCCTGCAAGGCCTTTGGCTTTCTTGTAAAAGGCTCGTGTTTTATGTTTATCCCTAGACTCCTCGGAGGGAGGCTGCGAAGATTCTTTTCTTTTGTCGCAGTAGTTTTTTCTCCTCCCTTCTTCTGGCTCGGTACTCTTCTTGCGCTGCCCTGGTTTTCCTCTGCAACGCCTTTTGGTACGCCTCGTCGGTTGCTGCCTTTTTCTGCTCACACTCGCCATCATACCACGGGTTTCTTGTCGGGGGTGGTAGGTATCCTAAGGTGGTTTCGGCTACTTCCTGAATGGCTGAGCGGCAATGCAGCCACATATTATTGGCATTTGTGCTCGACGTAGGCATACCGTAGAGTCTTTCGCTCAGCTGCTCCCTGTAGACTCTGGCAACCTCCGGTGTGCTCAGGCGCCCAATGTCGAACCTCCTCCTGATGGGCTGGTGCAGCTTTCTGACATTGGACAGTCGAGCTCTGAATCTTGCTGCTACGAGGAAGTGGTCAGAGTCGACATTTGCCCCTCTGAATGTTCGCACATCCAGGATGTTTGACGCGTGCCTTGCGTCAATGAGCACATGGTCGATTTGGTTGGCGGTTCGACCGTCCGGAGATCGCCAGGTTGCTGTGTGGATTCGCTTGCGAGGGAATCTTGTGCTACTTATCACCGCATTACGAGCTGTCGCAAAGTCAGCGAGTCGGAAGCCGTTATCTGTTGTTGTATCGTGGAGGCTGTGCTTTCCGATCACGGAGAAAACTAAAAACATAAAATTCATGTTCGTCGAATCGACGAAGGTTACCCTTCTAGGGTTAAGGAGGCTCAAAACAATAAAAAATCAAAATCACCTTTACAACAGAAAAGGACATGACATTTAAAAATCGCATAAATGCTTCAATCAGCGACTAGTAAAGAGAACTAATATTATACTTCAAACCTGTTCTCTTCAACCGCTTACTTAAATGAGTATCTTCTTAATTGCAAAATAAGATCTCCTGAACAAACACTTCAGACACTTTCTCGTCCTCCTCCTCCCTTCCGCCGTAAACTAACGCGTCAAGTGTTTTGCACCGTTACTTTGCAAGCACGTGCATTGGGTTTTGCCATAGACCGGACAAACCAAAAAACAAGAATAAAAGAAAAGCTCTCTTAGAATTCTCTTACGCTGTCAGGCACTTGTTTTGTATATGTATCATCTACTTCCAGTCAGAGCACATGGAACGGGGTGAGCTCTTCTCCAAGTTGCATTGGATTCGTTGTGTCCTCCCCCAACTAATGAAGTTTTTCTCAACGGGGAATCCCTTCGATGGTTACAAAACGACCGTCATCAAATCCAGATTTGTGGTTAAGAGAATTACAAAGAGAGCTTCCGTTGAGCCCACTTTCCAGTTCCAGTACTTAACAGCTGAAATAAACAACTGATACGAATCGTTCTAGTAGTGGTGGCCAAACACTAATACTGTGCAGTCTTATATACTGAGTACCTGGTGTGGTAGCAGCAGTGTTAGATGACGGTGCCACCAGTATGTATATACCCACCTCTCTTTCTTACGCATGTATGACATTTGTACCAAGTGTGTAGTACACAGTACACACTGGATTTGCCAGTTGAAAGGGGTGTGGGTTGTGACAGCAAGCAAACGAGTAAGCGAGTGAACGTACGGCTGATTTGAAAGAGGGTGGTTGCGGTGGTGGTGGCTCGGTCCGATGGTCTCAGGTCTCAGTACGTTCAGCGGGCCAAAGCCACTCAGCGCAACCAAGGCAGAATACAACACACAAACAGTGAAGCAGTCGGACATAGAGCTGAATGGAGGAGGAATAGAATAGAGCGCTACCGGTGGCCGGTCGTGCAATCGTTTCCACGGGCTTTCGAGAGGGTGATACAAAATAATAGCCAGCGTATAGTCGTATGTATAGTCTTAGCCGTTTGTATACTGTCGCTGTCGCCTTTCGTCTCCGCCTCCGCCGTGACCCGTTGACTGTACCGACGGAGTCCTATCTCTCCCGCACAACTTGCAACTGAGACTCCAGTCTGAGACTGAGACCGAGACTGGAGTAGTACAGTAAAGAAGTGAGTGGAATGGTGGATGAAGAGCGCGCAGAGTATTGGATAGAAGTACAGAGGAAGAAGAACAAGATATAGCAGCAGTAGAAGACGAAACCGTAAAGCAGAAGAGTGGCTGGCTGACTGACTGGTGACCGTGGTGTGTGGTGTGTGTGCTGTTTAGCCGTGCTTGCTACACACAGAGCGTATTGTTCCATTGGCCATACGCGAAATATTTAGATGCATACGGGCTGTCGCGTTGTGAGGACGTGTTTTCGCCGATGTTCCGGAGTGAATTCAACCTGCTATAAATAATTGATAATCCTGTTTACATACATTCGCGTGAACACAAACACACTCACTCGCATATCCGAACATAAACTGTGCGATCTAACTACCTACATATACATACCAACCCACCTATACACATATGAACACTCTCGTTCGCATACAACACAGATAGATAATATTTGTACACATTCGAATCGGATACACATATGTGGATATATAGAGCATTGTTGTAATTATCTGTGCGATGTGGTTATCGCCACTGTAGTACGACTGTGAGGGAGAACAATCGGCGGATAATTGGACGACGACAAGTATCGCCCGCGCTAGTATCGGAGTAGTAAATTGTGACATCACACGCACTACACGACTCGTCGGACATCGTCGTCGACAATCGTAGCAAGGACCTAGGTATTATACTCTTCGATTATCTTATTTGTCGTCGTCTTCCCGAATCGCGTATTCATCTTTGCCAACTGATAACAATATCTAATAGAACACGAAAACAAAAAATAATTTTTTTTTTTTTTTTAAACATTTCCGCAGGTGAATACGTTCTCATTCACCTGTTCGCGATCTTTATCAATATCGGTGCAGATATGTGTCAGTGAAATTGTTTTGTTTTTATCCTTCGTTTTCAACAAGGAAGAGAGTGCTGCTGTTTTGATTTTGCTTTGAAATTTGCCAGTGAAATGTTATCCTGAATGGCAAATGGGATTTTCCTACTACCAAATCAGATACAGAATATCTTAACACCTTATTATTGGATTTGCTTTTTCTTTTTTTTAATATAAATCTCAAGTGGTGTACAAAACATAAAAAGGATATGAATGTTCTAATTAAGTGACAAATGTGAATAGCAAAAGTGGTATCGTATCCGAAAGCCGAAACACACATCTAGGTATTACTAGATATCAGTGGATATTTGTTCCTATTATGTTAAGTTTGTTAAAAAAAAATGTTCTGATCCTCGCCAAAAGATGAAATATTCAAAGTGAATAACAGTGATTAAACGTCTAAGCCAGTCAACGAGGATAGTTCATAACAGATTGTCTTGTATGCATTTGTTTGTTTTAATTTTTTTTTTTCATAATTTGTAATTAACGCACAACGGAGTGCAGCTACAATCCTGGAGACGTTCGACTGATTTTTAGCTGCAATCATAGACAGATACCGAAAAAATGAGAATAAAAATGCCCGCAGTTCGTATTGCACAAGGTGAGTTTAAAAAAAAAAAAAAAAAGACAAACATCTTGCTCTGTGTATGCTTTGTGATATCTGTTAACTGCCCCGTGATTGCCGATTGCCATGTCTGTTCCTTTTCCATGTTCTGATAAGGAAGTGTTCCTTTTTTTTTTTTAAAGGAAACACAGTCAATTACAAACAGGTAATTAAAAATGAGTCGCGCAGTGGTCGCTTATCTGCGACCAGTACATGACACCACCACCGGTTGACATGTTTGATGATTCCGCCCGATGCTTTCTCTCTCTACGCTGACGAGCATTGTCGTTCTGTCTTTAGAAATGAATATTTGTTGTCGATTCTTCAGAATGTTACTTACGCGTCCCTAACCGATTAGATTTGCTTGCTTGGTTGCTTGCGATGCCATAGGGGAGTGGTTGTAGCCATATAAAATTATAAGGTTTTGATTGGAGCAATATTTCAGTGATATACACCTTGTATGTGGATGATTAACCAATTTGTACATTTTTAATTACAACCGAATACATCCAGTGAAAAGATGTCTTACTCTATTTGAGTATCACTATTTTAGTGTCATCACCTACGTATGTACATTCGAGGGAATAGCACAAGTGCTGGCCTTTTACAGAAATTATTTCACCATCTTTCCCTGAATCAAACGCTATTTAAAAGTCGTTGTCTGTCTTCAGATAACAGACAGTGATAGTACTTAATTATTCGCACTTCTCACTTGTCTATTTACCCTGTAGCCAGACTAAGAAATGACATATGAATATTGAATGTGACAAGGTGTTGTATAGATACATGATATGGATTTTCGTTGCTTTACTAATATGATGAAAGAGTGATTTGATTTTCGAACAATTTAACGCTTTTGTAAACAAGTACATGTGATCAAGCTGATCGATAAGAGATGATTTACACGAGTGAGAGAGAGAAAAGGGAAACTGATAGGAGGAATGTCAAAGTTATTTTTCAATTACACTATCCGACTATTGGAAGTAAACATCATGCCATGGCCAACAGATTTGTATTACCGTTGGGAGAAAATAAACGGTAAACTGACAAGACACTCCGACTTTATTTAGACGAAGTCCTAAGTTCTAACTTAACACAAACATTGACTTCATTTTTCTGAATCAAGTAAAAATTATGTTAAAAAAACTTTGCTTTTTATGAAAAAAGTGAGAAGGGAAAGTAAGTGATTATACGAAGAGTTCCGTACCATCTGTATACATAAATATGAAGGAGACTATGTATGTTACCTCATCAAATGACAGATCTTGGTTGCAGGCAGGATTTTTTGGATGAAAATCATGTCTGTTGTATGGGAGCGCCCCTTAAATATTCATTTTGTTCTGTTTTTAGTATTTGTCGTGGCAGCGGCAACAGAAATACATCATCTGTGAAAATGTCAACTGTCTAACTATCACGGTTTATGAGATACAGCCTGGTGACAGACGGACGGACAGCGAAGCCTTAGTAATAGGGTTCCGGTTTACCTTTGGGTACGGAACCCTAAAAATGGGAACATAATCCATATACGAGTTCTCAGGTACCTACTGTGAAATATAACATTATGATTCTTCTTTGGTGGCGTTACAGCCCATGAAGGACCAGAGCCAAGCTTCCCTTCAATCACCCATGTTGTGTGTGATTCTATTTTTCACACAGGTGAAAGGGACCTACAGTTTAATGCCTATTTCGAACGGCGTGAGTCGAGAAGCTTTTTCTAGGCAAGTTATACTACGAGGGGTTTCGATGGCGTTGGTGTTATCGGGATCCGAACTCGCTCATCGTGCGTCAGAGTCCAACACACTAACTACTGCGCCACGGCGCCCTCATTATGATTACAAGGTTTAAAAAAATCTATTAAGGAGTTTGTTGACACACTTTGTGACATGAGTAAATTCGGGACTATCATTGTTGTGAAGATAAGATCGCAATCAAGGTGAACTTGAAAATATTTATGTACCTAGCTCAGAACAATAATTGTTTAAAAAAAATCAATTTTTGGACGAAAGCCTAAGCGGACTTTGTGTATTTCGCTTTCTGCTTACGTATAACTATATGTACCGACATTACTTCCATTAATGCTTTTGGAAAAATAATAAAATCACTTGTTTTCAAAAGGTGGAATGATTATAACAAATGAAATTCATTACGAAATTTAAATTGTTGGTGTGTTGCATGGTTAGGTAAACTAAACTTTATCTTCTTTCTTAACCCCTACTCCACACTTTTCACACAAAGTATGTGTAAAAGCCACATTGGCCAATGGCTTATTTGATCTTTTCGAGCTTCCTTTGGCGGTGCATGTTGAGCACCTGTATACCTTGTTCAACCTTTCACTTATCGGAAAATAGAATCTCACACCACATGGATGATTGAGAGAAGCTCGGCTTTGGTTCTTTATGGACTGTAACGCCAACCTACTCAACATCAGATTGTCTTGTAGTTGCTCCTTGTTTTGAGCCTAACTTTCAAAGTCTGCTGCATCCATATTAGTAGACCGCCCAGCTTGCTTGTTGACACGTCGATAGAGTAGCCACGAATTTGCCATAGCTATGTATGTCCAAAAAATGGTTAAAGAGACGCATGTACCAGCATTTACTTCGCAATAACATTTTGTGTCTCGCATTAATGCTGTCCATTAGTCCACGCTGGACGATGGACGTAGGTTTCTTGCCTGCAAAATTCGACGCAAGTGAAACAATTTTATTGTCATTCCAATCGGTTATGGAAATATAAACTCCATTGTGGTCGCCAACAAATCCAACTTAGGTACGTACCTACCCCTTGGTTGTTTAAAACAAAAAAAAAAAAAATGCTGGTAGTTTACAATTGGGGATTGTGTTTTTCCGCACTGTCCCGAGACTATGAATTCCTCTTCTGGCCAAATGTCCGATGAGAGGTAAAGAAGTATAGTAATTGTCGAAATATAATCTGTAATTGCAATTGTTTGGTATTTGCCTCGCTAAACGCACAACTACATTTGAGGCAGCTCCCAATTGAGGCTCGTCTTTCCTTAAAAATTTTTCTTGACCACTGTACACTTCAAATTTGTAGCCAAGCCTAAAGCATAACCGGCATGTATTGCTTCAAAAAACTCCGAGCCTTGGTTGAGCACATTTGCTCATCAACAGCCAAATACTCCTCCAATGTCACTTTAGAAAAGCTTTTGTTCAGCATTTCAACTAGTGGTCTTATCTTATAGAGTCTATCGCTTCCCGGCTCCGTATGTGGCAACATTATGGAGTTAGATACCATTAAAATGTAGATTTTGTCGCAAGCGCTCAAATTTTTCTAAGTGGCATGGTGTCTTTAATTGTTGATATTCCTATTTTATCCGATCGGTCATTTCTTACATTCAGTATCCTTTCAATTGACGTATACAAAAATGTACGAATATCTAGGCTTTCGACATGTATGGGCTTATTTGGATCTTTTTGTACGCTGTTCGTTTGATCGCGTATATGATCTACAATTTGTTCAGTGAACAAAAAAACGAGAACAACTGGTATCGCATGGCCTATGTGCCTTCTTCTCAAGTCTGGAAAGGCTACAAACCTACCTACCTACCATGTATCGCATGCTATCGTGTTGACTTTTAAAGTTTTCAGAAACAATTATGATTGGAAATAGTTAATTAGACTAGCTTGAATGGAGGGTATTGACATATTAAAATTTCTTAACCACTCACATTCATTGTATGATAACAGCAAACCATTTAAAGAGGAGGATCGGCTATAGTTAGCTTTTATAAAGGGTCCGCCATATAACGTTTTTTTTTTTCCAAATAGTGCTTATTTCGTGAATGATACCACTTAGCTCATGTCTGATTTGACAGATAATTAGTTTGATCCTTCCGCTGAACGAATATGGTAATGTTGCAGAATGTGTGCGAAATTTGCGTACGGATTTTGGAAGAAGAGAAGCACCGTCAGCTCCGTATGTTCGTTATCTTGTGAAAAAAGTGAAAGAAACTGCTTCCTCATCGATAAACCAAAGCGTGAAAAGCCAAAAACAGTGCGTACACCCGAGAATATTGCTGCTGCGGCAGAAAGTGTGCGTGAAGCGCCATCAACATCAATTCACCGTCGTTCTCAACAATTGAACATTTCGGAGACATCATTGAGACGAATTTTGTATAAAGACCTTGGTATGACGCCATACAAAGTCCAATTGGTTCAGGAGTTGAAGCCAACTGACCATCCAATGCGTTTTCGCTTCGCTAAGTGGGCCTGCGATCGACTTACAGAAGATGCTGATTTCGCCAAAAAAAATCATCTTTTCAGATGAAGCTCATTTTGATCTTGGTGGGTATGTAGAATCGCAGTCGATGCTGAGAATTTGGAAAAACCACTTCTGCAGACTGTATAACGGCGATGACAACCAACATACCGCCGTAAGGCAGAATGATCGATTTTTTAACGACGAAGATCGCAGAGAATTCCGTCTCCCTGACCTCGACGAAGTTGAGATTGCCATGTCGAAACTCAAGTCGAATAAAGCTGCTGGCGCAGATGGACTGTCTGCTGAGCTCTTCAAAGCGGCTGGGGGTGAGCTGGTTAGGAGCATGCACCGGCTCATCTGTAAGATATGGTCAGAGGAAAGCATGCCCGAGGAATGGAGTCTCAGCATTGTTTGCCCGATCCACAAAAAAGGAGATCCCTTTGACTGCGCCAACTATAGAGGAATAAGTCTCCTTAATGTCGCATACAAGATCTTCGCTGCCGTTTTATGTGAACGCCTGAAGCCATTCGTAAACAAGCTGATAGGTCCTTATCAGTGTGGCTTCAGGCCAGGGAAGTCCACCATCGATCAAATCTTCACACTACGGCAGATCCTGGAGAAAACCAATGAGTTTCAAGTCGATACGCACCATCTATTCGTCGACTTCAAGGCCGCATACGACAGCGTAATTAGAGACGAGCTATATAACGCCATGCTTACTTTTGACATCTCTGCGAAGCTCGTCAGACTATGCAGGATGACCTTGGAAAATGCTCGCTGCTCCATCCGAATCGGTGAGCACCTTACCGATAGTTTTGATGTCAAAAAAGGATTTAGGCAGGGCGATGCGCTGTCGTGTGATTTCTTCAACATCGTATTGGAAATGATTGTGCAAAAATCACAGGCCAATACAAGAGGCACAATCTACTTCAAATCCTCGCAACTCCTTGCATACGCCGACGACATTGACATAATAGGTAGAACGCAGCGAGATGTCAATGAGGCGTTTGCGAGTATTGAGATGGAGGCGGCAAAAATTGGTTTGGCAGTTAATGAGGGCAAGACTAAATATCTGCTGTCATCGAAAAAGGACATTTACCACCGACGTCTTGGACAGAACGTGCATATTGGCAGATATAAGTTCGAGGTAGTTAAGGACTTCATATAACTCGGCTCCGCGGTGACTTGGAACAACGACACCAGTTTCGAAATCAAGCGCAGAATTACTCTTGCCAACCGCTGCTTCTTTGGGCTCAAGAGGCAACTGAGAAGCAGAGCCCTCTCTCGTACGACCAAGTTGACCTTATATAAGACCTTAATTATCCCGGTCCTGTTATACGGCGCAGAAACATGGACTTTATCTAAAGCGGATGAGGAAATCCTTGGTCGTTTCGAGAGAAAGATTCTGCGTTCGATTTTCGGTCCCATAAACACAGAGGAGGGTTGGAGGAGAAGATTCAATCACGAACTGTACGGGTTGTACAGCGACATGAGTCTGGTCAGGCGTCTACGGATCCAACGCCTAAGATGGCTAGGCCATGTAGAGCGAATGGACACCACAGCTCCAGCCCGTAGAGTCTTTGAATCCAACCCCGAGGGACGAAGAAATAGAGGACGGCCGCACCTAAGGTGGCGCGCACAGGTGGAAGGGGACCTCAACCAACTGGGCGTGCGGCATTGGAAAAGACTAGCGAAAGATCGTGCTAGGTGGAGAGGCATGTTGGTTGAGGCCCAGGTTCACCCCGAACTGTAGCGCCCGTTAAGTAAGTAAGTAAGTATGCTATCATATCACCAGTGGATGTGCTGCTGCGGAAACCGTATTGGCGGTCATTGAGGAGTTTCCGTGATTCAAGATATTTCATAAGCTGACGGTTAATCAGCGTTTCCATGACCTTGGAAAGAAGGGACGTTAGTGCAATGGGTCGGTAGTTGGAGGGAGAAGATGATTCGCCTTTTTTGGGTATAGGCTGGACAAATGCTGTTTTCCACCTACTCGGAAAGAGCCCAGAGGTGTAGGAAAGGTGAAAAAGCTTACGCAGTGGTTTTGCCAGCGTAGAAGAACACCTCTTCAGAACTATTGGGGCAATACCATCTGGACCAGCGGATTTGTGTATGTCGAGGTCTTTAAGAACCCTTGCGACTGTACGAGTGCGGAAGTGGATTAGTCCCATGGTGGAATTGACGCACTCTAGTACAGGCGGAGACAAAGTACAGGCTGGCAGCTGAGAACTGGTTGCGAAATAGGCAGCAAGTAGGTTAGCTTTGTCTAAGGGGGTGACAGCTGGAATGTCATTGTGGATGTGCGTCGGTATAGACGACTTAGTTGAGTTTTTTACGTTTTTTACAAACGACAAGAAACTTTTGCTACCTTTGGGACATTGAAGGATTTTACGCCTTAATTTTTGGTCGGATTGGAATTTATTTGGTGAAATACAGCTGCACACAATCGATAATGTGCTTAAAAATTGGACCGCTCGTGTAGGCTACTGCATGGCCAGCCGAGGCAGCCATTTGAATGAAATTATTTTCCATTATTAACCGGAAGGATTGTACTTTCAAATAAAAAAAGATATTTGAGAAAAAATTCGGAAACGGATAAACAAACTGATAGGAAGATCATCAACTTGATCCGCCGAGTGCCCTTCCGATCCTCAGTTTCAATTGTTAAAGACCTCAATCTGTCCTCTGGTTCTAGTACGGCCTCAATCTGTCCTCTGGTTCATTTGAAGGCATACAGGGCAGTTAAGAAGCCTCTGTTAACTTTAAAACACCGTCAAAAAAGGTAAACGTTGTGGTTTTAATCAAAACTGTTACTAATTTCATATTAATTAGACTTGCATTTGCTCACAACTACTCATCTTGATCCCTGAAACAGTAGAAAACCGTTATATTTAGTGATGAGAGCAAGTTTAATATGATGTCGTTAGATGGAATCGGCTATGATCGTCGAGAGCCAGGTACTCGCTTGAACCGCGGAAACATACGAGCTACTCTGAAGCATGAAGGCGGTTCATTTATGGTTTGGGGGTGCTTTTTGGCTCAAGCATGTGGTCCCTTACACCAAATAACAGGAATAATGGACCGCTTTGTATATAAAGACCGTCATGCCGCCATATGCTGAAGAAGAGATGCCGTTGTTGTGGAGTTTCCAACAGGACAACGACCCAAAACACACTTCAAAGCTTGTGAAAGAATTTCTTACAACTCAGGGAGTCAATGTTTTGGATTGGCCTCCACAATCCCCCGATTTAAACCCCATAGAAATACTATGGGGGATATTGAAAAGGCGCATAAGCGGACAGCGGTTTACCTCGCATAAGGCTCTATACGAAGCTTGGAAGGATGAGTGGCTTCGAATTTCCCCTGAGTTAACAAACTCACTTATTGCTTCCATGCCAAAAAAGTGTGCGGAAGTTATAAAAAACGATGGTTTTTGGACCATTTGTTTTGCACAGCTCCAAATGGAATAAACTCGGTTTTTTTGTATACTATCAAAGTACAAGCCTCCTGAACATCGCGTACAAGATCCTCTCTGCCGTACTGTGTAGGTACCTGAAACCGTTCGCGGACAATCTGATAGGTTCCTACCAGTGTGGTTTCAGGCCAGGAAAATCCACGATAGACCAAATATTTACACTACGGCAGATCTTGGAGAAGACCCATGAATTCCAGGTCGACACGCACCATCTTTTCGTCGACTTTAAAGCCGCATATGACAGTGTTTATAGAGACGAGCTATACAGAGCCATGTCACGTTTTAACATTCCTGCCAAACTCGTCAGACTGTGAAGGATGACTATGGAGATCTCTCGCTGTTCCATTAAGGTCGGAGGTGAACTAACTGACCCCTTTGATGTTAAAAAAGGTTTTAGACAGGGTGACGCACTGTCATGTGATTTCTTCAACATTATTCTTGAAAAGATCGTGCGGGACTCTGCGGCCAATACAAGAGGTACGATCTACTTCAAGTCCACACAATTGCTTGCCTACGCAGATGACATTGACGTTATTGGACAAACAAAGCGAGACGTCAATGAGGCGTTCACAAGCATTGAAGCAGAAGCGGCGAAAGTGGGTCTAAGGGTAAATGGGGACAAGACCAAACATATGCTGTCATCCAAGAAAGACGCACAACACCGACGTCTTGGTCAGAACGTCACCTTAGGCAGCTATATTTTTGAAGTAGTCAAGGACTTCGTCTACCTTGGCTCGGTAGTGACAAGCAGCAACGACACCAGCGCTGAGATAAAACGCAGAATAACTCTTGCCAATCGCTGCTTCTTCGGGCCCAAGAGGCAATTGAGTAGTAGAGCCCTCTCTCGAAAAACTAAGGCTTCCCTCTACAAAACCTTAATCATTCCGGTCCTCCTTTACGACGCTGAGGCTTGGACGTTGTCGAAAGCAGACGAAAAGGCTCTTGGACGTTTCGAGAGGAAAATTCTGCGTGCAATCTTTGGTCCCGTTTGTGTAAACGGAGAATGGAGGAGGAGATTCAACCAACAACTGTACGGGCTGTACAGCGACATCGGCCTGGTACGACGTCTACGGATACAGCGTCTTAGGTGGCTAGGCCATGTAGAGCGCATGGAAAATACAGCTCCGACCCGAAGAGTCTTCAAATCCACTCCGGAAGGAAGGCGCGGCAGAGGACGGCCGCATCATCGGTGGCGCACGCAGGTGGAAGGGGACCTTAACCAACTGGGCGTGCGACGCTGGAAACAGCTGGCCAAAGACCGTGCCAGCTAGAGACGCTTGTTGGTTGAGGCCCAGGTTCACCACGGACTGTAGCGCCACCTAGTAAGTAAGTAAGTAAATGCAATAGAGACATTTTTTATTTTCTATTTACGCGCAGGTTCAAGAGTTTATACTCTTATAATGTTTGACACGCAACCTGAACGGAGTGCAGTGGTTTGGGTCGTAGATGTTCGTTCACTATTCTCCAGGGGTGGTTGTCCTAAATAGGAGAAGAGGAACCGACCGAATTTTCACGTTGGTTGTAGTTCCCAGTAAACAGACTCTTGCTTACGTCTGACAGTAGTCGAAAACAACCACGTAAGAAAAACCGGCCATTCTGTTCGGAAATTTTAGGTCTTCTGGACGCTGAAACGGAGAAAGGACAAATAGGTAGAACGCAGTGATGACGAAGAAAATGATGAGACAGACTTGGATGATTTTTTTTTTACTATTTCTATTAAAGTCTGAGAAAATGACTCATTTGTATTTATGTTTTTATTGACAAATAATTTTGGCAAGGTTTTTAGTGTAAAAACTCCTATTGACGTCGGTAGCTACATAAATAATCTCGGCTCACATTTCCTACCTGGTATTCATCGCCTTAAAGGGTCAAGCATATTTATTATCTAAGCGAACTTTATGGAAAAAATTAATCCAATTAAAATTGAACATCCTCCGCATTAATGACGCTATTGGTCATGCATTATAAGTAAAATAAATGCATCATCTTATATGTATGAATTCTGTCCAACTCACTGAACCCAAATATCGGCATAAGTATCCCTTTAACGCGATGAGCGATATTGATAAAACATTCAAATTCAAATAAACCCAGAAATGCACCACAAATCTTGTTATTGTAGGGTGGTGAGCAGCAGAGTAACTAAACGCCAAAACACCTGTTCCTATTAACTTTCATCCGCCCACCGCGTTCATTACACCCAAACCCCATTATCACTAACCAAACTATTATGTTGTTATCGACCAAACAACACTCAATCTAAGCAGATCTGTGAACAACATTACCATGGCTACTTCGTCAAACCATGGACATCGACTTTTCATTGACCTCATAATATAGTTGCCCTCACAAAACTGATTTCGATTGTTTTGTATATTTATGGCGGAAAAACAATTCTGGAGAAGAGAAAAAAAAAACATTTTTTTTACGAAACATCTGGTGTACATGCAGAGCTATCAAATGACGGATTAAAACTTGAGGGACACTCACCACGTGGTCGAGATATAAAAAAAGAAAGAAACAAAAAAATAATAATTAAGTCGTATCCATCAACAATGCATGACAAGACCAAAAATATGTGAATGACTTCCTTCCACTCCAGTTTCTATATGCTGTTGTGTTTGTTTTTTGAGCTAGAGCTGAAACCAGCATGATTTTGTACACGTCATCAGGACGAAATAAACATAGCTCGTTCACAATACAACCGAGAGTCGCCACAGGACACCACGGATAAGACATTTTCATTTAAAAAAGCACTACTAGTGCGCTGTCAAACGAAATGTCAAAATGACGTCTTTTGAAACGATTTTGTTTTTTTTTTTCTTTTAGTTTAGTCAGAGGTCCTTTGTTTTAAGGATATGTAGGAATATTAAAATAGAAACAAAACAGGGGGAAGAGAAAGAGTTGTGATCCAATCCAAATTAGATTGAGCGACATGTGGATGTAATTATGAATACTACCTACTTGTAGTATGGGTTTAGGATACATGCTGGTCGTTGTTAAAATGTCGTTGACATTGGGAAGAATTGTGTTCATTCGTTTCTGGCCGCCAACAGAGATTTTGTCAAATTCAAAATATGTTAACCATCTACTTAAACCATAGGCGGTGTGGGCCAAATACAAGTTTCTTTTTCAAAATGCTTGACAAACATTCCTACTAATTATAGAATACAACGTGGTTCAAGTGGCTACCTCGGCTGTCTTCGCAGCAGCGCATTCTGTCAACCCAATTTTTCAAGACATTGTTGATGGTTTCGGGCTGCAGCTCACGGATTGCTTGGATGATATTGGCCTTAAGTGCTTGAATCGCTTCCGAAATGAAGCCATAACATCGGCCCTTCACGGTTCCCCACAAAAAAGGTCCAAAGGGGTCAAATCGCAGCTCCGAAGTAGCCAATTGACATCGCTAAGTCGGGTGATAACCCGATTTGGGGATTTGCGCACCGATATCTCTAAGTCGGGTGATAACCCGATTTGGGAATTTGCGCACCGCAAAAGATCATTGTGGCATGGGCTGTGTAGGCGTGGCACGCAATCCTGCATGAACCCGAGCGATCGTCCAAATCTACATACATATGTCTTCAATTTCATAAAAAAAATGCGGTTAACATGGCTCTGTAACGCCCACCGTTGACAGAAACGTTGTTCCCAGCCTCATTTTCGAATAAAAATGGTCCAACGATGCCACCACCCTATAATCCGCATCAAACTGTCACTCTCTGTGGATACATAGGCTTCTCGATAATATCGTACGGATTTTCCGAGCCGCCGAGAAGAGATGATTTTTTTCGCCCAAAATTGTTGTCCAATACAAGCTGCTCTAAGGCCCAAACTACGAAGGGATAACGAAGCGGATAGTTGCACGCCTTCAATTGCTGAGTTAATTGGACCTTGTAAGCGAATAATCCGAGGGCGCAGTGGTTAGTGTGTTGGACTCTGGCGCACGATGAGCGAGTTCGGACGACGATAACACCAACGCCATCGTTCCTCCTCGGCGGGGTACTGGCAAACCCCCCCGTAGTAAACTTTCCACGAAAAATCTTCTCGACTTACGCCGATCGGAATCGGCATTAAACTGTAGGTCCCTTTCACCTGTGCAAAAAATAAATCACAAACAACATGGGTGAATGAGAGAAGCCTGGCTCTGGTCCTTCATGGGCTGTAACGCCATCAAAGAATAAGAAGAAGAAGAAGAAGCGAATAATCCGAGATCTTTGTGCAGAATTCTCCTCAGGCTAGTGCGTGAAATGTTGAGCTGTTGGGATCGATGACGAGTTAATGTTTGTTAATTGAGTCGCACACTTTCGGCCACAGAAGCCACATTCACATCTGTGCGCATCGTACGACGACGGGGACCATGAGTGTTGTCCACTAGCATACCAGTCTTACGAACTTTTTCCATAAACTTGCGTAAATCAGTCGCGGTGAGTGCTTCATTTCGGCCAAAACCTTTTTTCAAAAAACGCACTGCTTGGACTACACAGCACAACCCTCACTTTGGAAATAAGTTTTAAATATTTCCCAACGTTGTTCAAACGTAAGGCGACCTATTTCGTTCTGCGGAGGTATGATACTGACTTTTTGTAAAGACTTCGAGCGAAAAACAGCTGTCAGTATCAACATAACCTATAATATAAAAAAAAAACACTAGATGACCCACCCTATATTCATAATATTAGGACCTTACATGTGTTGTATTAACTAGGCCACCCCAATAGGTGATGATCCTTTTCGTTTCTCAAAGTCAAAATAAAAAG
The DNA here is from genome assembly GCA_951905685.1 of Eumerus sabulonum. NCBI lineage: Eukaryota > Metazoa > Arthropoda > Insecta > Diptera > Syrphidae > Eumerus > Eumerus sabulonum. Next base: position 21,932,279 of record OX645062.1, on the reverse strand, counting down.
GAAAATAGCCGGTCTGAAGGATAACAAAAGCAAAACAAATGCAAACACCGTTAAATGCACATTTAAAGCAAAGGAAGAAAAAAAAATCATAATCTCTGTCGTAATCTTGTTTGTGTTTGTTGTGAAAGCGTCACAGAAAGGATAACAGTGAGGGACGACTGGAAAACGCGTAAAAAAAGTTTCACTACAAGTTACTCGCATATTTCTTCCCCCCCCCCCCCCCAGGTCATTGTACGTTCTCTTCTTTTCCACCCCCGCCGCACGAGGGGCTGGTTTGCATGCACACGTTTTTTTCGCGTCTTCGCGCGCGTTGCACTTTGCCAAACTTTTCACTTTCCACTGGAATAATTCCATCATCGCCTTAGATACATGACAGGCTGCAGAGAGGGTAATAATAAAAATAATGAAAACGGAAACACGATGGAAAAGGAGCCAAAACGAAGTGAAAATAAGATAAAAAAAAAAATGAAAGAAAGCTCAACGGCGACACCGACAACGTCGATGACGATGACGACGTCGTCGTCGGCAGGCAAAGTAAAAGTTTTTTGTTTTTCTGCAAATCGTGTGAAACATAACCGCCCCCTCCCATCCTACCCCCATAGCAACCCTACTCACGAGACTTTTGGGGTGCGAACGCCATGAGACGACATCTACACCTCATCACCACCCCCTGGAGTCATCGTCACGAGTCCTTGGCGGCGTTTGCTATTTCTGTTGCTGCTACTCCTTTGCTGCACGAGGAGAGCTGCTAGAATTGAATAAGAGCAGACGAGCCGGCTACACAAGCAGAAAAGCGATGGTGATGATGACGATGATGATGGTGGCTATGGTGTTGGTGGTGATGGTTTCTCCTACATATATATACGATAGTAGGTGTAGTAAATGCCTTTTCTCCCGCCTCTCATTTACCTATGACAGCACCTATACAACAAAGTGTATATCCGCGTGATATTTATGTATACTTTCGCGAGGACCTTCTGGTGTGCTCTTACGTATTTTTTCGCTTTTTCTTCACTCCCGTTTGCCATCCTTGTATGTACACCACCACCTCCTAAAATGTGACGTATCGCTACATTTATTTTTTTTTATCTCATTGCCGCTTTTGGTTGTGTTCGCGAAATATCTTAAGGATCAGGAAGCCGCGTGGAAGTTGTGGCAGAATGCAAAATTAACTTTCACTGGAATTTGCGCCAGGTTTGATGATGTTGCTTTTCCTTTTCCGCTCCTTTATTTTTTTTTTTTTCGATTTCTTTTATTATTTCCATTTTTACTCATTGTTTGTAATGCAAAGACGCACACTTGCACGCGCTACCGGAGAGTGTCATTGAGGGTGGTAGTAAGAAAAGGGTGTCGGGCATGAGAGAGAAATCGGAGGGCACTGTTTTGTTGGTACCATGCACCCGCTCTTTACTTCATAGTGCACTTGAACACGGCAAACTTAAGTAGTAGTGGCCCCAGGCGTGAGGCAAGGGGCACCAGCACTGTGGAATTTCAATGTAAATTAAAAAAGGCGCGAGAACTTGTCTAGGTGAAGGTCGTTAACATTTAACAACAAACGCCTGACGGGGTACAAGATCCTTTTTGTTTTCTTTTTGAGCTTTTTCCCACTTTTCTTTTGTTTCGTGCTGAGTGACTCACTATTTCGATTGAGGGAAGCGTTCGTATACATATACACGGCTTCAATTTGTGCCCCTCATTCAAGTGGATTCTTTGCAATTATTTAAGTCTCCACGTGATGCTGTTAACTTTAACAAAATCCATCGGTATCAGTATAATACAGAAGCTTTGCGAAAAATCAAATCAACTCTTCTGGGTCCTTTAATAGATGAGTATTGAACGCCAATTTTGGAAAAAAAAAAAATCCAATAAGATTCCTCCTCATTCGGAAGGGGCCGTTCAAATCACAAAAGAAATTAATTCAGTCGTTGCAAGTCTAAATCTAATTCTTTATAAAACAATTATACAAGCTTATCAAGAATAAGAAGAAAACAAACAAAACGAACCACACCTTCGATAAGTATCTGTCACGGCTGCACACACATCTCACTTGTGCGCAAAGATACTCCATTCCACACACACACGTTCCAGAATTATGATACCAAGGGGTTCGAATAGAGCGCGGATGCTCGCGAAGGATAAACGAATTAACTGACGTGCTCATCGCCCAAAGGAAATAAGAAAACCAAAAGCAAATCGTTTTTTTTCTGGTTTTTTGTTGTTGTTGTTGATGGTGTTGTCTTTCTTTTCATCTTATGTTTTCATTCTATTCTCACTGTTCCACGTACCACGTATCTCGTGCTCACTGTAAGCCACGATCAATTTCCTATCTTCCACAAGCCTTACGACAGGCGCGTGCTCCGTCGAAAGGTGTGGCGCAAAGAATGATCGTTGGAAATTAAACGGTCAAACTGTGGTCACGTGGGCACACTCACCTAGCGAAATTGTCAATCAAATCAATACAAACAAACATATGTATGTATGTACATCAGAAGATCACAGACGGATGGTACGAGAAACAGCAAGTAGTATCCGTACGTACGTGCGTTTATAAGTAGGTTCGACCAAGAAATATAATTAATGATAGCTTTCAATCTGTGATTATTCCTTACCTGATGTGTGGGTGCGAGCACATTGAGGGGAGCGACGCATTTCATTAAACGTACCTTTAATTGAGCTTACCCTAGATGATGTGTTCTTCATGAATGAAGAACTGAAAGAAGGTTTCAAGTGCTATCATATAAACAATGCTTCGTCGCCTACTCATGTGGGTTGCTGGTCGTTTGTGTTTGTTTTGTTTGTTACTTGTTTTTTCTTCATCATGGCTTGGAGGCATGAACTCAGTTCAATAAATCGTTGGTTCTATTGATTCATTTCTTTGGTTTTATTGCAATGTTGAGGGACGAGCCCTTCAGGCTGTTTTGGACAAACCGTGCCCTATTTGTCCGTGGCATTTTCGTTTGGTTTTGATTGAGGAAATGTTTGTAATCGGTAGCATATTGTTCGTGATAATACTCCACTGGATACATATGTGGGAGTCGGACAGTAGACAGCTGAAAACTGTCTGCAGTGGATTAGCTTAATTCGAGTGAAATTTTGTTGTTAACATAATTTGTTTAAATCTCAACAATTAGAAATGTGATGAAATCACAGAGTGGCAATTTGGTTCATGGGAACAATGGTCCTGACGCCGCTCAAGATTCGTAAAACAAAAAAAAAAAAAAAAAAAAAACCGGCCAAGTGCGAGTCGGACTCGCGCACGAAGGGTTCCGTACCATCTGTATACATAAATATGAAAGAGACTAGGTATGGTACCTCATCAAATGACAGATCTTGGTTGCAGGCAGGATTTTTTGGATGAAGATCATGTCTGTTGTATGGGAGCCCCCCTTAAATATTCATTTTGTTCTGTTTTTAGTATTTGTCGTGGTAGCGGCAACAGAAATACATCATCTGTGAAAATGTCAACTGTCTAACTATCACGGTTCATGAGATACAGCCTGGTGACAGACGGACGGACGGACGGACAGCGAAGTCTTAGTAATAGGGTTCCGTTTTACCTTTGGGTACGGAACCTTAAAAACGATTACGCCAAAGCTTAAGACCAACCTTAAACATTTGCCTTGACTGCACGAATGACTGTACGATTATCTGGAGCTAAAATCTAAGCTTTCACCCTCGTTGTTACAAAAAATAGTGCTACGGGTTCTTTTGACTTACATATTTCACTGAGGCGTGGAAGAGTAGGATGGGTACATGTCCATACGGTATAGATTTGATACACTATGACCTCCAAGTGGATAACATTCATGGATAGATTTGCCAGTACCTTGATTATTAAATTATTTAGTAAATTGATCACATCACACCTATTTTGAATACCTAAGCTCAACGCTTAGAGATATCACTTCTAAGGTAGTATCATTGCTTGCTTGGGTGACGTGACCTGAACTTCTCTCAATCGCCCATGTTGTGTGAAAGCGACCTACAGTTTAATGACGATTCCGGCGTGGGTCGAGAAGCTTTTTCACAAATTTACTACGGCGGGTTTAGCCAGTATCCCGCCAAGGAGGGACGCCGCTTATTGTGTGTCAGAGGCCAACACACTAACCACTACGCCAGGGCGCCCTTTAAAATCTTTACAGATTCTCAAGGATCAACACAACATACATATGGCTAAAATCTTCGCTTCGAAATAAATAACAAATATTTTCGGAACAACAAAATGTCAAACCACTTATTTACATATGTACATGCATACATACTACATACATATGTAGATACGTCTACAAAGTCAGATAAGGAATCTAAGAGTCTAGAGAAGACGAGTTGCAATTGACGCTGATAATAGCATCCCAGCATCAGCACATACGGCCGCAAACTCATCTAACGCGCGTTAGAGTTCCGTCTGGGAGGATGTGAGGACTACTACATAAGTCATCTTCAAAAAGACGATGGTTTACCCTGAACTCTTCCAATGTGAAACATTCCTCGCCTCGACTGCGCTGCAATATCCAGTCCGTATATACATATGTATGTACATATGTATAATTAAAAGGAGAGGTGACAAGACGCACCCTTGGCAAAGTCCAACGCCCACGGTGAAAGGTGTTGATTTACTACCGTTAACTCGAACACAGCTGCTACAGTTTGTGTATTTAGACTGAATGGCCCTCAACAGAGGACCATCAATCCCATACTCCTGCAGAACACTCCAGAGTTTACCTCGGAGAGCTCGGTTATATGCCTTTTGCAAAACTGCAAAGCAACTGTAGATCGGTTTGGCGTACTCCCAAGCCTTCTCAAGTGCCATTCTTAGAGTGAAAAGCTGGTCGATTGTACTTTTGCCGTGACGAAAACCGCACTGTTCATCCCCTATCCTGGATTTGATCATAGCTCTAGAACGCGCCTCCAACACCTTAGCGTAGACTTTACCGAGGACACTTAAAAGAGATATGGCCCTTTAGTTGGAGCACTTTTTTTTATATCCCTTTTTGAAAAGAGGCACCGTGGCGCAGTGGGTAGTGTGTTGGGCTCTGACGCCGATGACATGAGATCGAATCCCGACACAGCCATGTCATCGAACGTGTTTTTCACGGTATTTCTCCTCAGCGGGGCTCTGACAAAACCCCCTGTAGTAAAATTGTCATGAAAACCTTCTCGAAATTCGCCGTTCGGAACCGGCATTAAACCGTAGGTCTCTTTCACCTATGGGAAAATGAAACCACACACAACATGGGTGATTGAAAGAGAAGCTCGGCTCAGGTCCTTCATGGACTGTAACGCCAACATACATACATACATTTTGAAAAGAGGGACAATCACCTCAGTCTGCCAATCGCTAGGTGTCTGACCGCATTCGCAGGCCACCTTAATGACACGATAGAGCCATAATAATCCCTCTTTATCCATTGCCTTAAGCATTTCTTGTCGAACTTCGTCCACACCGGCGGATTTATCAACTTTTAGCGATTTGATCGCTAAAATGACTTCCTAAACCGTTGAATTGTTCTCCGCCACACTCAAGACTACAGGTCTGTACACCCAGCGCCCTGTTCGTAAGACGTCCATCTCATTGGAAAGCTACACACCATCTTTGGACTTAACTCCGTCGGTTATGTTGAATTTCTTTCCTCTGAGCCGGCGAATGGTTTGCCACAACACCTTTTTCGCAGATCTATGGTCGCCTTCCAGCTTCTCGCCGAACTCCTTCCAGGATTGCGCTTTAGCCGATCGCACAACCAATTTGCAAGTTCTTTGCGCCACAGTGTACCGGTCACGGGTAGCAGAGTCTCATAAGAGAATTCAGTCCCTGTAAGCCTTCTTCTTCTCTCTGATGACTTCTTGAACTCAGGGTGTTTTAAACCAAGCAGTATATCATGTTTTTGGGAAGGGTTAAAAAAGTTGAAATATTGTTGTGAAAAGTGTCATGATGAGAGAGACAAAAGTCACTTACTTATCGATCAACACCCATAATAATAACCTTTGATGGCCATTTACATTACTCTTGTTATACCTTCTTCTTTGGTGGCGTTACAGCCCATGAAGGACCAGAGCCAAGCTTCTCTCAATCACCCATGTTGTGTGTGATTCATTTTTCACCCAGGTTTACTAGGAGGGGTTTTGCCAGTACCCAGCCGAGGGGGAACGTCGCGAAATAAACATTCGATGGCGTTGGTGCTATCGGGATCCGAACTCGCTCATCGTGCGCCGGAGTCCAACACACTAACCACTGCGCCACGGCGCCCTAGTTATACCTAGTCCTATATAAAACGCCATAAGAAAAAATAATCCAGTGGATTTAGATCTGGATTCCCCGACGGCCAATCTTCTGCTGCTATAAAGCCAGGAATATTTTCTCTGATCCACTCCTGCGTGGTTTTGGCTTTGTGCACTGGAGCAGAGTTCTGTGTCCATAGAAAATGATATTGTTCAAACCTTTCACAACACTCTCTTGGTAACCCGTGGTCCGACGATAGGCTTTCATATGCAGATCATCCCGAATCAGCCTAGACACGGATCTTGATATATCCAATTCCTTGAACATGATTGTATGCTTCCTAAGGGAATTCCTCCAAATTCATTCACGCACTGCCTTTACTACCGCTCTCGTACGGACGACCACTTCTTGGCCTCTACTCCAGACAATTGGTCGAAGCGAGTAACAGCCCGATATACGAATATTCTTGATATTCCGAGTGGTTTTAGCAACTCGAAAATTGGGCCAGCACTCTTATGCAACGCAATTACCGCGATTCGATTCTCTCTAACGCTCCACTCCATATTAATAGTTTGCAAACTGAAACCAAACGGATGCCTGTTTCACAATGCTACTACACGGCGATGCGACAGTGCGACTACAAACGCCGTAGCTGTCAAATCCATATTCATACTATGGAATTATATGAAGTAAGTCACATAGGCACGTGTGTAGTCGTCTCGCAGCGCTATAATTTCGAAAATTCGAAAAACTGTCCCAACTACACGGCGTTGTGCCATTTCGAATTCGACATTGGAGGAATACGTTTGATAACTTGGTCTTACCCACCACCTTCTTCCGACTTTTGCTTTCGCTTTTACCTTTTTACAGGCTAAAGCAGCCGACAGCAGATGACATCATGTAAATGGTCGCGGATGGCGCAATGAGCTCGTTTTTGAGCATTTTCCATCACTTTGCGAAGTGTTGAGGGCTCTATAGCGGCTAGTTCGCGTCGAATATTGGCATTGATCTCTTCAACAATCCGTGGCTTGTTGACATAGACTTTAAAAAACCCCACAAGAAAAAATCCGATGGCGTCAAATCCGGCGATTTTGGTGGCCAGTCAAAATCATCGTTTTTGGAAATTAGACGGATGGATCGACGGACTTACGGCGCAATAAAGCTGTGGCGCCATCTTGTTGGAAGCAGAAGTTGTCCATGCCATGTTCCACTAAAAATGGCAACAAAAATCCGTTATCATCCCGTCGTCGTCTTCGAAAAGGACGGGCAACCGACCCTATCCGCACCAATTCCGGCCCAAACAGTCACGCGTCGGTCGTGGAGAGGGTCTTTGTGGATTAATTGAGGATTTTCACCAGCGTGACAAATTGAATGAGCCTCATCGCTCAAGAGCCAAGATCACGACGAATTTTGCATAATCCAAGCGTTGCAGTGAGCTGCGACTGATGCTCAACTGAGCGGAACGGCAGTGACTCGATGATCGTGGTGAGGTCTCAACTGAGGCCCGTACAGCCTCAATATTACCAGCCAAGATTACCGGTGTCCAAAAATTGTTGGTGCAAACACCTAATGGTCATGTGAGAAGGGCGCGTCTCTTTTACGCACGTTATGTTTTCACAATTGAGAAATTGTTTTGAATGTAAAGGTGCACAATATAAGCGCGTTTTTGTGGCGTGTACTGTTCCATAGTAAAAATTCGCAAAGACTAACGCTTGAAATGCGGGCTGTCACAATCCGTTCTGCCAACCGGTGTCAAAGTTATTGGGTCACCCGTTACATAGCTAACATTATAGAAGTAAGTCAACAAAGGTACCTGCCGGTCAGGGCCGGATTCAGACGGCCCTGGGGCAATAAGTGAGTGGAGGCCCCACTGGATTATTATTTTCCAAATAAAATTAACAGTTTTTTTTCAGTTTGTTCTTAACAAACATACATTCATATATAAATATGGGCAAAAAAAAGAACTATTAATTAAAGCGCCAAAGAAATGGAACTTTGCGAGCTTTTTTCGACGAAAAATCCGTGATGATTTCGCTAAAATTCAGTTTCCGGAGTAAATCGCTTTCAATGCTGAGCAGGGATAGCTTTAATAGACGGTTTTGTCCCATCGTAGTTCGAAGCCTGTTTTTTACAATTTTCATTTTTGAAAATGAGCGCAAGGCACCATCAAAACCAAATACATTCTCAGTGCAATTTCAATGTTTGGAAATGTAGCTCTGAAATTTTGATCTTCAAGAATGTGGTAGTAAAATAGCTCGGTAGATTGGTCTTTTCTATAATCCTTTTTGTATACATAAATCGATCAAAGATACAAATTGAACCAACTCTAACCAACCTTTGCCTCTGCTGCAGCGTGCAAATTTGCAGCAACCGTCTACTGAGAAATCCAAATCTCGAAAGTACATGCAATCTTTCAGTAAGAGAATCATTTATATGTTTCGATCGATCACTGGGATAAAATCGGATACTTTAAATTTCTATTTTGGTAAAAGATTTTCGCTTTGATGTAATCGAGTGGATTCAACCTCACATTTCTTGTTCTGGTGCGTGATTGTCCATATTGGTCAGTATGACATATTTCTTCAGCTGCTTCCTCGTATTTATCAAAACCGTCTCTTGTGGTTTCAGCGAATGATTTCAATGATTCTAATGAACGCATTGCAAATTCAAGAATCATTTTCGGGTCCTGCAACATCTTGTTTGTAGCATCGAATATCTCCAAGATGTCGTTCCAAAAAATAGCAAACAGAGCCGGAACCGAGACAACTCATCTTTTGTAAAAGGTACGATGCTTCATTCCTCACGATGTCTTTTCGCTCCTTATCAGAAGAGATGCTGGTTAGAGCTACTTCGATTTCAGAATAACCATCGACAATTGCCTTCGTAGCTTCAGATCGACAAAACCAACGAGTATCGCTAAGCTTTTTTAAAACCTAAAATCACCCGCTTTTTATCTGCGATCATTTTTCAGTCAGAATTTGGTATCGTTCTGAATTTGCTGTGAAAAACTTATATATGTACATAAATTCTGAACGAAATCAAAGAATTGAACAGCCGATGGATAAGAGTTAGCTGCTGCCTTTCCAACTAAATTGAGAGAATGACCACATCATAGTATAAACGCCGATACATGATTTGCTCCAAAATATTTATTACCACTTATGTATGTGTATGATTGGCCGCGGCAATCCAAAATATCTATTTTATGGTCACCTAAAAATGTTAGTAAAGCGTTTGCTATGGCCCCGCTATGACCAGGGCCTTTATTTGCATCCTCTTTCAAATGGGTTGCCAGAATTGGTTCATACTCGGCTTCATCTTCTTTTTAGTGGGCGCTACAGTTCGGGGTTAACCTTGGCCTCAACCAACATGCCCCTCCATCTAGCACGATCTTTCGCTAGCCTTTTCCATTGACGCACACCCAGTTGGCTGAGGTCCCCTTCCACCTGTGTGCGCCATTTTAAGTGCGGCCGTCCTCTGCTTCTTCGTCCCTCGGGGTTGGATTCAAAGACTCTCCGGGCTGGAGCTGTGGTGTCCATTCGCTCTACATGGCCCAGCCATCTTACGCGTTGAATCCGTAGACGCCTGACTAGGCTTATATCGCTGTACAGCCTGTAAAGTTCGTGGTTGAATCTTCTCCTCCATCCCCCGTCTGCGTTTATAGGCCCAAAAATCACGCGCAAAATCTTTCTCTCGAACCGACCAAGGGTCTCCTCATCCGCTTTTGATAGTGTCCATGCTTCTGCGCCGTACAACAGGACCGGGATGATAAGGGTCTTATATAGAGTCAACTTTGTCGTTCGGGAGAGGGCTCTATTACTCAGTTGCCTCCTGAGCCCAAAGAAACAGCTATTGGCAAGAGTGATTCTGCGTTTGATTTCAGAACTGATGTCGTTGTTCCAGGTCACAACGGAGCCAAGGTAGACGAAGTCCTAAACTACCTCGAACTTATACAAACGTTCTGGCCGAGACGTCGGTGTGGAGCGTCCTTTTTTGATGACAGCATTTATTTAGTTTTGCCCTCGTTTACCGCCAAACCAATTTTCGCCGCCTCCATCTCAATACTCGCAAACGCCTCATTGACATCTCGCTGTGATCTACCTATCATGTCAATATCGTCGGCGTATGCAAGGAGTTGCGAGGATTTGAAATAGATGGTGCCTCTTGTATTGGCCAGTGATTTTTGCACAATCATTTCCAATATGATGTTGAAGAAATCACACGACAGCGCATCGCCCTGTCTAAATCCTTTTTTGATACCAAAACTATCGGTAAGGTGTTCACCGATTCGGATGGAGCAGCGAGCATTCTCCAAAGTCATCCTGCATAGTCTGACGAGTTTAGCAGGTATGTCAAAGGTAGACATAGCGTTGTACAGCTCGTCTCTAATTAATCTGTCGTATGCGGCTTTAAAGTCGACAAATAGGTGGTGAGTGTCGACTTGAAATTCATTGGTTTTTTCCAGTATCTGCCGTAGTGTGAAGATTTGGTCGATGGTGGACTTCCCTGGCCTGAGTCCGCACTGATAAGGACCTATCAGCTTATTTACAAAAGGCTTCAGGCGTTCACACAAAACGGCAGAGAAGATTTTGTAGGCGATGTTAAGGAGACTTATTCCTCTATAGTTGGCGCAATCAGAGGGGTCTCCTTTCTTGTGGATCGGGCATACGATGCTGAGACTCCATTCCTCGGGCATGCTTTCCTCTAACCAGATCTTACGGATGAGCTGGTGCATGCTCCCAACCAGGTCATCCCCAGCTGCCTTGATGAGCTCAGTAGACAGTCTGTCTGCGCCAGCAGCTTTATTCGACTTGAGCTTCGATATGTGGCAATCTTAACTTCGTCGAGATCAGGGGGACAGAATTCTCCGCGGTCTCCGTCGATTAGAAATGGATCATTCTGCCTGACAGTGGTATATTGACTAACATCGCCGTTATACAGTCTGCAGAAGTGGTTTTTCCATATTCTCAGCATCGACTGCGGTTCTACTACTGGGTGTCCGTTCTCATCCCTGCAGGCTTCTGTTCTGGCTTTATAACCTTGGCATGTTCGCTTTATCTGTTGATAAAACTTTCGAACGTCACGCCTGCAGTAACACCTCTCCAAATCCTCAATCGCGCGCTTCTCGTGCTCTTTCTTCTTTCTTCTAATAAGCTTATGCTCCTCCCTTCTTTTTAACTCATATTCGGCTAGCAATTCCAAAATTTCCATTTCTTGCTGAACCGATAATTTCGTTGTCACCTTGAAAGGCTAATCCACGCTCAGCAATGAATTTGGTAATACTAACTATAATTCAAAAGATTGTTTGCCAATACTGGATTTTTTGTGCCTCTTATATCGCTCGCTCTTGATCGATGTGTCCTGTGAATTTTCCCCGTTGCGCTTAACTCATTACTGATTCCAAATGAGTCTTTGAAATCTCATGTTCATATAGACGTTCATATTCATATTTGGGACAGAGAATATTGTAATTATAGTTCGATGATGTGGGGCCCACTCTTTTGTGGAGGACTGCAGCGCCCTCCCCTAAATGCGGCACTGCAGCCGGCTAGATGCGACCGAAACAAATTGTGATCCATTCGAAGCAATTACAAGTAGTCGTCAAGTAATTATTTCAGTCCTAACTACCTGGCATGGCCTCCACGATACAACAACAGATAACGGCTTCCGACTCGCTGACTTTGCGACAGCTCGTAATGCGGTGATAAGTAGCACAAGATTCCCTCGCAAGCGAATCCACACAGCAACCTGGCGATCTTCGGACGGTCGAACCGCCAACCAAATCGACCATGTGCTCATTGACGCAAGGCACGCGTCAAACATCCTGGATGTGCGAACATTCAGAGGGGCAAATGTCGACTCTGACCACTTCCTCGTAGCAGCAAGATTCAGAGCTCGACTGTCCAATGTCAGAAAGCTGCACCAGCCCATCAGGAGGAGGTTCGACATTGGGCGCCTGAGCACACCGGAGGTTGCCAGAGTCTACAGGGAGCATCTGAGCGAAAGACTCTACGGTATGCCTACGTCGAACACAAATGCCAATAATATGTGGCTGCATTGCCGCTCAGCCATTCAAGAAGTAGCCGAAACCACCTTAGGATACCTACCACCCCCGACAAGAAACCCGTGGTATGATGGCGAGTGTGAGCAGAAAAAGGCAGCAACCGACGAGGCGTACCAAAAGGCGCTGTAGAAGAAAACCAGGGCAGCGCGAGAAGAGTACCGAGCCAGAAGAAGGGAGGAGAAGAAACTACTGCGACAAAAGAAAAGAATCTTCGCAGCCTCCCAGCTCAAGGATATCGAGGAGTCTAGGGATAAACATAAAATACTAGCCTTTTACAAGAAAGCCAAAGGCCTTGCAGGAGGCTTCAAAAAGGGCACCCTGGCTCTTCGAAACTGCGAGGGTAATCTTGTCACCGACCCGCAGGGAATAGTGGATGTATTTAAGGAGCACTTCCAGCAGCTGCTTAACGAGCATGACCAAGAGAGAGTGGTAGGGACCAAGGAAAACCCAACTCCAGCCGCTGAAGTAGTCCTCCCACCCAGCATAGAAGAAGTCGGCACAGCTATTCAGAAGCTGAAGAACAACAAGGGCGCAGGCTCAGATGGCTTGCCATCAGAGCTCTTCAAGGCTGGCGACGATGTTCTGGTAGGGAGCATGCACCAGACCACCTGCAGAATTTGGGAAGATAAACGCATGCCCGACGACTGGAATACCAGCTCTATATGCCCCATCCACAAAAAAGGCGATCCTACCTCTTGCAAGAACTATAGAGGTATGTATATCCCTGCTCAATGTCGCATACAAGATCCTGTCCAGCGTATTGTGTGAACGTCTAAAACCATTTTGCACCGCACTAATCGGCAGCTACCAGTGCGGCTTCCGGCCCGGCAAATCAACTATAGACCAAATTTTCACACTTCGACAAATCCTGGAAAAGACCAACGAGTTTCGAATCGATACACACCATCTTTTCATCGATTTCAAAGCCGCATACGACAGCATTCATCGTGAAGCACTGTTTGGGGCGATGGCCGAATTCGGGATCCCGGTAAAACTGATACAGTTGTGTCGCGCCACGCTAAAAAACACGCGATGCACCGTGCAACTCGGTTCTAGGACCTCGGAACCATTCGAAACATGCACCGGATTTCGGCAAGGAGATGCGCTGTCATGTGACTTTTTCAACCTGGTGCTGGAGCAGATAGTGCGACGGGCAGGCGTCAACAGGGAAGGCACTATCTTTTACAAGTCCATCCAGCTGCTAGGATACGCGGATGATATCGACATCATCGCGTGTTCTCGCCGTGGCGTTGTGGAAGCATTCACGGCGATTGAAGAACAGGCGAAACGAATTGGTCTTAAGATCAATGAGGACAAAACGAAATACATGCTGTCAAGCAAAAACTAATCCGTCGCTCACCACTTGGGACAAAACCAAGACCAAGCAATCGCGGATGTAGGACATCTTGGTCTTGACAACTGGAAGCAGCGTGCCCGGGACCGTCAAGGATGGAAGGCAGCTATAGCTCAGGCTTAGATCCTCCATGGATCGCAGGCCTGATAAGTAAGTAAGTAACTACCTGGCATGAGTAAGAATGTTTAGTAAATAATTTAGATAGATTGCAGGCGTTTAAATGAAACTAAGTGAATATGTATTATGGAATGGTTCTGGGATTGGGCTGGAAGCTGGAAAGGTCAATTCAATTTACATCTGCTGAGTAGGGTTCATTATTAACTTCCTAAGACCACATTTATACCCATTCATTCAGTATACCTCGTATATTTCCAACGATTTGTGACATGAATCAAAATAGGTATTCATTTGCACCTCACTTACGCGCACTATGTCGCGATCACTGCCATTCCGCAAATTACATACATTATGTATGTATGTATGTACGTGTAATCAAGGGAACTTACATACGGCGAGTATGTGGTCCCTTCGCCTTACCGGCTTGATCATTGATCGAGTGTACAATTTATATTATGTACTCATTGAAGGCAGTACATACGAGAGACGCTGCGCGACTATGTCTGGCTATGATTGAGCGCTACGACCGCGACTGCATTGGAACGGGTCGGGCGTATCAAGTTGAAAACTTGATTTGTGTAAATAAGAAATCCCACCAGCAGTAACGGCAATGGTGCGCGCTGTGTCATTTACTGTGTCGCGTTGTCCGCGCCGTCAGATACTAGTAAATAACTCTTTTTTGTTGTATTCCTAATCATTTTTATTCGTTCGCGCACAGACATTGAGGTAAGTCGCAGCGACACGCTCACATAGCTGTTGACGCTTTGATTGGCTATCATCTGCGCGATGTATTGTTTAATTCATCGCGTTTTTTTCCTCAATTTTTTTTTGTTTTTTTTTTGTGATTTTTTATTGCACTGTAGAGTGATAGCCCAGGTTGGCTTTAGTTATGTGCGTCGATACGAATGGGAATGGTCGATCGGTAGTGGAAAGTGTTATGTACTCGTACAGTATACGCCAGACGAAGATGGTAGATGAGAGAGTTAAACAGAGAAAGAAAAACGTGTGCATGGTTTAATGGACTCGGAACGACAGGGTGCCTGGAATGGAACCATTTTGCTTTTGCAAATCTTAGTTTGTGAGTTTTGAATTGTGCGGCGGGTGCGACCGCACTATGAACTCGACATCTGTCCGGCGCAAATCGGTCGACCAGTGGGTCCATTTCTCGACTGGGTCGGTGGTTATACATAGAAAGCCTTAAGGGATACTTTAGGAGGATGAATAGTTTTCATACTAGTACCTTTTCGATGGCAAGTGTATCTTTCCGGGACAATTGGACTTGTGTCTAGTTTGTGGAGATGACGAGTGAGGCGCTCAGTTATTCTCTGAAAACTTTCCACAACAGCTGGGGTATTGAGATGGAAAATTCGTCGATGAAAGTTTTTCACCCAACCACCATCATCATGAACGGACGGTTTTTGTTATTACTCAATTGGCCAATAGTATTTTTGGCCAAGTCCTGCTGCATCTATGTACATGCATGCTCGTACGTTTCTACAAACTTGTACAATAGGAATATCTCCACATTGTACATACATTTGTATGTATGTATAAGTGTATTTGAACAAAGTTAGAACTCTAGCATATGTACATACATACATACATATATCCATCAATGTTTGCCATCGTACGGCTACACCGAATGAAGGAGAAGAAAAGCAGATAAATCTAATATAGATGGGAAAGTTTAAGGATTCTGTAGCATTTGTGTGAATGTGAAAGTTTTACCTTTTCTGCGTTTCTGCGGAATGAATGGAACACCCTAAGCCCCAGGAGCAGAAACGAGTATGCAACTTTTGGATAGTGATTATCCGGAAGAATGATGTGGAATGGACACTAGAAGATATTTTAGTTTTGCAATTGCAATTTTGGCATTGAACAATTTGGATAATGTTCAGCTCGATAATGATTTACAGCAGACGGATTTGTGTCAATAGATACTGGAAAATGTTAGGTTCAAGGACAGGCCACTTCAATGTATGTACATATGTAGGAGAGGCTATGATTACTTATGCATATATGTACATATGTACATACATATATACATACCTAGTTGTTCTTCAAGATAGCTTTTAGTGGAATTAATTTCAGCCATAAGTTCTGACGTGAATATTTCTTAAAAAGTTTCTGAGCTGCTGAGGTGCAACGTATCTACTTATCAAATTTTGTATTGAGAAAATCTGGTTGATGGGGCGACCCTACATTTTTGCCTCATCACAGACCATCCTCAAACAAGCGAGACTCCCATAAAAAGGTATTCATTTCTAAACTGGTAAAGAAATACAGACCTACGGACACAGTAGAATCTTACAACTTCCGAGAGAATTGCATGGTTTAATTCTATCGGGTTAGTGCCTAATAACGAAACGGCTGGAAATATCTATGACCAGTTGGAGCACGGTAAAATACTAACAAAGGCCTCGCAGGAGATGCATCTGCGAATCTGGAAATTTCCTGATCATGGGAATTACAAACCGAAGAGGACGAATGGTGAGTATCCTTCCGTTGGGTTATGGTCTTGCAAACCGTAAGCCGAAAACCCCACAATTGCTCCGAAGCAACCACAAGCTTCGGATAAAACGGACCGGATTGATGTGGACGATCCTTGCAAAAAACGAAAAAGGGACAATGATCTTTAGCTCTGTACGTGGAATGTCAGGTCCCTAAACAGACCAGGTGCGGCCGAACAACTTGCGGACACCCTAGACCGCTACAAAGTAAATTTAACCGCCATCCAGGAAATGCAATGGAACTAAGGCAAAAAGTCCTAAGCTTTCGGCATGTGAACGAACGCCTCATAACGATCTGTATCAAGGCTACATTTTTTAACATCAGTCTGATCTGCGTCCGCTTTATACGTGAAAAACACGTTCGATGACATGGCTGTGTCGGGATTCGATCCCGTGTCATCGGCATCAGAGGCCAACACACTACCCACTGCGCCACGGTGCTCTCAAAGGACCTGCTTAATAGAGCTGCAAAGTGTTCGGCGATGCGACGTTCGGCTACAGAGGATCTTATTCGCTTTTTTTAGCGGACCAGCACCCGTCGGTAGATGCCACTCCTACGAGTCTTGAAAAATGCGCTTGTAATGATGACATATGTACATATGTATACACATATGTATGTATATACGAAAGCGGTCCACACGTCGGCAATCATCTTATGTCGTTTTAGTAGTTAGGAGAGACTTTTTTCGCTGATTGTCTCTTCGATATAAACCTATCTCTTGCTTCGGTCTAAAATCGACTTGATGAAGTTTATTTATACATTTATACAGGGAGCACCTTACTGTCATTTTGATTTTAACTGCAATCTGACGAAACGATTATTCGACGCAGGGCAGCGACCGCTACTTAACTACATTGAGAACCAAGCTATCCACTGTACAAAATAAAATGCCAACCCAGTGCATTTGGTGTCTCTTGCCCTTTTTCTGAGAATTCAGTGAGGGATCATCATAGATCGCAAATCACACCATAGCAGTCTACAGAATTCATGACTCAAGTTGAAGTTCTGTTAATGGCCAGGTTTTTAACTGATTTTTTGAACGTGATGCTCAAATGCTAAACATACTAAACTGCCGTATTTCTAAGTTACACCCTAGGCCAGTGATGGCGAACCTATGACCCGTGGGTCAGACACCGACCCACGCAAATTTTTAACTGACCCACGATTGCTAAGCAACAAATTAGATTTTCTAATTTGGGCGGATCATTTATTCTCATGTCTGTTATTCTCGATACTTATGCTAGAGCTAAAACCAGTAGAATCGGTAACGTACCAGCGAAACTAAAGATTCTTAGAACCAACCGTTCTTAGATACATATCAGGCCATATCAAGCTGAATGATTTGATAAGTCATATAACGGACATAAGCTGAATGATCTTGCTACGGAGCGAAATCTCCTTCAAGCCAGTACACGCTTCCCGCACTTCGATATACACTAACCAGATTGATCACATCTTGATGTTTGAACTTTCTGAGGAGCTAACATCGACTCGGACCACTATTTTGTAGTAGCCAAGATGCGCCTATGCAGCGGAGTAGAGTAAGAATACAAAGTTATGACGTCGGAAAGTTACTATCGCCAGAAACCGCTCGTGCTATTACCGATCGCGTCTCCCAATACACCTTAACCCTCCACGCTGTCAATAGAACAACAGTGAACTTTTTGCAAACAAGCCCTGAAAAGCACTGCATCTGAAGTTTTGGACCTTCAAGGCTCCACCACGAAGAAACACCTGGTTCGATGACGAGTGCAGGAGGATTCACACAGCGAAGCAGGATGCATATAAAGACTCGCTCTATAGAAGAACAAGAGCAGTTCGTGAGCTCTACGAGTTAAAAAACACGGAGGAGCATAAGCTTCTCAGAAGAAAGAAGAAAGAGCGTGAGAAGACCACGATTGAGGATTTGGAGAGGTGTTACTGCAGGCGTGACATTCAAAAGTTTTATCAACAGATAAAGCAAACATGCCAAGGTTATAAAACCATAACGGAAGCTTGCAGTCATGAGAATGGACACCTAGTAGTAGAATCGCAGTCGATGCTGAGAGTATGGAAAAACCACTTCTGCAGACTATATAACGGCGATGTTGGTAAATATGCCGCTGTCAGGCAGAATGATCCATTTCTCAATGACGAAGATCGCAGGGAATTCCGTCCCCCTGACCTCGACGAAGTTAAGATCGCCATATCGAAACTCAAGAGCTCTTCAAGGCAGCTGGGGATGACCTGATTAGGAGCATGCACCAGCTCATCTGTAAAATATGGTCAGAGGAAAGCATGCCCGAGGAATGTAGTCTCAGCATGGTATGCCCCATTCACAAGAAAGGAGAACCCTCTGGCTGCGCCATCTATAGAGGAATAAATCTCCTTAACATCGCCTACCAAATCTACTCTGCCGTTTTGTGTAAACGCCTGAAGCTTTTAATAAATAAGATGGCAGGTCCTTATCAGTGCGCATTCAGGCCAGGGAAGTCCACCATCGACCAAATCTTCACACTACGGCAGATCCTGAAAAAAGCCCATGACTTCAAAGACGCATACGACAGCGTAATTAGAGACGAGCTATACAACGCTATATCTACCTTTTACATACCTGCTAAACTCGTCAGACTATGCAGGATAACTTTGGAGAATGCTCGCTGCTCCATCCGAATCGGTGAACACCTTACCGATAGTTTTGATGTCAAAAAAGGATTTAGGCAGGGCGAAGCGCGGTCGTGTGATTTCTTCAACATCATATTAGAAATAATTGTGCAAAAATCACTGGCCAATACAAGAGGCACAATCTATTTCAAATCCTCGCAACTCCTTGCCTACGCCGACGACATTGACATAATAGGTAGATCACAGCGAGATGTCAATGAGGCGTTTGCGAGTATTGAGGTGGAGGCGGCGAAAGTTGGTCTGATGGTAAACGAGGGCAAAACTAAATATATGCTGTCATCAAAAAAGGACGCTCAACACCGACTTCTCGGCCAGAACGTTTGTATAGGCAGATATAAGTTCGAGGTAGTTAAGGACTTCGTCTACCTTGGCTCCGCAGTGATCTGGAACAACGACATTAGTTCCGAAATCAAACGCAGAATCACTCTTGCCAATCGCTGTTTCTTTGGGCTCAGGAGGCAACTGAGTAATAGAGCCCTCTCCCGAACGACAAAGTTGACTCTATATAAAACCCTTAACATCCCGGTCCTGTTGTACGGCGCAGAAGCATGGACACTATCAAAAGCGGATGAGGAGGCCCTTGGTCGGTTCGAGAGAAAGATTTTGCGAGTGATTTTTGGGCCTATAAACGCAGACGGGGGATGGAGGAGAAGATTCAACCACGAACTTTACGGGCTGTACAGCGACATGAGCCTAGTCAGGCGTCTACGGATTCAACGCCTAAGATGGCTGGGCCATGTAGAGCGAATGGACACCACAGCTCCAGCCCGGAGAGTCTTTGAATCCAACCCCGAGGGACGAAGAGGCAGAGGACGGCCGCCCTTAAGATGGCGCAAACAGGTGGAAGGGGACCTCAGCCAACTGGGTGTGCGGCAATGGAAAAGGCTAGCGAAAGATCGTGCTAGATGGAGGGGCATGTTGGTTGAGGCCCAGGTTCACCCCGAACTGTAGCGCCTACTAAGAAGAAGAAGCAAAATATTTCACATTCTCTGATTGAATTTCATTGTATAATACATCAGCAAAGTTTTGCGTGCGAAACATGGTTTAAAAACATTTTCCAATGTAATGCCATTTGTTATAAAGATAATTAACTTTATAAATGCACGAGCGCAAGTGACCCACGAGCTAGTAATAAAGAAATATCAACAAAATTTGACCCACGTCTTAAAAAGGTTCGCGGTCCCTGCTCTAGGCATTTGAAGCTTTGAAAAATCGGTGTCCATATATGTATGTATGACTATTTTCTTTAATCTTTGTTTTTTAATGGCAAAGTAATAAAGGCAACTGGGCAAAATTGACTATTTTCTGTTCAGACTGTTTTTGATTTTGTTTTTGCAATGAAAGCTGGCCACATCCCCAACGAACGCATAGAGAAACGTCGCTCGTACGTTGTGGATACGGCACGGCATTGTTTCGCTTTCCCCGTGAGTAGTTATCTCAACACGCGCGAAATAATACAACAATAATTGGCTGACTAATATAAGTCTCAGCAGTTATTGTTTAATTTTTTTTTATTATTTTCGTTTTGCAACCCCAAGGCATTGTGCTGACATCATTTCAAGTACACATTGTGTCATTTACGATGTTTGTACAATATTTAGTCCGATACGGCTCAGGGTGGCACAATTTCAAGCATTTAGGTCTAGTGAGATACTATGACACATGGTCATCGTGCACAAATGTATATAAATGTGTATAGGAGGGGTTTTCAATACAAATGTGAAGAAAGGAAAAAAGAAATAATGATAAAACACATAAAACAAAACAATTAGTTTTGTAGTTTAAAGTGGGACATTCGGCCTCACCTTCTACGGGTGGAGGGCTTGTCAGGCGGTACCTACATTCC
The DNA here is from genome assembly GCA_951905685.1 of Eumerus sabulonum. Lineage (NCBI taxonomy): Eukaryota > Metazoa > Arthropoda > Insecta > Diptera > Syrphidae > Eumerus > Eumerus sabulonum. Next base: position 21,911,506 of record OX645062.1, on the reverse strand, counting down.
AATATACTAGTACTGAATTGAAAAAGTGTCTAGTTGTCTGCATGTCGAAATGTTCTGTATTCATACAGATATAAACGTATCATCAGGGCGGTAAGGCATACTAATTCATTAACGAAATGATAAGTAATGAGGTGGAGCGGACTCTTTAAGGTTACTAAGACAATCAATTCAAAGAAAGCTGCACCAGCCCATCAGGAGGAGGTTCGACATTGGGAGCCTGAGCACACCGGAGGTTGCCAGAGTCTACAGGGATACACCTTAGGATACCTACCACCCCCGACAAGAAACCCGTGGTATGATGGCGAGTGTGAGCACAAAAAGGTAGCAAACGACGAGGCGTACCAAAAGGCGTTGCAGCGGAAAACCAGGGCAGCGCGAGAAGAGCACCGAGCCAGAAGAAGGGAGGAGAAAAAACTACTGCGACAAAAGAAGAGAATCTTCGCAGCCTCCCAGCTCAAGGATATCGAGGAGTCTAGGGATAAACATAAAACACGAGCCTTTTACAAGAAAGCCAAAGGCCTTGCAGGAGGCTTCAAAAAGGGAACCCAGGCTCTTCGAAACTGCGAGGGTAATCTTGTCACCGACCCGCAGGGAATAGTGGATGTCTTTAAGCAGCATTTCAAGCAGCTGCTTAACGAGCATGATCAAGAGAGAGTGGTAGGGACCGAGGAAATCCCAACTCCAGCCGCTGAAGTAGTCCTCCCACCCATCATCGAAGAAGTCGGAACACCAGCAGGATGGCTTGCCATCAGATCTCTTCAAGGCTGGCGGCGATGTTCTGGCAGGGAGCATGCACCAGATCATCTGCAGAATTTGGGAAGATAAATGCATGCCCGACGACTGGAATACCAGCTCTATATGCCCCATCCACAAAAAAGGCGATCCTACCTCTTGCAAGAACTATAGAGGTATATCCCTGCTCAATGTCGCATACAAGATCCTGTCCAGCGTATTGTGTGAACGTCTAAAACCATTTTGCACCGCACTAATCGGCAGCTACCAGTGCGGCTTCCAGCCCGGCTAATCAACCATAGACCAAATTTTCACACTTCGACAAATCCTGGAAAAGACCAACGAGTTTCGAATCGATACACACCATCTTTTCATCGATTTCAAAGCCGCATACGACAGCATTCATCGTGAAGCACTGTTTGGGGCGATGGCCGAATTCGGGATCCCGGTAAAACTGATCCAGTTGTGTCGCGCCACGATAAAAAACACGCGATGCACCGTGCAACTCGGTTCTAGGACCTCGGAACCATTCGAAACATGCACCGGATTTCGGCAAGGAGATGCGCTGTCGTGTGACTTCTTCAACCTGGTGCGGGAGCAGATAGTGCGACGGGCAGGCGTCAACGGGGAAGGCACTATCTTTTACAAGTCCATCCAGCTGCTAGGATACGAGGATGATATCGACATCATCGCGTGTTATCGCCGTGGCATTGTGGAAGCATTCACTGCGATTGAAGAACAGGCGAAACGAATTGGTCTTAAGATCAATGAGGACAAGGCGAAATACATGCTGTCAAGCAGAAACCAATCCGTCGCTCGCCACCTGGGACAAAATATAACAATTGACAGCTACAATTTCGAGGTAGTTAAGGAGTTTGTCTACCTCGGGGCAAACGTAAATTCCGCAAATGACACCACAGTGGAGTGGCATAGAATCGCCCTTGGCAATCGCTGCTACTTCGGCTTGTCCAAACAACTGGGGTCAAAACTCCTCACTCGAAAGACCAAAGTCATGCTTTACAAAACGCTCATTCTGCCAGTCTTGCTGTACGGAACCGAAAGCTGGACGATAAGCAGGACAGCGGAGCTGATTTTGGGTTCTTTCGAAAGAAAAATTCTGAGCCGGATATTTGGTCCTGTCTGTGAGGAAGGTGAATGGAGAAGAAGACGCAACCGCGAACTCTACGAGCTGTACCAAGATGTGGATGTAGTCCGGAAGGCAAGGATCCGCCGACTACACTGGCTCGGCCACATCGAGCGCATGGACATCAACGCTCCAGCTAAGAGGGTCTTCGACTCCGAGCCTCCTGGTTCGAGAAGAAGAGGAAGACCGAACCTCCGGTATAAAGACCAAGTAATCGCGGATGTAAGACATCTTGATCTTGGCAACTGGTAGCAACGTGCCCGGGACCGTCAAGGATGGAAGGCAGCTATAGCTCAGGCTCAGATCCTCCATGGATTGCTGGCCTGATAAGTAAGTAAGTAGGTTAGGTATATGGGTGCCCTATTGACATAAAGTCAAGGCTCACGTAGACTACGTTGAGTCCATTGTGCCCACTTGTTTTGTTTAACCCGTTGCTACCTATACATTTTCCGTCGAGCTGAACCAGCCAGACGAGGATAAAAATCCCAGTATTCTTTCCAGCCCAATATTACCTACCTCTTCTAGTCCCGAAAGGAAGTATCTTCCCAGGAATATATTCCTTTTTTGGGCTAGCGCCGGACATTCGCATAGCAGGTGACGAACGGACTCAATTTCCTCTTCGTCCCTGCAGCTTCTGCAGAAGTCATTGTAGCGCTGGCCTAGTCGAGCTGCATGGTAGTATAGCATACAGTGCCCGGTGAGGGCACCGACTGCCAGTCGAATGTTCCCACGATTGAACTTCAGCAGATTTTCCGTTCTTTTCTTATCATACACGGGCCAAGTCGATCTCGCCGTTGCGCACACATATATCTAAGCGACACCATCGCTTATTGGCTTTCACCAATAGCTCCGTCTGTATCTCCCTGTAGAGCGCACTGAGTGGTGCTTTGGCCTCAGCTGAGATCTGCGCAATTTTAGCACCTGATCCCACCCTAGCCAGCTCGTCCGCCCTCTCGTTTCCGGAGATATTCATATGACCAGGTACCCAGCAAAGGGTCACCTAATTTACACCTAATTCTAACTTCTCCTTGCAGAGTTTGACAAGTTTGGATCTTATCCAAACTGCAGAGCCTTAATGGCTGCCTGGCTGTCAACATAAATGCTGATCCCTTTTCCTGAGATATTCTCTTTGCTGATCAGGTCCGCCGCCTGCTTGATAGCGAAGACCTCAGCTTGGAAGACACTGCATCCATCATCGAGCCTGTAGGAGCGATGCATATCCCGAAACTCAAAGTAGACTCCGGCACCTGTGCCAGCATCCATTTTGGATCCGTCGGTGTAGAGTGCCAGTTCACTTTCCGTGCGTACCAAATCACCGGTCCATTCCTCCCTGGAGGGAATTCTAATAGAGAATCTCCTCTCCCAGGAAGGAAGTCGGGTGACATAGTCCGTTACGGTTCTGAATCTCGAGACGGCCCATCGATCCAAGACTGATGCATGTCCGTGAGGACTCCTTTTCCGGAGACCTGATTCCTGTAATCTTAGCGCATTTCTGGTTGCGGCGCTCTCGCAGTACATGTCCAGGTGTGGGAGGTTCAGCATGACTTAAAGAGCCGCCGTTGGTGTGGACTTCATAGATCCCGTCACCGCCAGACAGCCTGCTCTTTGAACCTTTGACACACTCTGAAGATGACACTTTTTCTCAAGCGCCTTCCACCAGACAACCGAGCCATAGACTAGGATAGGTCTTACCACCGCAGGGTACATCCAATATACTAACCTCGGTTTGAGGCCCCATGTCTTTCCAAAGGCTACCTTGCACGAATATAGTGCCACATAGGCCTTTTTGATTCTTTCCTCAATATTTTCTCTCCAACTAAGTTTGGAGTCCAGGAGTATGCCAAGATATTTGGCAGTTTTTCCAGGGATCAGATCTATACCATTCATACGGGGGTAGGTGTATCTTGGTACAGATCTTTTCCTTGTAAAGAGTACTACCTCTGTTTTCGCCGGATTTACTCCCAGACCTCGCCCCTTGACCCAGCTATCCACTAACATCAGTGCATAGCTTAGTCTATCGCTGAGGACCTGCGGAAATTTTCCAGAGACTAAAATGGCAATGTCATTGGCGTAGGCCGTGACATTAAAACCCTCCGTCTCCAGAATCTTGGCCATTCCGTCGACCACAAGGAGCCATAGGAGGGGTGACAGAACACCACCTTGTGGTGTACCTTTATTTACTCTCACCCTTCCGCATGCTCTCCCTATCGTCGAATTTACTATACGAGTACCCAGCATTTGCCCAATCCAACTGCATACACCCGGGTTTATTTGGGCCCTATGAAGGCTGGACACTATTGCCTCGGTACTAACGTTATTAAAGGCACCCTCAATGTCAAGGAAGGCACCTAGAGTGAATTCCTTGATGCTGAGCGATTTTTCTATCGTAGAGACTACCCTATGCAGAGCAGTATCCACCGATTTCCCCCTTATGTATGCATTATGCGATTGTGACAGATAACCGTCCCCAATCTCTTCCCTTACATACAAGTCTATTATTCGTTCCAGCTCTCTTTAAGGTTACTAAGATAATCAATTCATCTCCACCTACCTTTACCGGAACTAGTACACTAAACCATCATCACCACGTGCATATGTACATATGAGTAGTTCCCACGGTTGTAGTTGGTTCAATTCACCTCCCACAAATTTCGTTTCATCGGCGGATGTGTCTCCAAAATAACATATTAGCGCCTTCGTTGTCCATTCAAAGTCCCTTAAGCCGTCCCTCTTAACAGAGAAAGATACGCTCGAGACAGAAGCGAAAGAAGACGAGGAAGATGTGGCACCACCACTCGTGGCTCGAAATATGGAATGAGAAATGGCAAACGAATAACCATACATAAAGAAATGAAACCTATTGTGTGTTTCATGAATAATGAGACATTTTAAGAATTTATGGACAATTGCTTCACCACAATGAGTTTGGTTTCCAGGTCTCTTTCTCCCATTCGGCCGTACGATTAAAGGTGAGAATTGTCTTAGATTGCACAATGCATCAGCTCCAGCATCATCACCACCGCCACCGCCTCCATCACACTAACTTCCACTATGATCAAAACCAGCAACATTAACCCTAGCAGAAGTTGGACGACAACGGACGAAAGAGGTGATGCAAAAAAAAAAAACAAAAAAAAAGTCGTGAGTCCGGTGAGACATAGTACAGCGCCAAGTAAGCTTGAAAGCAATCTTATTGAATCCACATAACAGTCAATGTATCTATTGGTTAGATTAGCGAACGATGAATAACAACGAAAGCGGTAGCGGTTTCGCGTCTCGATTCGATTTGTCCTATTCTTCAGTAACCGAGTACATAGTATGTTGTCTTGTCCTGTTTAAACCATAAATGCATCGTATTATTAGCCAGCTCATGCTAACGACCGCACTTTTATTTTATTTCATATAAAGTTCACACACCGTTTACATTACATTCTAGAATTTCCAGTCCACAATCATCATTCCACTCACTCGCAGACAATCTACACCTCGTCATCAGCGATCAATAGGCGACTAATAGAAATTCATAAACTGATATTGATTAATAAAAATCCCTAACAATACATGCATGCGTGCTTGCAGTCGCACTCGTGGAAGACGGAAACGTGAAGCTTACACCAGGGGAAAATGAACGATGAACTGCCCACGACAACGACTACGGCTGAGACTGTGACTACGACCACGAGACCACGATGCCAATGATGACGATGACTACTATGATAGTCGACGATGGTAGTACTAACCACCATTGGGGACATAAAATTGCGGCAGCAGATGATGCGGTTATTAATTCGATACCAAAGTCTCTTACTACACTTCAATTAGCTGGTGTTGCCTGACAGCGTAGGTATCCGAGACCGATGGACATGTCGTTGCTCGTATCTCAAGATGATGTCAACATTCGTTGTGGCTGTGACTATGAGACTCTTCTGTCTGTTAATACTCTGATATCTGGGGTTAGACACTTTCAGTAGCATTACTAGATTTTGCAATATCTATCTATACACAGCTTCTAGGTCAAGACCTTAAAAAAATTAAATAAAAAATCAACACACAAATTGCAAAGTGGGTGTCCGCAAGTGAATAACTTTCGGTCAGATTGTCATCAGCCTGTACAAGCGATCACTTTGATTTAACATTCGCAACTTATCAGATCTTTTTGTCACTACATCTATCCATGTATGCCTTCAGCAGACCTAAGCCACCGTACTATCTGACAACCTATCTTTAACAAATTACGCCATTTAATCTAAATTAGTCATGTGCTGTCGCTTCTGACTTAAGATAGATATACAGCTTTCCTGTACACTTTCTGATTGATTGTAGAATTGGTAAACTGTTGAACGGTGTTTGGTAAACTTTCGTATAGTGATCACATTTAAGCTCAGCTGTCTTATTTGCCAATTTGTATATAGTATTGCCTGTCAAAATGTCGTTATTAAACATAAACGAAACGATTGTTCCGACATGCTATTAGCACATTTTAGTAGTAAATTTTGCCGCTGTCAGGCAGAATGATCCATTTCTTAACGACGAAGACCGCAGAGAATTCCGTCCCCCTGACCTCGACGAAGTTAAGATTGCCATATCGAAACTCAAGTCGAATAAAGCTCCTGGCGCAGACGGGCGGTCTGCTCGGCTCTTCAAGGCAGCTGGGATGACCTGATTAGGAGCATGCACCAGCTCATCTGTAAGATATGGTCAGAGGAAAGCATGGCCGAGGAATGGAGTCTGAGCATCGTACATATGCCCGATCCACAAGAAAGGAGACCCCTCTGACTGCGCCAACTACAGAGGAATAAGTCCTCTTAACAACGCCAACAAAATCTTCTCTGCCATTTTGTGTGAACGCCTGAAGCCTTTTGTAAATAAGCTGTTAGGTCCTTATCAGTGCGGAGTCAGGCCAGGGAAGTCCCCCATCGACCAAATCTTCACACTGCGCCAGATCCTGTAAAAAACCAAAAATCATTTGTCGACTTAAAACCCGCATATGACAGCGTAATTGGAGACGAGCTATGCAACGCTATGTCTCCTTTGACATACCTGCTAAACTTGTTAGATTATGCAGGACGACTTTGGAGAATGCTCGCTGCTCTATCCGAAAAGGTTAAACCACCAACTTTACGGGCTGTATAGTGACATGAGTCTAGTCAGGCGTCTACGGATTCAACGCCTAAGATGGCTAGTCCATGTAGAGCGAATGGACACCACAGCTCCTGCCCGGAGGGTCCAGGCTCACCCCGAACTGTAGCGCCCGTTAAGAAGAGGAAAAAGCAGATTATGGCTTTAATAGGAAGAGCAAACGTTCCCATTAATTATGAAATACAACGTCATTCAAGTGGCTGCCTCGGCTGACTTCGCGGTAGCGCAATATGATACCCCAATTTTCCAAGACCTTGTTGATGGTTTCGGGATACAGCTCACGGATTGCTTGGATGATATTGGCCTTATATGTTTGAATCGTTTTAGTATTATTGGCATAACATCGGTCCTTCACGGTTTCCCACAAAAAAAAAAAAAAGTCCAAGCGAATAATCCGAGATCTTTGTGCAGAATTCTTCTCAGGCTAGTGCGTGAAATGTTGAGCTGTTTAGATCGATGGCGAGTTGATGTTCGTGAATTGAGTCCCACGCTCTCGCCCACAGGGGACCATGAGTGTTGTCCACTAGCATACCAGTCTCACGAACGAAAGCCCTAGGAAAAAAATTAGGATTCAACCCCAAGATCACTACATTACAGTCGTTAGACCCATATTTAGGTATGGAGTGATAGTCTGGTGGACTGCACTGGACAAAACAGCATATCACATTCAACTCGAGAAGGTACAAAGGCTAGCATATATGTGCATCACCGGGGCCCATAGGCCCACCCCAATGGCAGCGTTCAACATGATACTTTACCTTAAACCACTCGATATATTTGGCAAGCAAATTGCCACATACACGGCAATAAGACTAAAATCGAGCTCAAAATGGGCGAGCTATCGATATCACTGGCCATTCCTCCATCCTGAACAACAGGATAACTGTGGCAGAAAACTCGGACTACATAGAACCCGCCACAGTCTCTGAGAGGAACTTTAGGATAACCTACCCGGACAGACAGAACTGGACCCGCCAAACGCAACCTCGCAGGGAATGCGTGGATTTCTACATTGACGGGTAAAAAATCAAAGACGGGGTGGGTAAAGGAGTATTCTGCAAACAACTTAAGCTGAACAAAGCTCTAAAACTACCAGATCACTGCAGCGTCTTTCTGGCGGAACTGTTGGTAATAAAGGCTGCTCTGTCTTGGCTGAAATGGAAGGTGATATCCACTACGAATATCCGAATTCTCACGGATAGCCAAGCAGCCTTAATGTCGCTAGAGTCCTATGTATACAACTCAAAAACTAGCCCCGATTGTCGCCTATCTCTTAACGAAATGGCCGAACAGTTTAACATACAACTTCTATTGGCACCCAACGACATCCCAGGTAACGAAAGAGCCGACAAACGCGCTAGACAAGGAACGACGCAACAATCAATCCTGGCATGTGAGGGAATACCCCTTGCAACCATTAAACAGAATCTCAAAAATTTGGCCAAAGCTGAGACGAACCTGAGATGGTCCCAGGGACATACCTGCCACATCACCAGGCAAATCTGGCCTCGGCTCGATAATCAACGGACTAGGAGAATAATTTCCTTAAATGGAACTGACATCTATAAAATCATTGATGTCATCACAAGTCACTGCCTTATTGGCAGTCACGCGCTAAAACTGGGAATAGTTCCGAATGATTTCTGCAGAAGCTGCCTAGAACAAGAGGCGGTCGAGTCCATGCACCACTTTCTCTGCGCCTGCCCGACATCCTGCACAATCAGGAAACGATACCTAGGATCCTACTTCCTTAACGACTTAACAGATGTTCAGCAAGAACCTTAAGAAGGACTAAGTGGTTCCATGAATAGGGGGATAAACCCCACTCGTAACTGCACAACGGGTCGCTCTAGCCTATGGGTATTCTTCTCCATTCTGGGAAGGGTACGAACCTACCTACCTACCTATCTTGCGTACAGCAGTCGCGGTGGGTGCTTCATTTCGTCCAAAACTTCTCTCCAAGAACGCACTGCTTGGGCTACACAACACTCACTCATTTCATTCAAGCCTAAAGCAACTCGAGGTATGATACTGGCCTTCTGTCAAGATTTCGAGCGGGAAACAGCTGTCAAGGTCAAAATAACCTATAACTCAAAAATAAACCTCCAAATGCCCCACCCCTTAGTAAAACCAAACCAGAGTTTATCGAACGGAGATATGCAGTCAAATTGTTTTCATAATAAATTTCTCTTAAAAAGGAATACTCATGACGCACACTGTGATCCAATTATGTATATGACTCTTATCCAACAGTACGTTAAATATGGATTTCACCGTTTTTACTGTGTATCATTCCCATTGATATTTCTGTCGATCACTGTCTGTTAATAGTCATTAGTGATAGATACAAATTAGAAGCAATTCCCATCAAACAAAATGATGCAATCGTCGCACATTACCAACGATCGCATTCCGCCAAAGATTCATCTCTTCCACCGGCGCATTTAAGAAACAAGTGAATTTACCATTCAGATGCATACACCAGCGGCGGCGGTATACTACATGGACCACCAGAAGTCCGTTTCCCATCAATTGATAGTGGACGACGCGAATCTCTTTCAACCCACAACATACATACTCGATGCTCGATATCGATGAAACGGCAATTGTAATACACTTCCCCCATTAGTTTTGGTGTAGTCTAGGATTCTAAATCGTTAAAGACACGGTCGCTAGTCTCGTCCTCGAACCGATCGCAATCTCTCAATTACACCAATAATAACACAAAACACAAGACCGAAAAGATACAAAACAAAAGGGACAGACATTGAGTGGAGAACAGATCGGTATCTGCTTTGTTATGTTGCAAATGTAAGGCAGAATGTTCAAACTCCTAGATCCCATGAGTCTTTGCTTTTTATTGTTTGTTTGTTTGTTGGTAGTGTACATTTGCCGGCAATTACAATCGTCGCGCAACACAGAACGATATCTAGTTGTAGCATTCAATACGCGTACGTTACGTAGAAAAGCGTGTTTGCCTACACCAATTATAAGCATGAATGATCCCACTATCATGGCCGGTGGACGCATTTTCCCGTGCATCATGTACGTCAACCTGGAGTAGACAACAATTTAATCGATTCGATCGACAATCGCAAATATTATAATATCGTCGTCGGACAGCAGTTGACCAAAGTCAAAGGCGACCGATTGAGACGGGGATCCGTAGGATCGCCACGCTACCAAACCAACCGCCGACCAAATGGGACACATTTTCCTTGTCGGCCAAACGATGTTCGTTCGTCTGTTTGCTGCTATGCTACTGCATTGCTGACATGTCCATACATACGTACATATGTACGTGTGTGTGTGGCCGACTTGTGCTGCTGGAAGTTTTCCATGGGCAATAACTTAATTTGATTCAACTTACAGAACAATGCTCGATGATTATTTGAAGTTGGCTATCTGTTGTGCCTAAACGGTTGTAATGACCAACAACAATAAATAAATGATACGATGGTAGTAGGACTTACAACGCGACAGGAGCAACATTACCGAGGAGAGGTGTGCAATTAGGCGATATAAATGGAAATGGGCAATGATTTGTATAATACCATAAGCGAGACGGGTGTGAAATGGCTTTGGGCTTATACTAACGATCATTGCTATCAAACTAAACACACTGAAAGGATTCCTCAGTCGCTTGTATTTCAGTTTTAATTGGTTGCAAATCCTTTTAATCTGACATGCCCCCCCCCTCAATGTCAAACAAACGTCAACTTTGCCCGAATGAAACGTCTTCTTCATGAGAGCTTTCATTCCGTAATGATAGGAACGACGCCCAAACGCACAGTCAACCCGTTTGGTACTCGTAAATGTCCCTTTGACGCAAGGTTACATGAGTATACCCGCGCAATGACAACAAATCAATTAGCTAAACGTAATGATATGATTGCAGAACGAGTATCTTTGAATGTTGTCGGTATAGAGAATGCCGCCGTTGCTGCTGCTGACACACAACTACGATGGTTTGCGTTGGCTGTCGCCAAAAATTGATGTATCCACGGACAAGCGTCAATGGTATGGCGGCGGCGGCGGCGGCGGCGGAATCGTGTGTGCATCTTGGTAAGTGCAATTGATATTCCTCGATTTGCGCAAAAGTCGTTGTCGAGATCGACATCAACAGCTTACCGAGCAACATCACCGATAATTTGTTTACCTTCATCTAAATCCGGAGGAGCCCACTCCATGCAATAGTACCCCATCATCCAACGCGCAAATTGAAAGTTAACCACGACGAATGGTAGAAGCCTTGGACAGGAAATCAGAGGTCAGCTGTTCCGACAGAGGTGCCCTCTGTTGTCAGTCACGCTGCTATATGTACTAGCCTCGCTCACGTTGTCGTTCTGTTTACAGATATATGCACTGTTTACACGTTCTTTGCCTGTCATATGTGAGCGTCCATTGTACTATCCGAATGGGATCTTTGTTCTTGAAGGTATAAAACCTATCCAAGAGCCATAGGTCTGTGATGTACATACATATTTACAAGGCTATAGTAAGTGGGTGTGATGAAATTGTACCGTTTTAACCGTGCAGCAACACATCGTCATCGTATGATAATTACACTTTCCCGGGAGTCGTGGGAATCGCCATTGCCAACTAATTAATTGTTATATGCCACAGATCCATTCGTCCAGGAGAGAGAGAGAGACCTGAGCTTTTCCTTTTTTTTTTTTTTTGGTTTTTAGAAACAAATCCAGCAAAAGTAGGAGATGAGGTACCACTCACTCGTTCATACTCGGACTTATGAGATCTGGTGCATTTGTTCGCGTACCTCTTCTGCGCGTGGTGTAGGTGCTCTTTAATTTTCTTACATTTCCCGAGTTTACGAGAATTTTCATAATTTTTTTTTCTGTTGCAATATTTGTCCAGCACTTGCTTACTTACTTCATCTAAGTCTAGATGTATGCATGTATTTCAACACCTTATCTCCCTGGTGTCCGTCGTCCTCAGTAATGTGTGGCGCTTTCCGTCTAGTAAGTAGCCCGACTGTATTCGCGTGGTAGTGCATGTCGTGTTGCCTCATCGCCATGGCACCTTCACGCTCATCTCGAACTGTAACGATGCACATTTGGCTCGCCATGCCGTCGTCGTCGTCGTCGTCGTCGTCATCATCATCGTCGTATGTAGTTTTGCACGCTATTACCAGTTGCATCTTCTTTTCCAGTTGTATTAGTACGAAATACCAATGTATCGGTGGTGCATTTGGTGGACACATCACAGATTGTGTGAGAATGTTCTCACTATTGTTACCAAAGTCCGCGGACGATCGACCGTTTTTTTCCCTCTATCTATCTTTCTAACTTACCGTCCATTTAGTTAGTGTACACACCAGCCAAGAGATCCATGACACCACAAATGTGAATCCATCTAGCTGTTGATCTAATTTACTGCTGGGTGGTGTGAACTAGGGGTTTTACCTCTTGGCAGAAATTAGTAGTGAAAAGGAACGGAAAAGAAAATGCAACGTCTAAGCTAAAACCACTCCGGTGGCAATCGCGGCAGCAAGGGGATGATGCTTTTTAATTGTCTTCAACATCACGAATATCTGAGTTTTTTTTTTTTTCTTTATTTTCCTTATGCTTTGTTCTATTTGCTTCCTGCAACTGGATTTCGTGGAAACTCGGTTTTTTTATGATATTCCGTGGCCGCACAGCTTTGTGTGCCTCCTCAAGTGCAGTTGGAAGTTCGATATTTTATGGGAAAAGGGTTCAATGGTTCTAGAATGAAACAGTTATTGGGAAATTCCTACCCATCTCGCCTACACACACTTGAACTTGTTGCAATGATATTTGCTTGTAACGTGACTCCTAAGGCCTGAGTGTGTACCATATATTTTCCACCACACAGCGATTGGCTACACCCTCATTGGGGAATAGATTTTCCTTCATCCTGTAGCTATGTCAGGTCAATGTCAGGTGTTCATCAGTTACCAAAAAAAAAACCTGTCAAATTCAAAATCGATCTCAGATTGCACAGCCTCAGTCACGGCAAGGTGTACAGTTTCAGTGTTTGTCTTTGATTCTATGCCGTGTAAGAGGAAATCAATTACAATGGCCTTTCATTCGATAACTGTAAATCGCTAAAATCATCATCATATTCGCCGTCATTGTGGCCCCTCTCCGAAGAAAACATCATCATGGTCCGTTTGAGACCGTAAACAGAGCATTTTAGGGGCGCAACAATAGATCTCTCATTGTCCAGGACACAGGGATTCTCATGACCCAAAATCCATCATCACGGATCCGCTCGTCCGGCATTGCCTATAAACTACTCGAATTGCCTTTTGTGCTTTTGTATTCACCGTTCAGAGAGTGTGCGCACATCGGATTCCTTGTGCACCAATAATTATTCGAAGGCAGTGCAAAAGAGGACTTCAAAATGAACGCGAACGACGAGTTTAAATTTATCCGGTCTAATCCAAGACTATCCAATCATAATGACAGCCACACTACATGCTTGCTTACGATTGACATGCATAGAAGAGCCATGGAAAAAGAAATGTTTTGAAGAAAAAAATGAAAACAGCAAAGTAGAAAGGACTATCATGGGAAAATTCAGCAGGTGGTTGTAGTTTTCCAACATCCACTTCTTCGTGATTGTCCTTTTATGCACTGTCATAGTCACTCAAAAAGTGAATTGTATCCTTTACTTTGCGAATTGCAATTGTCCTACCTGCAACTATTCAAAATATACCATCTCCCTACCGTTAGGCATAGATATCTACAACTCTTTCTTTTTCTTTTTGTTTTTTTTCTTAGTATTTTGTGTGGGAATTTTACTGTGACGATCCCTATCCACAAGCGGAAGTATGATTACATCCCGATTGGACATATCGTAGTTTGATTAAAAGCAGATAAATTCATTCAATTGAATCGGCAGTTGTAGATTTCGATTGGAGGATAAACAAATTCATCTGAATGTGTGTTGAATCCGGCGGGCGGTGGGTGTACGGAAAACACTACGAAAAATTAATCAAAATGTCCCAGTAAGTGAACCTATCCGCTAAGGTTGTATTCGTCGTAACAGAAGCCAGCAACTCTCGGATTGCTCTTATGTTCACACTGGCAATACGAGTAGCTAGTTAGTAGCATTGCTAGTAAGTTTATGAGATTCAGATTCGTTGCTAAGTTACATTTGTTCCTAGCCGCACGTCAGTCGGGCAGAATAAACATGAAATGGGCAAAGGAGAGAGAGAGGCACAAAAAAAAAAAACAAAGACAACGGATAGAAAAAACAACTGGCGACGATGGCCTACGCTGGCGGTGAGGGCGCTTCGGTGAAGGTGAAAAAGAGGAAAGAAGAGCTATTGAAATACTCGTACCTCTCGTTACCATCGTCGATAAGCATCTAGTTCTCACGAACTTTTATTAGATCTCCAGTGGAAGTTCCGCCGGACCCATGAGCCAAGAGGTTGGGTGGGTGCTGCATGAAACCGAAACCGAACTGCACTGCTTTTGCACTATGCACCGAATATGTTCACCATGCGCGCCTCGCTCGACAACCTTTTGTACGAATAGGTTAGGCTGTTTCCTTGCTTGATCTCTTCTCTTGGACTTTGGTAGAATGGGTATTTTGTTTTTTTTTTTTTTCCAAAGGTTTTGTTCACCATCCACCATGCACTACCAGTGATGGAATCAAAGGCAACTTCCAAGTCTTGTGTTGTGTTCTTGTTTTATCCAATGCAGTGTAAGTTTGAATTAGTCAAAGTTCTCATTTAAATGGTTGCAGATGAAATAAGTATAATAAAAATCTCTTCACGTACACGTAAGAGTATAGTGAAAAAGATATGCAGACACTGGTACAGACAATCGTCAGATACCTGCTAAGTTTCATTATCTCACATAGTCATAAGACGCGTATGACGGTATGACCAACTGTCGTTTTTCTGTCCGAAATGTTGGTTTCATGCAGCGCGCCCAGTCTGCGTGATCAGAATTTTAGTGGCAACATTGACGCATGCCTTTAAAAGAGGCTGCAACAATGGCATATGCTACCAACGTATATGTACGTAGGTCGTGAAAAACTGGAGAGTTATGCGGGAGATAATAATACAATATATCGTGTACTGCATGTCTATATAAGAGCTTGTGACAAATTAAGATCGTTTTATTGTTCCTGTTTGTTATTGCCCGCATGAAATGAATGAACCCTTTTTTGCCTCATCAGGTTTCAAGGAAGTGTACTGTATCCATCTGTGCCATCCATTGATGTGGTGAAACAATTTTATTAAACAATAGTTTATTATTACGTGGATGAGTGAAAGACGACACCGGATGGGGTCAAACGTTTCTTTTTACGAAAATTCTTAAATCTATTAGCTTGCATTGAACTTTATACCTTTAAAGTCCAATTTGGTGCCTGAAATGGCTTACCAGAGAAATGTACATACATATGTTCTACACACTGCAGTCCGGTGTGAGCCTAGACCTCAACCAACGAACTTTTCCAGCTAGCACGGTCTTTTGCCAGCTGTTTCCAGCGACACATTCCCAGTTGGTTAAGATCCCCTTCCACCTGTGTGCGAAACCTAAGATTCGTTCGTCCTCTGCTGGGTAGTCCCTCGGGGTTGGACTCAAAGACTCTTCGGGCCAGAGCTGTATTATCCATTCGCTCTATATGGCCTAGCCATCTTAGACGTTTGGATGTCGCTGTACATCCCCGATAGTTCGTCGTTGTATCTTCTCCCCCACTCCCTGTTTATACAAACGGGCCATAGATTGAACGCAGAATTTTCCTCTCGAAACGACTAAGGGCATCTTCATCCGCATTGGTTAAAGTCCAGGCCTCTGCGCCATAGAGGAGGATCGGGAAGGTTTTGTACAGCTCAACTTTGGTCATTCAAGAAAGGGCTCTACTTCTCAATTGCCTCTTGAGCCGAAAGAAGCAGCGGTTGGCAAGAGTAATTCGGTGTTCGATATCAGCGCTGGTGTTGTTGCCACTCGTCACTAGTGAGCCAAGGTAGACGAAGTCCTTGACCACTTCCAATTTATAGCTGCCAATTGTGATGTTCTGGCCGAGACGTCAGTATTGCGCGTCTTTTTTGGTTGACAACACATATTTCGTTTTACCCTCGTTAACCGAAAGACCCATTTTAGCCGATTCTGCTTCAATGCTTTCAAACGCATCATTTACCCCGTTTACATGCGTAGTCGAAAGATCGAGTCGAAACTGAGTTGAAATTTCGACCCAGGTTTTTCCGCAACGTAGTCGAAAGATCGAAGAGTTCAAACGTAGTTGAAGTGACAGATAGTATGTATATAAGGACCTTTTACTTTGATTGTGTTAGTCCTGCGTTGTGCCAACCAACAAGCGAAAGGAAAGAGAAGCAGTTCGACTCCTCGACCCAGGTTTACATGGATCGAGTCGAGTCAGCTCCATTTCAACTCGATCCGCGTTTAATTGAATTTCGATCCTAGTTGAATCCGGATTCAACTACGCATGTAAACGGGGTAATTGATGTCCCGCTGTGTTTGTCCAATTTCGTCAATGTCATCCGCATACGCAAGCAGTTGTGCAGACGTGAAATAAATCGTTTCACTTATGTTGGCCAGTGAGTCTCGTTTGATCTTTTCAAGCACGATATTGAGGAAATTACATGACAGTACGCCATCTTGTCTAAATCCTTATTTAACATCAAAGGTTAATGGAGCAGCCAGAATTCTCCATTGTCATCCTGCACAACCTGACAAGTTTAGCAGGGATGTTAAAACTAGACATGGCTCCCTATGTCTCATCTCTATGCACATTGGCATACGCGGCTTTGAAATTGACGAAAAGGTAATGGGTGTCGTTTTGGTATTCTTGGGTCTTCGCGAAGATCTGCCGCAGTGTGAATATTTGGTCTATTGCGGATCTACCTGGCCTGAAACCGCACTGAAAAGAACCTATCAGATTATCCACAAAGGGTTTCAGGCGTTCACACAGTACGGCAGAGAAGATCTTGTATGTGATGTTAAGAAGACTTATTCCCCTGTAGTTGACGCAGTTTTAGGGGTCTCATCTTTGACAGATGACCTGGTTCATGCGCCCTACCAGCTCTCTTTCAGCCGCTTTAAATAGCACGGCATCTTTCAACGCCTTTAAATACTCTACACATTCTCAGCATTGACTGTGACTCTACTACTAGTTGTCCGTTTTCATCCCTACAGGCTTCCACCCTGGCTTTATAGCCCTGGCATGTTCGTTTAACTTTTTCGTAAAACCTGTGAGCGAAAAACGATCTCACGTTTTTCAAGCTGTCTTTTTTTCTTCCTTAAAAACGTGTGTTTCTCTCTCCATTTCTGCTCGTAATGTTCACGAGCGTGTCTTGTTCGTCCTCGTGTCATGGCTTTGCTACATGGGTTTGCCCGCATTGCTCATCAAACCAAAGGGTTTCTAATTGTCGGTTGTTTGAAACCCAACAAATCAGAGGCAGCGTATCTGATGGCACGCTGGAAATACTGCCACTGTTGCTCTGTGGGTTGTTCCGGTGTCATTGGAGTTTGCGAGAAGTTGAGCGAAACTCGATCGGCAAAGGTCCTAGTGGTCTCTTGCGTTTGTAGCTTTATGACGTCATACTTTCGTTATCCAGCTCGACTCTGTGGCATACTTTATATCCTCATTCGTACCTGGACTAGAACAAGGTAGTGAACCGAATCGAGGTTGGCTTCTCGGAAGGTTCGTGTTGGAGCTGTGTCTGGCATCGATCGCAACGTGATCAATCTGTTTGATGGTAGACTGATCAGGTGATCGCCAGGTTCCTTTGTGAGTTTTGAGATGCGGGAACCGTGTGCTAGCCAGAAGGAGATTATGCCCTGCCACGAAGTCGAGTAGGTGATGTCCATGTAGTCTATACTTCCTCGTGATCGACTCAAATATGTCCTCTTTGCCAAGTTGGGCATTAAAATCTCCTAGAAACATTTTTGCGTCGTAGCCGGGACATTGGGCATTAGGTTCTCTCTGGGAGATCGTAGAATTCTTCTTTGAGTCTTCTTTGAGCGCATATCAAGCTAATGTTTCCCAAATTAGCTTCGATGCGGATTATTATAAGGCGTTCGCTTACATCCCAAAAGCTTAAGACTTTTTGTCGGACTCTTCCTCGAATAACGAATCCGCATCCGAATTAGCGCTGTTTGTTTTCCTTGTAGCAGTTCCCTCAGTTTTCATCCGCTGCGTTATAGCAGCTGAGGGTTTGCTCTAATTGATTGATTGCCTGCACCCGGTCTGTTAAGGGACCTCACATTCCAGTTGCAGACTCGTTATTTAATTGTTTGCAGGGGTCGTCAGCTTTGGATTCGTCTGTAATCGAGGCTTGTGGTTGTTTCGTAACAATTCATTTTTTTTTTTTTTTTTGTAGAGACTCGCGCAGGTTCAAGAGCTTTTATATTCTCTTATGATGTGTTGACACACACAACCTGAACGGAGTGCAGTGGTTGGGGTCGTTGATGTTCGTTCACTACTCTCAGGGGTGGTTGTCCTAGACCTAGCTAGGACGAGAGCCAACCAAATTCCGCGTTGGTTATAGTCTGCAGTAATTCGTTCAAGCACTTTAGTATTGCATACGCAGAGGACGAATTTCGGTTGACCATATACTGTGAGTGTTCTGCCTGCAGCAGTACGTCTGGTCACTTTCCATTCACAACTGCGTTGAATACTTTTTGTCCGTATAGGAATTACTTTTTCTTGGCTATGAAGTGAATTTGAACCATAAACCTTCCGCTCGGCGGTCGATGATGTTAACCACTGCACCACGGCCACGCCGTGATAGGTATGTTATCCGTAAGCACAACCCCCAACCTAGAGGGCTAGGTTCTTCTATATACCAGGGCCAGGCCCCTATACTATACAGGGGAGGAAACGTGGAGGCTGTGTGTCAACTTGGAATGAGCATTGACAGAGATCGATGCTGGCGTTTGCCATATTAAACGCGATCAACGTCTTTGCAGCTTTGGACTTCAAGTCCACACAATTGCTTGCCTACACAGATGACATTGACGTTATTGGACGAACAAAGCGAGACGTCAATGAGGCGTTCGCAAGCATTGAAGCAGAAGCGGCGAAAGTGGATCTAAGGGTAAATGGGGACAAGACCAAATATATGCTGTCATCCAAGAAAGGCGCACAGCACCGACGTCTTGGTCAGAACGTAACCTTAGGCAGCTATATTTTTGAAGTAGTCAAGGACTTCGTCTACCTTGGCTCGATAGTGACAAGCAGCAACGACACCAGCGCTGAGATAAAAGGCAGAATAACTCTTGCCAATCGCTGCTTCTTCGGGCTCAAGAGGCAATTGAGTAGTAGAGCCCTCTCTCGAAAAAACTAAGGTTTCCCTCTTCAAAACCTTAATCATCCCTGTCCTCCTCTACGGCGCTGAGGCTTGGACGTTATCAAAAGCGGATGAAGAGGCTCTTGGACGTTTCGAGAGGAAAATTCTGCGTGCAATCTTTGGTCCCGTTTGCGTAAACGAAGAATGGAGGAGGAGATTCAACCAAGAACTGTACGGGCTGTACGGCGACATCGGCTTGGTTAGACGTCTTCGGATCCAACGTCTAAGATGGCTAGGCCATGTAGAGCGCATGGAAGATACAGCTCCGACCCGAAAAGACTTCGAATCCACTCCGGAAGGAAGGCGCGGCAGAGTACGGCCGCCTCAGCGGTGGCGCGCACAGGTGGAAAGGGACCTCAACCCACTGGGCGTGCGGCACTGGAAGCGGCTGGCCAAAGATCGGGCCGGTTGGAGAGGCTTGTTGGTTGAGGCCTTGGTTCACCCCGAACTGTAGTGCCATCAAAGAAGAATAACTTCTTTGCTCTGTTTGCTCGCTCCCGCTCTCGCTCGATCATTCTGTAAGGTAACAATAAATACATATGTATGTATGTACATACACATGTACATATATACTAATACCTACTAATAATCTTGTTGTCTTCGAATGAACATGGCAAACAGTATACCTTGATTTCGTTCCTAGAAACCTGTAAGGCTATTTGTCGATATTTAAAAAACAACCAAACTACATGCTTCACACTAATAGGGCCATAAAAAACAAACCGACGACATAGTGCAGAACTGATTTCTTTGAGTTGACCGCTGGTCTGGTTATTCTATTCAAAATTATCTTTATGACGCTAAACAGAACGCCTCCTTGTTCAAAAAAAAAAAAAACCGTCAGGTAAACATTATCCTGTCCATTTTCCGACCCAATAAAACAATAAAACTGATTGTGACCGCCATAATTTGTGTTTTGTTGTGACCATCAACGATCGTTCTCGATCTTATTTAAGATTTTTTTAGCGATCGTTTATGATCTTGGCACACATACACATCCATATGTACTACGTATGTATGTGAATTTACGTGAAATTTCGCCGAATCGCTGTTTTACCTGCAAGTCTTGTATGCGGCACACCTAACTGTCCACCGACGATACACCTCCGTGATGATTGTCCATCCGTTTAACTTGTGTATCAACATATGTACCTCAAATGAGAGATTGTAGATATGACACACAGGTTTCATCTCATACGCCGGACACGTACATATGAAAACGTCCATAGATACGTTACATTTTTTCTTACTTTTTCATAACCTTTTGTTTACGAACAATTTTCGATGGTATCGTGAATGTCATGAATGGAATAGGAGTAGGAGTAGGAGTAGTCGTACTCATACATATTGTAAACGATCTCGTCTTGGGACTGAATTTCGAGCTCCATGGCTTTGTTATTCAACATTGGCACAATGACTCATCCAAAGGTGACAGATCTCAATTTTGTCACTGGACAGCCGAGTGTGTAATGTGTTGCATGCCGAAAATTATGAATTGTGACCAATCCTTAATGACATGTCAAAAAAGAACCTTTTGACGAGCCCTGATTGATCTTTCTTTGACGTGGAACTGATGTAAAATAAGGGAAAAGGGAACCATTATTCTGAAGACTCGTTTTGTGTGTAAAGTGTGAATGTCCAGCAAAGCAATCGTTTGGTCATGATGCGTATGAAAGATCTCATTTTCACTTTTTCAGAAAATAATATCGAAATAAGTTGTAAACAGGTTTTTATTTATTTTTTTTTATTTTATTAAGAACAAATAGCACAAAGGCACTGCCACCTTGAAAGATCTATTGTGCCTACGAGCCGATTAGACGGTTAGACGAATAGCCGAGGAGCTTCTCCACTTCCTTAATGAAGTTGAGAATGCTTCTCGTAGGAGCTGAGATTATCTTCTCAGGAGTCATCATTCCAGTGAAAATGACACGCTTCCTGAGATGGCACAATCACACACTATGTGCTCTGTAGTCTCTTCGTCCTTAAGACAGAGTCGACACTCAGTTTCAGACGAGAGGTTAACTTTATTGAGATGATATCTCAGACCACAGTGTCCCGGCAGGTAGCTGACTAGTCTTCTGATATCTACTCTATTTTTCGACTTGTCTTAGCAGAAGTTGATCATAGACTTGGGAGTGCCGCAGAAAGGTTGAGGACCAATGTATGTAACTTTCGTTGGAACCTTTCCTGGCGAGTTGATCGGCGATTTCATTGCTCTCAATACCTTTGTGCCCTGCCACCCACCAGAGTTTGACTTTGTTTCTTTTGCCGAGATCTTGTAGGGCAACCATGGCATTCCTTAATGGTTTTTGAGTTCGTGCTGTACGAACTCACCGTTTTAAGCGCTACTCGACTATCAGAGAGTATGACGATGGTTACTACTCTTACGCCAGTCTCTAGGTTTAGATTGACGTATGGCATGTAATTCTGCTTGGAAGCTGCTAGGTCTCATTCCCAGGGCCTTCGAGATCGTACGATTTGGTCCAAAGGTGCCAGCGCCAACGCCAGAAACCATCTTGGAGTCATCAGTATATCACGTAAGGCCTTTGACATTAAGCAAGGGATCACTGGTTTCCCAAGCTGAGCGGTTTGGGAGCAATATCGCAAATCTCTTGTCAAAAGTGAAGGTGTGTGGTAATGCGTACGAGACCGTAATAACATGGACATGTGACCCATGGGTCTACATGGCAAGCTTGTTCCCCAACCAAGAATTCTAATTGCATTACGTAATGCTATCTTTTTGATAAAAAGGTGCAGTGGAGTAAGTCCACTGCAGTCGTTTTTGCTCAAATTTTGTCCACCATGCCGTGGACGCATAAATGGTGATAGGTCGTACTACCGCGGTTTATAGCCACTGGATTATCTTAGATTTCAATCGCCAGGTTTGACCGTAAGTGCTTTGACAGCCCCACAAGGCCTTAGTCGCCTTTTGTAAGCTTGTTTTTAATATTGGATTTCCAGTTGATTCTGTCAACGTCCACAGAGGGACTTGGCGATCTTTGGATCAATCAACCGTCAACCAGATTGGCACATATCCGACATTTTGGATGTACGAACTTTTAGAGGAGTCAACATCGACTCGGACCACCATCTTGTGGCAGCCAGATTGCGACTGCGAATATGCTTGGCCCAAAAAAACCGAGTAAGGCCAGCGGCATACAACGTCGCAATGCTACAATCGCAAGAGACCGCCAGAGCCTATGCCAATCGCGTCTCCCTCAACCTCTCGGAAAACAGTCGAATACTTGCTCAGGCCGTACAACACCAATGGACCCGTTGTCAACAGACTTTAGACAGTGCTGCTTCTGAGGTATTGGGTTTCAAACCGCCACCAACAAGAAACCCATGGTTTGACGACGAGTGTAGGAAGGCACACGCAGCCAAGCAGCAAGCCTTTCAAGAGGCGCTGCGTAGAAGGACAAGAGCTGAACATTAGGAGCAGAAGAGGAGGGAGGAGCATAAGCTTCTCAAAACAAAACAAAAAAAGGAAGCATGAGAAGCTCGCAATCGTAGAGATGGAGCGATGCTATCGCAGGAATGACGTTCGGAGGTTTTATCGACGAATAAAACAAACATGCCAGAGACATAAGGCCAGAACAGAAGCCTGCATGGACGAAAATGGAAACCTAGTAGTGGATTCACAGTCGGTACTAGGAATCTGGAAGGACTACTTCAGCAGGCTGTACAACAACCATGACGAAACAGATCCCGCTGTCAGGCAGAATTACTCTTTCACAGCAGACGATGATAGCAGAGAATTCCGTCCCCCTGACTTGGACGAAGTTAGGAATGCTTTTTCTAAACTTAAGTCCAACAAAGTTGCTGGAGTAGACGGACTACCTGCCGAGCTCTTTAAGGCAGCTGGAGATGACCTAGTCGGGAGCATGGTCAGAGGAATGCATGCCCGATGAATGGAATCTTAGTATCGTTTGCCCGATCCACAAGAAAGGAGACCCATTTGTCTGCGCCAATTACAGAGGTATAAGTCTCCTGAACATCACTTATAAAATCTTCTCTGCTGCACTATGTGAATGCCTGAAACCATCCGTTAATAAACTGATCGATCCATATCAATGTGGTTTCCGGCCCGGGAAGTCCACTATCGATCAAGTATTCACACAGATCCTGGAAAAAACAAACGAGTTCCAAATCGACACCCACCACCTGTTTGTCGATTTTAAAGCTGCATACGATAGTATAAATAGAGACGAGGTATACAACGCCATTGGAGAACTCTCGCTGCTCCGTCACGCTATCGTGTTACTTTTTCAACATCGTCCTTGAAAGGATCGTGCAAAACTCACTGATCAATACGGGGGGCACCATCTTTTTCAAGCCCGTACAACTGCTCGCATATACCGATGACATTGACATAATTGGTGTCATTGAAGCTTTTACGAGCATTGAGACGGAAGCGGCTAAAATGGGTCTGGCGGTGAATGAGGGCAAAACGAAATACATATATGCCGCGTCGAAAAGGGACACGAACCACCGGCGTCTTGGCCACGGCGCACATATTGGCAGCTATAATTTCGAAGTAGTCAAGGACTTATCTACCTAAGCTCCGAAGTGATATGCAGCAATGACATCAGTGCAAAAATCCAACACAGAATAGCCCAAAATAAATTGAGAAAACCAAGGTGATCATATACAGGACCCTTATCATCCCGGTCCTGCTTTATGGCGCAGAGACATGAACCTTATCGAAAGCGGATGAGGAGGCCCTTGGTCGTTTTGAGAGAAAAATTCTGCGTACGATTTTCGGCCCGAACGTAGCACGGCGTCTACGGATCCAACGCCTAAAATGGCTAGGTCATGTTGAGCGTATGAAAAAACACAGGATCAGCCCGGAAGGTCTTTGAATCCAACCCAGAGAGGCAACGCGGTCGAGGATGGCCACATTTAAGGTGGCGCAACCAAGTGGAAGAGGACCTTAACCAACTAGGCATGCGGCACTAGAGACTGTTGGCGAAAGAGCGTGCTAGTTGGAGAGGTTTTTTTTTTAAAGGAAGCCCAGGTTCGCCATGAACTGTAGCGCCAAAATAGAAGAAGAAGAAGAAATAGATCGTCGATAACTATCGACCAGAGAAGGTGTTAAAGGGCTCCTCCGTGTGGACACCCGTTAACCGCCGATGCTGTCGCCGAGACCTACCCGGATGTGGCCGATATCAAACGGCTATTTAGCATCGCCCTAATCCAGTGATTAGTGGGATGGTTTACACCCCTGCAGGATAGTGCAGTGGTGATCGAGTCATAGCATTGTAAGCAGGTTAGATACGGCTTGAAAACGTGTTTTCACTTTCAATTGTATACCGATTATGCATAGAATTTTATCCTTATCGTCCAAAAACCACAATTTTCTCGCTTTTTCGGTAAATCACAGTTTTATTAGCATTCTCAGATCTCTATCTCTAAGAATCAAACCATGGTTACGAATGAAACCAGCTACCTATTTGCTGCAAGATTTACATGCTATTCAGTGTTCATTTTTTTCTGTATTTTTAACCGACAGTGTTCACTTTATTTGTAATTTATTCCCAAAAGAAGGTCTTAAAAAACCAAACTTGTGCGGAATCTCAGCAACCGTTAAAATTTTACAAAAAGGCGCCTTAAAAGAAAGCCTATATTCCCAAAAGAAAAAAATTACCTACGATTTGAAGGGGACGCGAAAGAAGAAAAAAATTATAATAAATTTTAAGGAAATTAATCTAAATCAATGGATTGTTAACGTGCATCCCCTTATTTCGTTAAAAAACAAAATCAGTCCGGATTTGGTCCTTTTGTGCAAACTGCATCGTTCTATAGTTTTTTTTTTTTTGTCATCCCAAACGCGACCCATCCTTGGAATTTGTATATAGTATGTACGTATCTTCTGATACCCTGGGAAAATCTCACCCTACGGCAAAGTTCCTTAATTTTTTTAAGTCCAAGAAGAAGATACACGAATCTTCATATAAAAAAAATTTGCATAAAAAATTCCGTTACATAATGGTGTACCCTAAAAATATCGAGTGAAAAAAACAATCTTTTTTTTTGGGACACACGGGGATGGATATTCATACACAGCCAAGGTAGGACATGGGAAAGAAGCACTGAATAAGAAAAAATGATACCTAAGGGGTGAGCCATCTCCATCCCTCGTAAATGTCTGTCGTTTCAGTGCCAAGGTAGAGGTTCTAATCATAATCATAAAAAAGGACGAAATCCAAAATTTTGGATAGAGAAGGAAAAAAAAAAGAAACAAAATCACAATTGAGGTCGATTAGCCGCAGAAAGAGAGTTGCTCCAAGCCAAATACTCGTTGCACACATATGGCACTCCTGACCGTCACCCTTCAGTCCAAGAGGCAAACAAAAAAAAATAATTCAAATGGATCTTCTATCCCCTTCCCCTTGTCTTCTCGTTCGATAAAAAGGAAAACGAAGAAATTCGCACAAAGGAAGGAAATGATCTTAAAGAAACTACACATATGTATGCACATCAGGCTGCAAAAAAAAAAAAATTGAATCTCAGGACAGACTTCGTTTTTTTATTAATTGAAATGAAGGGTAACAAACGACAGTGGACGTGTGAAAAAAAAAATCTACCTTCAGAGTGAATAAATCCCATCCCTTACGGATCGTTGTGTTGATGTAATCCTTGCATGGACACACATTCCCGCTCGGATACTACCCTTTAACGAACTTCTTTCAAGATGTTCGCTGAATTGCGTCTCAACATTGTAATTAATAACGAACGAACAGAAAAAAATAAGAATAACCAATACATAACGCAGATTCTTATGCACACCTATGATGATGACGATGATGCTGTGATCACCGTGCTGCAACCCCTAAAAAACAGGACCTACGAAAAAATGAACCCGAGAACGTATAATAGCAAAAAGAAAAAAACATAATAAACCTGGTCACGTTTTACGCTTGTGTGTTGGTGCTCCTTTCTCTTTTTTGTCCCTTCCTTCTTTCTATTCTATTTTTATCCTTAGCCAGGGTCATGGTCCTCTTCAACTACCCCTGACGTGTGTAGTATAGTAGCATCAGCGTCAACAGTACGTCGAGCATCTTCTAAACGCAGATTCGGCCGATCATAGTCAGTCCACAACTACTCTTTGAGGGGTCAGCACAGCCGATCCTTAGCCTTAAAAATTGTCTGTAGATTCCAGTACATGTTCGAATAGACCACGTCGCGAGTAAAAATTACAAAAACATCATATTTTGTTTGTGACAAAAAAACAGTGTTTTTTCCAAGTTTGATGAAACAAAAAGACAAACAGAAAAACTGTGCAAAAGCTGTGAACAATTCGTGATGTGCTATCCTTACACCAAGTGCTAAAAAGGATTATTTAAAAAAAATTGATTTTAATGAAAGCCAAAACGTTAGTCATGCTGTCGGTTAGCGAAGATGCTGGATTTCGTTCGCTCAGTCGTAAGTACTTGGTTCTACATACATATGTATCTACACGTCTTTATTCAGCTTGCGGTTACCACACAATCATTTTTTGTTAAATACAATTCACCTTGCCTTTTAATGTCGGCTCTTATCTTAACATTATTTGACAACGAAATCAGAATATTACGAGGAAAGAACTACAATGTGTAAAGGTACATATATGGGCATATGCTTAACAACCTTTAGTTTGTATCTTTTTTTACTGGCCATCCGTCGTTGTACATTTATGTATATGAAGTAAGGTAAACTGATTTGAATTATTCTCTTAGAGCAGACAAAAAAGAATGGAATTGTCGGACCTCGTTATCATTTGTATCTATAAAGTGAGCTGTGTTTGCATATGCTTTAGTTGTCAGCTGCTAATAGAGTCTATATTGGGGTCCAAGGAGAGGGTGTCTACTTTTTTTTTTCTTTATGTTTTTAAACAAGTGAAGACAAACATCCGCTAACGTTGTTGGGGTCTTATCACTTATTCGTCTTGTCTACGCTTTATTAGCCCATGCTTGCCGAGGTGACAGAGCTGTTTTGGATCGAAAGCCCATTTTATTGTATAAAACAATATTTTCAGGGAAATATACTTTATATGATGGTAACCTGCCTGTTTTTTATGTATTAAAATACGATCTCATATGATTACCTTTATTCTCTTTAGACAAACCTTGGGTTTGCTAATATTACACCATAATGACGTCTGATTTACTATCACAGTGATATTAAGAACCTTTTCATGAATCTTCTTCTTAACGGGCGCTGCAATATGCCCCTTCAACGAGGGGCACGATCTTTTGCTAGCCTTTTCCATAGCCGCACATCCAGTTGGTTAAGGTCCCCTTCCACCTGTGTGCGCCATCCTAAGTGCGGCGGTCCTCTGTTGGGGGTTGGATTCAAAGACTCTCCGGGCTGAAGCTGTGGTGTCCATTCGCTCTACTTGGCCTAGCCTAGTAGACGCCTGACTAGACTCGTGTCGCTGTATAACCCGTAAAGCTCATGGTTGAATCTTTTTCTCCATACCTCGTCTGCGTTTACAGGACCGAAAATCACATACAAAATCGAACCGACCGCTTCTGCGCCGTACAACAGGACCGGGATTATAAGGGCATTATATACCTAAAGAGTCAACTTTGCCGTTCGGGAGAGGGCTCTATTACTCAATTGCCTCCTGAGCGATTGATTTCGGAACTGATGTCGTTGTTTCAGGTCACTACAGAGCCAAGGTAGACGAAGTCCTTAACTACCTTAAACTTATATCTGCATATACAAACCTTCTGGCCAAGACGTCGGTGGTAAGTGTCCTTTTTCGATGACCGTTTTGCCCCCGTTTAATGCCAAACCAATTTTCGCCGCCTCCATCTCAATACTCGCAAACCCCTCATTGATATCTCGCTGTGATCTACCTATCATGTCAATGTCGTCGGCGTATGCAAGGAGTTGCGAGGATTTGAAATAAATTGTGCCTCTTGTATTGAAACAACACACAAACTCCGAAACAACCTATTCATGAATGCTTTTGCTTTGGTGGCGTTACAGCCCATGAAGGGCCAGAGCTTCTCTCAATCACCCATGTTGTGTGTAATTTATTTTTTTTTACACAGGTGAAAGGGACCTACAGTTGAATGCCGATTCCGAACGGCTTGAGTCGAGAAACTTTTTCTTGGCAAGTATACTACGGGGGGTTTTGCCAGTACCCCGCCGAAGAATGACGCCTTGAAGTAAACATTCGATGGCGTTGGTATTATCGGGATCCGAACTCGCTCATCGTGCGCCAGAGTCCGACACACTAACCACAGCACCACGACGCCCTATTCATGAATATACTGACAAAATTCACGATCATTTCTATTGATGCATTTAATGACGATTAAGACCGCAGCAATGGTCTGTAATGTATCTTTCGCGGAGCATCTTAGTAAAACCTCCCTGCCTTACCAGGTAGTAGGTAGTTGGACTGGAATATCCAATTTTTTTCATATTATATTCGTTTCCTCTCTTACCTCAAGGTTGTAGTTGTCTTCATTCTATTATGCTTATAGGTCCCTAGTGAATATACCATTCACTCTTCTTCTTCGGCGCTACAGTTCTTAGTGAACCTGGGCCTTCTTTAAAAAACCTCTCCGACTTGCACGGTCTTTCGCCAGCAGTCTCCAGTGCCGCACGCCTAGTTGGTTGAGGTCCTCTTCCACTTGTGTGCGCCGCCTTAAATTTGGCCGTCCTCAATCGCGTCGCCCCTCAGGGTTGGATTCAAAGACCTTTCGGGCCGAAGTTGTGGTTTTTCCGCCCTCTACATGACCTAGCCATCTTGGCTATTAGATCAGCAGACGCCGTGCTACGTTCATGTCGCGAAAATCGTACGTCAAGGGCCTCCGCTTTCGATAAGGTCTCTGCGCCATGAAGAAGGAACGGGATGATAAGGTTCTTGTCTATGGTCACCTTGTTTTCCCGAGAGAGGGCTCTGCTTCTCAATTGCCGCCTGAACCCAAAGAAACAGCGGTTGGCAAGAGCTATTTTGTGTTTGATTCCGGCACTGATGTCATTGCTGCATGTCACTGCGGAGCCTAGGTAGATGAAAACCTTGACTACCTCGAAATTATACCTGCCAATATGTGTGCCCTGGCCAAGACGCCGGTGGCTTGTGTTCTTTTTCGGCGACAGCATATATTTCGTCTTGCCCTCATTTACCGGGAGCCAATTTTAGCCACTTCCGCCTCAATGCTTGTAAAAGCCTCAATAACATCTGGCTGACTTCGTCCAATTATGTCAATGTCATCGGCATATGCGAGCAGTTGTACGGGCTTAAAAAAGATGGTGCCCCTCGTATTGACCAGTGAGTTTTGCACGACCCTTTCAAGGACGATGTTGAAAAAGTAACACGATAGCGTGTCGCCCTGTCTAGCACCTTTTTTGACATAGAAGGTATCAGTCAAGTCGCTTCCGGCCCTGCTGGAGCAGCGAGGGTTCTCCAATGTCACCCTGCACACTCCGACGAGCTTCGCAGAGATGTCAAAACTAGACATGGCGTTGTTTAGCTCATCTCTATGTATGCTATCGTATGCGGCCTTAAAGTCGACAAAGAGATGGTTGGTGTCGATCTGGAACTCGTTTATTTTTTCCAGGATCTGCCGCTGTGTGAATAATTGATATAGTGGACTTCTCGGGCCTGAAACTACCACACTGATATGGACCAATCAGTTTATTAACGAACGGTTTCAGGCGTTCACACAGTGCAGCAGAGAAGATATTGTGAGCGATGTTCAGGAGACAATACCTCTGTAATTGGCGCAGACAAGAGGGGCCTCCTTTCTTGTGGATCGGGCAGGCGATACTAAGATTCCATTCCAATTTCAGGATATGCAATCCTCTGACCATATCTTACAGATGAGCTGGCGCATGCTTCCAACCAGGTCATTTCCAGCTGCCCTAAAGAGCTCGGCAGCTAGTCCGTCTGTTTCAGGAGTTTTGTTGGACTTAAGTTTAGAAAAACCATTTCTAACTTCGTCTAGGTCTGAGGGACGGAATTCTCTGCTATCATCGTACGTTGTGAATGGGTCATTCTGCCTGAGAGCGGCGTCATCGCCGTTATACAGCCTGCTGAAGTAGTCTTTCCAGATTCTTAGTACCGACTTTGAATCCACTACTAGCATTCTATTTTCGTCCCTGCAGGCTTCCGTTCTGGCCATATATTCCTGGCATGTTAATAAAAGGCGGTAAAGTAACATTGTACATACCTGCGTATGTACATATGTATGTATTATCGGTATGATCGTGCTTCCTTGTGCTTCCGTGCTTAGTTGTTATTCATTAATTTACCTCAATAGCAGGCTATGGATTGACCTCGAATTTGGCAGATAGACCGAAAGTCTAAGACTAAATACATATCTACCGTACCACAGAAACAAGCCTATAGCTACATAGGTGAAAATTGTCCGAAAAGTCTTATCTTCTTCTTTGGTGGCGTTACAGCCCAGGAAGGACCAGAGCCCAGCTTCTCTCAATCACCCATGTTGCGTGTGATTTTATTTTTCACACAGATGAAAGGGACCTATAGTTTATTGCCGATTCCGAACGGCGTGAGTCGAGAAGCTTTTTCATGGCAAGTTTACTACGGGGGGCTTTGCCAGTACCCCGCTGAGGAGGGACACCACGAAATTAACATTCCATGGCGTTGGTGTTATCGGGATCCGAACTCGCTCATCGTGCGCCAGAGTCCAACACACTAACCACCTCGCCACGGCGCCCTCGGCTTATCTACTGTGCGTTATATGTGCATATGTATGTATGTATATCGCCAGGTCAGTGTTTCCAGAGTGGACGATAGGAAAATCCCACCTATTTGTCATAAACAGTCGTTATCCGAGCAATACAACTATCAAAAAGGCATATATGCAGTCTATATGGGTATTTTGACAACGCAACTGGGGCGCGTTTAAATAGTTGCACTGTGGGTGCGGGTTTACTAAAGGGTTAAATACATATGCACATATCTACTTCACATTCGTATAACAATCGTACGAATATCACATTTGCATACAAATACGGGGAGCCTGGTCACTATCAGCAATTCGCCAAGGTTGCCTGGGTACCATCTATCCAAATGGTTATAGTGCGGGAAAACGGCTTGTTATCGTTTCAACGGTTTTATAAGTAATTCATGACGGACAGAAAAAAAAAATAAAAAATGGAACAATCGTCTGTCCTACATACGTAGTACATACTCACGTATGGTGATACCATTGCATGTACATACATACATACACCCCCTCCGGCTGTTCACCGAAAAGGTGGTTAGTGTGCTGTTTATTTTTACTGATAAGAAACAGTATCCACTACGTATCCACCTACGCACTCAGCGAACATTAAAATTCTTTTGAAACAGTATTCGTTAGTTTTGACCGTGCCGCGGCGGCGGTTTCTCTCATACAAATGCAATCACTGTTTTTTGGTACAAGCTTCGAATGCCTGTACCATTAACAATGGAAAAATTAAGGTGAGCTATCATTTAGAACACAAAACTCTCTTTCTGTAGAGAGATACAGATACAATGGTGTTGTGTGGCCCGCGTTTACAAATATTTGCACAAGACCGACCGCTTTTTTGTCTTATTTGAATAACAGAAAAACATCAGGCTCCAGTTATCCGTCTATAGATGTACATATGACTAGGGTTATAGCTATGTCTTTTGGTTATGGTTTTAGGTATTTACGTATGATAGGCACATGTCACATTTAATTGTATCATTAGAGGTATGTATCTGGGGGGACAATAAAGTATCCACCGTGTGGGACACATGCATATTCAGTTGTATTTGTCATTGTCGTCTTATTTATTATTTTTTTGATAAGCTGCCTTGGTTCTTGATGAATAGAATAATACAAAAAAAAAAGGAGGAAATAATGAAGAAAGCGAACAAATAGCATGAAATAAAACATTTGGTCAAACATCATACTCATTTAGACGAGAAAAAAATTGATTAAACAAAAGACCTTTGACGTAAATGACAAAACAAACGGAAACGCCCAATTGGTCTAGAGTCAATAAACCGCACAAGTTCATACTTTCATCCAATCCAGAAGGGAAATATTATTTGTAGTGTAGATGTATCCTTAAGCGAATTTATTAACTCGTCCATTGGACATACATACATGCGGACACAGGTACATAACTAAGCTCGTGTGACTCCGACAAGCAACTGAGAAGCAATTACACCAAAGTGATATAAATAATAAGTTTCGTCTGATTTTTCTTCCTCGATATATCCGTTCCTATGACAGGTCGTTTCTGGTCGATATAAAATAAAATTAGCAAGAAAACAGATCTATTTGTTGAAGCATAAGGACGATATCCTTGTATCAGCAATTGGTTTCACTCCCATTTTTATTACAGTCACTGTTTTTGTCGACTAGAAGAGCGATATGCCCATTAATATGGAAATTTGATGGGTAAAATCACCATACATACTTACCCTATCCAGACTGTTTTCCCATATGCACACGAGTGTAGGACGTACGGGTAACATATAGTATTTCTTAAGAGAAGCAGTTCTTGTGCTATAATCATTAACCGCACTGGAAACGAAACTGTTTAGCCATTCATTTACGCAGAACCACTTTATCCTTAAACGTGCATAAATCTTGAAAAAGTGGTTTTTCGGCGCTTTCACCCATATACATCCCCCGCACATTCGCACTCCAATCACGCTTTCCATGGCTAATTTTTGCACAGCAAAATGGATGTGGCACTCATTAATTGCACAACCGTGCCTCGTTTCTCTCCTATACGGCATGGCGTAATCTTGAGGCAGGATAAAGGAATATTGGTCATAACTTTCAGCATTTTCGTTTAATTCAGATACATGTATGTATCTATGGATGGATGTACACACTATGTACATACATATGTGCATTCTGTGCGCTGATTTCAATCTTTTGTGATCGATGGTAAGAAATTGTGTGAATGGTATTTGTTGTCAAAATGACACAATTGAGGAAATTGACACGTCACCTTTATCCAGTATAAATGAAAAAAAAACAAATGAAAATCCGCAACTAATGGTGTGAAAATGCGATGGTATTAATGCCATCAGCTGCACTATATGACTAACCCTAGCCCTCATTCAAAATTGAAAATCAAATACTACATCCAACCAATTGCAGGCAACCCTTTATGGTTTTCCTCCCTTTTTTCGCTCAATACTCGGTGCTCCATGTTCAGTGAATGTGTCAACAATTCTATTGACTTAATCGGATCGAGCTAACCCTACCGTCAACTTTTCGGATAGATACATGAAAGATGTCCTGCAATCATTAACGTAAAGTTGCTCGAATTGAAAGATTTTTCATGGTGGCAATGTGAGTTTTTGCAAATAACTTGACAAGTGCACTGATATCTGACACATGTGGTAACGAGAAGTCAGAGCGTGAACTTAGTTTGGATCACGCGTACACAATTACCTACATACCTATTTGACAAACATAAACTATTTCTTTCATAGTACCTACTAACTGAGGTAGCGGCGAGTAATAAGACCTAGCCAAGGAAGATTTTGATATCAAACAAAAACTATTTATCGAAATGAACTTATTTTATGGTTAGATGTGAGATTGTGAATTTTTTCATCAATATCTTAAAGGAGGAGCTGGAGCTTCTGTCAATATATACGGAGCAAAAGCTGTTTCTGGGATAGCCTGCGGATTAAATAGATACAAACAAGTTGCTTTAAAGTCGCTTGTAATGCGACTTGTATGCGTAAGGATAATATTAAATCGTGCTTTAGTGAGTTTAGCATCCCAATGGTAGGTAATCAAAGGATCGGTAGACGGCTTTATCGAAGGGTTGGAGTTCATGAATAGTGTTTGAAGGTAAACAATATAAGATATGTCGATTGAATCTGCAACTTCAACGATGGATAGGTCTAAGTGACAAGCACTTTTGTACGTGGCTAGGGTCCTTCAAAAATTCTTTGAAAAGTTCACTGGTCATATAACCATAGATTTGTCTACCAATGATCCCGCTGGTAAATTGTAATATAATTCTGTCTTTAATCGCTTACCTTTAAGTATGATCAATGGTGGTATGGTGCCAACAAGTGCATTAACACATCCCGCGATCGTGACACTTTCAGCATGTTCCAAAGATTGTAAATGCACTCGTTTAGTCCGCTTCTTTGCCAGAACAGTCTGCTGGTGATGGATTGTTAGAGGGCAACCTGTCTTATCCATATTATAAATCCTTTCTGGATGACTTTTCAAATCAAGCTTATCATAGACTTCATTCAGTCTTTTGAAGTGGTCATCAACAATATCTAAATTTATTAAGCTTCTGTGCCCTGGCCGGATTCATAAACTGGGCTTTTCTTCTTTATGTCTATGTATTTCTGCATGTCTTTTCAAAAACGATTGAAACCCGTCTTTACTCGTGACTTTAGCATGTTGATAAAAGTTACGAATGATGCTATTAAGCTCGCAATATTTATAGACCCAGCGTCGAAGGATCCGTGGTGTTACAGGCAATCCTACTTCAGCGATCCTCATAACTCTGATTACAAGATTAGTGTCCTGTTCGTCATCCAGTATGATTTTTCGACCTAGTGCTTTTTTACTGATGACGATGAGAAAGCGAACACGGACCCACAAGTCTGATGCGTCATTTGTGAGTGTTAGGGGGTGTTCAAGTATTACTTATGCAATTTTTTAAGATTTTTGACCTCCCTCACCTCCATGAGTCTCTAAGTTTAGAATGACGCATGTTACAATGGCTATAATTCAGATTGGAAGATACTGGGACTCATTCGTAGGACCTTCGAAATCCTCCGATTTGGTCCAAAGATGCCGGCGACAACGCCAGAAATAATTTTGGAGCCATCAGTATACCACCTAAGATCTTTGACGTTGAGTAAGAGATCACTGGTTTTCCAAGCTGTGCGGTTTGGGATCAATATCTCAAATCTCTTGTCAAAAATTAAAGTGTGTGGTAATGCGTCTTATCCAGCTCAGCTAGGTGTTGCGGGATGGACCTGTGACCCATAGGTCTATATGGCAGGCCTGTTCCCAAGCGAGGAATTCTGATTACACTACGTAATGCGACCGTTTTAATAAAAATCTGCAGTAAAGTAAGTCCAGGGCAGGATGGCATTTTTTTGGCATAATTGCGCTGGCAAGTCAGCATAAGACCCTTTATAGGCTAAGAACGGCTGATGATGCCTCTTTTGAGGACATTACAGTAGATTTGAACTCACTTTAACAACACTGATTAAAGCAATGTGCTTCTTCGTATTTCTAGGTGTTTAAAATCAGGGGAATTAGCCGTAAAATATAAACGAAAAGGGATGCCAACTTTGGAGACTTTAATTCTTTAGGATTTTGTTTAAATAAAAAGGATGTTACATAACGCGATGTTCGAACCCCCCCCCCCCCCCCCCGCCCTTGTAACGCATCGTAACGTTTTACAAGACTACCCCTCTCCCCAATTTGCGTTATATAATACTTCAATGCCATACCATGTATGTACATACATAGTAGGCTGTCCGTGAGTGTCTGCTACAATTTTAACTTACTTTTTTAAACTTAGCCCTAATAAGCCCACAGGCCTTATTACCTGCACCTACCTTACATGCATATATATATGTATACATATGTATGTACATATGTACAGACGTATGTATATAATCAACTAAAACAGCTATATAAATTCTTATTGTCATACAGATATCCTCTTTCTGCATACATATACATGCATAGAAGTCTCACACAAGTCTTCACTATAATCGGCCCCCTACAAAACCATCCTTTTCTACTCTCACACATGTTACTACTGGTATTTGCCATCGACCAATCAATATCTGGCACACACATTCCGTCACAGATATATGTATGTACATGCATATATGTATCCTTTATTTAACTCAACCTACTGACCAATGGTCAACCCTTACCAGCCTGTTGCACACGCACACTCAATCCGCACCCGAAAAACTGGTTTCGTTCTGTTTCATTTTCGGCATTATTACAAAATTCCATTGGTCACTGTATATGTGAAGTGTTTCTCCTTTTTTCTTGTCCTCTTTTACTCATTTTTTTTTTTGGGGATTTCAGGTAACTCAATCCAATGTATCTGCCCACGAATGAGGCGTTAAAAAGAAGGAAAAGATAGTAAAATTCCAATAAGAAACCATAAATACATACATGCACATGCATACCTATATATAACTGATTGTAGTAGATTGATGTAGTGTAGTGAAGTCAGATCAAACTAAAGAGAAATACATTCGCACCTGATTAAACAGGATGTGTAACCAGTAATTGAAATCGACATATTGAATGTCCAATTACATGATACACACAAAAAAGTCACAAAAAATACAGTGAGGGTAGTAACACACATATATGTAATTCAAGCGAGTTATCGTTCGCAGTGACCCCTATCACCCCCAAGACCGAAAGGCAGGAAATAATGAAGCAGCTCTATCATCCCCTTGGGCTACTGAATTATTTACAGGATTGACATTAGCCCAAAACGCCGATAATAATATGACATGGTTGTGGGATAATTGACAAGGATACGCAGTCGTTTTTTTTTTTTTTTGCCATTGTGTGTACGAGTATCATACAAATCCTCAATGTCCATCTAATCAAATTTATTACGTGTTAGTTAGTCATGGTTTCTCCCCCAACAAGTCGTAACGAAAATTGCTAAAGTTTGCCAACAGGATAAAAAACAATGAGTACAGGAAAAAGATGAAGTAATAAATAAATAAACCGGAAATACCGCCGAGGGGTGATATGGTCACCGTATGTATAAATCCACAAATTCCAATAGCAGAGATACAATAGTTTTGGCTATGAAACGACCAAAACAAACACATATGCTCTGTCATGGTGTGACAGTTGTCATGTTCTTTAACACCTATTCATCCGCCGCCGCCGCCGACCCAGAGAAGATGTCATAGCTCGCGGCCACAAAAAAGCACACTCCATCTATACCCCCATCTATCCGTCTATAAACATCACGCTCTGTCAATTTGCGTATGATGTGTGGCAATCTTAGGATACATCCTGAGGCGAGAAAACTTGTTTTTTTTTTTGCAAATACAATAGCGCCCCGTTGTACCGTGGTAGAGCGGAGAGAGGCCGGCTTTTTCATTGCCGATATTTGAAAATTCCAAAACTTTGTAAAACAAAGAAACATGAAACCCTTTTGCTACTTCCACAACTCATACTACAAGTCGGTCCTTTCCCCGATTCGATAGAGTACAAGGGATACACAACTGACCAGAAGGTAGGTTGCATGTTATATGACCTACCACTCACCTGAAGTTTTCAAGTGGAGGTGATGAATGCTGTCGCAACCCTGATGAGGATTTTTCTGTTCGAAATTGTTTTGTTGCTAAAAAAAAAAAAATAAAGTAAAACCAACCGAAAAGGACTTCCGTAAATCATTGCTTTGAAGCGGAAAAATGTTACCGCGCTCGTCACAATCGCCCTAAACCACTGTTCGCTCGTCATTGTCATTACCCGATGTCGGTGTGATGTGTGTTTATTATGTGTGTAACCCTGACGTCCGGGACTTTGTTTGGCTTTAGTTTGGCGCAAAAATCATTAAATTAACGGCCAGCGGATTTGGTGGGATTAGGTTGGCCTGGACAGGCATGAAAATTTGCATGAATAGGGTAAAGCGTTTCGTTACTAAGCAAATAAAACGTTTTCATACCATTGTACTGTTCTTTTTGATTTTTTTTTTGCTTCTATTCGGGCCCGTCCGGGCAACAACTAGAAGCAGACCAATCGACAAACGACCATCGACCATATGCGATAGTTTTTACCGAATTAATGTAATTGGAATCGACCTCGACTCAGCAAATATGTATTAGGGACAATGAAACGATTTACGAGAAGTTCGGCGTCAATGCTTATCACTTGACTTCCGAAGGACTTTAGGATGTTTTGTTTTTTTTTTTTTTTTTTTGTTGGCGAAAATGCCCAATCAATTCAGAGCACCAAGTAATAAACGTAAGAGTATTGAGTATCTATATGAAATGGATAGGAAACGAAGTGAGACTAACCAGCAGGAATTAAGATAAAATTTATTGAACAATTTATTTTTGTGTTCTATGAAATAAATGGCGACTACTGGAGGGGGCTTCTATCCTGGAGTCGTTTAATCAAGACAAGCCGAAATTGAGTCTGCTAACCAATCGGAAAAGAGGAACACTGGAAACGGAAAGTGCGGAGTGATGAAATGAGGAAGTTGAAGCGGAGGTAAAACCGAAAGAAAAGGGATTTATAGTTGGGCATAAATCGGTTTGAGTTCAGCTAAAAGAGGTTTATTTTTGCAGAGCTATAAATCTTATATTTATGTATGGGCTATTATATCTAATGGATGTAGAAAGAGTGATGAGATAAATTCCAAATAACATGAATATGAAGTGACACCACTGCTTGGTTGGGAAAGTTTCACGTCGTAGATCTAAAATTTGTTTCAACAAATGTTAGTTGCTGGTAGTCAGAATAGCTTCAATTAGCTATCTGGAAAGCCTAGTATACCATTTAACAGATAACCAAACCTTGAAGGACCTAATGTTTACAGATGTGAAGCTGTAAATAAATCAAATGAAGTGCACCTGCCTTCGTTCGTACTTTTGTTCTTCCCATTTTGTGCCAACTTACAATCCCGATACTTACTTACTTGGGTGGGCGCTACAGATCGGGGTTAACCTGGACCTCAACCAACAAGTCTTTCCAGCTAGCACGGTCTTTTGCTAGCTGTTTCCAGTGCCGCACGCCCAGTTGGTTAAGGTTGGTTTCCACCTACATATATGCGCCATCCACTGCAACGTCGTCCTTCCGGGTTGGAGTCAAAGACCCTTCGGGCCGGAACTGTGCTGTCCATTCCCTCTACATGGCCTAGCCATCTAAGAGGTTGGATCGTACTAGGCCGATGTGGCTGTACAGCCCGTACAGTTCGTGGTTGAATCTTCTCCTCCACTCTCCGTCAACACAAACGGGATCGAGAATTGTACGTAGAATTTTCCTCTCGAAAGGACCAAGAGCCTCTTCATCCACTTTTGACCGGAATGATTAAGGTTTTATAGACTGTCACCTTAGTTTTCCGAGAGAGGACTTTACTACTCAATTCCCGCTAGAGCCCGAAGGAACAGCGGTTGGCAGGAGTTATTCTGCTTCTAATCTCAGCGCTGGTATCGTTGCCGCTTGTTACCAGTGAGCCAAGGTAGACAAAATCCTTGACTACATCAAAGTTATGACTGCCAATAGTGACGTTTTGGTCAAGACGTCGGTGTTGTGCGTCTTTCTTTGACGCCAGAATACATACATATATTTGGTTTTTCCTTCGCTTACTTTCAGACCCACTTTAGCCGCTTCTGCTTCAATGCTCACAAAAGCTTCACTGACGTCTCGCTACGTTCTCCCAATTACATCAATGTCATTAGTCATTGAAATATATCGTGCCTCTTGTATTGGCCAGCGAATCCCGCACGATATTTTCAAGGATGATGTTGAAAAAATCACACGACAGTTCGTCGCCCTGTCTGAATCCTTTTTTGACATCGAAGGGGTCGGTTAACTCCTTACCGACCTCAATGAAGCAGCGATAATTCTCCATTGCCATCGCCATTGCACCGCTTGGTGCATTCCTTGGTAGGAATGTCAAAACTAGAGATGGCGCTGTATAGCTCTATGCACACTGTCGTACGCGGCTTTCAAATAGACGAAAGGGTGGTGTGTGTCGACCTGAAATTCATGGGTCTTCTACCAAATCTGCCGCAGTACGAATATGCGCCACGAATGGTTTCAAGCGTTCAAACAGCACGGCAGATCTTATACACGATGTTAAGGAGACTTATTCCTCTATAGGTGGCGCAGTTATAGGGGTCTCCTTTTTTATGGACCGGGCAAACGATGCTGGGATTCCATACTGCATACCCAAATTTTGACGAATCAGAAAAATATGACGTAATGAGGGTAGACCCGTGTTTGTATTTCCGGTTTTTTTTTTATTCTAAAATATCTACCGAGCATGATAGGCCGGTTGGTAAGCACCACGTGTTTCGAGTGATCTTTCACGATTGATGGTTGCAAACCGAACTTGTTTTATTTCGACCTTTAAGGATCTATTGCGCCTACTAGCCGATTAGCCGAGGAGCTTCTCCACTTCCTTATTGATATTGAGAATGCTTTTCGTATGAGCTGAGATGATCCCCTGAGAAGTCATAATTTAACTGAGAAGGATACACTTTCTGAGTTGGCCGAGAGCAGCACACTTACACAGTATGTGTTCTGCAGTCTCTTCGTCCTCAAGACAGAGTCGACACTCAGTTTCAGACGAGAGGTTAACTTTATTGAGATAAAATCTCAGACCGCAGTGTTCCGACAGGTAGCTGACTAGTCTTCTGATATCCACCCTATTAAGCTTGGATATGTTAATAGAGTGTTTGTTCAGGGGGCGTATAAATCGTTTATATTGGCGAAGTCCCTGAATGCTGTTCCAAAAGGACAGGTGTTGCGAAGAAGTTGATCTTAGACTTGGGAGTGCCGCAGAACGTTTCATGACATATGTACGTACCTTTCGTTGGTACCTTTCCTGGCGAGTTGATCGGCGATTTCATTGCCCCTAATATATACTTTGGTGCCCTGGCACCCACCAGAGTTTTACCTTGTACCCTTTGGCATATAATTTTGCTTGGAAGAAACTAGGACTCATTGCCAGCGTCTTCGAGATTTCCTGATTCCGTCCAAAGATGGCGGAAGGCCTTTGACGTTAAGCAAGGGATCACTGGTTTCCCAAGCTGAGCTGTTTGGGATCTTGTCAAAAATATAGGTGTGGTAATGCGTCCGCGACCGTGGTAATCAGATCCATCTTAGGAAGGTGTTGCAGGATGGACATGTGACTCATAGGTCTACATGTCAAGCCTGTTCCCGAGCGAAGAATTCTGATTGCACTACGTAATGCAACCTTTTTAATAAAAAGGGGCAGTGGAGTAGGTCCAATCTGAAATCTCTGAAGGCGTTGAAGCTTAACGATTATCATTTTTTGCTCAATTTTTGTTCACCATACCGAAGACGCATAGTTGATGATATGTCTTACTATTGCGGTATATAGCCAGTGGATTACCTTAGGTTTAAGTCCCCATGTCTTACCGTAAGTGCGTCGACAGGCTCACAAGGCCTTAGTCGCTTAGCACGGGCTGCATGCGCTCACAGGTAGCCATTTCGCATCTGCCCGTAACAATAATTACTAGATCATCAGCATATAAGATGACCTCGTAGTCACGAGTGGTTAGCTAGCGGAGTAGGTCGTCGATAACTATCGGCCACAGAAGGAGTTAAAAGACTCCTTCTTGTGGACACCCCTTAGCCACCGATACTGTCACCGAGTCCTCTACTGATGTGACCAATATAATATTGGCTATTTAGCATCGCCCTAATCCAGTGATTAGTGAGATGGTCTATACCTCTGCAGGATAGTGCAGTGGTGATCGAGTCATAGCCAGTATTGTCACAAGCCCCCTCAATATCGACGAAGGCGCAAATGGCGATCTCCTTGTGTTTTCAGCCACTAGGTGGTGTAGCGCATTCTCAGTAGATCGTTCTTTGCGATATATATATGTACATACTGATTGGGATGCAGTGGTATCTGATTCTCCATGATACCTCTAATATGGGGGTCTATCCGTTTTTCCATTCTTTTTAATAGGAACGATGTAAGGCTGATAGGGCGATAGGATTTAAGTTGTTCACTTTGCTTTCCAATCTTGGGGATGAAGACAAGGTTGACTTCTCTCCAGATTTGAGGGATGTAGGCCAAGTTGATACAGGACTAAAAAAGAGCTATCAGAGGTGATAAAAGGGTATTTATGCCTTTCCGTAGGATAGCAGGAAAGACGCCATCTTTGCCTGGGGCCTTATAGGATTTAAATGAGCCAATTGCCCATTTAACTCTATCGGGGTTAAAAAGTCTACCAGGGAGGCTAACTGTTCTACTGTCGATGCTATTTATGAAATTCGTCTTTTCGTCAAAAGGCATCAGCTGGGGAGTAGAACCAGGGAAGTGCACCCAGGCAAGGTTTCCAGGGTTTATGGTAGCTTCCAGTTTACGAATCAGCCCGAGTCCATTTGTGTGCTCTTGGGATAGCACTTTATGGAGTCGGGCCGCAGTTGGTAGCGATTCTAAGATCCCTTTCCAAGACCTTCTCTTGGATTTCCTCAGTTTGAGGTTTTATTACGTTAGAGCAGATCTATAATCAATCTAACTATTCTTTCGTTTGGCTCTGTTAAACAGCGATCTCACCTGTTTTCTTAGAGATACGAGGTGTGTGTACTTAACCTGGGTATACAGCTGTAATATGTACATACAAAATATTTACACAAATCCACATGCATATGCATTTAATTAGCTTTTTCAGACACAGTTTAGGAGTTAATACTTGAAATTGGCATTATCTTAATCAATTTCCTTCACCCGATTATTTTCAGCAGATTCAGATTCATCTGAAGCAGATCCTGCTGCTCAGGACATCCTAACTTGCGGATCATGTCAGAAGGCATTTGCGCTCTCTGACATTGTCAGATTCATCCAGCACAAAGTTGTACAATGCAATAAGGAAAACTACGGTCAATGCCTCACACAAGGTAAAACAGTAATGCGCTCTATCATACTTAAGATACAAACTGTTTAATGTGTGGTTTTTGGCTTTTTTTTTCTCTTTTTTTGGTTCTCTTCAGGTCCAACCAGCGACAGAGATGCCGACGATGGACGACCATTGGGCCTAGTTAATCGAAGACCATCCATATCAGCTCCAATCACAAATCGTAAACCATCCGGTACCAGAATCCATACGCCGCCACCTAGTCCAGCCGATCTGTTAGCTGATGGGGCATCAAGTACACCCAAACGCCTTGTTGACGGTAAGGTTACCACCATATTATTCCCATAGCCTATGTTAACTCCAACCCCTTACCGTCTAGAAAATGACAACACAACACCCAAAGGTGATAGTCCATCGGCAACTCAAATCGAGGTTAGCCCTCAAGTCGAGGCAGGAGAGACGGAAAAGACCGCAAACGATACAGAAATCATAAAGCCAACCAGCGCTCTTCTGGACATCAAACAGGAGGAAGTTGATTGCGGAACAAATCAGGAAGGTGATAGTCAAGTACCAACGGCGTCCAATGATGACCAACCGCCCAGTAAAAAACCAAAAATCGAAGTGGCTGATGCCGAATCGAACACTTTGAATAGCGGTAAGTTTGTTTTTTTTTTTTTTTGACTCACTATATCTATCTTGTTTGCCTTTATCATCTGAGTTCACGATGCAGTTGTTAATAGATACATATATGTATGCATATAGAAAGATATATGCATATCTCGTGTTGGGATTTTGAAAAATCTCATTGAAAATTCCGTATGATATCTGCCGTACTCGACCCCTTTTGGCCAGAATACTCTCTTATTCGTCGTAGATACTTGTACTTGGTTCACGATATACAGGGAGTACGTTATACACGTTGTTAAGCGGCATTGATGACTTTTTTGACCATTCACTTAAACTCTTTGACACGAATGTACAGAAAAAAAAAAAAAAAAAACACAAAAACAGAAACAGAATCCTACGACATCAAAAGTTTAATGGACAACGTCAACGTTGATGACGAAGCTGGATACTGGTTATGTCAGTATAGAGATAGTGGTCGTGGACAGGGGTATAAATGAAATGTTAACCAGTGTCCTTTGACATCATATGCGATGACAAAAAAAAATAGACAGGAAATGCACATAGGGTTCATACGTGCATACGTACACACGTAAGGACTTCAGGAATTTATCACCGTTTGTTGCACAAACGGTTGAACAGCTTGATCCTGCTATACTTGATCTGCTCGTTTTAATGTCCACTCGGACAGATAGAGGAGGTTTTGCTTCTGTAATGTATGTACGCTGCAATGGAAATAACTTTCAAGAGCATTTGAATCTGAATATACATAGGATGTGATGCAAGATTCAAGAGCAGCAGCCCAGGTCACTCCCCTTATGTTG
This sequence comes from Eumerus sabulonum, assembly GCA_951905685.1. Classification (NCBI taxonomy): domain Eukaryota; kingdom Metazoa; phylum Arthropoda; class Insecta; order Diptera; family Syrphidae; genus Eumerus; species Eumerus sabulonum. Next base: position 21,867,191 of record OX645062.1, on the reverse strand, counting down.
ACCACACTTCACACATAAGCATTCATATGCCCTTCAATGCTGTGATGGACAACATAATAAGGACGTACATATGAATAGCGGAATGTTTTTTTTTTTTTTTTTCTTGAAAATATTTGTCAATAAAACTCAAAACTGACCTTTTGTGTAAATTGCTCGCGTGCTTACGTGAAATATTAAGAAAAAAAAAAAACAACAGAGTACATATTACACAAAGGGTTGGGGTTAAATAGCTTGAATTTCGTTGACGTACTTTTGACATATTGTCATGTAGAGTTCAGCAAAAAATACAAATATGTACGTACTACACTCGCCCACCTGGTGTTGGAGGGTCAAACCAGTTTCTTGTGCCCTTTGATTGCACAACACAATAGCCGCATGCATGTGAACCCTTTAAGGGGATTAAGGACTCGACGATAAGGCGATTACCCGACTTCTTAAAGAGACTTTCCGTAGTCATCTGAAACGGTATTTGATTCGTATTGATAGATGTTACGTCGTCGGGCATCCTCCCTTGTCTTATGTCTTAGCTTCTGTGCGACAACATCTGCACATACATATGTTTGAAATTCCTTACACAGCAAACTCTTCACTCTTCAACCACTGATTACAGCTCATTCGCCCTGCTGCTACTGATTACGGTGACGGTGACGATGATGACGATGATGATCCCGAACGAAAATGATAACAAAAAGGAAAAACCGAAACGAAAGAAATCGCATTGAGACAATGACGAAAGGAAAAGTATACTTCACTGTTTAACAATCCTATCAGTCTGCACACCAAAGCAACGATATCCTAAGTATAACCCTAAAACCACAGCAGCAAGACACTATGTTGACTGTGACGTTCATTCCATAAAGCAAAAAGAAACAATGAAACCAACAAAAAAAAAAAAAGCATAGCCGAGACAAACATCAAAATGTCACAATGCTGTTCATTACCTTTGCATGGTTGACCTTCAATACAAAGTTGTATGCTGCATACGACTCTCTGTTGTGTGCTTAAGTGCGCGTACATGTGTATAAGAAGACTCTGACAATGGCCAGTACTTATAGAAGAGCATCGCCTTGTTTTGATTTTCGCTTTTAATTTCTATTCAAACGGGGTAAATCCCTTAGCAGGCTAGATCGCACTTTGCAGTCCCACTATTATCTCGAGATATCCTTTATCCATTTGCATATGGGGAGGACATGTACATATGTATGTATGTAATCCTATGCTTTTTTGTCGCCATTCGTCCTTTTTTACCAAAGTTCAAATTTATTAAAATTACTCGAAGAGAAAGAGGACAAGTAATGCAGAGTGTGGACGCTGTGACAGCGAAAAAAAGGACATTCACGACATGAATTTATCCTTTGTCATTTCAGTTGAAGCTCAGCTCGTTTGATATGTGCACATGACAACACATTCGAAATTAACACTGTGAAATTGTCAACCATCTTTATACAAAAAAAAAAAAAAAAAAAACAAAAAAAAAAAAGAAACTGTCGGTCGTTCCTTTTTTATGTTTTGAATTTTTACTCTCATTTTGTTGTTGTTGGTGGTATTTTTTTTTTCTCTTTATCATGTAATATCAGCGGTTTAATTCCAACCCGAGAATGGTCCATTTCTACGGTGTAAATTTTTAATTAGACTAATGCGTTGCCATTTTCATTCATCACGCGAGTAATTCCAATTAGTAACAGCACGTATCCATAGGCGTAATGGGTATTCATATGTGGTTACACAGAAGGTTATAGGAGGGGGGAATGGTCGATTTTATATTTCTTTTTTTTTTTTTTTCAATTTCGGTGATAATTGAAAAGGGTTTAATACGGGGGCGAAAGGTGGATTATTTTCTAGCTATTCGTGGATCAAACCGTAGCCAGGATTAAGCAGTTTCGCCATTTTTGAAATGGCTCATAATAAATGTAAAGTGACTTTTCGAAGTTTGTTTTTTTTTCAATTTTTCTATTCACCGATAATTACCTATATCAAACTTAACCACCAGAAAGCAGCAGGAAACTCTTTTTAACTTACCAAAAATCAAAGAATATACATATGTACAGGGTGGACCAAATACAAGTTTCTTTTTAAAAATGCAATAAAATGAACAAATAAAATTTCTTCCATGTATTATGGCTTTATTAGTAAGAACAAACATTCCCATTAATTATGAGATCCAACGTCGTTCAAGTGGCTGCCTTGGCTGGCCTCGCAGTAGCGCATTCTGTTACCCAAATTTTCCAAAACCTCATTGATGATTTTGGGCTGTAGCTCACGGATTGCTTGGACGATATTGGCCTTGAGTGCTTGAATCGTTTTCGGATTCTTGGCATAACATCGGCCCCTCACGGTTCTCTACAAAAAAGTCCAAAGAGGTCAAATCGCAGCTTCGAGGCGGCCAATTGACATCGCCAAGACGGCTGATAAAACGATTTGGGAATTTGGTGCTCAAAAGATCGATTGTGGCATGGGTTGTGTGTCATGACGCGCTATCCTGCATATACCAGAGGTCGTTCAAATCCGTGTCTTCAATTTCTGGAAAAAAAAAGGCGGTTAACATGGCTCTGTAACACCCCCCGTTGACCGAAACGTTTTTCCCAGTCTCATTTTCGAACAAAAATGGTGCAATGATGCCAGTGGTGCGCATCGTGAAGTATCCGCACCAAACTGTCACTCTCTGTGGATGCGTTGGCTTCTCGACAGTTACGTGTGGGTTTTCCGAGCCCCAGATGCGACAATTTTGTTTGTTAACATAGCCGCCGAGATGGAAATGCGCCCCGTCAGAAAAGATGATTTTTCGCCTAAAATCATTGTCCAATTCAAGCTGCTCTAAGGCCCGAACTACGAAGCGAGATCTCTGTGCGGAATTCTCCCCATGTTAGTGCGTGAAATGTTGAGCTGTTTAGATCGATGGCGAGTTGATGTTCATGAATTGAGTCCCACACTCTCGACCACAGCAGCCACATTCTCATCTGTGCGCACCGTACACTGACAGGGACCATGAGTGTTGTCCACTAGCAAGCCAGTCTCCTTAACTTTTTGCACAAACTTGCGTACAGCAGTCGCGGTGGGTGCCTCATTTCGGCCAAAACTTCTTTTCAAAAAACGCACTGTTTGGGCTACACAGCACTTACTTTGGAAATATGTTTTCGTTCCGCGAAGGTATGATACTGACTTTATGTTAAGATTTCGAGCGAGAAACAGCTGTCAGTGTCAAAATAACCTACAATTTAAAAAGAAAACACTAGATGGCCCACCCTATATTATCTACATATTCGCGGTCGTTGCACGGAGAAATGACGGATGATATGTGACGAATGTCTGTTTCGAACTTTTTCAATTCAAAAAAAAAAAAAAAAAACCCCGAAAACAATCGAGGATGATTCCATTGTTCCACATCCTTTCCATGCAAGATGACTATCTCGCATCATCCTTTGGCAAATGCTTATGTGACGTGTTTTGTGTGCTGAACGATTAATTTTCAGCAGGCGGTCAATTTAGCAGCACATCTCCTGGGCCAGCAATAGAAAACCCAAGAAAGCAGAGGAAAGCACAGGGAAAACAAAAAAAGCAAGCACAAACGAAAAAAAAAAAAAAAAAACAAAACCAGAGGATGATGCTTGAGTGGCGACGGATAGGTTCACTTGACTTTTTAAGGATATGCTTCGATGTACCGAACATGCTTGAGTTTTTATCAACCACAGAAGGCAAACTCGTACTCTACTGCAGTTTCTTCTCCCATCGCCAATGAGAAATAAAATAAAAAAACAGGAAAATGACAGGAAACAATTCGGCCAGCTAGAAAGACAAAACAACTAAACCAGGATATGTGCAGCAGTAATTCGTGGTTCAATGCAGATGTTAGGCAAAGGGGTGCGCAAAAAGACTAGAAAATTATATTAAAAGGATATCATATGGGGATAGGAGGAAAAGAAAAGCGAAAATGAAAATTTCTTGGCACACAGCTCCCTATCTAACTGTGTCTCTCGTTGACGTCCTGCTGTGCCTTCAAAACAAAACAAGACCAGAAAGAAAAAGGACTATTCTTAGATATACCGAGTCCTATGCTGTCGGTGATAAGCAAATAAACCACATAATCTAGCTGCAGGATTTGTTTTTTTTTTTTTTTTTTTTTTTTTTTTTTCACTCAAATCGGCGATATTTATACATACGTCCTGTTTTGCAAAAAAAAAAAAAAAAACATGTATCCTCGCGACATAGTGTAGTATTATTAATATTTTCCCTTCGATATGTGTCACAACCATCTGTGTAAGAAGGAAACGCGTATCACATACTAGTACCTGTGCCATTTTTATTTCAATTACGTAAGAATCCTTTTGCGTCTGGCCGGGTACCCGGTATCATATCGAATCCACTCAAGTCAACATTCGTTGCCTCGCGATCAGAAACACACAGCCGAAAAGGGTAACGATGGCGAACGTCTTCCACATGTTTCGAGTTAACTTTTCGCTTCATCCTAATTCGTGCCAGCGTCATCCGGAAGAAGGACAACAATACAAATAAGAGCCGTGAAGGATAGGAAGAAAAATAGGAAATAATTAGAAGTACGCGTCAAGAAGAGGAGATCTGATCTTAACCCTTAAATGATGAACGCAAGCGCATTCAACAACAGCAGTTACGACCCTCAAATGTTGATTTTGTGTTTTTTTTATTATTTTTAATTTTTGTGTATTTTATTTTGTGATTTGCATACATAAGTATACCAAATAGCATCAACCCCTATCTTGTCAACGAAATGAAAAAAGGAGAGATGCTTACATCATTATTCGAAAATGAGTAGAAAAACGGCATGGTGGCATCCTCGTGCCACGAGGATATGGCTAAAGGTAAAGGGGCAAAGTAATGACAACCGTGCGCTTCACCTTTGGCTTGTGTATGACACAGGGATAAACACGAATACAGATTGATTACCCCGTTTATGGGGTTAAAGGCGCAATAAAACGCATTTTTCATGGGCAATGCCACGAGTTGTAAGTGCGTTTGGAAAAATTATCATATCTTCGGCAGCTGGTGGGTACGATGAACGATGCATTTGTCAATAATGATAGGGATGATGGTAATTTGTATGTTGTAAGGTTTATTGTTCGCCCGTGATTTTTACTGACAAAAAATGAATTTAAAAAAAAAAAAAAAAACATCAATCAGCTGTTTTATATTCACTTTCGATTAAGCATATTTGGTACGCCATTTCACAGGTGTTACAACGTTCTCGCCATACTAATACCTACATTTGCAATCTCTATTCCACTTGTACCTACATATACAGATTAAAAAGTCCCACACTATCCTTATGTCATCATATCGTACCACATATTGGACAGCTATTAACGCCCCTGTTCTCAAAACGTGCTACTATTGATTTCGTCCTTTTTCTTGTCCCCTTTTTGGTCGATTTATTTGCGGTTTGCTTAAACTACTGGGGTGTAGACAAGCATTATCGAACTTCGAAATCATATGGATAATAGTCGTAGATGATGTATCTTATTGTATTTTGTATTTTTTTCTACACATTGATAATGCATAATTTGACATCCTTAAGGATTCTTCATATTCTTGCCAACCTCTAGCTGTCGTTACCACCATTGTCCTCCTACTGTTCACGATAAAGGATTTTATAATTTTAATACAACATCTGGTGTCACCATTAAATTCGAACATATAAAACAAAGCGCCAGGACAAATGCAATAATAAATAAATGGTAAATGGAAGAGTAGGACAGAAGTAGGAGAAAAAAAAAAAAAAAAAAGAAAAAACAGAAAAAGGACACAAGAGATAAAACTAAAAAATTGATGGAACCACAACTAAATGCGTATATGCGGGGTAGTAACATACCTTCCGAGCGCCTCATATTCCCATTACAATCTCATTCCCTTCTCTCTCTCTCTCCCTAACCAATCTCAGTGGATATCCTCCTCGCTATGGGTCACGTCTATATACGTATGTATAGATTGAGTGGTGAGTGTGTAGGGGTTGGATTTTAAAATTGCTTTTGCACATCAGGCCCACATCTCATAACCGTCCATTTGTATTCAGAACAGAAAGACGGTTATTCGCTTGATTCCTTCAAGCTACAAAAAAGACAAAAAACACAGAAAAAAAAAAGAAAAAACACGCTGGTCTACATCTAAATATGTATGTATCCAGATATACACTCGCGTGTATAGTATATTTGCGAGAGGGACGGTTTAAGTAAAAAGGACATAACGCCCCATATTGCACGCGAATCCTACTCCCGGTACATGTAAAAACCATTTTACCACATGTGCCAGGCCTCTCTATTTTTGCCCGTCTTCCATCGTCGCATTAGTTATCATTGCCTCATATAGGATATGCAAATGAGCAGTACCAGGGATGGGCATAAGCATGGGCATAGACATGGCCACTTCAGGAAATATTATCCCTATCGGACTCTAACTATACAAGATTCATTCTAGGCCTGATCAATTCAAATTGAGTTAAGAATCATTTAATTCGCAAACTCACAAGTACGTATGCATATGCTCTTACCTTCGGGGTCTCGTTGCGTGCGGAACGAGATACCTACGCAGGCTGATACCTATCTGCATGAATCCTATAGCGTTCCTCGAACCACAGGCATAATGTAATTTATTTAAGTTCAACCACGCTCACAGGTAATTGGTGTGAACTTTAGAGATGCAACAGATTCGAATTGCAAAAATTAATTACATCGCTTCGCAGGCAGGCAAGCACAGATGCCCACGCCGTCCGAAAATCAAGTTCAAAAATGTGCATACCAGTATGGTGGCATTCTAACAGTGACGTTACCATCGAATCCATTTTACGTCCTTTGGATGGTTGTTTAATTAAAAGCCTGATTCTGCTCCCCCAACCCACGATTGGAAAAAGAACTCTCATATTTGAATTAATTAAAATATTTTTTGTCATTATCAATGTATGTACATATGTATGTATGTATGTATGCTGTCTTGCCTTTTTAATCAACAAAATATTTTTGGTACATTTGTTCTCGTTGCAGAGCCCAGCAACTACACATGTTCCACCTGCAAAACACGTTACAGCTCTGCTTGGCGGCTGATTCAACATGTTCAACATTCACATGGAGTAAACATTTATGTGGAATTCTCGTCATCAGCATCGGCATCGTCCTCAACATCAACGTTGTCATCGGCGTCGACATCATTGTCCACGTCTACATCGTTATTATCCTCGTCCGGAGCGTCCTTGTCGCTGGGTCATTCGGCACAGAAATTGTTGAGTGGCGTTGCTAATAGTACAATCAATAACACAAGCTGCGCCGGTTCGGTTTGTTCATCCACGTCACCGGTTAACCAAAGCAAGAGTATTAGTGAACCTCAAAATCACCAGCAACAACAACAACAACAGCATACTCAACAGCAGCAACAACAACAACAAAACAGCTTAACCACAGCCATGCAAAATGCTCAGAATTTAGCAGCAGCGGCAGCAGCCGGAATGAGACATCATCCCCTATTACCGCCACCTGATATGCATGCGAATCCATTCAATTTATTACGAATGCCACTGCCGCCACTAGCACAAGGTCCAGTAGTTCCTCCAGTCGCGCCACTGTTCTCCCGACCACATGCCGATCACTATCGCATGGAGCAGCTCGTCAACGAACAATTCCGACATCACGGCCTTAATTTAGCGGCAGCGGCTGTAGCTGCAGCTAATTCATTGGCACCTCATTCAACCCAAAATTTTAATGTGGCAGTAAACCATTCAGCCAGTAATAAGGAACGTCCGCCATCATCCAGCAGTAGCCATGGTTCGTTACCGCCTCTGCAACAGACACGTCTAAACAATAGCAGACAACCCAACAATATTCAACTTGAACCGCAAATGGATTTTTACTCGCAGCGATTGCGTCAGCTTGCAGGAACGACAAGCCCTGGAGCTGGAAACACTGGTAACTCGAACTCGCCGAGTCCCAGACAAAAGCAGTCGCCGTCGAATTTCGCGAGTCCATCACCTTCTCAATTACCTCCAACACCGGTCACAAGTAATTCACGTCCCCAAAGCCTAACGCCGCCCGAGAAAACCGGCTCGAATCTTGGCGAAACCGATCTGATGGGCAACAGTAACGGTACCACACACCTGAACACAACCCCGCGCTCAGCATCAACACCGCCTACCAAACCAAACCAGGAAAGTGGTGCTGCAGTCTACTCGTGCGACTTGTGTGAGAAGAACTTTCGTTTCGAGAACAATCTTATCATCCACCGACGCATGCATACCGGCGAAAAACCCTACAAATGTGTACAATGCGAGTTTGAGTGCTCGCACATTAATAAATTGAAGAAGCACATGAAGGTGCATATTAAACCAGAAGACGGTGCCAGTAATGCAGGATCAGTAGAAACTCTGGACGGAGAAGATTCTGCTGACGATGACGGGGCCGATGAAGAGATCATCGATGACGAGGAAGATGAGGATATGGACGATGGTGAGGACGGTGAATACGAAGCGGAAGATTTGAGTGTGAATAACCGGACGATGGACGAAAAACCAGGTCTTAGCATGGGCAGTGCAACATCAAATTCCCTTGTCGGTGAGCTGATGGACAAATTCGGCCTGTCGAATATCGCCCAATATTCCGAAGCCTACAAACAAGCCCTCCAGGAGTCTGGTAATGCTATGAAGATTCAGCTAAGCAACAAGGATTGTGACAACAATAACAGCAATTCGTCTCTGCAAAAGCTCAACGGATTACCGGCAGCCTTACGATTGCGAGAAGAATTTGCCAAAAGCATGCTCCATTCCCCAAATCAAACACACCCTCAGTCACAGGTGGCTCCGTTATTCAATCCATTCGAAAATCCATTCGAGATGACGAAACGCATGAAAATGGACAGCGCCGAATGGTGGGGCATGTCTGCCCTCAACCGTAGCGAGTCAATTTTCGAAAACCTCAAAATGAAACCTTTATCGTCACTTGGCTCTAATAGTTCGCAACTACTACAGAGCCCATTGATGAAGAAAGAGGGAAAGCGCAATGATACGTGCGAGTTCTGTGGCAAGGTTTTCAAGAACTGCTCAAATCTGACCGTCCATCGACGAAGTCACACCGGTGAAAAGCCCTACAAATGTGAATTATGCTCGTACGCCTGTGCTCAGTCATCGAAACTGACGCGCCACATGAAAACGCACGGCCGAACCGGAAAAGATGTCTACCGCTGTCGATTCTGTGATATGCCATTCAGTGTTCCATCAACGCTTGAAAAGCACATGCGTAAGTGTGTAGTAAATCAGGGCAAATCAGCTGCCGTCAATGCATCGAATCTCGTCCAAGGTGGACAACATCCCTCTCCATCACCACTATCGTCTCATTTACCACAATTGCCAATGATCTCGAGCAGTGGCAGTGTCGGTGGTATGACCGCTGATGATGATTCCAGTACATCGGTAATTAGTAAAGAAGGGGCATGACTTTATCAGAACTGGGTCGGCTACCATCATCACCATCAACATCATCTTCATCACCATCATTTACATCACCAAATGCCGCCCTCGTCGCGTGTTATGTCGCGAATATTCTAAAATTTGTAAATAATACTACATGCCCTTCACGTCCTTAATTGATCAATTGATCCCTCGTCTCATATTGCGTGTAAATAGGATTTTGTAAATTATTTTTTCCCCCCCTTTCATCTGTATACCAGTTTCGATGATACAGGACCGCGACTCCTGATAACTTTAAAAAAGTTGTACATAAAATAATTCCCTGGTCCGAAGCAAGCTTATTATCAACAAGAGGCATTTAATACCAAAGCAATGAATTAACTAATTAAAAAAATTAATAGAAAAAAAACAAAAGGCAACAATTAAACTGTACATAACCTAACAAACAAACCAGAAGACATTTAGCGTGTAAGGAGTTTAACAAACCGATTACCTACTTAGTATACAGATAAAATATACATTTAGTAAGAGTTAGAAAGTTCCAAAAATTGTGTGTTATTTGATTACAAAACAAAAAACAAAAAAAAAACAAGAAACAAACAAAAATAAAAGAGAACCTAGACCTACACGAATTCTTAAGTATTCATTAACGTGTTAAAAACGTGTAAAAAAAAAACAAAAAGTTCGATTGGTCTGTTATTATTAGTTCACAAAAGTTTTTCTGTTTATATTTTATTTTTTGCCCCTCTTTATTGCTAATTCATTTGTTCATATATTTATTTTACTATTTTTCTATTAAATATACATTTAAAATTTTATTTAAGGTTATGTATATGTATTTTGGGAGTTTCGTATTTTGGAAACATTTTATTCATTTTGCTTGGTAAGAAACGTTATTTGTTATTTATTTAAAATGTTGCTTTTATTTGTACGCGGAAAGTAAAAGTCAAAAGATTTTTTTTTTTTTTATTATTAATGAATTAAAAAACAAAACAGAAAATATTTTAGAGAAATTTTAGGAACATAGGCTTAAATAATCCTAAGACTGACTGATTAAGATTGTTTTTTCTTAATTTGTGCATTTTTCAATTTCACTATTTTCGAAAAGGCGTACGTACGAACGAGCATATGTATATTGGAATGGAAAATTGTGTCTAGTTTACTCAAAATTATTAACAGACTCCTTATACTACTACATCGAATTACAATTTCAAATATTTAAAAGTCAATTGTTAATCTGCAAGAATCTCCTTAGGGCCGTATGCAAAAAAAAAAAAAACAAAAAACAAAACCAAATTTTAATAATTATTATTATTAAGTCTCTTTCTAATTTTGGGAAATCTGTCACAATTTTCTACTCACAACGTATGCTCACCAATCCAATACCTAAACTGAATGGCATCTCCTTAAGATACATTTATATCATTCTTCATTGTTAGCTGTTGATAATTAATTCGTAATGTATCTTAAAGAAATCGCCATTGTTAAATCTAAATTACCCAAAAAATCCTGTGATTTATATCGCAGAATAGAAAATTCAAAATCATATTATGTCAGTTCGTTGTCGTTTTAAAATTATTTTTCTATATGTACAAAACATTCATACAAATAAAGAAATCATACAAATAAATTAGGAACTAACGAATTTCCCAACAGAATATTAAGAAATTTATTAAGCAATTATATCTCAAAAAAAAATATGAACAAGACGGAAACAGGATATGTAAAAACAATAAAAAAACATATTGCGCAATAAAAGCACACACATAAAAACGAAGACAAATTTAATTTAATTCAGGTTTCCACACACCCTCGAAAAAATTACAAACAAACAAATACAAGCAATTGTTCAAGTGTGGAAATAGTTGAAATTGGTGGTATTAAATAAATTGAATAGTTAATAAATTAAACTAAAAATCTAAAATAACATACGAATAATCCATTTAGGAAATTATTATTATTATAATTATTATATTTATTTATAAGCAAAGCAAAAATAAGAACTCGTATTTGAAGCGAGGCCTGGTATAAATGTGTAAAAGAAATTTAATTAATACGATTATTAATGACTATATCTATTGAAGTATACAAATAAATATTTGTAATTATTGTAGATTTCAAACAAAATAAAAAATGAAACTACAAATCAACTGTAAACAATTGAAATACTTTTCCCAGATTTTATTATTATTTATATACAAATCGAAGAATGAGAACACAAAATAAAAAATAAAAAAAGAATTGATTGTCTGTGTTATATAAGGTGAAAAATATGTATAAAAAAAAGAAAAACTTTAAACAAAAGCAAAAAAACTGAAGAAATTGAATATTTCCAAAATAAATACAAGCAAAAAATAACATGACTTCTTTTACTCACCCAAAGGATAACTTACTTACTTACTTAGGTGGCGCTACAGTCCGTGGTGAACCTGGGCCTCAACCAACAAGCGTCTCCAGCCGGCACGGTCTTTGGCCAGCTGTTTCCAGTGCCGCACGCCCAGTTGGTTGAGGTCCCTTTCCACCTGCGTGCACCACCGCTGAGGCGGCCGTCCTCTGCCGCGCCTTCCTTCCGGAGTGGATTCGAAGACTTTTCGGGTCGGAGCTGTATCTTCCATGCGCTCTACATGGCCTAGCCACCTTAGACGCTGTATCCGTAGACGTCGTACCAGGCCGATGTCGCTGTACAACCCGTACAGTTCTTCGTTATATCTTCTCCTCCATACACCGTTTGAACAAACGGGACCGTAGATAGTGCGCAGAATTTTCCTCTCGAAACGACCAAGGGAATCTTCATCCGCTTTTGTTAAGGTCCAAGCCTCTGCGCCGTAAAGGAGGACTGGGATGATCAAGGTCTTATATAGTGTCACCTTGGTTTTCCGAGAGAGGGCTCTACTTCTCAATTGCCTCTTGAGCCCAAAGAAACAGCGGTTGGCAAGAGTGATTTTGCGTTTTATCTCAGCGCTGGTGTTGTTGTCGCTGGTAATCAGTGAGCCAAGGTAGACGAATTCCTTGACCACTTCAAAGTTATATCCGCCCATGGTGACGTTCTGGCCAATACGTCGGTGTTGTCCATCTCTTTTAGATGAAAGCAGATAGTTGGTTTTACCCTCATTAACCTTGAGACCCGTCTTAGCCGCTTCTACTTCAATGCTTACAAGGGTCTCATTGACGTCTCGCTGTGTCCGTCCAATCACGTCAATTTCGTCGGCGTACGCAAGCAATTGCGTAGACTTGAAATAAATCGTACCTCTTCTGTTGGCCAGTGACTCTTGCACGATCTTTTCAAGCACGATGTTGTAAAAGTTGCATGACAGCGCGTCACCTTGCCTAAATCCTTTTTTAACATCAAAGGTCTCGGTTTGCTCATTACCGACCTTAATGGAGCAGTGAGAATTCTTCATTGTCATCCTGCATAGTCGGACGAGTTTGGCAGGGATGTTAAAACTAGACATGGCCTTGTATAGCTCGTCTCTATACACGCTGTCTTATGCAGCCTTGAAATCGACAAAGAGGTGGTGAGTGTCGATCTTCTCCAAGATCTGCCGTAGCGTAAATATTTGGTCTATTGTGGATTTACCTGGCCTGAAACCACACTGATAAGAGCCGATCAGGTTATCCACAAACGGTTTCAGGCGTTCACACAATACGGCAGAGAAGATCTTATATGCGATGTTAAGGAGACTTATTCCCCTATAGTTGGCGCAGTTATAGGGGTCTCCTTTCTTATGGACCGGGCAAACGATGCTGAGATTCCATTCGTCGGGCATGCTTTCCTCCGACCATACCTTGCAGATGAGATGGTGCATGCACCTTACCAGCTCATCTCCAGCCGCCTTAAAAAGCTCAGCAGACAGGCCGTCTGCGCCAGCGGCTTTATTAGACTTAAGTCTTGATATCGCTATTTTGACTTCGTCTAGGTCGGGTGGACCGAATTCTGTTACTTCGTGGTCGATTGCGAATGGCTCGTTCTGCCTGACAGCGGTATCTTGTCTATCATCGCCGTTATACAGTCTGCAGAAGTGGTCTTTCCAAATCCTCAGCATCGACTGCGACTCTACTACCAGTTCTCCATTTTCATCCTTGCAGGCCGCCACTCTGGCTTTGTAGCCATGGCATGTTCGTTTTACCTTGTTGTAAAATTTACGGGCGTCATTCCTGCGGAAGCATCTCTCCATCTCCTCGATCTCACGCTTTCCGTGCTCTCTCTTCTTTCTTCTGAAAAGCGTGTGTTCCTCTCTTCTCTTCTGCTCATAGATTTCGCGAGCAGCTCTCGTCCGTCGTTGCAGTACGGCCTTATATGCCTCTTGTTTTGCTGCATGGGCTTGTTCGCATTGTTCATCGAACCAGGGGTTTCTAGGTGGTGGCTGTTTGAAACCCAGCACCTCTGAGGCAGCATCTCTGACGGCGCTCTGGCAATGAGCCCATTCCTGCTCTATTGTTTGTGCTGCTCCGGGCGGATTTTGAGAGAGCTTTGAGGAGACACGATCGGCAAAGATTCTGGCAGTCTCTTGCGATTGTAGCTTTCCAACGTCAAACTTACGTTGTCCTACTCGACTCCTAAGCATTCTTGATATCCTCATTCGTACCTTGGCTACAACAAGGTAGTGGTCCGAGTCGATGTTGGCCCCTCGGAAGGTTCGTACGTCGAGAATACAGGAGGAGTGTCTGGCGTCGATCGCAATATGATCAATCTGGTTGGTGGTCGATTGATCACAAGACCGCCAGGTACCCTTGTGGATGTTGAGATGGGGGAATCGCGTGCTTGCTACAAGGAGGTTACGCCCCGCTAGGAAATCGATTAGCCTTAATCCGTTGTCGGATGTGGTGTTATGGAGGCTATGCTTTCCTATGATAGACTCAAATATGTCCTCCTTGCCCAGTTTTGCATTAAAATCTCCTAGGACTATTTTTGTGTCGTAACTGGGACATTGGGCATATGTTCTGTCTAGGGGATCGTAGAATTCTTCTTTGAGTCGATCGTCCTTTTCTTCCGTTGGGGCGTGAGCGCATATTAAGCTAATGTTTCCAAATTTAGCTTTGATGCGGATTGTTATGAGGCGTTCGCTTACATCTCGGAAGCTTAAGACTTTTTGTTGGAATCGAATCCGCACCCGAATAGGCGCTGTTTGTTCTCCTTGTAGCAGTTCCCGTAGTAGATGTCGCAGCTTTTCATCCGTTTTTTGCCTGGTCCATCCCATCGCACTTCTTGGAGTGCGGTTATATCTGCCTTATAGCAGTTGAGGGTTTACTCCAATTGATCGCCTGCACCCGGTCTGTTAAGGGACCTCACATTCCAGGTGCAGACTCTCAAGTCCGTTAGTCGTTTGCAGGGGTCGTCAGCTTTGTATCCGTCCATATCCGAGGCTTGTTGTCGTTTCGGAACAAGTGGGTTTTTACGTGATAGGGATGTTACCCCTAAGCACAACCCCCAACCTGGAGGGCCAGGTTCCTCTTTCCCCAGGAACAAGGGTTGGGTCGCTGCACACATTGGTTCACTACCTGGCGGGTGCCAGGGTAGCTATCCAGGGGGGCCACGCGGAGGCTGTGTGTCAACTTGGATTGAACAGGGACAGAGATCGAAGCTGGCGTTTGCCATGTTAAACGCGATCAACTTCTTTGCTCTGTTTGCTCGCTCCCTCCCTCCCTCCCTTGCTCTGACACTACAGTTGCAATATATCGAAATGCAATGGTATCTACTTACTTACTTATCAGGCCAGCGATCCATGGAGGATCTGAGCCTGAGCTATAGCTGCCTTCCATCCTTGAAGGTCCCGGGCACGCTGCTTCCAGTTGTCAAGACCAAGATGTCTTACATCCGCGATTACTTGGTCTTTATACCGGAGGTTCGGTCTTCCTCTTCTTCTCGAACCAGGAGGCTCGGAGTCGAAGACCCTCTTAGCTGGAGCGTTGATGTCCATGCGCTCGATGCGGCCGAGCCAGTGTAGTCGACGGATCCTTGCCTTCCGGACTACTTCCACATCTTGGTACAGCTCGTAGAGTTCGCGGTTGTGTCTTCTTCTCCATTCACCTTCCTTATAGACAGGACCAAATATCCGGTGCAGAATTTTTCTTTCGAAAGAACCCAAAATCAGCTCCGCTGTCCTGCTTATCGCCCAGCTTTCGGCTCCGTACAACAAGACTGGCAGAATGAGCGTCTTGTATAGCATGACTTTGGTCTTTCGAGTGAGGAGTTTTGACCCCAGTTGTTTGGATAAGCCGAAGTAGCAGCGGTTGCCAAGGGCGATTCTATGCCGGATCTCCACTGTGGTGTCGTTTGTGGAATCTACGTTTGCCCCGAGGTAGACAAACTCCTTAACTACCTCGAAATTGTAGCTGTCAATTGTTATGTTTTGTCCCAGGTGGTGAGCGACGGATTGGTTTTTGCTTGACAGCATGTATTTCGTTTTGTCCTCATTGATCTTAAGACCAACTCGTTTCGCCTGTTCTTCAATCGCCGTGAATGCTTCCACAATGCCAAGGCGAGAACACGCGATGATGTCGATATCATCCGCGTATCCTAGCAGCTGGATGGACTTGTAAGTGGGATAGTGCCTTCCCTGTTGACGCCTGCCCGTCGCACTATCTGCTTCCTTGCCGAAATCCGGTGCATGTTTCGAATGGTTCCGAGGTCCTAGAACCGAGTTGCACGGTGCATTGCGTGTTTTTTAGCGTGGCGCGACACAACTGGATCAGTTTTACCGGGATCCCGAATTCGGCCTTCGCCCCAAACAGTGCTTCATGATGAATGCTGTCGTATGCGGCTTTGAAATCGACGAAAAGGTGGTGTGTATCGATTCGAAACTCGTTGGTCTTTTCCAGGATTTGTCGAAGTGTGAAAATTTGGTCTATAGTTGATTTGCCGGGCCGGAAGCCGCACTGGTAGCTGCCGATTAGTGCGGTGCAAAATGGTTTTAGACGTTCACACAATACGCTGGACAGGATCTTGTATGCGACATTGAGCAGGGATATACCTCTATAGTTCTTGCAAGAGGTAGAATCGCCTTTTTTGTGGATGGGGCATATAGAGCTGGTATTCCAGTCGTCGGGCATGCTCTCATCTTCCCAAATTCTGCAGATGATCTGGTGCATGCTCCCTACCAGAACATCGCCGCCAGTCTTGAAGAGCTCTGATGGCAAGCCATCTGAGCCTGCGGCCTTGTTGTTCTTCAGCTTCTGAATAGCTGTGCCGACTTCTTCGATGCTGGGTGGGAGGACAACTTCAGCGGCTGGAGTTGGGATTTCCTCGGTCCCTACCACTCTCTCTTGGTCATGCTCGTTAAGCAGCTGCTGGAAGTGCTGCTTAAATACATCCACTATTGCCTGCGGGTCGGTGACAAGATTACCCTCGCAGTTTCGAAGAGCCAGGGTGCCCTTTTTGAAGCCTCCTGCAAGGCCTTTGGCTTTCTTGTAAAAGGTTCGTGTCTTATGTTTATCCCTAGACTCCTCCATATCCTTGAGCTGGGAGGCTGCGAAGATTCTTTTCTTTTTTCGCAGTAGTTTTTTCTCCTCCCTTCTTCTGACTCGGTACTCTTCTTGCGCTGCCCTGGTTTTCCTCTGCAGCGCCTTTTGGTACGCCTCGTCGGTTGCTGCCCTTTTCTGCTCACACTCGCCATAATACCACGGGTTTCTTGTCGGGGGTGGTAGGTATCCTAAGGTGGTTTCGGCTACTTCGTGAATGGCTGAGCGGCAATGCAGCCACATATTATTGGCATTGGTGCAATGGTATCACTGGTACAAATTCAGATGCTAATCCCGAAAAGTATGCAGCCACTCTACGATCACAGCACGGATCAGCAAACTGAACCACGCTAACTGTAAGCTACCCCTATCTGGTAACAGATGTCACTAGAGCGATCTGAAATAACTTCATACCAACGGTTTGTGCATTAGATATGTAGTTAAAAGATGAATGCACGCACACTCATACTGGTTTTCCAAATTTAGGGATGAAATCAGGTTATGTTGAGTAGAGGCGTGTGGGTTAACAAATTCAGTTTACCTATTTGGGACACGAATTCCCTCTCAATGGTCACTTGTCTTATGTAGACGATTAGCGTGAACTGTTTTTCTCACATCATTGTTGTGCGAAACAATTTTATTAAATACAGGGTGGGCCAAATACAAGTTTCTTTTTAAAAATGCAGTAAAATGAACAAAATCATTTTTTTTCCTTGTAGTATGGCTTTGATCAGCATCGTTTGCCCGGTCCATAAGAAAGGAGACCCCTATAACTGCGCCAACTATAGGGGAATAAGGCTCCTTAACATCGCATATAAGATCTTCTCTGCCGTATTGTGTGAACGCCTGAAACCGTTTGTGGATAACCTGATCGGCTCTTATCAGTGTGGTTTCAGGCCAGGTAAATCCACAATAGACCAAATATTTACGCTACGGCAGATCTTGGAGAAGACCCAGGAATACCAAATCGACACTCACCACCTCTTCGTCGATTTCAATGCCGCGTATGACAGCGTATATAGAGACGAGCTGTACAAAGCCATGTCTAGTTTTAACATCCCTGTCAAACTCGTCCGACTGTGCAGGATGACAATGGAGAATTCTCGTTGCTCCATTAAGGTCGGTAATGAGCATACTGAGACCTTTGACGTTAAAAAAGGATTTAGGCAGGGCGACGCGCTGTCGTGCAACTTTTTCAACATCGTGCTTGAAAAGATTGTGCAAGAGTCACTGGCCAACACAAGAGGTACGATCTATTTCAAGTCTACGCAATTGCTTGCGTACGCCGACGATATTGACGTAATTGGACGAAAACAGCAAGACGTCAATGAGGCCCTTGTAAGCATTGAGGTAGAAGCGGCTAAGATGGGTCTCAAGGTTAATGAGGGTAAAACCAAATATCTGCTCTCATCTAAAAGAGACGGACAACACCGACGTATTGGCCAGAACGTCACCATGGGCGGATATAACTTTGAAGTTGTCAAGGAATTCGTCTACCTTGGCTCACTGATTACCAGCGACAACAACACCAGCGCTAAGATAAAACGCAGAATCACTCTTGCCAACCGCTGTTCCTTTTGGCTCATGAGGCAATTGAGAAGTAGAGCCCTCTCTCGGAAAAAAGGTGACACTCTATAAGACCTTAATCATCCCAGTCCTCCTTTACGGCGCAGAGGCTTGGACCTTAACAAAAGCGGATGAAGATGCCCTTGGTCGTTTCGAGAGGAAAATTCTGCGCACTATCTACGGTCCCGTTTGTTCAAACGGTGTATGGAGGAGAAGATATAACGAAGAACTGTACGGATTGTACAGCGACATCGGCCTGGTACGACGTCTACGGATACAGCGTCTAAGGTGGCTAGGCCATGTAGAGCGCATGGAAGATACAGCTCCGACCCGAAAAGTCTTCGAATCCACTCCGGAAGGAAGGCGCGGCAGAGGACGGCCGCCTCAGCGGTGGTGCACGCAGGTAGAAAGGGACCTCAACCAACTGGGCGTGCGGCACTGGAAACAGCTGGCCAAAGACCGTGCCGGCTGGAGACGCTTGTTGGTTGAGGCCCAGGTTCACCACGGACTGTAGCACCACCTAAGTAAGTAAGTATGGCCTTGTTAGTAAGAACATGTATTCCCATTATTTATGAACTACAACGTCGTTCAAGTGGCTGCCTCGGCTGGCTTCGCAGTAGCGTATTCTGTCACCCCAGTTTTCCAAAACCTAATCTAATCGCAGCTCCGAGGCCAAGACGGCATAAAAAGATTTGGGAATTGGTTCGCAAGAGACGATTAACATGGCTCTGTAGCGGCCACCGTTGAGCGAAACGTTGTTCCCAGCCTTATTTTCGAAGAAAAATGGTCCAATGATGCCACCACACCCCACAAACCGCACCAAACTGTCACTCTCTGTGGATGCATTGGCTTCTCGACATTAACGTAAGGGCTTTCCGAGCCCCAGATATGGCAATTTTGTTTGTTAACGTAGCCACCGAGATGAAAATGCGCCTCGTCAGAAAAAATTATTTTTCGCCCAAAATCGTTGTCCAATGCAAGCTGCTTTAATGCCCAATTGCCCTTCCTCCATCCTGAACAACAGGATAACTATGGCAGAAAACTCGGACTGCATAGAACCCACCATAGTCTCTGACAGGAACTTAGGATAACTTACTCGGACAGACAGAACTGAACCCGCCAAACGCAACATCGCAGGAACTGCGTGGATTTCTACACTGACGGGTCAAAAATCAAAGACGGGGTGGGTAAAGGAGTATTCTGCAAACAACTAAAGCCGAACAAAGCTCTAAAACTACCAGATCACCGCAGCGTCTTTTAGGTGGAGCTGTTGGTACTAAAGGAGGCTCTGTCTTAGCTAAAATGGAACGTGATATCCACTACGGATATCCGAATTCTCATGAACAGTCAAGCAGCCTTAAAGTCGCTAAAATCCTATGGACACACCTCAAAAACTAGCCTCGACTGTCGCCTATCTCTTAACGGGATGGTCGAACAGTTTAACATACAACTTCTATGGGGACCCAGCGACCTCCCAGGTAACGAAAGAGCTGAAACACTCGCCAGACAAGGAACGATGCAACAATCAATCATGGCATGGCATGTGACGGAATACCTTGCAACCATTAAACATAATCTCATAAATTTCGCCAGGGCTGAGACAAACGAGACGAAACTGAGATGGACCCAGGGACACACAACGGACTAGGAGAATAATTTCCCTAAAAAGAACTGACATCTATAAAATCATTGGTGTCATTACCGGTCACTGCCTCATTGGCAGTCACGTGCAAAAACTAGGACTAGTTCCGAATGATTTCTGCAGAAGCTGCCTAGATGAAGAGGAGGTCGAATCCATCCACCACCTTCTCTGCGCCTGCCCGGCATCCTGCACAATCAGGAAACGATACCTAGGATCCTACTTCCTTAACGACTTAACGGATGTTCAGCAAGTAGGGATATCTTACCTTCTTAGCTTTTACGAAGCACTAAGTGGTTCCATGAATAGGGGGATAAACCTCCCTCGTAGCTGCACAACGGGTCTCTCTGGCCTATCTGTATTCTTCTTCATTCTTCTCCATTCTGGGAAAGCTACGAGCTTACCTACCTACCTACCTTGCGTGCAGCAGTCGCGGTGGGTGCTTTATTCCGGCCAAAACTTCTTTTCAAAAAACGCACTGTTTTTTGAATTTCGCATCGTTCTTCTTCCTATGATAGCGGTCTCTTCCTTCGGATCTTCTCATGTTCCCAGAATCTCTGAAGCATGTTGTCCAGGGTCTGGGTGTCCTTGTTGATGTGGAGAGATGTGATCTTCTGTGGTGAATCGGATGCAATGCTTCCAGAGAGTACCCATCCTAATTCCGTTCGTTGAGCCATGGGTGCTGCGGGTTCACCCTTAACTATGTAGTCCAAGACGATGTTAGGATAAATGTACAGTATCTACTGTCCCTTTTAGTCAATAGAGACTACGCCACTGCCACGACTTTTCTGGCTAACGTTACCGTTTTTAGCTGTTTTGGAACACGTTTACTTGCAGAGCTCCACTGTGTACCCAGGATTCATCAACTGTTACGAAATGTCAAACCTGTCTTTAGTATCTTTGGTCTTTATACCGGTTCGGTCTTCCTCATCTTCTCGAACCAGGAGGCTCGGAGTCGAAGACCCTCTAAGCTGGAGCGTTGGTGTTCATGTCGACAGATCTTTGCCTTCCGAACAATATCCACATCTTTGTACAGCTTCTCCTCCATTCACCAGCCTCACAGACATGACCAAATATCCGGCGCAGAATTTTTTTTTCGAAAGAACCCAAAATCAGCTCCGGCAACCTGCTTATCGTCCGGCTTTCCCGTACAGCAAGACTGCCAATATAAGCGTTTTGTACAGCATGACTTTGGTTCTTCGGGTGAGGAGTTTTGACCCAAGCTGTTTGGACATGCCGAAGTAGCAGCTGTTGCCAAGGCCGATTCTATGCCGGATCTCCTTAACCTTCTTCTTCTTCTTATCGGGCGCTACAGTTTGCGGTGAACCTGGGCCTCAATCAACATGCCCCTCCTACTAGCACGATTTTTTGCTAGCCTTTTCCATTGCCGCACACCCAGTTGGCTGAGGTCCCCTTCCACCTGTGAGCGCCATCTTAAGGGCGGCCGTCCTCTGCTTCTTCGTCCCTCAGGGTTGGATTCAAATACTCTCCGGGCTAGATTTGTGGTGGCCATTCGCTCTACATGGCCTAGCCATCTTAGGCATTGAATCTGTAGAAGCCTGACTCGACTCATGTCGCTGTACAGCCCGTAAAGCTCGTGGTTGAATCGTTTCCTCCATCCCCCGTCTGCGTCATAGCCCAAAAATCAGGCACAAAATCTTTCTCTCGGACCGACCAAGAACCTTCTCATTCGCTTTTGATAGTGTCCATGCTTCTGCGCCATACAGCAAGACCGGGATAATAAGGGTCTTGTATAGAGTCAACCTTGTCATACAGGAGACGGCTCTATTACTCAATTGCCTTTTGAGCCCAAAGAAACAGCGATTGGCAAGAATGATTCTGCATTTGATTTCGGTACTGAGCCGTTGCTCCAGGTCACTGTGGAGCCAAGGTAGACAAAGTGTCAGTACAAACGTTCTGGCGAAGACGTCGGTGGTGAGTGTCCTTTTTTGATTCTCCAAAATCATCTTGCATATAGTCTGACGGGTTTAGCAGGTATGTCTATGGTAGACATAGCGTTGTATAGCTGTCTCTAATTACGCTGTCGTATGCGGCTTTGAAGTCGACAAATGTCTACTTGGAATTCATTGGTTTTTTCCAGGACCTGCCGTGGTGTAAAGATTTGGTCGATGGTGAACTTTCCTGGCCTGAATCCACACTGAAGAGGACCTATTAGCTTATTGCTTATTATTTTATAGGCAATGTTAAGGAGACTTATTCCCCTTTCTTGTGGATCGCGCATACGATGCTGAGACTCCATTCCTCGGGCATGCTTTCCTCTGATCATATCTTACAGATGAGCTGGTGTATGCTCCTAACCAAGTCA
This sequence comes from Eumerus sabulonum, assembly GCA_951905685.1. Taxonomy (NCBI): domain Eukaryota; kingdom Metazoa; phylum Arthropoda; class Insecta; order Diptera; family Syrphidae; genus Eumerus; species Eumerus sabulonum. Next base: position 21,844,790 of record OX645062.1, on the reverse strand, counting down.
TATCCAGCTGCTTTGAAGAACTCAGCAGACAGTCCGTCTGCGCCAGCAGCTTTATTCGACTTGAGTTTCGATATGGTGATCCTAACTTTGTCAAAGTCAAGGGAACGGAATTCTCTGCGATCTCCTTCAGTAAGAAATGGATCATTCTGCCTGACAGCGGTATATTGACTAACATCGCCGTTATACAGTCTGCAGAAGTGGTTTTTCCATATTCTCAGCGACGACTGCGATTCTACTACTAGGTGTCCGTTCTCATCCCTGCAGGCTTTATAACCTTGGCATGTTCGCTTTATCTGTTGACACCTGCCCGTCGCACTATATGCTCCAGCAGAAGTGCGAAGAAGTCACACCACAGCGCATCTCCTTGCCGAAATCGGGTGCATGCTTCAAAAGGTTCAGAAGTCCTAGAACCGCACTGCACGGTGCATCGCGTATTTTTTAGCGTGGCGCGACACACCTGGATCAGTTTTCCTTGGATCCCGAATTCAGCCATCGCCCCAAACAGTGCTTCACGATGAATGCTGTCGTATGCGGCTTTAAAATCGATAAAGAGATGGTGTGTATCGATTTGAAACTCGCTGGCCTTTTCCAGAATTTGTCGAAGTGTGTATATTTGGTCTAAAGTCGATTTGCCGGGCCGGGAGCCGCACTGGTAGCTCCCGATTAGTGCGGTGCAAAAGGGCTTTGGACGTTCGACTTGAAGTCGATGTGGGGGGCATTGGGACGAGCTTCATTAATGACGTTAAGATTTTGTGTGTGAGCCATCTAACAACAACAGTACAGGTCGATCAACCGTAGCTCCACTTAATTCAAACGTTGCCGAGAAAGTTAAGAAACTGTTCAACAGCTTGGTTATTAAATTCAGCACCACGTGCAGCTGAAGTCCTTTCTGATTTTCGTATGGACAATTCTGAATACTTACTTATCAGGCCAATGATCCATGGAGGATCTGAGCCTGAGCTATAGCTGCCTTCCATCCGCGATTACTTGGTCTTTATACCGGAGGTTCGGTCTTCCTCTTCTTCTCGAACCAGGAGGCTCGGAGTCGAAGACCCCCTTAGCTGGAGCGTTGATGTCCATGCGGCCGAGCCAGTGTAGTCGACGGATCCTTGCCTTCCGGACTACTTCCACATCTTGGTACAGCTCGTAGAGTTCGCGGTTGTGTCTTCTTCTCCATTCACCTTCCTTATAGACAGGACCAAATATCCGGTGCAGAATTTTTCTTTCGAAAGAACCCAAAATCAGCTCCGCTGTCCTGCTTATCGCCCAGCTTTCGGCTCCGTACAACAAGACTGGCAGAATGAGCGTCTTGTATAGCATGACTTTGGTCTTTCGAGTGAGGAGTTTTGACCCCAGTTGTTTGGATAAGCCGAAGTAGCAGCGGTTGCCAAGGGCGATTCTATGCCGGATCTCCACTGTGGTGTCATTTGTGGAATCTACGTTTGCCCCGAGGTAGACAAACTCCTTAACTACCTCGAAATTGTAGCTGTCAATTGTTATGTTTTGTCCCAGGTGGTGAGCGACGGATTGGTTTTTGCTTGACAGCATGTATTTCGTTTTGTCCTCATTGATCTTAAGACCAACTCGTTTCGCCTGTTCTTCAATCGCCGTGAATGCTTCCACAATGCCACGGCGAGAACACAAGATGATGTCGATATCATCCGCGTATCCTAGCAGCTGGATGGACTTGTAAAAGATAGTGCCTTCCCCGTTGACGCCTGCCCGTCGCACTATCTGCTCCAGCACCAGGTTGAAGAAGCCACATGACAGCGCATCTCCTTGCCGAAATCCGGTGCATGTTTCGAATGGTTCCGAGGTCCTAGAACTGAGTTGCACGGTGCATCGCGTGTTTTTTTAGCGTGGCGCGACACAACTGGATCAGTTTACCTGGGATCCCGAATTCGACCATCGCCCCAAACAGTGCTTCACGATGAATGCTGTCGTATGCGGCTTTGAAATCGATGAAAAGATGGTGTGTATCGATTCGAAACTCGTTGGTCTTTTCCAGGATTTGTCAAGGTGTGAACATTTGGTCTTTAGTCGATTTGCCGGGCCGGGAGCCGCACTGGTAGCTGCCGATTAGTGCGGTGCAAAATGGCTTTAGACGTTCACACAAGCCATCTGAGCCTGCGGCCTTGTTGTTCTTCAGCTTCTGAATAGCTGTGCCGACTTCTTCGATGCTGGGTGGGAGGACTACTTCAGCGGCTGGAGTTGGGATTTCCTCGGTCCCTACCACTCTCTCTTGGTCATGCTCGTTAAGCAGCTGCTGGAAATGCTGCTTAAATACATCCACTATTCCCTGCGGGTCGGTGACAAGATTACCCTCGCAGGGCCTGGGTGCCCTTTTTGGAGCCTCCCGCAAGGGACTTATCGACTAGAATCCTAAAATTATAAGAAAAAAGGGATAACGTACACATTTGTCCCATGCCTCAGTCCCATTTTCAGACTCCTAAGTAATTACATGTTTCCTTTTAGAATTGCAACGCAAACTAGACCTCACAGGTAAGAATGTTCGATGATAAAACGATGCACCGAATGGATATCTTTGTGCATCGTCATATCGAGTATCAAAAACGGATGCCTTACAACAAAATCAAAGACGAGCGTACATAGGATTGGAAATCACAGCTTTAGCTTTCTATGGTTCGTATTAACTAGCGCTTTTTATTAAATGGCAATTTTTCAGGGTCCTAGATGCAGGGGGAGAAAAAAGGACTCTGAAAATGGTTGTAAAGCATTTGTTGTAATGGAAATGAATACGTTCATGCTCCAGTACACATTATCATCAGCATTACAGTGATGATACATTATCTGACGTCTGCTGTGTGTAGATACAAAGATGTAGGGATACATACATATGTATGGAGACGAACCGAACGACATTCCTATCATACCATCAACCCAAAGTGGGCGTAGGTGAGTTCTGAAAAAGTTCAAGAACCAACATAAATGGTACTCGTCCAAGATTCTGTGGAAAAGTATTATTCGCATCCTTACCATCTTACCAACACAGTCGCCACATGTTCGCACACACACACCAAACACATATTGCCATAGAATTCATGCAATCACCTCCGGGCAATTACACCTCGATAGCCATGGACCGATGCGGAGAGAAGAACATCTTATTCTTAATGACAAAGTCAAAGGAACAGAAGGGACAGAGAAAAGAAATAAAATAAAGGAAACACCACTACGTACCTACTAACTTCGGGTTGTTGTGACTCATGTGAGGGGGGTCTGATAATGTATGGCTCGCATACACACACATATGTATATCCGTATGTGGCACCTAGATGACTCTTGTCGACACGGCACCTGTACTAACAGCATCCTGGGTAATGGATACGTGGGTGGTTAACTACCCCGTACACAAGGCAAGCCACCCGTTATCCGTTACCCGTGCTCACATGTTCTGCAAGTTATGAGCGCAATAAAATCAAACTCTACAACAAATCTCTTTCGCCTCTTGGCCAGACTAGTACCTAGCGACACTGAGAGGACCTTTGTTCAAAAACAGAAACATCACCACCCACCAAACTGGTAAGCCCTCCAATGTCCATACAGCATACGAATAACACTCATTTGGGCAACATCCGTAGGTACCCAGCTCTGGTCAATGTGGACTCCCAAAAAATCTTCTTTTTTCCGATTTTGTGCTTTCTTCCGTTGTTGGTATCCCCGGAAAGGCAACAAACGACATGCATAGGGGAGATAGAGACTCCTTCAATTTGTCATTCGGCCACAACATATTCGGGTGGACGGAGTGAAGTCCGCTGGCCAATCCAGTGTGATGTTACCTCCCCGTTGGCCACTCAGTTTTTGCTGATTCTCAGATGAACAACTCGAATAACGGATTCGTAGTGCCCAGTTTGACATGTGTGGTGGTGTGATTTTCAACGCACACACAACTGAGTACCACTTAACTGACACACGAATAGAGCGACTGACCACGGTCAGAGAAACCCATTCGGTATGTTGTTACCAGTCGTCAGACAGAGATAGAGCAAGTAAATCACATATGTCCACTCATATGTGAAATGCGGCATGTGTGTAGAGCGAGGCAAATGGTATATTCATTGAGAGCGTGAATATGTATCAAGGGGAATATCTTCCAATTGGATTGCGGAGAAATGAGGTTCACATATGGGTGGTGGTGGAAGGTCCGATGGTTTGGGATAGTTCTCCTCGATTGCCGGAATCCGGAATTCATGTCATATTCTTACTTTGGATTGTGAATTTGCTGAGTTGTTTTGCCTCTCTTGAGAACAAGAGAGCACGCGCTCATGTGTGGAATTTTCTGAAGTTTGAGTGACTTGTTTGAAGTTGAGTGGAATGGTTCAGAAGAGAAATTCGGACTCAACTTTGTTTTGTTGTTTTGGGAGGAAATTTGAGTGGTTGCATGAGTGCTTTAATTCGGTTCAGACTTTGCTGAAATTGTCAAGTTTGCGTGCTTCTTTTACAGAAATGACATACATTATTCGTTGCATCTGAAATCTGTGCTGGACCACAAAAAAAAAAAAAAAGGTAATTTCATTGTGAGAGCACGGAAAGCGTGAGATCGAGGAGATGGAGAGATGCTTCCGCAGGAATGACGGCCATAGGTTTTACGATAAGGTAAAACGAACATGCCATGGCTACAAAGCCAGAGCGGCGGCCTGCAGGGATGAAAATGGAGAACTGGTAGTAGAGTCGCAGTCGATGCTGAGGATTTGGAAAGACCACTTCTGCAGACTGTATAACGGCGATGATAGACAAGATACCGCTGTCAGGCAGAACGATCCATTTCTAATCGACGAAGACCGCAGAGAATTCCGTCCCCCTGACCTTGACGATGTTAAGCGTGCCATATCGAACGTTAAGTCGAATAAAGCTGCTGGCGTAGACGGACTGTCTGCTGAGCTCTTCAAGGCAGCTGGGGATAACCTGGTTAGGAACATGCGCCAGCTCATCTGTAAGATATGGTGCTGGTATCTCAGCATCGTTTGCCCGGTCCATAAGAAAGGGGTCTCCTTTCTGCGTCAACTATAGGGGAATAAGTCTCCTTAACATCGAATCCATATAAGATCTTCCCTGCCGTATTGTGTGAACGCCTGAAACCGTTTGTGGATAACCTGATCGGCTCTTATCAGTGTGGTTTCAGGCCAGGTAAATCCACAATAGACCAAATATTTACGCTACGCCAGATCTTGGAGAAGACCCAGGAATACTAAATCGACACTCACCACCTCTTTGTCGATTTCAAGGCTGCATATGACAGCGTGCATAGAGACGAGCTATACAAAGCCATGTCTAGTTTTAACATCCCTGCCAAACTCGTCCGACTGTGCAGGATGACAATGGAGAATTCTCGCTGCTTCATTAAGGTCGGTAATGAGCAAACCGGGACCTTTGATGTTTAAGAAAGAAGTTAGGCAAGGTGACGCGCTGTCATGCAACTTTTTCAACATTGTGCTTGAAAAGATCGTGCAAGGGTCATTGGCCAACACAAGAGATACGATTTATTTCAAGTCTACGCAATTGCTGTCGTAGGCCGACGACATTGGGATTGGACGTACACAGCGAGACGTCAATGAGACTTTTGTAAGCATTGAGGTAGAAGCGGCTATGATGGGTCTCAAGGTTAATGAGGATAAAACCAAATATCTGCTTCCATCTAAAAGAGACTTAAAATACCGACGTATTGGCCAAAACCACCCATGGTGACGGTGGATATAACTTTGAAGTGGTCAAGGAATTCGTCTACCTTGGCTCACTGATGACCAGCGACAACAACACCAGCGCTGAGATAAAACGCAGAATCACTTGTTAAGATTTGTATTATATTCCTTACACATTCTAGTGAGTTGACACTAAGTGTGCAAACAGACAGGTCATGTTAAGATTTGTATTGTATTTCTCACGCATTCCACTGAGTTGGCACTAAGTGTGCGAACGGACATTGCTGGGTCACTCACGAATATCGGGTTTCCTTGCTACAGTAGTGTCTGTTCCCACACTCGAGCTCGATCCAGTGAAATGTAAAATAAATATTGTACTGTACAAAAGTAGTCTTAGGTAAACTATCGGCCAGGTTGGACCACTATTAAGAAATAAAGTTTTATATTGTTATATTTGAGTTGACTATTATTCAACATATATTGGCGACCGTGACAGGACGCTTTGCTAACGTTTAGCAACACCTGTGTGAAAAGTACAGTGCATCAAATAACGAACAAAGTGCAGTGAAATTAAGGAGTGAAAAATAAAAAATAAAAATGTTCAAGTCTCCAATGCAAATTGAGGATTACGCAAGCCAACAAGAAAGGATTGGCGAGGAACTCTGTCGACTGACGCGCAACTATTGGAAGGACGGTGATATAAGAAAGTCTCCATCATACTTGGCCGAGCGCTTAGCAACATTGGAAAGTCTATGGAAAGAATTTGATGACACTGATAGTCAGATTCGAGAGACATTTCCCTCTGAATTGGAACATCCCTACTTCAAAAAGGATTACTATGAAGCAGTGCGCAAGGTAGCAGATCGCATGCGAGATGATATCGAGCGTCGACTCACATCACAATCAAAAGACCAACCAACATTCGAGGAAGAACAGGATTTAGAGCAGGAATTAACTGGTGAAGCCAAGCAGCAAGGGGCGGTTTCCAAGCAGAAACCAGCATTACCAACCGCTAATTCGCCTCCAACACAGCAATCTACAAAGGGTACAATGAGTCAAAAGGATAGGTTCCAATTGTTGATGAACATCCTAAGAAGATCATTGGACAAGTGTGTAGTGGAGGCGGCGGAGGTGCATACAGAGCACTTCTGTCAAATAAAGACAAGAACAATCCAACAGAACTGGGATGAGATAACGCTTCTCTACAGAAAGGTCGAAGAGCAACTAACCAGTGAAGAACTCGAGTGCTATTTCGGGATGCAAGAGCGAGTGGAAGAAGTTTTATTAAGCTTGATTGAAGGAGCGACACCAGCACATCGTCCACAGCAGACGGAAGCTTCGGTTAATCCCACGATAAGACTACCTAAAATAGAACTTCCAAAGTTTGACGGCAGCTATCTCAACTGGCTCCAGTTTTACGACCTGTTCAAGCAATTGATTCATCACCAACCAATACCAGCCGCCCAAAAGTTATATTTTCTGAGAGCCAACGTTACTGGAGAGGCCCATAATCTCATCCAGCACTTCCAAGCTACCGACAGCAATTACGATATTGCTTGGAACACCCTGGTGGAGCGATATGACAACAAGAGGCTGTTGCTAAGTGCGCAATTTAGCCGATTGCTCTCGCAACCCATGACAACTGGCACCGCAACTAGCCTCAGAAGGTTTCACGATACAACAAAGGAAGTTATGCAGGCAATCACTAACTTGGGATTCAATGTCGATAGCTGGGACCCAATGGTGGTTCACTTGATGCTGCAGAAAATGGATAAAGAGAGCAGATCACTCTTCGAACAGTCTTTAAGCGACCCGAGGAGCAGCCCCTCCCTAGGAGAGTTCTTGAAATTTCTGGAGCTCAGATTCCAAACCCTGGAGGCCATCAGCAGACCAGGCGAGGGAAGGAAGACGGCCACTGTTGCAACACGTCCGGATGGTATCAATTGCTATATGTGCAATTCAGGTAAGCACAAGATTTTCAATTGCTCAAGCTTTCTTAATCTCTCAGGTGAAGAACGCGAAAGAGCCGTACGACGATTGGAGCTATGCAGGAACTGCCTGAAGCCAGGCCACTTCTCCCAATCATGCCAGTCCAGAGGTTGCCAAAAATGTAACTTCCAGCACAACACACTGCTTCATCAACATAAGCCTCAGCAGCAACATCAGCAGCTGAAAAAACCGCTTCAACACCAAGATCAGCAGCAACATCAGCAGCTGAAAAAACCGTTCCAGCATCAAGATCCACAAGGAGAGCGCAGTCAACAGCAACCAACCAGCAATCAATTCGGTAAGCTCTATAATGATAAGGCTATAATAAGGGTTTCAAACAACCATAAACCGTCTGGTACATCTGCAAATGCTGCCATAGGCTGTGACATAAAGAAACGCCATGTATATTTGGCCACTGCGATCATCAATGTCATTTCTGCGTGTGGGTCCCCTACTCCTTGTCGTGTCCTCTTAGATTCAGGCTCACAACTGAATTTCATAACGACAAGGTTTGTTCACGAGTTAGGCCATAGAAAGCGTCGGATGGATATACCAATTAGTGGTATTGGAGGAAGGGAATGCAAAGCCGAATTCGTCACCAATGTGACAATCGAATCAAGGACCTCACCATATAGGTCAATAATTGAGGCAAGCATCATGCCTCGTATCAGTGAATACCAACCTAGTCAAGAAATAGACGCAATGCATTGGAATTTACCATCGCATGTGCAACTTGCGGATCCCACGTATTTCAAGGCCCAGCGCATTGATATGCTCCTGGGAGCAGAAGTATTTTTCGATTTGCTCATACCAGGAGATATCAAAATATCAAATAATCTTCCAGTATTGCGCAATTCTAAATTGGGGTGGATTGTAGCTGGAAGTGCATCAGCGGGCGATACGACGGCGCACTGTCATGTGGCCACAAAAACTTCGTTATCTTCTTTAGATAAGCTCGTACGAAAGTTCTGGGAAACAGAGGATCATGTTTCCCCGGTAAATACAATGAGCAATGAAGAACACGACTGTGAGGCGCACTTTCAAAATAATACAAGGTTCAACGCGAGCAACCAGTTTGTAGTACGACTGCCATTCAAGAAGGACCCAGGGGCATTTTTAGGCGAGTCCTACGAAATGGCTAAAAGACGTTTTTTGTCATTGGAAAGAAGACTGGACAAAACCAGTGAGTTGAAATCTGCATACATCCAATTCATGCAAGAATATGAGTCCCTTGGTCATATGAGTCCAATTGATGACGAGAAGAGAGGCGAAGCACATTATATTCTACCACATCATTGCGTAATGAAACCTGACAGTTCATCAACAAGGCTAAGAGTAGTATTCGATGCCTCCGCAAAAAGCACATCCGGATATTCACTTAACGATATTTTAATGGTTGGTCCAACAGTTCAACCAGATCTATTTTCCATTATAACTAACTTTCGAATACATAGATATGTTTTCACTGGGGACATAAGCAAGATGTACCGGCAGATATTAGTAGATTCTAGGGATAGAATGATGCAATTAATCTTATGGAGATCCCAACATGACCACCCGTTGCAAACATATCAGCTTAATACTGTAACATATGGCACGGCATCCGCATCATATCTAGCTACGAAATGCTTAATGAAGTTAGCAGACGATAACAAGGGTGAATACCCCCGTGCTGCTGGGGTCTTAAAATCATGTTTTTACGTTGACGATTGCCTCACAGGTGCAGAGAGTGTAGAAGATGCCAAAAAATTGTTAACTGAAATCTGTCATCTGTTGAAACTGGGTGGCTTTGAGTTAAGAAAGTTTTGCGCCAACCACCCGAGAATACTTGAAAAAATTGCGGAAGAACATAAAGAACAACTTGTTACCTTTCATCAATCAGAAGTGATTAAAACATTGGGATTAATTTGGGATCCTTCCTCTGATGCATTTAAGTTTAAGTTTGATTTTGACAGATTATATGAACGTGTGTGCAAGCGAACTGTACTAGCAGATCTTGCCCGGCTATTTGATCCGTTGGGACTACTTGGACCTGCAATAGTGCTCGGGAAGCTTGTTTTGCAAGAACTATGGAAAACAAAGTTATCCTGGGATGATCAACTTCCTGAAGAGCAAGCCAATAAATGGCATCACTACCTGAAGGAATTCTCCATGTTGAAAGAATTAAGCATCCCACGATATGTTTCCCTTCCTTGCAGTGATATTGAACTGCACGCATTTTCGGATAGTAGCCTGAGTGCCTTCGGGGCATGCGTATATCTTAGATCTGTTGATAACAGAGGATGTATCTATTCACAATTGCTATGCTCGAAGTCGAGAATTGGGCTCCTCCGAGCAACTTCCATAGCACGATTGGAATTGCAGGGTGCTGTGCTCATGGTGGAGTTGGTAGCAAGACTGCTGGAACTGCTAACTGTTAAAATAAATAAAGTACGTTATTACACTGACTCCACTACAGTACTAGCATGGATTAGATCACCTTCTTACACATGGGAGACTTACGTCGCAAATAGAGTGGCGAAGATCCAAGCAAATACGGATATACAACAGTGGAACTATATAAAGGGTAGCCTTAATCCAGCTGACATGGTCTCTAGAGGGATGGGATTACAAACGCTTCTTAAGACATCTGCCTGGTTCAATGGTCCTGATTTTCTTTCCGAAGATGAGAGTTCATGGGAAAAAATACAATATGTTATTCCAGAAGACGTTCCAGAACGTCGTAAGAAGAAATCTGTGTTAGCAGCGACAACAGCTAGCAACGAAATCTTAATTGAAGAAGTCAATCATAGAAATTCCTTTTTTACATTACAAAAGATATTTGCGTATTGTTTTCGATTTTATAGTAATTGCAGAAAGAACAAGTCACTGAGAAATAGAGGGCAGATAACAGTGAATGAACTTCAACGTGGAACTGATTTTATTTGGGTATGTGTGCAAAGAAGAGAATTTCCGGATGATTACCGTTGTCTGCAGAGGGGTGCAAATGTTCATAAAGGATCCAATATAGCGTCGTTGTCGCCATTTTTCGATGAAAAAACTAAACTAATTAGAGTGGGTGGAAGATTGAAAAATGCATCTATTATGGTTGATGCCAAACATCAGGTCTTGCTGCCGAAAGATAATTGTATAACGAAATTACTTCTAACATATTTGCATCAAACACACATGCACGCAGCGCCTCGAGCGTTGATTGCAATCTCCAGGCAGAAATATTGGATTCTAAGTGTAGGAAGAATGGCGCGGCAAATAACTTCCAGTTGCTTAAAATGCTTTCGTTCAAATCCCAAGTCTATCGCACAGATGATGGGCAACCTGCCGAAGGAGAGAGTTACTCCCTCTCGTCCATTTTATTACTGTGGAGTGGATTTCTGTGGTCCTGTAAAAACACACTACAAGATCAGAGGCAAGAGTCCGACAAAGTCATACCTAGCGATATTTGTATGCTTTTCCACAAAGGCAGTTCACATAGAGGTAGTTGGCGATCTGTCTGCGGAGGCATTTATCTACGCCTTAAAAAGATTTGTCGGTAGAAGGGGCATATGTCATACCATATTTTGTGACAATGCCACCAATTTTGTTGGCGCAAAGGCCGAACTTATAGATTTGAAAAACGCGTTTGAATCCGAAGGCCACCAAACGGTTATCAATCGTATGTGCTTGGAAAATGGTATAAATTGGAAATATATTCCACCGCGTGCACCGCATTTTGGAGGGCTTTGGGAGGCTGCAGTTAAGTCCGCCAAGAGTCTGTTAATGCGCTTTCTTCGTGAAGCATCTTTAACATACGAGGAATTGCTAACAGTGGTTATACAAATAGAAGCGATTTTAAATTCACGCCCCCTCACTCCAATCACATCCGATCCAAATGACTTAGAGGCCCTAACGCCTGGGCATTTCCTAATTGGAGAACCACTTACAACATTGCCCGAGCCAGACGTTTTAGACAACAAAATTACCAGTCTTAAAAAATTCCGTCAAATACAACACGTCCAACAGCACTTCTGGAAAAGATGGTCAAGTGAATACTTACATCTCCTACAACAAAGATCTAAATGGACCCAGCCAGCACCCAATTTGGTCCCTGGAACGATGGTGGTACTCAAGGAAGCAAATGTTCCGCCTATGAAATGGAAACTAGGACGTGTAGAGGAAGTTATAAAGGGTAATGATGATTTAATTCGGGTGGCCACCGTTAAAACCCAAAACGGCATCTTCAAACGAGCAATACACAAACTGTGCCCGTTGCCTATACCAGCAGGGATGAACGCGGTTAGTGAGCCAGAATACTTAGAAGTTAACAGCCGAATTCCTCAAGGCCCCCTGCAACCAATGCCTAAACGCAAAAGGATTGTAACATCACTGCTCTCGGTTGTTCTCATGGTGTGTTTAAGCTTCCATTCGTCAATGGCCCAAACAGCAGAACGAGTGAAGATAAATCGACTAGATGAAGCAGTTGGTATATATTTCGAGGACCTTGGAAAAATACAAACCGTTAATAGCCACTGGAATATATACGTATATTACAATCTTACAGCTTATTTCTTGGAATTGCGTGAAATTGAGTCCTATCTCCAGAAAATGGAAGAATTTTGTGCGCAGGAAAATATTCACAAAGTATATTGCAAACCAACGATCGATGCAGTAACCCACAGGCTCGCAGCTATAAATCACAAGAACGAGATTCTTTACAACTACAATATGGGAAGGCCGGAAAGGACTCGGATACTAAGGTCGCCGCTGGATATTGTGGGAAAAGTGGCTAATAGTCTTTTTGGGGTTCTTGATCAGGATGACGCCAGGCATATTGAAACTCAAATACACAAGGCCAAGCAAAATCAGCAGCACCTGATGGAACTCATCCAAAAACAAAGTTCTATAGCCGATTCCACGTCAAATCTTCTAAAGCGTAATGTACTTCAAATTAATCAGCAATTTCAGGCTCTAAATAGCTACTTAGCCAGTATCGCAAACGTAATTCAAGAAAAACAGGAGGCAAATGATCTTAAACAAAATATCGCCTCCCTAACTTCATTTCTGATTCTGGTGATCTCAAATTTTGAAAAGATTCAAGAACTTCTCTTAGATGTACTTTTAGATTTAAATCATGCAAGGATTAATCCTCAAATAATAACACCTCACCAACTTACCGAACAAATTATGCTAATAAAGGCACATTTACCGACTACACTAACAATAGCGAAGGGATCAACAATGGACCTGTACAAAATGGCATCAGTGAAGGGACGAGTTTTGAAAGAGGCAGTTGTTTTTGAAATGCGGCTCCCACTTGCCGATAGCGCGGAATTTCAATTGTTTAATTTAATTCCTATTCCCATTCTACAACAGCCTTACGAGTTTAGCTATCTAGTGGAAACATCTTCACCATTTTTGGCTATTTCACCAACAAGAGATGAATTTTTTTTGCTGTCCGAATTCGAATTAAGTTCATGCAAGGAATTGTTGTCGCAACATTTTCTCTGTAAAAACGTGCATCCCACTTACACCAAACAAGCTACCGCTAGCAGCTGCGAAATAGCACTGTTGAATCATAAAAACAATGCTCTTCACGAGTGCAAGCTAAAAAAACTACCCGCTGGAGATTACTGGAAATCATTGAAGGGTTCTAATCGGTGGATATTCTCTACAGGATCTCGGATAACAGGCCATTTAATATGCAACGAAGTCACGGAAGGTCTAACGGTGGTCGGAAATGGCTTGCTTGAGTTTAAGGAACCTTGTATGCTGAAAATGCCAACCATGTCTATCAAGGGAATATTGGAGTACAACAATACTGTCACCATCAAGAACTCATTTATTCCAAACACCAACATAAGCACTTGGATCCTAAAACCTTCAAAACCGATTATCAGTGACCTGCCGCAGGTACATGACATTGATGAAATGGACTTTGTGAAATTAAAGGGTCAAATCAACACAGTAATACAGCAGTCCAAGGAGCTACCGGAAAAAATCAACTGGCATGATTATCATCATTACGGATTAGGCTACTTATTGCTGGCTGGTATGATTGCGGTAGTGGTTATATATTGCTGTCATCAACAACGAAAGCCTAAGCCGGCTCCCAGGCCTTCCCGTTTTCAAGTTAATGTTTAAGTCACTGTTTTTCTTTTACATATTTTGATTATTGTTATGATTATTATTATTATATCTTCTTGTTAGCATATTTGTTTAACTTTTGAGTCATGCTTAGAGAATAATTAGCCCAAAAAATAATAATAATAAAGGGGTTTGTTTTAAGTTAGAGGCTAAGAACCCTCTAAGGAGGGGAGTATGTTAAGATTTGTATTATATTCCTTACACATTCTAGTGAGTTGACACTAAGTGTGCAAACAGACAGGTCATGTTAAGATTTGTATTGTATTTCTCACGCATTCCACTGAGTTGGCACTAAGTGTGCGAACGGACATTGCTGGGTCACTCACGAATATCGGGTTTCCTTGCTACAGTAGTGTCTGTTCCCACACTCGAGCTCGATCCAGTGAAATGTAAAATAAATATTGTACTGTACAAAAGTAGTCTTAGGTAAACTATCGGCCAGGTTGGACCACTATTAAGAAATAAAGTTTTATATTGTTATATTTGAGTTGACTATTATTCAACATCACTCTTGCCAACCGCTGTTCCTTTGGGCTCAAGAGGCGATTGAGAAGTAGAGCCCTCTCTCGGAAAACCAAGGTGACACTATATAAGACCTTAATCATCCCAGTCCTCCTTTACGGCGCAGAGACTTGGACCTTAACAAAAGCGGATGAAGATGCCCTTGGTCGTTTCGAGAGGAAAATTCTGCGCACTATCTACGGTCCCGTTTGTTCAAACGGTGTATGGAGGAGAAGATATAACGAAGAACTGTACGGGTTGTACAGCGACATCGGCCTGGTACGACGTTTACGGATACAGCGTCTAAGGTGGCTAGGCCATGTAGAGCGCATGGAAAATACAGCTCCGACTCGAAGAGTTTTCGAATCCACTAGGGCGCGGCAGAGGACGGCCGCATCAACGGTGGCGCACGCAGGTGGAAGGGGTCCTTAACCAACTGGGCGTGCGGCGCTGGAAACAGCTGGCCAAAGACCGTGCCAGCTAGAGACGCTTGTTGGTTGAGGACCAGGTTCACCACGGACTGTAGCGCCACCTAAGTAAGTACGTATTGATTGTCATAGAGTTAGGCATTGGGTGCAAACCAAAATAAAATAAAAAACACAAAGAAATTTGACGTAAGGGTTTGTCATGGATTAAACAAAAACCTACTGGGTTTAGTTAGCATCTGTGATACGCTGCTGAAGCGTATTGAACTTGAGCCATTCCTGAAATGGGTCATAACCGGAGCTGTAAATTAGGTCACGTGTGATAATTCGATAAGATGATGGGCGAATAATTGTTGATTGTTGCACAGAAGTTCACGTCCACCATGATACATATATACAAGTTAACGCTACAAATTGTTTCGCTCCCACGCTTCCCACTGAAACATACGAATACCTTCATCCGCTTACGACATGACACCGTACGTGATAGCATTTGCTGACATCGTGTCTACTTCGCGACAACAATCGATGCACCTTAACAACGGCAGCGATACCTGATGCCATTGTTGGAATCCAGAGCACTCGACACCTGCAGCTTCCGTTCGAGCGTCACAGCATTAGTATTTAAGGTAGTGGATAAGTAATTCCGATTCAGTTCTAATTCAGCTCCTTACCAGTTGTAAGGGGTACCTCTGCCCAAATAGAGCTTGTAACAAGGAAACACTTAATTTACATTTACACACACATCGAGGACCTCGATCGACCCTTTACACATGTCATGACAAATAGTGTTGACTGACGGTAAGATTTTGTATTAATTGAAACTTACAAGGCTTTAGGTCGAGCTTTTGCCAGTGAGTCACTCACCATCTATTTCAAGTCTGCGCAATTGCTTGCGTACGCGGATGACATTGACGTAATTGGACGAACACAGCAGCGGGACGTCAATGAAGCGTTCGAAAGCATTGATGCAGAAGCGGCTAAAATGTATGTACATATGTATAAGCTGCCAATCTGCGCGTGACTGCCAATGATGCAGTGACCAGTGACGACACCAATGATTTTTTGGATGTCAGTTCTTTTTAGCCAAATTATTCTCCTAGTCCGTTGACTATCGAGCCTGGGCCATGTTTGCCTGGTGATGAGGCAGGTGTGTCCCTGGGTCCATCTCAGGTTCGTCTCAGCCCTGGCGAAATTTATGATTATGTTTAATGGTTGCAAGGGGTATTACCTCACATGCCATGATTGATTGTTGCGTCGTTCCTTGCCTGGCGAGTGTGTCGGCTCTTTCGTTACCTGTGATGTCACTGTGTCCTGGTACCCATAGAAGTTGTATGTTAAGCTGTTCAGTCATCGTGTTAAGAGATAGGCGACAGTCGAGAATTCGATTATGTATAGAAGATACTACGTTCTACTTAAGCCAAGACAGAGCATCCTTTATTGCCAACAACTCTGCCTGAAAGACGCTGCAGTGATCTGGTAGTTTTAGAGCTTTATTCCGCTTTAGTTGCTTGCAGAATACTCCACTAGCCACCCCGCCTTTGGTTTTTGACCCGTCAGTGTAGAAATCCATGCAGTTCCTGCGAGGTTGCGTTTGGTCTAGTTTCGTCTGTCCGGATAAGTTATCTTAGAGTTCCTCTCAAAGACTGTGGTTGGTTCGGTGTGGACAGAGTTTTCTACCATGGTCATCCTGTTGTTCAGGATGGAGGAGTGGCCTGTGATATAGCTCGTCCACTTTGAGTTGGCTTTTAGTCTTACTGCCGTATATGTGACAATTTGCTTGCCAAGTATATCGAGTGGTGTAAGGTGTAAGGTGAAGTAGCATGTTAGGGCCCCGGTGATGCACATATGTACATACATACATGCTAGCTTTTGTACCTTTTCGAGTTGTTTGTAGTATGTTGTCTTGTCTAGTGCAGTCCACCAGACTATCACTCCATACATTAGTATGGGTCTAACGTGCGTGATGTAGAGCCATAGGGTAATCTTGGGGTTGAATCCCCATTTTTCTTCCTAGGGCTCTCTTACATGTGTAGAGAGCTATTGTTCCTTTTTTTGCTCTTTCAATTGTGTTGCTCTTCCAAGTTAATTTCCTATCGAGTATAATGCCAAGGAATTTGGCACTAGGGGAGTAGGCTAACCTGGTATCGAGCAGAGTGATAGGGCAGTTTTCCGGGATTTTGTGCTTTTTGGTAAAAAGCACGAGCTCCGTTTTCTGTGGGTTAATCCTGAGCCCGTTTGCACAGAAGTGAGAATGCCGTTTGCATGCGGTCACCCAATACAATAACTTCCAATAGAAAATGAATGCCTTGCCGTTTTGGTAAAGCCTGTCCCAAACTATGCTAGTAGACTTGGAAGTCTAACCTAATATTTTCTACCTTTGCAGGGGTTCCCCGTGTGATGACCATGTTTCCCCAGCTCCACTTACACCTACATTTGCACTGAATGTACTCCAGCTAGGGGGCATGGGCTCGGACATACAGGGTAAAGTTGTTGATTGCTCTCAACCTGGCGAGATGCCAGCAACGATCCCTGTTTAAATGCCCGGGTCAAGTTGACATACGGCCTCCTCGCGGCGCCCTCTGGATAGCCTCTTCAACAACCGTTGGGAGGTGAACAAACGTATGCAGCGAAAAAAACCCCGACCAGAACGGCGGTTGTGCGGCGGGCTAACAATCCGCCCACGTAAAAAAACCTAAAGTTATGAATGAGTAAGATGCCTCGGATACACGGACGGATACTCGACGACGACAACGCACGAAAAAGGAACACGATTTGCGAGTATGCTCCTGGAATGTCAGAACCCTGTACACTCCCGGAGCTGCTCATAAACTAGAAGTAATCCTCACGCAGTACAAGGCGGATATTACTGCGGTCCAGGAAAAACGCTGGATAGGAAACGGTATGATTAGGAAGAAGAATTGCGACATTTATTACAGCTGTCACAAAAGGTTGCACTTACTGGGATGCGGATTTGTCGTGGGAAAGCGGTTAAGGTCGAAGGTCATCGACTTTAAGCCTATAAGTGATCGCCTGGCTGTGATCCGCATCAGAGGCAGATTTTATAACATCAGCCTTATATTTGCACACGCCCCTATCGACGAGGCTGAAGACCCTATCAAGGAGGACTTCTATGACCTCCTGGACAACGCCTACGGAGCTTGTCCGGATTACGATGTAAAAATCGTGCTCGGGGACTTCAATGCCAAAATCGGAAAGGAAAACACCCTTGGCGGAGTGATCGGAAAGCACAGCCTCCACGATACAACAACAGATAACGGCTTCCGACTCGCTGACTTTGCGACAGCTCGTAATACGGTGATAAGTAGCACAAGATTCCCTCGCAAGCGGATCCACACAGCAACCTGGCGATCTCCGGACGGTCGAACCGCCAACCAAATCGACCATGTGCTCATTGACGCAAGGCACGCGTCAAACATCCTGGATGTGCGAACATTCAAAGGGGCAAATGTCGACTCTGACCACTTCCTCGTAGCAGCAAGATTCAGAGCTCGACTGTCCAATGTCAGAAAGTTGCACCAGCCCATCAGGAGGAGGTTCGACATTGGGCGCCTGAGCACACCGGAGGTTGCCAGAGTCTACAGGGAGCAGCTGAGCGAAAGACTCTACGGTATGCCTACGTCGGACACAAATGCCAATAATATGTGGCTGCATTGCCGCTCAGCCATTCAGGAAGTAGCCGAAACAAACCACATTAGGATACCTACCAGCCCCGACAAGAAACGCGTGGTATGATGGCGAGTGTGAGCAGAAAAAGGCAGCAACCGACGAGGCGTACCAAAAGGCGCTGCAGAGGAAAACCAGGGTAGCGCGAGAAGAGTACCGAGCCAGAAGAAGGGAGGAGAAGAAACTACTGCGACAAAAGAAAAGAATCTTCGCAGCCTCCCAGCTCAAGGATATCGAGGAGTCTAGGGATAAACATAAAATACGAGCCTTTTACAAGAAAGCCAAAGGCCCTGCAGGAGGCTTCAAAAAGGGCACCCTGGCTCTTCGAAACTGCGAGGGTAATCTTGTCACCGACCCGCAGGGAATAGTGGATGTGTTTAAGCAGCACTGTCAGCAGCTGCTTAACGAGCATGACCAAGAGAGAGTGGTAGGGACCGAGGAAATCCCAACTCCAGCCGCTGAAGTAGTCCTCCCACCCAGCATAGAAGAAGTCGGCACAGCTATTCAGAAGCTGAAGAACAACAAGGCCGCAGGCTCAGATGGCTTGCCATCAGAGCTCTTCAAGGCTGGCGGCGATGTTCTGGTAGGGAGCATGCACCAGATCATCTGCAGAATTTGGGAAGAAGAAAGCATGCCCGACGACTGGAATACCAGCTCTATATGCCCCATCCACAAAAAAGGCGATCCTTCCTCTTGCAAGAACTATAGAGGTATATCCCTGCTCAATGTCGCATACAAGATCCTGTCCAGCGTATTGTGTGAACGTCTAAAACCATTTTGCACCGCACTAATCGGCAGCTACCAGTGCGGCTTCCGGCCCGGCAAATCAACTATAGACCAAATTTTCACACTTCGACAAATCCTGGAAAAGACCAACGAGTTTCGAATCGATACACACCATCTTTTCATCGATTTCAAAGCCGCATACGACAGCATTCATCGTGAAGCACTGTTTGGGGCGATTGCCGAATTCGGGATCCCGGTAAAACTGATCCAGTTGTGTCGCGCCACGCTAAAAAACACGCGATGCACCGTGCAACTCGGTTCTAGGACCTCGGAACCATTCGAGACATGCACCGGATTTCGGCAAGGAGATGCGCTGTCATGTGACTTCTTCAACCTGGTGCTGGAGCAGATAGTGCGACGGGCAGGCGTCAACAGGGAAGGCACTATGTTTTACAAGTCCATCCAGCTACTAGGATACGCGGATGATATCGATATCATCGCGTGTTCTCGCCGTGGCATTGTGGAAGCATTCACGGCGATTGAAGAACAGGCGAAACGAATTGGTCTTAAGATCAATAAGGACAAAACGAAATACATGCTGTCAAGCAAAAACCAATCCGTCGCTCACCACCTGGGACAAAACATAACAATTGATAGCTACAATTTTGAGGAGTTTGTCTACCTCGGGGCAAACGTAAATTCCACAAATGACACCACAGTGGAGATCCGGCGTAGAATCGCCCTTGGCAACCGCTGCTACTTCGGCTTGTCCAAACAACTGGGGTCAAAACTCCTCACTCGAAAGAGTAAAGTCATGCTTTACAAAACGCTCATTCTGCCAGTCTTGCTGTACGGAGCCGAAAGCTGGACGATAAGCAGGACAGCGGAGCTGATTTTGGGTTCTTTCGAAAGAAAAATTCTGCGCCGGATATTTGGTCCTGTCTGTGAGGAAGGTGAATGGAGAAGAAGACACAACCGCGAACTCTACGAGCTGTACCAAGATGTGGATGTAGTCCGGAAGGCAAGGATCCGTCGACTACACTGGCTCGGCCACATCGAGCGCATGGACATCAACGCTACAGCTAAGAGGGTCTTCGACTCCGAGCCTCCTGGTTCGAGAAGAAGAGGAAGACCGAACCTCCGGTATAAAGACCAAGTAATCGCGGATGTAAGACATCTTGGTCTTGACAACTGGAAGCAGCGTGCCCGGGACCGTCAAGGATGGAAGGCAGCTATAGCTCAGGCTCAGATCCTCCATGGATCGCAGGCCTGATAAGTAAGTAAGTAAGTACTCCAGCTACGGATTCAAATAGCTGTTACTTCACGCTGTTACATACGTTTACTTAAGTTTAATAGACCTAAGCCCATAACTTCTAGTAGGTACTTCAGCATTAATGAAATGTTCGAGAACTCATAATTTTGTACTACGCAAAAGGCATTAAACATAATTGTCCGCCTCACTTCTTTTGCCGCGGTCCTTTTATCTGAAGCCGATAAAAGAGCCGCCTTAAATGGGTCCTTTGGCATATACATACATACATACATAAGATGATATTTCTCTGTTCTCAGTTTCCCGCGACAATTGTGTGCAGTACTCTGTTAGGCATAATAACGATACTTGAAAAAAAACACACCGCCACCACTTGGAAATTATAATTCTCAGGCAACTCTTTTATGGACGGCGCTTCTACGAACAGAAGCGCCGAAAACAAGTTGCCAGGATGACTAATGGAATTATGTGACCAAGGACTTATGCCTGTGCAGGGCTACCGCTCGTCCATTTTCATTATTCAAATTGTCCAATCTGCAAGCTTTATTGCTTCACTTGTAGTGCAACCAACTGAAACATCTCATGTCACCCCCTAGTACAGATGAAATCAAAACTCATGACCATTTTAGAGATTTCTGATTGTACAACATTGTGTTATGGCACGAAACAAATACGAGCATGTGTAATTAAGGACACATCCCTTGACTGTCATGTGCCCTTTACGGAATTCCTGCTTTTACTCGTTTTATATAGATGGGGATGAACGCATCTAATCCTTTGCCTAGATTACCCATAATGATAAATAAATTTATTATGTACGAATTTGTAGCACTCGTCTGGGTTCTTTCAACCCTTCGGTTACCAGTGCTCATCGTGTGATTGCATTGTCCTTAAAATTATCCTCGGCATTTGCTATTATTAACGACTGCCCAATCCATTCACCCTCGTCAACGACAGCAGCGGACAAAATTCATATCGACGCATGTCCAAGCCAAGTCGAAATCTAAAATGGTGACCGGTGGTCCTTGTTAAGGGAATGATTACTATTTCACTCTTATCTACGAGTATGTAGTTAGTTCTTACCTATTTCAACCACTTGCTCCTTGGTGTTGCGATACTGAACGTGAAATCGAGCAAAAAGCAAAGAAACAAAAACGGAAGCCGTCGTACTATGAATGTCCCTCTCTTCCTGAGGCCTGTCTGTCTTCATACCTTCCCATATATGTATGTATGTACCTATTGGTAAACGTACATACATATATGCATATCTATTAAATCCAAGATGTGGTTGGTGTTTCTTTATCTAGAGAGCACGCAAATGTATAAATCCTTTCGCCCAAGTTCCGAGGAAAACTTTTGCCAAGTCAAAGTCAAAGTTCATGCTTTGCTACCATGCAAGCGGGGGTACGACTATGAGTAGTAACTTGAGCCTTTTTCTTTTATCTTTCAAGAGGACCTTTATAAAGCGCTTAGTTCCTTCCATTGTTTTATACGAAGAATGAGACAGCCGGGCGTGCGATGTGATGCTGTGCCCGAGTGTGGGCGCAAATGAATGCATAGCATACAGGAACATAGCTGAGGCTCCTTATATCAGTTATCCGGCCGAACGTCCGATAATAAAAGTGCGGATACAGTTGTTCGGAATATTTTCCCATTCGTCGTCCGTTGTGTGATTCAGACCACTCAAGCGCATTGTCTAGTTGTTGGATTTCGGATGTGATTCGAGGATATATGTAACTTCCAAGGATACCTCCATGCACATTGTGCGCTTATGTATCGCATTTACATACATATTTATGTATGTAGATAAAGGTCCATACACATGTGTCCTGTGAAGGAAATTAATAGAAGAAGATTCTTCCAGGGTTAACATGGAAAGTATTTTTGGGTTAGGGATAGAAACAAAAGACAGAAAAATAGGAAGACGACAAACAACAATTTCATTTGCACAAATATGTACATATGTGCATACGTATGGGACACTATTTGCTGGTCGCGAAGTGGTCTTCCATTTGGCGGTTGGGCTTACAGTTGAGCCTTAAAATGTTTGGGCATACAGGGTGCACCAATGAATTATGTAAGCAAAGGCAAACTTCCATTTTGTATACCAAATAATTGTTACGGACACGAACCGACGGTTGTGTTCGAATTTCGCATACAAAGTTTGGGATGCTCTGAGGCAGCTATAAATGAAATTATGGTAACTTTTAAGCGGCATACTGCTGAATCTCAATGCCAGAGCATTCTAGAGACTTCTAAAGGGGAATGTCTGACGGCAAACATTCGAGAAATTGGACCGAGGGCTATATAAGCGAGAACACTCGCCCTCGGGGGCGTTCAGTATTCAGTATTCGGTATTCATTCAGTGTATCCAGTATCAGTGACTCATTGATTAGTCAGTAATCAATTGTGAAAGTAATCAAGTCATCTAGTGGACAATTATCTAGTTTTAGGGATAAAGTGTGTAAAAAGGGTGTGTTTAAGCAATAAAGTGTTAAGTGTTATAAAAGCTTGTAATAAAGGTGAAGCGCCCAGATACATAATTGTTCTTAAGTGGAATAATGATGATACTCTTAATCTTAAATGCATCAGCTGCTTGGTGGAACAGACTGTTAAACATACGCATTACAGTCCCTGCTTTGATCTCTGGAGAGTTTCCGCAGGTCCTCAGCGATAAACAAAGTTATGCACTGATGCTAGTTGATAACTGGGTCAAGGGGCGAGGCCTGGGAACAATCCTGGTGAAAATCGAGATAGTACTCTTCACAAGGAAAAGATCTATACCAAGATACACTTACCCCCGCATGAATGACATCAATCTGATCCCTGGAAAATCTGCCAAATACATATCTTGGCATAATCCTAGACTCCAAGCTAGGAAAATTTGAATGAAAGAACCAAGAAGGCCTACGTGGCACTATATTCGTACAGAGTAGCCGTTGGAAAGGCACGGGGCCTCAGAGCGAAGATGGTATATTGGTTATACACCGCGGTGGTAAGACCTATTCTAGTCTATGGTTCGGTTGTCTGGTGGAAGGCACTTGAGCAGAAATGCCATCTTCAAAGTGTGCCAAAGGTTCAGAGGGCAGACTGTCTGGCGGTGACGGGATCTATGAAGTCCACACCAACGGCGGCCCTTGAAGGTATGCTGAACCTCCCAACCTTAGGTATATACTGCGAGAGCATCGTAGCCAGAATTGCGCTAAGGCTATAAAAATCCGGTCTCTGGACAAGGAGACCTTATGGCCAGCATCAGTCTTGGATCGATGGGCCATCTCGAGATTCAGAACCGAAACGGACTACATCACCCGACTTCTTCCTGCGAGAGGAGATTCTCTATTAGAATTCCCTTCAGGGAGGACTGGACCAGTGATATGGTACGCACGGAAAATGAACTAGCAATCTACACTGACGGATCCAAAATGGATGCCTGCACAGGGGCCGTGGTCTATTTTAAATCTCGGGATACATACATCGCTCCTATAGACTTGATGATGGCTGCAGCTTTTTCCAAGATGAGGTTTCCGCAATCAAGTAGGCAGCAGACCTGATTATTAGAGAGAATCTCTCCGGAAAAAGGAACAAGATCTAAATTGACAGCCAGGCAGCCATTAAGGCTCTGCAGGCAGCATGGGTAAGATCCAACCTTAGATACATGCGCATCGGCAAGATGAACTTGGCCCGTCTATGATAAGAACAGGACAGAAAGGTTTTGTAGAGGGAAACCTTAGTTTTTCGAGAGAGGGATCTACTACTCAGTTGCCTCTTGAGCCCGAAGAAGCAGCGATTGGCAAGAGTTATTCTGCGTTTTATCTCAGCGCTGGTGTCGTTGCTGCTTGTCACTATCAAGCCAAGGTAGACGAAGTCCTTGACTACTTCAAAAATGTAGCTGCCGAAGGTGACGTACTGACCAAGACGTCGGTGTTGCGCGTCTTTCTTGGATGACACCATATATTTGGTCTTGTCCCTATTTACCCTTAGACCCACTTTAGTCGCTTCTGCTTCAATGCTTGCGAACGCCTCATTGAAGTCTCGCTTTGTTCGTCCAATAACGTCAATGTCATCTGCGTAGGCAAGCCATTGTATGGACTTGAAGTAGATCGTACCTCTTGTATTGGTCGCAGAGTCCCACACGATCTTTTCAAGAATAATGTTGAAGAAATCACATGACAGTGCGTCACCCTGTCCAAAACCTTTTTTTACATCAACTCCGACCTTAGTGGAGCAGCGAGAGTTCTCCATAGTCATCCTGCACAGTCTGACGAGTTTGACAGGAATGTTAAAACATGACATGGCTCTGTGTAGCTCGTCTCTATAAACACTGTCATACGCGGCCTTAAATTCGACGAAAAGATGGTGCGTGTCAACCTAGAATTCATGGGTCTTCTCCAAGATCTTTCGTAGTGTAAATATTTGGTCTATCGTGGATTTTCCTGGCCTGAAACCACACTGGTAGGAACCTATCAGATTGTCCACGAACGGTTTCAGGTACAGTACGGCAGAGAGGATCTTGTACGCGATGTTCAGGAGGCTTATCTTTCTGTAATTGGCGCAGTCATAGGAGTGTCCTTTCTTATGGACCGGGCAAACGATACTGAGATTCCATTAATCGGGCATGCGTTCTTCCGACCATATCTTGCAGATGAGTTGGTACATGTTCCTGACCAGCTTATAGCCCAGCTGCCTTAAACAGTTCCTCGGGGAGTCCGTCCGCTCCAGCAGCTTAAGACTTAAGTTTCGATATCGCTATCTTAATATCGTCTAGATCGGGTGGACGGGATTCTCCTTCGTCTTCGTCCATTGTGAATGGTTCGCTCTGCCTGACGGCGGCATTTTGACTATCATCGCCGTTATACAGTCTGCAGAAGTGGTCCTTCCACAATCTCAGCATCGACTGTGACTCCACTATTAGTTGTCCGTGCTCATCCCTGCAGCCTTCTGCCCTGGCTTTATAGCCTCGGTATGTTCGTTTTACTTTCTGGTAAAATTTTCGAACGTCGTTCCTGCGGCAACATTTCTCCATCTCCTCGATCTCTCGCTTCTCGTGCTCCTTCTTTTTCCTTCTCAGAAGCGCATGCTCCTCCCCCCTTTTCTGTTCATAAAGCTCGCGGGCTGCTCTCGTCCGTCGATGCAATGTGGCCATGTATGCATTCTGTTTCTCTACACGGGCCTGTCTGCACTCATCATCAAACCAGGGGTTTCTCGACGATGGTGGCTCGAAACCGAGTATATCTGAGGCGGCCTCTCTAATGGCTATCTGACAACGACTCCATTGCTGTTCTTTGGTTTCTGCAGATTGCATCGGGACCTGAGAGAGCTTGAGGGAGACATGATCGGCGAAGAGGTAATGTCCCGCCATAAAGTCCCCCAGCCTTAGTCCGTTTTCTGACGTGGTGTTGTGTAGGCTGTGCTTTCCAATGACCCGTTCAAAGATAGCTTCCTTACCCAGCTCGCACTGAAATCTCCTTGAACGATTTTGGTGTCATAGCTGGGACATTGCGCATACGTTCTGCCTAGGAGATCATAGAAGTCGTCTTTATGTCGGTCATCTTTCTCCTCTGGGGGGGCGTGGACACATAGTAAGCTTATATTGCCGAGATTGGCCTTGATGCGGATAGTTATGAGGCGTTCGCTTACATACTGGAAGCTTAAGACTTTTTTCTTGAGTCTGCCTCGAATAACAACTCCGCATCCGAATAAGCGTTGTTTATTTTCTCTGTAGCAGTTTTCGTAGTATATATCACAGTTTTTCATCCGCTTTTTGCCTGGCCCGTCCCATCGCACTTCTGGGAGCGCGGTAATGTCTGCCTTATAGCAGTCCAAAAAGTTGACCAGTTGTTCGGCTGCACCTGGTCTGTTGAGGGACCTAACGTTCCAGGTGCAGATCCGAAATTCGTTTTCTTTTTGACGTTTGCGGGGGTCGTCAACATGTAATCCGTCCGTATCCGAGGCTATTGGTTGTCTCTGAACAAAATTTTTGTTTAACGCGATAGGGATGTTAGCCCTAAGCGCAACCCCCAACCTGGAGGGCCGGGTTCCTCTTTCCCCAGGAACAAGGGGTCGGGTCGCTGCACACATTGGTTCCTACCTGGCGGGTGCCAGTATAGCTATCCAGGGGAGGTCACGCGGAGGCTGTGTGTCAACTTGGATTGAGCAGGGACAGAGATCGAAGCTGGCGTTTGCCAGCATCACTTCACAGGCTGATATATCGCGTAGGGCAATTAACTTCATTAAGAGTCTTGCTGGATCTTCAGAATTACACGTATCCAGAATTTCTGTGAAAAGAAAACTGAAATTTTGTGACGATAGCCCAGCTTTCGTTGCGTATTTTGACAGATAGTTCACAATTACTGCTTCAGATGCAATGAGTTGGCAGTCGGCGTTTGCTCTCCAAAGCTGTGCTACAAACGGTTTATGAACATTCAGTAGAGCATCATTCCTTTTAGGGGTGAAATTCCAAATTCCTTGTTCCTCTGTCGTCTGACAGAGGTTCCGCATTTCGTGCGTCGATTCACACGGTTGAACAGCTGTGCGTAATCGGTGTTATCATTGATATTTACTGATGAGCAGGATTTACGAGGAGGATGAACTTCAGAAGCTGGCACGCATAGACCTGGGCTCGTGGCAGAAACTAAAGAGTCATAAAACCGCTTGGGTTGGTTTATCTCTTCTTCAGTGCAATGATCAAACGTTCGAACATCACGAGCATTTCCTATCCAAATGACGCAATGAACATGAGGGCTTCCATGATGCTGATATTCATATCTGAACCAACAGTCACGAATCTTGAATTTCTTATCAAGGACTTTAAAGAATTCGTTCGCGGGTTTCGAGAAATACTCATCAGCAATCGAAGGATTCTCGTTCAAAAGCTTTTGCAGTTTCCTTGCCAGCTGTTTCTCAGATAACGTTGAGACTTCCTCTTCACCAAAATGTTTGTTTAAACACGGCCACCATAGATCTGCCGAGCTGAGTGTCAAGAATAGTGTAGGAACTCCAAGCTGGTTGGTCATAGCTTGAAGTTCTAACCGACGCTGATACCAATATGACGATGTTCCACGTATTTTGGATCCCCAGCTCAGTAGCTTTTTAAGGATGTTCGGATTCCTCTCCATTTCAATTCTCAAATCACTGATACTTCCTGTGATGTCAGTATTGCGAAAATTTCACTTCTTTTTAACGCTTCATGGCGTTGAAATGTATTCAAGCAGAAAAAACCTGCCAAATATCTTGACCATCCGCTGAACGTTAGCTTGATTTCTCTGGAGAAGTCTTTAAAATCCTCTTCTCCGTCAGGAAAAACAATGGGGGAATGCCATAGCAATGTATCCGGGTGTTCGAAACTCGTCGATAGGTGCAGATGCATTGGCAATGGCCAATTGATTGAGTTACGAAAAGCAGTTTCTTGCCTTTGCTGTAGAGTGATGGGTACAGCTGTTTCATTCACAACACTGTCTTCACCAACGTCGTTAGTAATACCATCTTCTCTCAAAAATCTGAGCTTGCTTGCTATGTTTTCATCAAATGGTAGCGCATTAACAGCCTCGTCACTTATTGTAATGTCCGAATAGAATTTGTTGTTCGCCTTCAGATATCTCAAAGCATCAATTACTTTTCGTCGTCGCACACGGAAATCAGAATGCTCTGAGACTCTCTCGCGATGGACAACAATGATGTCTAGATTAGTTGTGGTTCTTGGCAGTTCTCTAGCAATTTCAGTGATATCCTGCTCGACATTGATGATATTGCCACTGTAATGGTACTGTCCAAGCTGACCAGATGCGCGAGCTTGGTAAGTCCCCTCATGACTGGAGCGTTTCTAGCTATCAATATTTGATCGACGATCGTCATATCCTATAACTCTTCTGGCACGACTCCTGGTTGCATATGATTAGTTGTAATACAATTGTTACGTATGAATTTTGGTTTTTAAACTAACGTGATCGAGATAGTTCTTAGCTACAATTTGTGAAGATCTTTTCAGGTGTTTCAAGGTCATTTGCTCTTTTTGTTAGCTGCGGTAGGGTTCTCAGACTTACAAGCGGTAATGTATCGGTTCTCGTCCGATCACCGCAATCAGCCAACGTCGGGAGCGGTGAGTACTTAGATGAAGGACCGCTTGGGAACACCGCGTGTTGTTCATTGTTTCCATTTTTTTTTTAGTTATTTAATTTCTAATAGAAAAACGGCTGGACCGGCTTCATCAGGTCTAAGTTATTTAACTACGCATCGAATGAAATCGGTCCAGTGTCAATACCATCTTTGGTCCTCCAGATAATCGATACCAAAATTCTGAATGCACATACGCACATATGCACATACACACACACATACTTACTTACTTAAGTGGCGCTACAGTCCGTGGTGAACCTACAACAACAACCTTAACCAACAAGCGTCTCCAGCTGGCACGGTCTTTGGCCAGCTGTTTCCAGCGCCGCACGCCTAATTGGTTAAGGTCCCCTTCCCCTACGTGCGCTACCGTTGATGCGGCCGTCCACTGCCGCGCTTTCCTTCCGGGGTGGATTCGAAGACTCTTCGGATCGGAGCTGTATTTTCCATGCGCTCTACATGGCCTAGCCACCTTAGACGTTGTATCCGTAGACGTCGTACCAGGCCGATGTCGCTGTACAACCCGTACAGTTCTTCGTTATATCTTCTCCTCCATACACCGTTTGAACAAATGGGACCGTAGATAGTGCGCAGAATTATCCTCTCAAAACGACCAAGGGCATCTTGATCCACTTTTGTTAAGGTCCAAACCTCTGCGCCGTAAAGGAGGACTGGGATGATTAAGGTCTTATATAGTGTCACATTGGTTTTCCGAGAGAGGGCTCTACTTCTCAATCGCCTCTTGAGCCCAAAGGAACAGCGGTTGGCAAGAGTGATTCTGCGTTTTATCTCAGCGCTGGTGTTGTTGTCGCTGGTCATTAGTGAGCCAAGGTAGACGAATTCTTTGACCACTTCAAAGGTATATCCACCCATGGTGACGTTTTGGCCAATACGTCGGTATTTTAAGTCTCTTTTAGATGGAAGCAGATATTTGGTTTTACCCTCATTAACCTTGAGACCTATCTTAGCCGCATCTATCTCAATGCTTACAAAGGCCTCATTGACGTCTCGCTGTGTCCGTCCAATCACGTCAATTTTGTCGGCGTACGCAAGCAATTGCGTAGATCTTTTCAAGCACGATGGTGAAAAAGTTGCATGACAGCGCGTCACCTTGCCTAAATCCTTATTTAACATCAAAGGTCTCGGTTTGCTTATTACCGACCTTAATGGAGCAGCGAGAATTCTCCATTGTCATCCTGCACAGTCGGACGAGTTTGGCAGGGATGTTAAAACTAGACATGGCTTTGTATAGCTCATCTCTATACACGCTGTCATATGCAGCCTTGAAATCGACGAAGAGGTGGTGAGTGTCGATTTAGTATTCCTGGATCTTCTCCAAGATCTGCCGTAGCGTAATTGGTCTATTGTGGATTTACCTGGCCTGAAACCACACTGATAAGAGCCGATCAGTTTATCCACAAACGGTTTGAGGCGTTCACACAATACGGCAGAGAAGATCTTATATGCGATGTTAAGGAGACTTATTCCCCTATACGCACACACATACATCTCTATAAAAACCTTGAACTTAGATTCTGGGGACCTTGAAACGTGGAGATTTGTTATATAAATATGTAGACTTTCGTGGTACCCTGTAGGTAAGCAGCAAAGAAATGGACAACAATATACCATTGACATGGTAATTCTGTGTTGCTCTTCTTAGAGCACTGTTGTATGTCCCCAAAGTATTTTTGATATTCAACCGTGCGCACTCAGAAAGGACCTGAATGCGTTTAAGAATAAATCAAAGAATTACGGGTAGATAGTAAAGTGAAAATAAAACACGACCACGAATGTGTCGTCATAACTCTGTACACCCGCTCATTCTATGGACTTCAGCTATTCTGAATGGAGTATCAGTTCCAACTAACGTCACATACAAACCCAGGCATCTGTATATGAAGGTCTTCATGCCCCATGTCCATACGGATAGTCTGCACTAGACGAGTACGTATCTTTGCAATGTTCATTGTCATTAATTTGTGTTCGCATCACGGATTTCCGAGAATCAAATGTATACGAGGATGGACTACCCTTCTATGGAGTCCTCCAAGAAGTTTAAGTTTAGTGTTAGTTACTCGCCATCATGTTTTCGGATTTTATAGTTTTTTGCGCGTGTCTTTAGAGTTATTGCACGGAATTAGAGACTGCTTTCTTCCAACTTTTATATAAGAGTATGTACGTACGTATGTATGTACTTACATATGTACATGTAATGACGGGCAAGGATGTGTGAATTAGTATCAGACCGTAGCACAGCGGCATGTACTTGTATGTAGAGGATTCTGTCTGTGGTCCGTTGAGCAAGATAAGGTGAATACGATACATGTAGCTTGATTGCGATTATCGGGGGCTGGTGCAAATTTATTTCTAATGGTTTAGTTGGTTATTCACTGGAAATCCTAATGGGACCACACCTCTGCACACTTCAACCACTCTCCCCGCGAGACTGCCGTTAGGTATTACTTCGCGGGGCTGGTTAGCGATTTACGCTGTATCTCGAGTAGAAGCCTCTTGGGTTCTTCTTTCTGCTTCGGCTTGCCGCAGCGTTATTTGTACTGATGCAATGTACGAGCATGTTTGGTTCCAATTTTCCACCGAGTTCATCATATAGGGGACCAAGTTTTCAGGACTCGGTACATTTAGCCTTTGCCTGTCCTGCATAAAGCGACTACAATAGAAAACTGTGTGTTCTGCGTCCTCCTCGGAATTTGGGCATTGTGGACAAAAGGGCGAGCTATCATGTCCAAATCTATGCAGATACTTTCGATAGCCACCATGTCCAGACAAAAACTGCGAAAGATGATAATTGCAGCCTCCTGCCGGTTTTGATGTCCATGTTTCGATGACGGGAATGAGCCTGTGCGTCCATCTTCCTTTTGTGGAAGTGTCCCATCTGACTTGCCACATTGCCATGGATTCTGCCCGTTCTTCTGCTTTTATAAGCCTGGTCTGTTGCCGGTCTGGTGTTCGCCTCCGGTATACCCTTTTGAGCTCGTCTGCCAATATATCATGGGTAGCATTCCTGCTATCACGAACGCTGTGTCATCTGATATGGTTCTGAACCCGCAGATTACTCTTATTGCGCACAGTCGATAGACTGAATCCAATTTCCGCTTTAGTCCTTTTACTGCAAGGGCTTCCGCCCAAATTGGAGCAGCGTAGAATAGGACTGAGCTGACTACCCGTGAGAGTAGCACTCTGCGTGCACATCCGGGACCGCCTATATTCGGAAGCATTCGCGAAAGAGCTCGTTGTGCGTGTGATGCCTTCACGCTGGCATACAGTATGTGTTCACTGAAAGAAAGCCTGTTGTCTAGGATGACTCCTAGATACTTGACTGCTTTTTTGGACCTTACCGCCCGATCTCCGACTAAGAAGCTCGCATATTCCACCTTTTTGCGGCTGGTTATAAGCACAGCCTCCGTTTTTTGGGCTGCTAGTTCCAGACCGGCAATTGAGAGCCAATCTTTCACTTTAGCGATAGCTGCGTTCGCAGTAGCCTCTACTTCTTCTATATGCTTAGCCACTGTGACGATGGCAATATCGTCGGCGAAGCCGATGATTCGTACGCCTTCGGAAAGCGCTAGTCGTAGAACGCCATCGTACATGATGTTCCACAGGAGAGGTCCAAGGACTGATCCTTGAGGGACACCCGCCGTTACTTGGTAGAATTTTACGCCTTCATCGGTATTGTACCTTAGCCTCCTGTTGTTAAAGTAGTCGATGACAATCCTTAATAAATAGGAGGGGGTACCCATGTCAATTAAAGACTTTTGTATATGCGTCCAGCTAACCGAGCTAAAAGCGTTTTTTATGTCAAGCGTAATTACTGCACAATACTTCTTCTCCCCCGATTTCCATCTTTTTCCTTTCATGGCGTCCGCGGCCAAGTTTACCACTGTTTCTATGGCGTCGACCGTTGATCGTCCTTTTCTGAAGCCGTATTGGTTGGCTGACAATGCAATGGGACTTTTGCAAATAAACCTCCATGCAATGTGAATATAATATGTATTTGAGAATAGGGTTCATGTGGCAGGTCTACCCTCACAACCAACTGGGGTGACCTTAGAAACTGGACACCAGTGTGCTTAAAACGGCTCAAAGACAGCTCAAAAACCTGAAAACTTATCACGTTCCCAGAATTTGATCAAACATCGATTAAATTTGGTTCCGAGTTAGTAATTGCGAGTTCGGATCCCGATAACACCAACGCCATCGAATGTTTATTTCGCGGCGTCCCTCCTCGGCGGGGTACTGGCAAAACCCCCCGTAGTACAACTTGCCGGGAAAAAGCTTCCCGACTCACGCCGTTCGGAATCGGCATTAAACTGTAGGTCCCTTTCACCTGTGTGAAAAATAAATCACACACAACATGGGTGATTGAGAGAAGCTTGGCTCTGGTCCTTCATGGGCTGTAACGCCACAAAAGAAGAAGTTAGTAATTGTATCTTCATTATGTATCTTCATTATGTATCTGGTGGAAGACGCTTGAGAAAAAGTGTCATCTTCAGAGTGTGTCAAAGGTTCAAAGAGCAGGCTGTCTGGCGGTGACGGGATCTATGAAGTCCACACCACCGGCGGCTCTTGAAGTCATGCTGAACCTCCCACCCCTGGACATGTACTGCGAGAGCGCCGCAACCAGAACTGCGCTAAGATTACAGGAATCAGGTCTCTGGAAAAGGAGTCCTCACGGACATGCATCAGTCTTGGATCGATGGGCCGTCTCGAGATTCAGAACCGTAACGGACTATGTCACCCGACTTCCTTCCTGGGAGAGGGGATTCTCTATAAGAATTCCCTCCAGGGAGGAATGGACCGGTGATTTGGTACGCACGGAAAGTGAACTGGCACTCTACACCGACGGATCCAAAATGGATGTTGGCACAGGTGCAGGAGTCTACTTTGAGTCTCGGGATATGCATCGCTCCTACAGGCTCGATGATGGATGCAGTGTCTTCCAAGCTGAGGTCTTCGCTATCAAGCAGGCGGCGGACCTGATCAGCAAAGAGAATATCACAGGAAAAAGGATCAGCATCTATGTTGACAGCCAGGCAGCCATTAAGGCTCTGCAGGCAACATGGATAAGATCCACACTCGTCAAACTCTGCAAGGAGAAGTTAGAAGAGATATCCAATGTAAATGAGGTGACCCTTTGCTGGGTACCTGGTCATATGAATATCTCCGGAAACGAGAGGGCGGACGAGCTGGCTAGGGTGGGATCAGGTGCTAACATTGCGCAGATCTCAGCTGAGGCCAAAGCACCACGCAGTGCGCTCTACAGGGAGATACAGACGGAGCTTCTAGTGAAAGCCAATAAGCGATGGTGTCGCTTAGATATATGTATGCGCAACGGCGAGATCGACTTGGCCCGTCTATGATAAGAAAAGAACGGAAAATCTGCTGAAGTTCAATCGTGGGAACATTCGACTGGCAGTCGGTGTCCTCACTGGGCACGGCATGCTATCCTATAATGCAGCTCGACTAGGCTAGCCCTACAATGACTTCTGCAGAAGCTGCAGGGACGAAGAGGAAATTGAGTCCGTTCGTCACCTGCTGTGCGAATGTCCGGCGCTAGCCCAAAAAAGGAATATATTCCTGGGAAGATACTTCCTTTCGGGACTAGAAGAGGTAGGTAATATTGGGCTGAACAGAATACTGGGATTTTTATCCTCGTCTGGCTGGTTCAGCTCGACGGAAAATGTATAGGTATCAACGGGTTAAACAAAACAAGTGGGCACAATGGACTCAACGTAGTCTACGTGAGCCTTGACTTTATGTCAAAAGGGCACCCATATACCCAACCTAACCTAGTAATTGTATCTGTAATCTCGAAATCAACTTTTTGTAAATTTTATTATTATAAAAAATTACGACCGAGTTACACTTAACACACTGAATGACCGCATGCAATCGGCATTCTCATTTCTGTGCAAATGGGCGCATAGCAACGGGTTCAGGATTAATCCCCAGAAAACGGAGCTCGTGCTATTTACCAAAAAGCATAAAATCTCGGAAAACTGCCCTATCACTTTGCTCGATACCAGGTTAGCCTATTCCCCTAGTGCCAAATTCCTTGGCATTATGCTCGATAAGAAATTAACTTGGAAGAGCAATACAATTGAAAGAGCAAAAAAAAGCAACAATAGCTCTCTACACATGCAAGAAAGCCCTAGGAAAAAAAGGGGGATTCAACCCCAAGATCACCCTATGGCTCTACATCACGGTCGTTAGACCCGTACCAATGTATGGAGTGATACTCTGGTGGACCGCACTGGACAAGACAACATACCACAAACAACTCGAGAAGGTACAAAGGATGGCATGTACATATGTGCATTACCGGGTCCACACCAACGGCTGCACTTATCATGATACTAGACCTTACACCACTCGATATTTTCGGCGAGCAAATTGCCACACATACGGCCATAAGACGAAAAGCCAACTCGAAATGGTCGAGCTATGTCACTGGCCACTCCTCCATCCTGCAAAACAGGATAACTATGGCAGAAAACTTGGACCACACAGAACCCACCATAGTTTTGGACAAAAACTTTACGACGATATATCCGGACAGACAAAACTGGACTCGCCAAACTCAACGCCGCAGAAAATGCGTGGATTTTTACACTGACGGGTCTAAAACCAAAGACGGAATGGGCAGTGGAGTATTCTGCAAACAACTTAAGCTGCATAAAGCTCTAAAATTACCAGATCACTGCAGCGTTTTCCAGGCGAAACTGTTGGCAATAAAAGAAGCTTTGTCTTGGCTGAAGTGGAACGTAGTATCCACCACGGATATTCGCATCCTCACAGACAGTCAAGCAGCCTTAAAGTCGTTGGAGTCCTATGTGTACACCTCAAAATCTAGTCTCGACTGTCGCCTATCTCTTAACGAGATGACAGAACAGTTCAACATACAGCTTATCTGGGTACCGGGACACAGCGACATTACAGGTAATGAAAAAGCCGACACACTCGCCAAGCAAGGAACGGCGCTACAATCAATCGTGGCTTGTGAGGGAGTACCCCTTACAACCATTAAACATAATCTGACCAATCTCGCCAGGGCCGAGACGAACCTGAGATGGACACACGGACATACCCGCGTTATCACCAGGCAAATCTGGCCTCGGCTTGACAGTCAACGGACTAGGAGTATAATCTCCCTAAAAAGAACTGACATCTACAAAGTCATCGGTGTCATCACAGGACACTGCCTTATTGGCAGTCACGCACAAAAACTAGGGATAGTTCCGAATGATTTCTGCAGAAGCTGTCAGGACGGGGAGGAGGTTGAATCCATTCACCACCTTCTCTTACTCTTACTTCCTTAACGGTCTGACAGATGTTCAGAAAGTAGGGATACTTGATCTTCTTAACTTCTTATGAAGCACAAAATGGTTCCACGAATAGGGGGGCAAGACCCCATCGTAGCTGCACAACGGGCCTCCCTGGCCTATGTGCATTCTTCTCAATTCTGGAAAGCCTACGATCCTACCCTACACTTAACACCAATCTAACCAGTTCTTTATTCTTCTTCTTCCTCTTAACGGGCGCTACAGTTCGGACTGAACTTGGGCCTCAACCAATTAGCCCCTACAACTAGCACGATCTTTTGCTAGCCCTTTCCGTTGCCGCACACCCAGTTGGCTGAGGTTCCCTTCCACCTGTGTGCGCCATCTTAATCCGTTGAATCCGTAGATGCTTGACTAGACTCATGTGGCTGTACAGCCCGTCAAGTTCGTGGTTGAATCGTTTCCTCCATCCCCCGTCTGCGTCATAGGCCTGAAAATCAGGCACAAAATCTTTCTCTCGAACCCAGCAAGGGCCTCCTCATCCGCTTTTGATAGTGTCCATGCTTCTGCGATGTACAACAGGACCGGGATGATAAGGGTCTTATATAGAGTCAACTTTGTCGTTCGAGAGAGGGCTCTATTACACAATTGCCTCCTGAGCCCATGTAAACAGCGATTGGCAGGAGTGACTCTCCGTTTGATTTCGGAACTGATGTCATTGTTCCTACCTCAAACACAAACGTTCTGACCAAGACGTCGGTGGTGAGTGCCCTTTTTTGATGACAGCATATATTTAGCTTTGCCCTCGTTTACTGCCAAACCAATTTTCGCCGCCTCCGCCCCAATACTCTTAAACAACTCATTGACATCTCGCTGTGTTCTTCCGGTTATGTCAATGTCATCCGCGTATGCGTGGAGTTGTGAGGATTTGAAATAAATTGTGCCTCTCGTGTCGGCCAGTGATTTTTGCACAATCATTTCTAATACGATGTTGAAGAGATCACACGATAGCGTACCGCCCTGCCTAAAGCCTATCTTGAGATCAGAACTATCGGTCAGGTGTTCACCGATTCGGATGGAGCAGCGAACATTCTCCAAAGTCATCCTGCATAGTCTGACGGATTAAGCAGCGTTGTATACCGCGTCTCTAATTATGCTTTCATATGCGGCTTTGAAGTCGACAAATAGGTGGTGAGTGTCGACTTGAAATTCATTGGTTTTTTCCAGGATCTGCCGTAATGTGAAGGTTTGGTCGATGGTGGACTTTCCTGGCCTGAATCCGCATTGATAAGGACCTATCAGCTTATTTACAAGAGCCTTCAGGCGTTTACAAGATTTTGTAGGCAATGTTAAGGGGATTTATTCCTCTTTCCTGTGGATCGGGCATACGATGCGGAGATTCCATTCCTCGGGCATGCTTTCCTCTGGTGCAAGCTCCTAACTAGGTTATCCCTGACGGCCATCCATTGAAGAACTCAGCAGACAGTCCGTCTGTGCCAGCAGCTTTATTCGACTTGAGTTTCGATATGGCGATCTTAACTTCGTCTTCTTTCCTCTGAGAAGCTTATGCTCCTCCCTTCTATTTAACTCGTAGAGCTCACGAGTTACGAGGCTTTATGTGCATTTTGCTTGTTTGTGTGACTCGTCATCGAACCAGGTGTCTCCCCGTGGCGGAGCCTTGAAGCCCAAAACTTCAGATGCAATGCTTTTCAGGGCTTGTTTGCAAAGGTTCCACTGCTGTTCTGTTGACAGCGTGGAAGGTTTGGTGCATTGGAGAGCCTAGGGAGACGCGGATGGTAAAAGCACAAGCGGTTTATGGCGATCCAGTGCTTTATTACGTAAATAAAATTCATCTGGGGTCAATATCTTTATTTGTTCTCGATATGTTCGAGACGCAGATAGGTGAAAGGGACCTACAGTTTATTGCCGGTTCCTAACGGCGAAATTCGAGAAGCGTTTTGAAATCCAGTACCTCAGAAGCAGCACTCTCTAAGACTTGTTGACAACGCGTCCATTGGTGTTGTACGGACTGAGCAGATGTTGGAGCGTTTTCCGAGAGCTTGAGGGAGACGCGATTGATATACACTCTGACGGTCTCATGCGATTGTAGCATTGCGACGTTGTACATATGCCACTGGCCTTACTCGATTTTTCTGGGCTAGGCATATTCGTAGTCGTAACCTGGCTGCC
Organism: Eumerus sabulonum; assembly: GCA_951905685.1. Taxonomy (NCBI): domain Eukaryota; kingdom Metazoa; phylum Arthropoda; class Insecta; order Diptera; family Syrphidae; genus Eumerus; species Eumerus sabulonum. The sequence continues at coordinate 21,806,809 of OX645062.1, read as the reverse complement.
ACAAGATAGTGATCCGAGTCGATGTTGGCTGCTCTGAAAGTTCGTTCATCCAAAAAATCGGATGTGTGCCTTCCATCAATCGCAATGTGGTCAATCTGGTTGATGGTTGATTGATCGGGATATCGCCAAGGTTCTTTGAGGATGCTGAGAGGCGAGAAATGCATGCTAGCAAATAGAAGATTTCGTCTCGTTGCGAAGTCTATCAGCCTAAATCCATTTGCGGATGTGGTGTTGCAGTCTTGCGTTAAAATCTAGGGCCTCCGCAGGCTGTTCTGCTGCACGTGGTCTGTTGAGGGACCTAACATTCCACGTACAAAGCCGAATGTCATTTTTCCTTTTGTTTTTGTTTCCTGGGTCGTCATCGGTTAATACGTCCGTTTTGTTTTTTTTTTTCAATCCGAGGCTTTTTTCGTGTAGTTTAACCGACACTTCTCATGTTTTGTGGCGCAGGAAACTCGTCATTCGCCCTTTTCCGTTCGCGATTTCATGTAGAAATCCCCAGGTGGCACCACGAGGAAGTGAAAATAGGACTTACTAACAGAGTTACTAGATGCTCGGATGCAATGGCTTCTACTCGCTATTTTACGGGCTACCCCAACGAGACCTTTGTTAGTGGTTTACCAATACGAGCATTGAGGCGTAAGTGCCTAAAATGGGACTGGCGGCAAAATGATGGCAAGACTAAAGATGTGCTATGCTATGCACATCTACCTAGGCTCCGCAGTGATATGCAGCAATGACATCAGTGCCAAAATCAAACAAAGAATAACTCTTGCTAACCGCAGTTTCTTTGGATACGGGAGGCAATTGAGAAGCAGAGCCCTGCCTCGGAAAACCAAGGTGATCATATACAAGACCCTTATCACTCCGCTTTATGGCGCAGAGACATGGACCTTATCGAAAGACATTTTGAGAGAAAAATTCTGCGTACGATTGTATAGTAAAAGAGATGTTCAACCGTTGCCTTCAGTGTCAAAATTAATAATGACTTTATTTTCCACCTTGCGTAGGTACAACGCATAATTATCACTCGATGAGCTACTGTGAGAACAATTGATGTTTGCGGTTCACTAGACGTAATCCGAGCAATCGTCGTTGCTTACAAAACAATTCCCACGATAAAGGGGATTCGAATAATCTCTCTCACACAGTAGCTCCCGTTACAAAGATTGAAATAAAATATGTACAATGTAAACTTAAAAATTAGGAAAGTATTTACAAGTTCGTACATACACCCCTCCTTGGAGGTTCTTAACCTTCAATTCAAATATTGGCTTCAAAGCGAGGAACTGTTCTTCGTTGAGCTGGAATCGGCCCTTTCTGATGTCGGCGTCGGCAATAATATACTATTATTCCAATGGTAATCGACAGCAGCAGGTAGCTCAAACTGTAGTGATGGTAATCGTGTATGTTCAATTGCGGTTCTTCGGGTGCTCTCATGTCTTTCTTAAGGTCTTCTATTTCCTGTGTAATATTTTTAAATTGATCATGTTCAATGGTGCTTACCTTCAATGGGGGGACAAGGTCTTTTGTGAAGTTATGGTTTTCGATCCAGTTGTTGATTTTTGCACTCGGAACGAACGAGTTAGATATAACTGTTTTTAAGTTTGAGCGTCCGGTTATAATCGTGTTTCCAACTTTAAGAGTGCACATCTCTTTGAATTCTATCACTCCATTGCCTGCTAAGGCGATGCTGCTTGTAACTCCATTGCAAATGAGTAGACCTGTGGAATTAGTAATCAATGAAAATAGCCAGCTGTTAGTTTCTTTGAGTGCGATCCAACGATTTTGAAATGGTATTTCGTTTAAGATGCAATCGGCCAATGCATTATTTTCATGATTCATCAAGGCCATTTCACATACTTGCAAATTGTGTTGATGGATATTAGTTGGAACAATCTGAGTACAGAGATGGGTTCTCGCAGCTATAAGCTTGCAAGATGAGAATTCAAACTCTGTTAATCTAAAAAATTTGTCTCTTGCTAATGTAACTGCAAGGTATGGTTTAGGTATATCCACTAGGAGGCTGATGTTGTAGTGAATGATGGGTAATGGAATTAGATTGAACATCTGGAATTCTTGGTCGTCAGCTAATGGTATGAGCATTTCAAAAACGATTGAATCATGAAGTGTCCGTCCCCTGACTGTTATTATTTTAAACATGTCCAAAACTGAAACATTAGGTAATCTCAAAGTTGATGGGAGGTTTCCTTGAATAAGCTGCAGCTGGTCATTGAGTTGCCTTGGTGTGATAAGCTGAGGGTTAATTTTTGCATGATTCAAGTCAAGTATAACATCAAGTAGAATATCTTGAGTGCGCTGAAAGTTGGATAAAATCATAATTAAATAAGACGTAAGCGATACAAAGTGTTGGTTTGTGCCAATGTTATCTTGCTGTTTTTCGATTACATTAAACGTCCTGGCCAAATATGTGTTCAGTGTCTGGAATTGCCTTTTGACTTCCAATGAATTTTGCCTCAAAATATTAACAGTGGAATCTGAAATGGAACTTTGTTTTTCAATGAGAGCAGCTAAGTGAGTTTCATGTTTATTCGCCAAGTTGATCTGATTTTGAATGTGTTGAGCCTCTTCTTGATCAAGGATGCCAAACAAACTATGTGCTACACTACCAACAAAATCGAATGGAGACCTGCGATGTCGAATCGCTGCCCGACTTGAAGTATTAAACCCGTGAATGAATTCGTTATTTTGATCAATGATAGCTACTCTTTGTCGAAAAATGTCAACCGTCGAATGACAGTAGTAAATCTTGTCCGTTTTATCTGTCGTGCAAGCTTTTTCCAGTTCATTTATATACGTTTTAATTTCATTTAATTCAAACCAATAATTGGTAAGATTGTAAAAAACATAAAGGCTCCAAAAATTGTTGACGATTCGAAGAGTTCCAATGTCTTTAAAGTAGATTCCGACTGCATTATCGAGCTGATTTGTAAGGACGTGGTTGTCTGTGTATGTTGTGTTAACTGGTCCAACCAACATTGCAATCAAAAATGACACCAATACAGTTCCCGATCTAACCTTGCCGTTTCTGAGTTTCCGTGATGTTGGTTCTCGTTCATTTCTTAGATATGGCTCTTTCTCATGCTCATCTGCTGGAGACTCCGCCTCAGCTGTTTCTTCTAACGGCAGAGGACACAAGTTATGAATAGCTCGCTGGAGAACTCCTCCTTGGGTCTTAATGTTAGCAACACGAACCAATCCATCGTTTCCTTTGATAACTTCTAGTACACGTCCCAACTTCCATCTTGTTGGTGGCATATTAGATTCCTTTAATAAAACAAGAGTGTTTGGCTTCAAGTTTTGGGATTCAGTTTTCCACTTAGTTCGTTGTTGTAAGTTATGTAAGTACTCACTCGACCATCTCTTCCAAAAAGACTGTTGAACATGCTGGATTTGTCGATATTTATTTAGAGAACTTACCCTTTTATCAGTGACATCGGGCTCAGCTATTGAAAGGAGTGGCGCTCCTATCAGAAAATGTCCAGGGGTAAGAGCTTCTAAATCATTTGGATCCGATGAAATTGGCGTCAAGGGTCTTGAATTGAGTATAGCTTCTATTTGAATTGTGATCGTGGTGAGCTCTTCATATGTTAACGAAGCCTCACCCAGGTGTTTAACCAACAATCCCTTAGCAGATTTTACAGCTGACTCCCAGAGTCCCCCGAAGTGCGGAGAACGGGGAGGAATAAATTGCCAATTAATTCCCGCCTGAATACATGATGATTGAATGGCTGACTCCATTCTCTTTGACTGCATAACTTCTTTAAGCCCCTTAAGTTTATTGTTTGCACCAACAAAATTAGTTGCATTATCGCAGAAGATAGTGTGGCACAATCCTCGTCTGCCTACAAACCTCTTAAGGCAGTTTATGAACGATTCAGTGGAGAGATCTCCAACAACTTCTATATGGATTGCCTTCGTTGAAAAGCACACAAAAATTGCTAAATAAGATTTTGAAGGAGTCTTACCCCTGATTTTGTAGTGTGATTTTATAGGGCCAGCAAAGTCCACTCCTGTGTAGTAAAATGGGCGAGATGGTGTTACTCTTTGCATAGGTAAATCGCCCATCAACTGTGCTATGGATGTTGGTCTTGATTTCGCACATATGATACACTTTCTGATCACTGATCTTGCTTCTCTTCCAATGCTTAGTATCCAATACCGTTGTCGTGAAATTGCTACAAGAGCCCTGTGGGATACATGTAAGTTTGTTCTATGTATGTTTTCCAAAAGCAGCCTTGTAACGATGTTGTTCTTCGGCAGTAGTATTTGGGTTTTTGCATCCGGCAAAAGTGCAGAATTTGCTAATGGAGCACATGCTGAACCGTAAGTCAATGTGTTAAGCTTATATGCCTTCAGAGGTTGATTGCTGTGAAATCTCCAAAGAATTAGTTGAAAGGCTCTATCTTCTGGCCTTACTAATACCTGTCGGTACATTTTGCTTACGTCTGCTGTAAATGCATACCTTTCTAACCCGAAATTAATAATTATTGCAAACAAGTCATTCTGGACTGTTGGCCCTACGCCAAGAACATCATTGAGAGAAACTCCAGATGTCGTTTTTGCTGAACAATCAAAGACCACACGCAATGCTGTTGAGGAGCTTTCTGGCTTCAGCACACAATGATGCGGAATGAAATAATGATTTTGTGGAATCTCATCCTTCTCGATCGGACTCATGTGGCCTAATTCCTCGTATTCTAGCAGGAACTGAGAATAAAGTTCACGCAATTCATTATCTCCTTCAAATCGTCGTTCTAATGAAAGAAATCTTTTCCGTGCCTTTTCGAGAGATGCACCTAAACAAGTCGGATTCCTTTTGAAAGGAAGACTTACCATAAATCTTCCATTTGATAAAATTTTTGTGTTCGACTTAAAATGTTCTTCACAGTTATGTTCTTCATTACTCATACGTTTTACTTCCGTCTCATGGGTTTCGTACTCCCAGAATCTACTCACCAGTTTCTCTAATGAAGATAGAGATGGCTTCGTGGCAATGGTGCAAACAACATTTGAGTTTGTAGCCTGTATGCCACCCGCGACAATCCATCCTAGTTTTGTGTTACGGAGTTTAGGAAGCTGAGATCCAATAGTTATTTCCCCTGGGAGAAGAAGATCGAAAAACAACTCAGCACCAATAAGCATATCTATTTTTTGATTAGACATGAATCCTGGATCAGCCAATTGAATGTGGATAGGGATATTCCAATTTCCTGATTGAACCTCACGTAGCTGGTAATCTGTAATCCTAGCCATTATGTTTGCTTCAATACTTGCCTTGAAACTTGAATTGTGTGCTTGAAAAGTGAGTCCTATTGCAAATTGTGTTTTTGTGCCATGTCCTCCTATGCCGCTTATTGAATTTTCTGATTGATACTTTGGAAGACCCAGTGCTTGTGCAAAAGCTGCAGTCACAAAATGGATTTGCGATCCTGAGTCTAACAAAGCACGACAAGTAAGCCATGTTCCGCATGCGGACTTGACATTAATTAAGGCTGTTGCTAGATAAACTTGGCGTGATTTATTTCTCGAATAGCTAGCTGCATTGGCTGCTTGAGCTTCTCTTCTTTGAACTAGCTGATGCTGCTGATTACTTATGGAATTCGTATAATGGTTGGTTGATTGACCTTCCCCCCTTTGAGCTGATTGCACCAATGGTTGAGCTAGTTGCTGCTGTTGACCACCTATGGAATGATTATGGTTATTAATTGGTTTTGTTTTCAAAGATTGCCTTGAATCTTTTTGATAGTGTAGGAGAGTATTATGTTTGCCATTACAACTTTGGCATCCTCTCGAGTGACATGTGTTGGAGGCATGTCCCGACCTAAGACAGTTTCGGCAAATTCCAAGACGTTGAACAGCTCTCTCACGATCGCCACCTGAAAGAGATAAAAATGTCTTACAGTTAAATATTTTATGGTTACCTGAGCTGCACATTAGGCAGCCATCAACTTTAGCTGCTATAACTGTTGTGGGCTTCCTTCTATCGTCTGCACTATTAATTGTTTCAAGTGTCTGAAACCGGGATTCAATGAACTTCAGCAATTCTGTTAGCGAAGGACTGCATCTCGGATCAATCAACGATTGCTCAAACAGCGTTCTGCTTTCCTTATCCAGTTTCTTCAGTATTAGATGAACTACTATGGGGTCCCAGTCATGAGCTTGATATCCCAGATTAGTAAGTGCCTGGATACCTTCCTTTGTATTGTCGTGAAGTTTCCGTAAGCTTGATGCAGTTCCTGATGCTGATGGTTGCTGTAGTAGCTTATCCAACTGTGCTGACAATAGAAGCCGCTTATTGTCGTATCTATCAATCAGAGTCTTCCAAGCTGTTTCAAAGTTGTTGTCTGTAGCCGGAAATCCTTGTATTAAGCTTAGCGCTTCTCCTGTTAGATTAGCACGGAGAAAATAAAGTTTTTGAGCAAGTGGTATAGGTTGTTCAAGGATCATTGGCTTAAACAGATCGTGAAATTGGCGCCACTTAAGGTAATTTCCGTCGAACTTGGGCAACTCAATTTTCGGTAGCTTTAACGTAGTACTTGATGGTTGATCCTGTGTAACTCTTACTAGAACCTCACTTAATCGCAACTCCAACTGCTCTTGAAGATGGAAATATGTTTCGATATCTTCTTCTTTTAATTCACCATCCATTCGCCGATACATCATTTTTAATTCTTCAAAATTCTCCTTGATATTGTTTACCTTAACGTTGAACATCTGGGGGTTGGTGTCTTTCAAATTTGGTGCACACTTATCCAATGATGTTTGGAAATGTTTTGAAAGCACCTTAAATCTTTCTCTAGTGGAAAGTGTGTTTGTCTTTGAAGATTTAATGTCCTGATGCCTTTGTTTCGCTTCAGGTGGATTCATCTTTGTTGCTGTTGATGATGGTGTGACCGATGATCCTGATGGCGGTGTTGCTGGTGACTCCTCCTGGATCTGGTCTGCGTCCCGTCCTTGCAAATTCATTAATCGAGTGATAATGTCTGACTTCATGTTTTCGTACACCTTCTGAATCTCGTCGTAGTACCCCTTAGCGAAGTATTCATGTTGTATCGAGTCCGCATACTTATCTCGAATTTCACTGTCGTTGGTGTCGAAACAGTCCCACAAGTTTTCTAATTTTTCCCTCCTTTCATGTAATTTTTTCATGGTTTTGCGGCTGTCACTATCCTTCCCATAGTTTCGAGCGAGGATGCAGATCTCCTTTCCTACTTGCTCTTGCAGGTCAGTTAATTCCTCTAGTGTTCGAACCATGATGATTGATAATTTGTATGAAGCGTCTATGTATATTAAGGTCTATTTTTGTTAGGGCTTAACACTGTGCACTAGAATTCAGTTAGTTAATGAGCACTGAAAATTGAATACACGACACAACAAATGATTTGGTATATCTTTGATTGAGAAGATAAATGTTTGTTAAAGACCAGACACTCAAGTTAATGTATGATTGATTATAATTTTAAACACACTGCTTTTCTGTTAATATTCAGGCACACTAAATTCTTTTAGTAGTGTCCTGTCACGGTCGCCAAAAAATGTATAGTAAAAGAGATGTTCAACCGTTGCCTTCAGTGTCAAAATTAATAATGACTTTATTTTCCACCTTGCGTAGGTACAACGCATAATTATCACTCGATGAGCTACTGTGAGAACAATTGATGTTTGCGGTTCACTAGACGTAATCCGAGCAATCGTCGTTGCTTACAAAACAATTCCCACGATAAAGGGGATTCGAATAATCTCTCTCACACAGTAGCTCCCGTTACAAAGATTGAAATAAAATATGTACAATGTAAACTTAAAAATTAGGAAAGTATTTACAAGTTCGTACAACGATTTTCGGCCCGACATGCGTAAATGTGGAGTGGAGGAGAAGATTCAATTGACATGAACGTAGCTGATCCAATACATAAAATGGCTAGGTCATGTAGATCGCATAGAAACCACAGCTCCGGCTCGGAAGGTCTTTGAATCCAATCCTGAGGGGCGACGCTATCGAGGACGGCCAAGTTTAAGGTGGCGCACGCAAGTGGAAGAGGACCTCAACCAACTAGGCGTGCGGCACTGGAGACTGCTGGCGAAAGACCGTGCTAGAGAGTTTCTGTTTTAAAGGAGGCCCATGTTCACCATGAACTGTAGCGCCGAAGAAGAAGAAGAAAGTCCTCAGAAGAAATGAGTACCGCGTAAAACTTATTGATAGTCGAAGTTGTAAACGCGTGTGGTTCTCGCCCTTTAAAAAACGATAAAAAAAATTCCCGTGGTATCCCATCGCGTGTATGGCGAGTAGTGAACACGAATACAGGGTACTATGGCCGCACCAACGGATCTTATTTACAGATTACACGTTGTACCAAGCTACATTCTGGCCACAATTACGAGCGACAAGAGGCGCTCGGTGTGAACCAAACCTCTAACGTTTCGGGTGGGCTGAAACCCCTTTGAGCCAAAACCAGTTGTAAGGCACATTGTTCCTACTTTATAAACCAAATCGAGATATTCTAATGTTAAGTAAATGGGAGATACAAGGAAATATACGTATACACATATACTTACATATTATGTAGTGTATAGTATACAAGTACATTTGGAGTGGAACCAAGCCATACCCATTTCAGACGATAGGATACAGTACCCTAAGCCATTCATCAATTTCTGTAGCAAACACGCCACAAGCCGCTTGCCTTGCGGAGGTCGTCCAAGCTAACCTTTTAATCTGACCGTTCGCATATGTTGGTCACTCGGATTGCAAAACATACCAATTACTTTGGACTAAATTACTTCTACTCAACGTAGCGCTATGCGCAGTTCCTCTGCAAACTGGTTTCACCAAAGGGGTGGACATCCCAAAAAACTGGATTTTCTATTTACATCCGTAACACTCTAAGACTCGCACCCTTTGCGAGGTAAAAAGTTGACCGAGCAAATTATCAGGGGCCAGACAGCTGACCAAGTAATGGATAAATATTTCAAGGCACGCGTTAGTTTACAATCACGGCCACAGAGAATACTGTCCGTTCGTCTAGGAAACGCCATACAATTCGAAAGTACGTAAGTACATTAGTGTACTATGTACATAGCAGTAGCTTGTCCATAGGCCAATATAAATGCTATGCTCATACATACATATGTACATATTTTCTGAAAGTATGTTGCATCCCGAAATTCTCTGGCATTGTATAGCAAGTGAGTCCTTTTCATCCCTATATTTCGCTTCCGTTCTATGCTGATTTGCACTGAAGAAGCTTTATTTAGGATAAGAAGTGTTCGTCGACTTGCCCGTTCGTTTGGGTCGAATATGCAAATTGGCGGATCCCACTTTCGGGCACGGCAATACATTATCCCTTTGACGGAAAGCAAATCCCAGATGCTGGGTACCCATCGAGGGTGACGATTAAATAATTGCAGGTAAATGGCGATGTGGTGGAACGCAAATATCGGTCCAGTTTTATGTGCGTTCAAATAGCTTCTGATAGTCAATATTTACAGGGGGCCCAGATGATTCGATTTTTGGGGAAAAAGGTCTTGGTTGGGAATGGATTGGTTGGGAAAAATGCGCACATTTTAGGCTTGGACATAAAATGGTAGCTGGATTTATTCCATAGGCTGTGTATGTGTTTGGATCTCACTCAATAAATCCTGGATTTGACGGATCTATCTAAAGGGTAAGATCTGTGGGTAGAGCTATTTGCGTATGATGGAATTTTCTAATACTGCTTAGTGGGTTTATTGAAAGAGGTATTTCTTCTCGTTTAGGGTCTGGTTTGAGAACAGTATGTCCACTAGATCTAGACATTATGGTTTCATCACAGATTTGTGTCCTCATTCAGGTCTTTGAATTTTCACGAGCATATGTTGATATAATAGAAATACCTTTGGGATTAAGGGTTTTATAGATTGGAAGAAAGCTCTACTCCTTCGGGTGTGAATGCATCGAATGTGGATGTTAAGGTACAGTATGGAATGGTAATACGTACTATAGCCCATGCTGTGTTCTAACCATCTAATTACGAATAATAGCTTTTCTGGCTAATTATAATCCCTTGAGCGCACGCAAATCTAAAGAAAACTAAACTATTACCATTTGGAACTGATTTAGTTTCAGATGAGGTATTTGTCAGTGTATCCGAATTTCGAAGAGAATGCTCAAGACTCAATCTCCTTTAAGTACAGATAGAAGGACGTTAGATGTATAGCAGGAGGAATATAATGATTTTTTAGACCGAAAGGCTGTCACTAGTCAAACCAATTAAATATTCAATACAGTGCCAAAGAAGAATTCTACGATCTCCTAGACAGAACATATGCCCAATGTCCCAGCTACGACAAAAAATAGTTCTAGCAGATTTTAATGCAACACTGGGCAAAGAGGACATATTTGAGTCGATCATAGGAAAGCATAGCCTCCATAACACCACATACGACAACGAACTTAGGCTAATCGATTTCCTAGCGGGGCGTAACCTCCGTGTAGCAAGCACGCGATTCCCCCATCTCAACATCCACAAGGGTACCTGGTGGTCCTTTGATCAATCGACCACCAACCAGATTGATCACATTGCGATCGACGCCAGACACTCCTCCTGTATTCTCGACGTACGAACCTTCCGAGGGGCCAACATCGACTCGGACCACTACCTTGTTGTAGCCAAAGTACGAATGAGGATATCAAGAATGCTTAGGAGTCGAGTAGGACTACGTAAGTTTGACGTCGGCAACCCCTCCAGCACAAACAATAGAGCAGGAATGGGCGCATTGCCAGAGCGCCGTCAGAGACGCTGCCTCAGAGGTGCTGGGCTTCAAACCGCCACCACTTAGAAACCCCTGGTTCGATGAACAATGCGAACAAGCCCATGCTGGAAAACAAGAGGCATATAAAGCCATGCTGCAACGACGGACGAGAGAGAAGAGAGGAACACACGCTTTTCAGAAGAAAGAAGAGGGAGCACGGAAAGCGTGAGATCGAGGAAATAACGCCCGTAGGTTTTAGAATAAGGTAAACGAACATGCCATGGCTACAAAGCCAGAGTGGCGGCCTGCAGCGATGAAAATGGAGAACTGGTAGTAGAGTCGCAGTCGATGCTGAGGATTTGGAAAGACCACTTCTGCAGACTGTATAACGGCGATGATAGACAAGATACCGCTGTCAGGCAGAACGAGCCATTCGCAATGGACCACGAAGTAACAGAATTCAGTCCACCCGACCTAGACGAAGTCAAAATAGCGATATCAAGACTTAAGTCTAATAAAGCCGCGGGCGCAGACGGCCTGTCTGCTGAGCTTTTTAAGGCACCATCTCATTTGCAAGGTATGGTCGGAGGAAAGCATGCCCGATGAATGGAATCTCAGCATCTTTTGCCCGGTCCAAAAGAAAGGAGACCCCTATGATTGTGCCAACTATAGGGGAATAAGTCTCCTTAACATCGCGTATAAGATCTTCTCTGCCGTATTGTTTGAACGCCTGAAACCGTTTGTGGATAACTTGATCGGCTTTTATCAGTGTGGTTTCAGGCCAGGGAAGTCCACCGTCGACCAAATCTTCACACTAGGCAGATCCTGCAGAAAACCAATGAATTTCAAATCGACACGCACCATCTATTCGTCGACTTCAAGGCCGCATAGCGTAATTAGAGCTAAGTATATAACGCCATGTTTACTTTTGACATTCCTGCGTTCCTGGAGAACGCTCGATGCTTCATCCGAATCGGTGCAGAACTGGCCGACAGTTCAGGCGTTTGCTAGTATTGAAATGGAGGCGGCGAAAATTGGTTTGGCAGTAAACGAGGGCAAAGCTAAATATATGCTGTCATAAAAAAAGGACACTCACCACTGACGTCTTGGCCAAAACGTTTGTACTGGCAGTTATAAGTTTGAGGTAATTAAGGACTCCGTCTACCTTGGCTCCGCAGTGACCTGCAATAGCGACAGCAGTTCCAAAATCAAACACAGAATCACTCTTGCCAATCGCTGTTTCTTTGGGCTCAGCAGCCAATTGAGTAATAGAGCCCTCTCCCGAATGACAAATTTGACTCTATACAAGACTTTACTATCCCAGTTCTGCTGTACAGTGCAGAAGCATGGACACTATCAAGCGGATGAGGAGTGCCTTGGTTGTTTCGAGAGAAAGATCTTACGTGTGATTTTTGGTTCTTTAAACGCAGACGGGGAATGGAGGAAAAGATTCAACCAAGAACTTTACGGGCTGTACAGCGACATGAGTCTAGTCAGGCGTCTACAGAGTCAACGCCTAAGATGGCTGGGCCACGTAGAGCGAATGGACACTACAGCTCCAGCCCGGAGAGTCTTTGAATCCAATCCCGAAAGACGAACTGTAGCGCCCGTTAAGAAGAAGAAGAATGTGCATAGTGCTGTCTCGGTTGTGACTCTCACCGCTTAGGGCAAAATGCACCATAATACTAGTTGGAAATATTTTCTTCAAGTTTACTAAATCATCTTTTACAGAAGTTGCTTCGAAATCAGCTCAAATAGCATTCATACGCACATCCGAATTGATGTGCTTGCATATAAAATATCTATGCATATACGACGGGAAATCCGAAGGGACGAAACTATTTCATCAACACCCCATTTATTAGCAAAGGATTAATTAATTTATTTGATCACCATCCCCCCGAACATTCAATAAGTTATGTCACTCCAAACGACCACCACCCTTGCCCAGGCACACACTGGCTTAGAGAGAATGGTCGCATATGTACACTCTTACACTATGCCATGCAAACACTGAGAAATCCTTGATTTTGTATAACTACTGGCACGTCCAGAAGATATATTCGGGCATAGACCACAAATATTTAACCAGCTGAAGCAAAGTCTTAGCAAGTGGTTTGGGGGCAAAGAGCAAAATCAGACCTTTTCACCGAGTAGTTGAGCAGCGAAACAGTGTGACAAAAGGGGGGGCATATTTATTGTATAACTCTGACACACTTGTATCTCAAAAAGAGAATAGGTCGAAAACAGATTGTTGGGCGTTGGTTAGAACAAAACACCCTCGGGCAAAAACACGCACATAATTTCCTTGGTTGAGGAGTAATAAAAGTGGTTTAGCCCTTTAGGCGGACTTATGGGCGAATTCCCAATGTACTAGCATCAAGTTTGGCGTTTCCTCAAATGGTCACTTTGTATAGAATGGAAGTCGGAGCGAAATATTTAAAATATGATACATAGTCTTGAATTCTAAGAAACACGAGATGTGCACTTTTCATTAGCTTTCGAAGACCAAGGGAGCCTATTCAGTTTAAAAATAAAGGACAACAGTGTCATTGTGGAGCAGGTATGTGAAATTATTCGTTGTGAAACAAACGGAATGCTTAATCCACCCAAACTGTTGTAGCTTTTTTACATCCCAAGCAATATTGCAGAGATAATACAAGTACTCGACGGAATGAAGTACATGTCAGGACCTGGAGTATCCTTGGTTCAGTGTAGTACATTTTAAATAGGAATGTGACCCTTTGGCATAATTGTTCTACTATAAAGGTGCTCGAGTGATTAGTTGAAAGAAGAATTTGCTTACGAGGAAAAACAAATTAAGTAAATGTACATTCTGGACGTGTAAATGACCGTGTAGACATCCTTTTGTGAAGTATGGATGACAGTTGCTTGCATTTGTAATGAAATCGCGAACATCACCAAGGACGCAGTAAAATTAAAGTCTTAAAATGGCTACGGAGCTATGTGTTAGAAACACGAGTATATAAGATAAAATACTTAAAAATCAAGCTAAGCACTGTAAGATCTATCCTTTCCTCATTCCTTGTCCACACAAGACCAAGTGGCGAACTTGTTTTTTTTTTTATTGACATATTCATACGACTACCTTATGCTAGACATAATGACTAAACTAGCTTAATTAACTTAATTACAGCAACGATTGCTTGGATGCGGATTTGTTGTTCGAGGTGGCAAAAAGTCCTACATTTTTTAACATCAGCCTGATCTGCGTCCACGCCCCCAGGGAAGACAAGGATGACCCCGCGAAAGATGAGTTCTACGATCTCCTAGACAGAACGCATGCTCAATGTCCTAGCTACGATATCAAAATTGTACTAGGAGACTTCAATGCTAGGCTGGGTAAGAAAATCATATTTGAAGGAGTCATCGGCAAACATAGCCTACACGACACCACCTCCGATAACGGACACAGGCTGATTGATCTTGCTACGGGGCGAAATCTCCTTCTAGCCAGTACGCGCTTCCCGTACCTCGATATACACAAAGGCACCTGGCGGTCTTTTGATCAATCGACCACCAACCAGATTGATCACATCGCGATCGACGTCAGGCACTCCTCCGCTATTCTTGATGTTCGAACTTTCCGAGGGGCTAACATCGACTCGGACCACTATCTTGTAGTAGCTAAGATGCGCTTACGGATATCACGAACGCAGCGGAGTAGAGTAAGAATACAACGTTATGACGTCGGAAAGTTACTATCGCCAAAAACCGCTCATGCTTTTATCGATCGCGTCACCCTTAAGCTCTCCAATACACCTCAATCCTCCACGCTATCAATAGAACAGCAGTGGAGCCTTTGCAAACAAGCCCTAAAAAGCTCTGCATCCGAAGTTTTGGGTTCCAAGGCTCCACCACGAAGAAACACCTGGTTCGATGACGAGTGCAGGAGGATTCACACAGCGAAGCAGGATGCATATAGCACGAGAAGCGCGCGATTGAGGATCTAGAGAGGTGTTACTGCAGGCGTGACGTTCGAAAGTTTTATCAACAGATAAAGCGAACATGCCAAGGTTATAAAGCCAGAACGGAAGCCTGCAGGGATGAGAACGAACATGCCAAGGTTATAAAGCCAGAACGGAAGCCTGCAGGGATGAGAACGGACACCTAGTAGTAGAACCGATGCCGGGAATATGGAAAAACCGCTTCTGCAGACTGTATAACGTCGATGTTAGTCAATATACCGCTGTCAGGCAGATTGATCCATTTCTAATCGACGGGGACCGCAGAGAATTCTGTCCCCCTGACCTCGACGAAGTTAAGATTGCCATATCGAAGCTCAAGTCGAATAAAGCTGCTGGCGCA
Organism: Eumerus sabulonum; assembly: GCA_951905685.1. Taxonomy (NCBI): domain Eukaryota; kingdom Metazoa; phylum Arthropoda; class Insecta; order Diptera; family Syrphidae; genus Eumerus; species Eumerus sabulonum. The sequence continues at coordinate 21,791,728 of OX645062.1, read as the reverse complement.
GACGGACTGTCTGCTGAGCTCTTCAAGGCAGTTGGGGATGACCTGGTTAGGAGCATGCACCAGCTCATCTGTAAGATATGGTTAGAGGAAAGCATGCCCGAGGAATGGAGTCTCGGCATCGTTTGCCCGATCCACAAGAAGGGAGATCCCTGTGACTGTGCCAACTGCAGAGGAATAAGTCTCCTTAACATCGCCTACAAAATCTTCTCTGCTATTTTGTGTGAACGCCTGAAGCCTTTTGTAAATAAGCTGATTGCTGATGGCCAAGACATCGGTGGTGAGTGTCCTTTTTTGATGACAGCATATATCTCGTTTTGCCCTAACTGCCTAAGCAATTTTCGTCGCCTCCGCCTCACTACTCGACTCATTGACATCTCGCTGTGTTCTTCCGGTTATGTCAATGTCATCCGCCTATGCGAGGAGTTTTGAGGATTTGAAATAAATTGTGCCCATTGTGTTAGCCAGTGATTTTTGCACAATCATTTCTAATACGACGTTGAAGAGATCACACGACAGCGCATCGCCCTGCCTAAATCCTTTTTTGACATCAAAACTATCGGTCAGGTGTTCACCGATTCGGATGGCGCAGCGAGCATTCTCCAAAGTCATCGTGCATAGTCTGACGAGCTTAGCAGGGATGTCAAAGGTAGACATGGAGTTTTATAGCTCGTCTCTAATTACGTTGCCGTATACGGCTGAGTATCGACTTGGAATACATTGGTTTTTTCCAGGATCTGCCGTAGTGTGAAGATTTGGTCGATAGTGGACTTCCCTGGCCTGAAGCCATACTGATAAGGACCTATCAGCTTATTTGCAAAAGGCTTCAGGCGTTCACCCGCAACGGCAGAGAAGATTTTGCAGGCGATGTTAAGGAGACTTATTCCTCTGCAGTTGGCACAGTCACAGGGATCTCCCTTCTTGTGGATCGGGCAAACGATGCCGAGACTCCAATCCTCGGGCATGCTTTCCTCTGTCTATATCTTTCAGATGAGCTGGTGTATGCTCCTAACCATGTAATTTCCAGCTGCTTTGAAGAGCTCAGCAGATAGTCCGTGTGCGCCAGTAGCTTTATTCGACTGGAGTTTCGATATGGCGGTCTTAGCTTCGTCGTAGTCGGGGGTTAGGGGTGACGTTAAGAAATGGATGATTGTGCCTGACAGCGGTATATAGACTAACATGTTATACAGTGTGCGAAAGGTCTTCATATTTTCCAGCATCGACTGCGATTCTACTACTAGGTGTCCGTTCTCATCCCTGTAGGCATCCGTTCTGGCTTTATAACCTTGGTATGTTCGCTTTATCCGTTGATGAAACTTTCGAACGTCACGCCTGCAGTAACACCTCTCTAGATCCTCAATCGCGCGCTTCTCGTGCTCTTTCTTCCTTCTTCTAATAAGCTTATGCTCCTCCCTTCTTTTTAACTCGTAGAACTCACGAGCTGCTCTTGTTCTTCTATGCAGCGAGGCCTTATAGCCCTGGCATGTTAATTTTACTTTTTCGTAAAATTTGCGAGCGTTATTCCTGAGGTAGCATCTCTCTATATCCTTGTCATTACGCTTTTCATGCTCACTTTCTTCTTCCTTAAAAGCGTGTGCTCCTGTTTGCGTTTCTGCTCGTAATGTTCACAAGTGGCTCACGTCCGACTACTTCGATGTTATAGTTGCAATAGTGACGTTTCCTTTTTTCGGTGGCCGCTTAGCTATTTTTTATCTAATGATTGCGTCGACATGTTTCTCGAATCAAGCGCCAATTATATACGAATTAACACCTTTATAGGCAGCCAAACAGCACTCAAAGTGCTGAGTTCCCAAACTGTTAGTTTAAGATCCGCCATGGAGTGCCATTAATCCCCTCAAATCCTAATCAACAAGGACAAATTGATTCTCCGGTGGGTATGATAGCGTATTGGCATCTCAGACAGTGAGACAGCTGATCAACTTGCAGGGAATGGCTCATAAGAAAGAAACATAAGCGCCAAGCCCACTGCGAAATCTGGGAGAAATCACAAAATCTGTCTTATTGCCACAAAGCTCGAGGTCTGCACCCTAAAACTATCCTAGAAACGTCACGTGAGGGATTCAATCAAAGTGTTATGAAATAGCTCTCTAATACGGTGTTCAAGTCGGCTTGATAGTAAGGTATAAAACAACCCATGCTCCTAAAAATGTTACGAGTAGTATCAAAGATCAAAGAATAATTGAAATAAAAAGTTCAAAAAAGGTTAAAAAGATGAGAAAAAGGGTGAACAAAAGCTAATTTCCATATAATTGAGTGTCAAATGTCAACTAAACAACTCACAGCATCATCCTGTGTTCATCCTGGCAGCATCACGCCTGGCAGCATCCCAGTACAACTGCAGCGATTTATTCATTTCAGTAAAAGGATTATTATATATTTACGAGTATGTGTATCTCAAATCGTATCTGCAACCAAAAACAAGTTTCACCATCATGGAAAGGGATATGTATGAGCGAGCAACAAACTCGGTGAGGACATTCGACTACGTGGATAATGGAATTAGGTTGTCACTTGGACCACAGAATCCAGTTTCTGTGTTGTTTTGTATATTTTGTGAGTGGAAACAGATAATTTATTCTTTTGAATTGAAAACATGAGGTGGACGGTTTACATGTTGACCAATTTGAGGCTATTGACATTTGATCTTTTCACCTTTGCTGAAAATGAACAAAATGTTGTCCTTACCTTCACAAGGTGCAGTGGATTCTCATTTATCGAATTGGCTTGCCTTCATTATCGCATAGTGTATGTAACCACTACATATTTGTATACATATATGTACGTAAGTGTGAGAAAGGAAAAGGAAAAGAGGACGTCACCATTTTGGATGGATAGTGGAAACCTTCTCGTTCGTCCTCATGCATATTTAAGGTTTGCTACAAGTATGTTTCCTTATCCTTATCCACATCTGCACATTCTACAAATCGACCAAAGGACCAAAGCACTGCCGACCGACAAGAGAGTAGCTTTTGCGAAGAAAACTGAAAACTTCTAACTATCCAGAATGGACATGGGTCGGGGTCAAATAACACCCGACCATCATTTTCCTAAATAATACATGAAAAGTTAGAGGACGTCTCTATGTACACACGTATCATCGTCCTGTCGTACTATCTATCGTCCTGTCGGTCCTCTGACGGTCCTGCAACCAGCATACACTACCGGAATCGGCTCAAGTTCAACCCTTTTACAACATTTGACTACCATACATACTTAACACAACCCTTAATTTATATCAACCCACGTTCGGTCGGCTGGGTATGGCGGGCTTCTTTCGGCTTTCGATATTTTCCTTTTTTTTTTCTGGTTGTACCACGCTTTCGAATGGATATGCCTTTTTGGCATGTGTATATGTATGTTTGTGTCATATCTATGTACCTACTTGTGAGGAGACAACATTCATAGATTTGAGTTGGCTACGGCTGCCTGCTATTGGTGTAAAAAGGGTCTGCATTGAAAAATTAAACAGCAGAAAAGGCATATTCCTGGGGTGACCATGATTAACGACAGAGGAAAATTTTAAAACCAAAAGTTTTAGGCCACCAGCCACACCAGTCACCAGTACACCCACCGACGCAGCACATCCTTTTGTAGTTACACATTCAAACATATAGTATAGCCGCTAAGATTGTTAATGTTCAGGGATGCTCTTGTTGGCGTTGTCCTTCAAGAGAACGTCTTTTTCAATCTCTTCAGTTTACCGCAACAATATTTATCCAATTTGGGGGATAGTTGATGAACGTATTACGTATACACATTGTATCTAGATATCTGTTCGTAAGAAGGAGATTGGTATGTTCAATAATTTATAGAAGTTCGTTTGGGCTGCTTCTTTCGGAATTAATTACATCGTATTAAGGCTTTATTTAAGACCCTGAGGATAAATGGTTTCCGAAATGTTTCATAAAGTCAGCTTGGTTAGAAATGTGCTTACTTTTATTTGCTTGATTTGAATGGACTAATCCGAGGTTATGGTTATTTCCAGAACACCTGTCCAATGCACTCTACTTGTTAGTGGAGTCCCATTGAAGCAGGTGGAGAAATTTAAGTATCTCGCGGTATTCTTCACGAGTGATGAGAGGAGTAATACGGAGCTTTCCTGCAGGATTGGCCAAGTTGGGTCGATTTTGAAACAGCTTGGAAGATCTGTAATCAGGAAGACCGAGCTTGGTTTCAAAGCCAAGTTAGCGGTTTTTAACTCAGTATTTGTTCCAACTCTCACCTATGGTCATGGAATGTGGGCATTGATCGAAAGAATAGGATCGCGAATACAAGTTGATGAGATGGGATTTCTTCGTGCTGTTGTGGGAGTTACTCGCTGGGATAGGGTGAGAAACACGGCAGTGTACGGGCATTTCAATGTTGAACAGCTGCTTTTCCGAGCAGAAAAGGCTATGCTTCGATGGTTTGGTCAAGTGAGACGAATGTCGCCATCATCACGACTTCCGAAGCGTCCATTGGATGCAATACCATCAGGCAGGCGACTGCTTGGCAGACCCAGGACGTGGTGTTTGGACCAAGTCCAAGAACTCGCCTGGGTGCGCTTGGGCATAGCTCCTGATGAGATAGAGTCGATGGCGGGGGATCGAGTGGCCTGGAGATCCCGCGTGCGCGCATTACCCCGCGACCTTTTTAGTGGAACATGATGATGATGATTTGAATTAAGACTTTTGATTCAGCAACTGAATAGTGTAGTGACTCTTCGCCTGTGACTTTCTTCAGTGATTCAGCAACTTTCGAAACGGCCAAAACATTCTAGGGATTTCCGAGGGGGAGCGTCTGGCGGCGGGCATTCGAGAGAGTGGACCGGGAGCTATGTAGGCGCGAGCGCTCACCCTCGGCAGCATTCAATTTACGGAACAAACTTACTTACTTACTTAGCGGGCGCTATAGTTCGGGGTGAACCAACATGCCTCTCCACCTAGCACGATCTCTCGCTAGTCACTTCCAGTGCCGCACGCCCAGTTGGTTGAGGTCCCCTTCCACCTGTGCGCGCCGGCTTAGATGCGGACGTTCTCTAATTTTTCGTCCCTCGGGGTTGGATTCAAAGACTCTACGGGCTGGAGCTGTGGTGTCCATTCGCTCTACATGGCCTAGCCATCCTAGGCGTTGGATCCGTAGACGCCTGACTAGACTCATGTCGCTGTACAACCCGTACAGTTCGTGATTGAATCTTCTCCTCCAACCCCCCTCTGTGTTTATAGGACCGAAAATCGCACGCAGAATCTTTCTCTCGAAACGACCAAGCATTTCCTCATCCGCTTTAGATAAAGTCCATGTTTCTGCGCCGTATAACAGGACCGGGATAATTAAGGTCTTATATAAGGTCAACTTGGTCGTACGAGAGAGGGCTCTACTTCTCAATTGCCTCCTGAGCCCAAACAAACAGCGATTGGCAAGAGTGATTCTGCGTTTGATTTAGGAACTGATGTCGTTGTTCCAGGTCACTGCGGAACCAAGGTAGACGAAGTCCTTAACTAACTCGAACTTACATATATCTGCCAATACAAACGTTCTGGCCAAGACGTCGGTGGTGAGCGTCCTTTTTTAATGACACCATATATTTAGTTTTGACCCCTACGAGGCCGTTGCTAGTCCTTTACCATCTCGTAAAGCGGTGATAAGTAGCACAAGACGTCTCCGGAAGCGAATCCGCAAAGCAACCTGGCGATCTCGGAGTGTTCGAACCGCCAACCAAATCGACCATGTGCTCATGGACGCAAGACACTCGTCAAACATCCTGGATGTGCGAACATTCAGGGGGGCAAACGTCGAACCTGACCATTTCCTCGTAGCAGCAAGGTTCAGAGCTCGGCTCTCCCATGTCAGAAAGCTGCACCAGCCCGCCATGAGGAGGTTAGACTTTGGACGCCTGAACCCACCGGCGGTTACTAGAGTCTAGAGGGAGCAACTGAGCGAAAGGCTCTTCGGTATGCCAACATCGAGCACAAATGTGGCTGCATTGCCGCTCAGCCATTCAGGAAATAGCCGAGACCACCTTAGGCCACCTACCACCCCCGACAAGAAACCCGTGGCATGATGGCGAGTGTGAGCAAAAAAAGGCAGCAGAGCGAGAAGAGTACCGAGTCAAAAGAATTGCGGAGAAGAAACTGCTGCGACTAAAGAAAAAAATCTTCGCAGCCTCCCAGCTCAAGGATATCGAGGAGTCTAGGGACAATAATAAAATAGGGGCTTTTTATAAGAAAGCTAAAAGCCTTGCAGGAGGGTTCAAGAAAGGCACGCAGGCTATTCGAGATTTCGGGAGCAATCTTGTCACTGACCCGCAGGGAATACTAGATGTATTTAAGCAACATTTCCAGCAGAGAGTGGTAGGGACTGAGGAAACCCCAACTCCAGCCGCTGAAGCAGTCCTCCCACCCAGTATCGAAGAAATCGGCACAGCTTTCCAAAGCTGAAGAACAACAAGGCCGCAGGCTCAGATGGCTTGCCATCAGAGTTCCTCAAGGCTGGCGGCGATGTTCTGGTAGGGAGCATGCACCAGGTTATCTGTAGAATTTGGGAAGATGAAAGCATGCCCGACGACTGAAATATCAGCTCTATTTGCCCCATCGACAAAAAAAGGTGGTCATACCTTCTGCAAGAGCTACAGAGGTATATCCCTGCTCAATGTCGCATACAAGATCCTGTCCAGCGCACTGTGTGAACATCAAAAGCCCTTTTGCACCCACTAATCGGAAGCTACCAGTGCGGCTTCCGGCCAGGAAAATCGACTATAGACCAAATCTCTTTATCGATTTTACAGCCGCATACGACAGTATTCTACACAAAGAATTAGTTGATGCGATTGCCGATTCGGGATCCCAGGAAAACTGATCCGGCTGTGTCGCGCCATGCTAAAAAATACGCGATGGACAGTGCATTTCGGTTCTAGGACATCTGAACCGTTGGAAACATGGATCGGATTTCGGCAAGGAGATGCGCTGTCATGCGACTTCTTCAATTCAGTGCAGAAGTAGATAGTGCGACGGGCAGGCGTCAACAGGGAACGCAATATCTTCTGAACTGAAAGTCTGTCCAGCTGCTAGGATACGCGGGTGACATTGACATCATCGCACGGTCTCGGCGTGACGTTGTAGAAACTTTCACGGCGATTGAGGAACAGGCGAAACGGGTTGGCCTTTAAATCAACGAGGATAAGACAAAGTACATGCTGACAAGCAAAAACCGGTCCGTCGCTCACAACCTTGGACAAAATATGGCGATTGACAGTTGGAATTTCGAGGTGGTTAAGGAGTTGCCTACATACCTCGGGGCTAACGTAAACTCCACAAACGACACCACAGTGGAGATCCGTCAAAGAATCGCCCTTGGCAACCGCTGCTACTTCGGTTTGTCCCAACAACTTGGGTCAAAACTCCTCCCTCAAAGAACCAAAGTCATGCGGTTTCCGCAGCAACAGATCCACCGGTGATATGATGGCATATCTCGCTGAAAAGTGGAATCACTCCCTTCACCAAGCAGGTGAAAGCAAAATTGTTGCACTGGATATTTCGAAAGCATTTGACAGGGTTTGGCATGAAGCCCTTTTGTCGAAAAAGCGTGCTTTTGGGATCGATGAGTCTCTCTTTCAATGGATTAGAAGCTACCTTTCGAATCGTTCAATTCAAGTTGTTTTGGACGGATTCAAGTCTGATACTCACTTTGTAAATGCCGGTGTTCCCCAGGGCTCCGTTTTGTCTCCGACACTCTTTCTTATTTTTGTAAATGATCTCTTGTCTGTTACTTCTAATCCAATTCACTCCTTCGCTGACGACAGTACCCTCAGCTTCTCATATTCGTTTACCAGTTTACGACCCTGCACTTCGGTTGTAGATATTGAGCGGCAGCGTATGTTAAGCTCACTAAATTCCGATATCGACAGCATCATCCAATGGGGTAAAAACAATAGAGTGGAATTTAATGCTTCCAAAACACAATGCTGTCTCTTGTCGTTAAAGCGTATAAATAACCCGCAGCCATTATCCATGAATGGCACCTGCATCTCAAAAACTGAAAAGCTTTCCATCCTGGGTATGAGTGCTGCTCACAATCTTAATTGGAGCGACCATATATTCAGTGTCGCCAAGAATGCTGCGAAATGCCTAGGATTCTTATACAGATGCAAGAAATATTTCTCACCCTTAGATCTGGCTACAATCTATAAGGCGTTCATTCGCCCCAAATTAGAGTTTAACGCTCATGTCTGGTCCGGTGCTTCCAAGACCTCACTGCACCTACTAGACAGAATACAAAAATGAGCCGTAAAACTGATAGGTGACTCCAGCATTACCAAAACATTAGACTCGCTGGAACACCGCAGGAATGTTACCTGCCTCTCCCTGTTTTATCGTTACTACCACCAAAAATGCTCTGATGAAATAGCCAGTTGCATTCCGCCCCTTCAACATTTCTCCCGCAATACACGTCTCTCTAGGAATGCTCACCAATATACACTGAAGCCCGCTTTCGGACGTACTGTCAAATATAGAGAATCTTTCATCAACCGAACCACACGAATCTGGAACTCCCTGCCGGATTCGGTTTTCCCCCCTCAATGCAACATGCAAGCATTTAAGATCAATGTCCATCGGCATCTCCTCTATTCCTCTTCCTCTCTATCTTCTGCCCGCACTGTGTCGCCGACATAATAAGGTTATTAGACCCTAGTGAGAGTAGTTCTAGGGGATCTTAATGCGAAGTTGGGCAAAGAGGACATTCCCCGATCACGGGGAATTATAGCCTAAACGACATCACTTGCGACAACGGACATCGGCTGCTCGACTTCCAGACGGAGCGCAATCTCCTTCTGGCTAGCATACGATTCCCGCATCTCAACATTCACAAAGGAACCTGGCGATCACCTGAACAATCTACCACCAATCAGATTGATCACATTGCGATCAACACCAGACACTCATCCAGCATCCTACATGTACGAACCTTCCGAGGAGCCAACATCAACTCGGATCATTACCTTGTTGTAGCCAAGGTACGAATAAAGATATCAAGGATGCCACAGAGTCGAGCTGGACAACGAATGTTTGACGTCGGAAAGCTACAATCGCAGAAGACCGCTAGGACCTTTGCCGACCAAGTTTCCTGCAACCTCTCGCAAACTCCAAAGACACCGCCACCGTCAGCTATAAACCCCTGGCTTGATGAACAATGCGGGTAAGCCCATGAAGCAACAACACCCCTACAAACCCGTGCTACATAGGCGGACGAGAGCGGAACACTAAACGGAGAGAGGAAGTCAGGCCTGCGCGGCCCTGAGGATGAGGAGCATAATAAAATGGCCCACGTCACAAAAAGGCCACACAACCATTCTAAAACACTTCAAAGTACCCATGGACACAGACTATGAACACATTCCGCAGAAGGTGTTCACTAGGAACTTCGAAGTTGTCTTTCCATCCAGGGAGGAATGGGCTGAAGGAAAAGTCATACCAAAGGACTCGATCTCCCTCTATACCGATGGCTCTAAGATGGAGTCGGGTGTAGGCAGTGGAGTCTTCTCCAAGGAGCTTAACCTCAGCCTATCCTTTAGACTCCCAAATTGTTGCAGTATGTATCAGGCGAGATAACGGAGGCCCTTGCATGGCTCAGGATCAATGTAATATCCGCCAAGGATAATATCATTTGTACGGACAGCCAATCTGCGATAAAGTCCCTGGCAGCGGTAACCCACTAATCAAGACATCTCTTAACTGTCGCCTATCTCTAGATGAGATGGCTGAGCAGTTCAACATTAAAGTTTTCCGGATTCGGTTTTCCCCCCCTCAACGCAACATGCACGCATTTAAGATCAATGTCCATCGGCATCTCCTCTATTCCTCTTCCTCTCTATCTTCCGCCCGCACTGTGTCGCCGACATAATAAGGTTATTAGACCTTGAGTGCGCGCAAATTATTAAAAAACAAAAAAAAAAGCTTTTCAAAACGCTTATACTGCCAGTCTTGTTATACGGAGCCGAAAGCTGGACGATAAGCAGGACGGCGGAGCTGATTTTGGGTTCTTTCAAAAGAAAAATTCTGCGCCGGGTATTTGGTCCTGTCTGTGAGGAAGGTAACCGCGAACTCTACGAGCTGTACAAAGATGTGGATATAGTCCGGAAGGCCAAGACCCGTCGGTTTCACTGGCTCAGCCACATCGGCGCATGAACACCAACGCTCCAGCTAAGATGGTCTTCGACTCGGAGCCTCCTGGCCGGTCCTAATACTTATTACATTCGATTTTTTTGAAAATCTGTACAATTATCTGTACCAAAGAACACAAAGATATTGTAGGAAACCCCTTTATTTTGTTTTCGTTTTGTTGTTTTTGCCGCCAAAGAAGGGTCCTTCATTTGATTTTAATACATCTACCAACAGACAGCCGGTAAGAACAAGCACTATGCAGTAAACTCGCCGCCACCGCTCTTAGACACTTATGCATTCCATAGAACGTATCGTATGTCCATGCAAATGCAATTTGCACACGAACTCGTATTCCTTAACCGCGTGCACATGACTTTGTGATGACAACAGTCCCACATGCACAAGTCGTTTTCCAGACAAACGTCCTTACGGTGTCCCTCTCTCGTACTTATGTACTTCCCCCTCGCGTTGAAGAACGCTCAGATACCTACTCTGACTGTGTGTATTTCTTTGTGTCATAGCCAGTGTTGTTGAAAATGAGCAAAAAAGGCCAAAAAAAAAAAATACGGCAAACATTAAAAATCTTCGGTTACTTCCCTAACAAGTTGGAATCGCCTCGGCAGGACATCAACCCATTCGAGAATATCGCCCCCGCCTTCTTCATCGCTGCGCGGTATACCTAGATGTCTACATGTGCCCGTATGCACATGCATATGGCTGTCATTATCCTTTGTGCCGTCCTCGCTGTCCCATATCATCAAAAAAATTCAGCTCTCTCGTTCGGTCTTCTTTTCTTTGCACTGTCCCCAACATGACGCTGACATCAGCGACGACTGCAACACAACAATAATGACGATGACGCGGTGCGGCGTGGTGCTGATGGTGACAACGACTGTGACGTTGTACTTTCTAGTACCTTCTCTAGAGGGTCCTTTCCGACCGAGCCATGCTACCTAAAACCTCCATCATCACACAGCCACACATGCACACATGCACTGCACCATCATCACCATCGCACTTCACCGTCCTGCATCGCCTGCTGCACATTGAATATTCATATTTGGTCACATAAAGTGGTTAGTTGATTCTGGATCCGTATACTGTTTAAGAGTTGTTAGACCAATGCACCATAGAAGATGGGCTTTTGTGCAGAACTGCAGGCGAACCAGGCAAACCAAGCAAAAACCAGGCGAATCCCAGGAGTATTCTTGTGCACTGCTTTCATTTGCAATGTATTTCCGTTTCCTTTGAGCCAAGTTGCACGGGTATATGCGAAAATAAGAATTCAAGTATCGTTCAATGAGTGTAGGCGAGGGGGACATAACCACTGGATACTGGGTGGCAAATAAAAGGAAAAAAAATCCTTTAATGATACAAGGACGCAAAATGTACAAGTATTCCTGCGGTTGTAAGTGAAAAGCAATTTTATTTCCATCCCTTACCTGACAGAAGCTTGGAAAATAAAAAGGAAATGGACATGGAAAAGAGCAAACTGTGCGTTACATTAAATGCGCAACTAATCAAACGAGAGTGTGAGAAGTTGTGAAGTAAGCCCGTCAGAAATGGTACGCTGGAAAAGCTTACTCTTGATTAGTTCGTGGGGAAAGAGGAACCTGGCCCTCCAGAAAAAATGAATTATTACGAAACAACCACAAGCCTCGGATACGGACGGAAACCAAGCTGGCGACCCCTGCAAACGATTTAACGACTTGCGAGTCTGCACCTGGAGTGTGAGGTCTCTTAACAGACCGGGTGCAGGCGATCAATTGGAGCAAACCATCTTACTTACTTATCAGGCCAGCGATCCATGGAGGATCTGAGCCTGAGCTATAGCTGCCTTCCATCCTTGACGGTCCCGGCCACGCTGCTTCCAGTTGTCAAGACCAAGATGTCTTACATCCGCGATTACCTGGTCTTTATACCGGAAGTTCGGTCTTCCTCTTCTTCTCGAACCAGGAGGCTCGGAGTCGAAGACCCTCTTAGCTGGAACATTGATGCCCATGCGCTCGATGTGGCCGAGCCAGTGTAGTCGACGGATCCTTGCCTTCCGGACTACATCTACATCTTGGTACAGCTCGTAGAGTTCGCGGTTGTGTCTTCTTCTCCATTCACCATCCTCACAGACAGGACCAAATATCCGGCGCAGATTTTTTCTTTCGAAAGAACCCAAAATCAGCTCCGCTGTCCTGCTTATCGTCCAACTTTCGGCTCCGTACAGCAAGACTGGCAGTATGAGCGTTTTGTAAAGTATGACTTTGGTCTTTCGAGTGAGGAGTTTTGACCCCAGTTGTTTGGACAAGCCGAAGTAGCAGCAGCTGCCAAGGGCGATTCTATGCCGGATCTCCACTGTGGTGTCATTTGTGGAATTTACTTTTGCCCCGAGGTAGACAAACTCCTTAACTACCTCGAAATTGTAGCTGTCAATTGTTATATTTTGTCCCAGGTGGTGAGCGACGGATTGGTTTTTGCTTGACAGCATGTATTACGTTTTGTCCTCATTGATCTTAAGACCAACTCGTTTCGCCTGTTCTTCAATCGCCGTGAATGCTTCCGGCGAGAACACGCGATGATTAAGATATCATCCGCGTATCCTAGCAGCTGGATGGACTTGTAGAAGATAGTGACTTCCCTGTTGATGCCTGCACGTCGCACTATCCGCTCCACCAGCAGGTTGCATGTTTCGAATGGTCCCGAGGTCCTAGAACCGAGTTGCACGGTGCATCGCGTGTTTTTAAGCTTGCAACGACACAACTGGATCAGTTTTCCCAGGATCCCGAATTCGGTCATCGCTTCAAACAGTTCTTCACGATGAATGCTGTCGTATGCGGCTTTAAAATCGATGAAAAGATGGTGTATATCGATTCGAAACTCGTTGGTCTTTTCCAGAACTTGTCGAAGTGTGAAAATTTGGTCCATAGTTGATCTGCCGGGCCGGAAGCCGCACTGGTAGCTGCCGATTAGTGCGGTGCAAAATGGTTTTAGACGTTCACACAATACGCTGGACAGGATCTTGTATGCGAAGTTGAGCAGGGATATACCACTATAGTTCTTGCAAGAGGTAGGATCGCCTTTTTTGTGGATGGAGCACATAGAGCTGGTATTCCAGTCGTCGGGCATGCTTTCATCTTCCCAAATTCTGCAGATGATCTGGTGCATGCTCCCTACCAGAACATCGCCGCCAGCCTTGAAGAGCTCTGATGGCAAGCCATCTGAGCCTGCGGCCTTGTTGTTCTTCAGGTTCTGAAGTGCCGTGCCGACTTCTTCGATGCTGGGTGGGAGGACTGCTAGAGTTGGGATTTCCTCCGAGAATTTTTTCTCCTCCCTTCTTCTAGCTCGGTACTCTCTTGCGCTGCCCTGGTTTTCGTCTGCAGGGCCTTTTGGTACGCCTCGTCGGTTGCTGCCTTTTTCTGCTCACACTCGTCATCATACCACGGGTTTCTTGTCGGGGGTGGTAGGTATCCTAAGGTGGTTTCGGCTACTTCCTAGATGGCTGAGCGGCAATGCAGCCACATATTATTGGCATTTGTGTTCGACGTAGGCATACCGTAGAGTCTTTCGCTCAGCTGCTCCCTGTAGACCCTGGCAACCTCCGGTGTGCTTAGGCGCCCAATGTCGAACCTCATCCTGCAGCTTTCTGACATTGGACAGTTGTGCTACTTATCACCGCATTACGAGCTGTCGCAAACTTCGTGAGTCGGAAGCCGTTATCTGTTGTTGTATCGTGGAGGCTGTGCTTTCCGATCACTCCGCCAAGGGTGTTCTCCTTACCGATTTTGGCGTTGAAGTCCCCGAAGCAAACCATCAGCTGCTATAAAGAAGATATAACCGCACTCCTAGAAGTGCGATGGGATGGACCAGGCAAAAGACGGATGAAAAACTGCGACATCTACTAGTGGAACTGCTACAAGGTGAACAAACAGCGCTTATTCGTATGCGGATTCGTTAATCGAAGAAGTTCCCAACAAAAATTCTTCGACTTTCGGGATATAAGCGAACGCCTCATAACAATCCGCATTAAAGCTAATTTTTGAAACATTAGCTTGATATGCGCTCACGCCCCAACCGACGAAAAGGACGATCGATTCAAAGAAGAATTCTGCGATCTCCTAGACAGAACCTCTGCCCAATGTCCCAGCTACGACACAAAAATAATTCTAGGGGATCTTAGTGCGAAGTTGGGCAAAGAGGACATTCCCCGATCACGGAGAATTATAGCCTAAACGACATCACGTGCGATAACGGACATCGGCTGCTCGACTTCCAGACGGGGTGCAATCTCCTTCTGGCTAGCATACGATTCCCGCATCTCAACATTCACAAAGGAACCTGGCGATCACCTGAACAATCTACCACCAATCAGATTGATCACATTGCGATCGACACCATACACTCATCCAGCATCCTACATGTACGAACCTTCCGAGGAGCCAACATCGACTCGGATCATTACCTTGTTGTAGCCAAGGTACGAATAAAGATATCAAGGATGCCACAGAGTCGAGTTGGACAACGAAAGTTTGACATCGGAAAGCTACAATCGCAGAAGACCGCTAGGACCTTTGCCGACCAAGTTTCCCTCAACCTCTCGCAAACTCCAATGACACCGCCACCGTCAGCTAGAAACCCTGGGTAAGCCCATGAAGCAACAAAACCCCTACAAATCCGTGCTACATAGACGGACGAGAGCGGAACACTAAACGGAGAGAGGAACTCAGCAAACAAATTGCTGCCTGCGCGGTCCTGAGGATGAGGAGCATAGTAAAATGGCCCACGTCACAAAAAGGCCACACAACCATTCTAAAACACTTCAAAGTACCCATGGACACAGACTATATCATCCCGCAGAACGTGTTCACTAGGAACTTCGAAGTTGTCTTTCCATGCAGGGAGGAATGGGCTGAAGGAAAAGTCATACCAAAGGACTCGATCTCCCTCTATACCGATGGCTCTAAGATGGAGTCGGGTGTAGGCAGTGGAGTCTTCTCCAAGGAGCTTAACCTCAGCCTATCCTTCAGACTCCCAAATTACTGCAGTGTGTATCAGGCGAAATAACAGAGATAACGGAGGCCCTTGCATGGCTCAGGATCATAATATCCGCCAAGGATATTATCATTTGCACGGACAGCCAATCTGCGATAAATTCCCTGGCAGCGGTAACCCACTAATCAAAGACATCTCTTAACTGTCGCCTATCTCCAGATGAGATGGTTGAGCAGTTCAACATTAAAGTAATGTGGGTTCCCGGGCATAGGGATATTCCAGGAAACTGCGCGGCCGACGAACTCGCAAAGTTAGGGTCTAGCACACTCAGCCTACCTACACCCGAGGGTAGAAACACCTATTAGTACGGTAAAGCACAAGATAAAACTCCAAACCATTGAGGCGACCAACCTCCAATGGAATGAGAGTAATATCGGCTTTATCACCAAACAACTCTGGCCTAAATTAAACCTAGGACGAGCCAGGGACCTAGTGGCAACCAAAAGGGCGACCTTAAGTACTCTGGTGCGTGTCATTACAGGTCACTGCATCATTGGGAAACACGCCGCCAGACTAGGACTACCCTCCAACGACTTCTGTCGCGGCTGCATGGACGAAGAGGAAGAGGAATCAATACATCACCTTCTCTGCTCATGCCCCTCTTTTGTGAATCGCAGGAGGATCTACCTCGGCGCGCCATTCTATGATAATCTAAGTGAGCTAGCAGACCAAAAAAATAGCTCAACTCCATCGCTTCATGAGAAGCACCGGTTGGTTCTCTGGTAGCGGATCTGGGTAACACGATCCATGTGGTATCACAATGGGCCGACTGCGGCCTACGTGTGGCTTATTCCGACCACATTAACCAAACCTAACCTAACACATACTTTTAAGGACGAAAAAAGAGATTTTGAAAAGCATGGGATCGAGGAGATGGAGAGATGCTACCGCAGGAATAACGCTCGAAAGTCTTACGAGAAAGTAAAACGAACATGCCAGAGCTATAAAGCTAGAGCGGAAGGATGTAGGGATGAAGACGGACAACTAGTAGTAGAGTCACAGTCGATGCTGAGAATATGGAAGGAACACTTCTGTAAACTGTTTAACGGCGATGAAAAATCTAATACCGCTGTCAGGCAGGATGATTCATTCGCACCGGAGGAAGACGCAAGAGAATTTCGTCCACCCGACCTAGTTGAAATTAAGCTAGTAATTTCAAAGCTCAAGAACAATAAAGCCGCGGCCGCAGACGGGCTGTTTGCCGAGCTATTTAAAGCAGCTGGAGATGATCTGGCAAGGCGCATGCACCAGCTCATCCGTAAAAGATGGTCGGAGGAAAGCATGCCCGACGAATGGAATCTCAGCCCAGTCCACACGAAAGGACACCCTATAACTACGCCATCTGCAGGGGAATACGTCTCCTTAACATCGCATACAAGATCTTCTCTGCCTTACTGTGTTAATGCCTGAAACCGTTCGTTAATAAACTAATTCTTATCAGTGCGGGGCTTCAGACCAGGTAAATCCATAATATACCAAATATTCACACTGCGGCAGATCTTGGAGAAGACCCAAGAATACCCATCACCTTTTCGTCGATTTCAAAGCCGCGTGTATAGAGATGAGCTATAGGGAGCCATGTCTAATTTTAACATCCCTGCCAAACTTGTCAGGTTGTGCAGAATGACAATGGAGAATTCCCGCTGGTCCATTAAGGTCGGCAGCGAATTAACCGAGACCTTTGATGTTAAAAAAGGATTTAGTCAAGGTGACGCACTGTTATGTAATTTCTTCAACATCGTCCTTGAAAAGTCGAATGAAGAGGCTGTTGGGCGTTTCGAGAGGAAAATTCTGCGTGCAATCTTTGGTCTCGTTTGTGTAAACGGAGAGTGGAGAAGGAGATTCAGCCAAGAGCTGTACGGACGTCTTCGAATCCAACGTCTAAGATGGCTGGGCCATGTAGAGCGAATGGACATCACCGCTCCGGCCCAAAGAGTTTTCGAGTCCAACCCCGAGGGACGACAAGTTTGTTGGTTGAGTCCCAGGTGCACACCGGACTGTAGCGCCACCAAAGTAAGTAAGTAATGTTCATGAAGTAATTGCGGCCAATACGTTTATCTTAGACACTTTTGTTCGAAAAGGTAGGTATGATGTCGTACCTGATGTGCTCCTAACACTTAAGCTCATATCAAATAATCGTTTGACGCCCCTCTGGGAACTGACCTCATTGCGGTGAGGGGCGAGCACCAAGTTTGGGTTGTGCGAATTAATTTTTGTTCGGCCCGAACCTGGCTAACCAAGAAGATCGGCCTCCGAAATTGCCTACCCTCGCTTGCCAGTCGTATGCGAGCGTCTGGTGGCCGGTCTGTCCCGTTCGGCAAACGGTCGGGCTTAGCCCGAAGAAGTTACGTGCAACACGGCAGTGGCCTCGTGAGCCATTACGGAGGTGGGAGGATGGGGGGATGCACGCCATGCTCTAACCAGTGCGTGGGGGGAGCAAAAGGCAACAGACAACGGCATCGACTTAGGATGGGCATATGGATCGTCTTATCGCTCACAGAAAAGCATCTCGAGCTGGTTGAGGAAGCTGCCAGGTATCGGTTGGATATCGTAGGTATCTCTTCGACAATGCAAAGAGGATATGGAACTGTGGACCTTTCGGACGGATGGAAACTCTTCCTATCGGAAGTTGCACCTTAAATGTTTGCACATGTCTGTGGGGGTACTCATAAGTCCCAGGCTAGCAGACAGGGTATTAGGGTAGATACCATTAGGAGAGAGTCGCGATCTTAAAACTCAAGCTTGAAAGACCAACCTTGGCTCGGGTGCAGGTGTCAGCGAATCTAGAGTCAGAGTATGCGACTTTCCTGGATGAAGTTGATGCTGCCCTTGATAGGGTGGTCGAGATGAATTCCTAGATCCTGTTGGGTGACTTCAACGCCTACGGAGGAATGGTGAGCCTCATCAAAACGCGAACGGAGAGAGTAAATCACACACAACATGGGTGATTGAGAGAAGCTTAGCTCTGGCCCTTCACGTGCTGTAACGCCTCCAAAGCAAGCAAACAAATGGCATGTCCATTATGAACACCTTCTTTCCACACAAAGCCATTCATATATATACGTGGTATCGTCGGAGTCTTCAACGGAAATCGTTGATAGATTTATTTGTGGTACCATCGTGTGTGAAACGGATAGTTTGTGACGTTCGTGTGTTGAGAGGTGCTGAACTGTCAAGTGATCATCACCTGGTGTTGTGTAAGCTGTATCTTACTGATAGAGTACCTCGTCTGCCAAGGTGGAAACCAAGAGTGGTTACACGCATACGGTGGGGGAAACTACAGAGCAGTGAAGTGCGACAACACTTCGCACGACACATATCCGAAAGTTTTGAGCAAATTCCAACTATTCCATCGCATGTAGACGAAGAATGGCGTCTATTTTCAACAGCTTTCCAATGGGATGGACATCTTACACATCTGTCATTGCCTCTGCACGTGATGTTTTTGGAGAGAATCAGTTTGGTGTGGCGGCTGGTGGTTAGAAATGAACTGCGTGGTTTAAAACATCCGGAGTTCAAGAAGCCATTAGAGAGAAAAAGAGGGCCACAGGGACTGAATTCTATTGGGAGCCCCTGCTTCCCGTGACCGGTACACTGTGGCGCGAAGAGCTTGCAAATTGGCTATGCGAGCCCAGCAAAGAGCAGTCGTGGAAGGAGTTCGGCGAGAAATTGGAAGGCGATCATCGATCTGGGAAAAAGGTGTTCTGGCAAACCATTCACCGGCTCAGATGAAGGAAATTCAACACAACCGAAGGAGTTAAATCCAAAGATGGTGTGTTGCTTTCCAATGAGATAGACATCTTACGCAGATAGAGCGAGCACTTTACGGAGTTGCTCAATCCCGAGACCTATAGTCTTGAGAGGAACGGAGAATTAGTGGAGGAATTCATTTTAGCTATTGAATCGCTTAAAGTTGGTGTGGATGAAGTTCGGCTAGAAATGCTTACGGCAATGGGTAAAGAGGGAGTATTATGGCTCTCTCGTGTCATTAAGGTGGCCTGGGAATGCGGTGAGACACCTAGCGATTGGCAGACTCTAGTGATTGTCTCTCTCTTCAAAAAGAAAAAGGGGGATAAAAAAAGTGCCCCAACTATAGGGCATATCTCTTTTAAGTGTCAACGGTAAAGTCTACGCTAAGGCGTTGGAGGCGCGTTCTAGAGCTATGGTCGAAGGGGATGAACAGTGCGGGCAGAAGTACAACCGATCAGTTTTTCACTCGAAGAACGGTGCTCGAGAAGGCTTGCGAGCACGCCAAACCGATCTACAACTGCTTTGTAGATTCGAAAAAGGCGTATAACCGAGTTCCTTGATGTAAACTCTAGAGTATTCTACAGCAGTATGGGATTGATGGCCCTCTGATGAGGGCCATTCAGTCTCTATACACAAGCTCAAGTGTTCGGGTTCTTTCTTTTGATGGCGTTACTGCCCATGAAGGACCAGAGCCAAGCTTCTCTCAATCGCCCATGTTGTGTGTGATTCATTTCGTACACAGGTGAAAGGGACCTACAGTTTAATGCCGATTCCTAGCGGCGTGAATCGACTGGCAAAACCCCCCGTAGCCGTAGGATACTTTCCCTGAAAGTATCCTACGGGGGGGTAGGAGGGCCGAGGAGGGCGCCGCGAGATAGACATTCGATGGCGTTGGTTTTATCGGGATCCGAACTCGCTCATCGTGCGTCAGAGTCCAACGCACTAACCACCGCGCCACGGATCCTCGGATTAACGGTAATAAATCAACCCCTTTCGCCGTTGGGATTTCGCCAAGGCTCTGTCTTGTCAACCTTACTCCTTATTATATACATATATGGACTGGATGTTGCAGCGCAGTCGTGGCGAGGAAGGTTTCACATTGGGAGAGTTGAGGGTAAGCCATCTTCCTTTTGCAGATGACTTAGTTGTCCTCACATCCTCCAAGACGGAACTTCAGCGCGCGCTAGATAGGTTTGTGGCCGTATGTGCTGATGCTGGAATGAGGGTTAACGTGGACAAATTCGAGGTTATGTTTATTTCCAGAGAACCTTTCCAATGCGTTCTACATGTTAATGGAGTCCAATCGAAGCAGGTGGAGAAGTTTAAGTATCTCGGGGTCTTCTTCACGAGTGATGGAAAAAGTAATACCATACTGAGCTTTCCTGCAGGATTGGCCAAGCTATGTCAATTTTGAAACAGCTTGGAAGATCTGTAATCAAGAAGGTCGAGCTTGTTGTCGAAACCAAGTTAGCGGTTTTTAACTCAGTATTTGTTCCAACTCTCACCTATGTATGGTCATGGAATGTGGGCATATCGAAAGAATAGGATCGCGAATACAAGTTGATGAGATGGGATTTCTTCGTGCTGTTGTGGGAGTTACTCGCTGGGATAGGGTGAGAAACACGGCAGTGTGCGGGCATTTCAATGTTGAACAGCTGCTTTTCCGAGCAGAAAGGGCTATGCTTCGATGGTTTGGTCAAGTGAGACGAATGTCGCCATCATCACGACTTCCGAAGAGTGCCTTGAATGCAATACCATCAGGTATGCGACCGCTTGGTAGACCCAGGACGAGGTGGTAGGAACCAGTCCAAAAACTTGCCTGGGTGCGCTTGGGCATAGCTCCTGATGAGTTAGAGTCGATGGCCGAGGATTGAGTGGCCTGGAGATCCCGCGTGCGTGCGCGCATTGCCCTCGCGACCCCTTTAGTGGAACATGCGGGCCACTGAAAATGTGTGTATGTATGTATGTGCATATGTTCGTCTTTGACTTGTTGATCTCTGTTCTATCGCAGCATCTTGTTAAGGCTTATATATGTACATACATACGTTGACCTTGGAATGACAATGATAACAGATTCAGTTTATAATCCCTATACATGCCATATAACCGTAATCGTTTATGCTTGGTTACATAATTGGGCATAAATGTCCACCTTGCGTAACACAATTTCGATTTTGTCGTTTTCAAATTCGAAATGCAAGGAAATTTGTAATATTTTGTAATTATCCCGAGGGCGTTTTTAATTTCCACGGCCATAACTTGCCATTTCCCGGATGTCCTCAAGGAGTTTCAAATTTTAAAATAATATCCTCTACTATGTTATGCATATGACACAGGTGGAAAACGAAAGGTTGCGGAACGGAAACATACGAAATCATCAATCAATCTGTCAGGATTAGCAAAACACAACCACAAGCCAAAAGTCCTTGCCTTTTGAGAGGAAGGAAATTAATAAATTAAAATGGAGAGAGAAGAACATTTCGATATGCTGCATCCTAGGAATGGGCAATTAACCAGTCGTCCACACATCTCCGTGGCAAGTCAGTCAGCCAGTCGCCAACCAACCTACTCATTAATATGTATGTATGTATGCCTGGCAAAAGGATATGACGATGTACGCATGCATTGTGTTAAAACAAAAAAAAAAAAAAAAACAGGAACACAAGAAGCTGAGCTTGTTTTTGTGACGCTTGTGATTGTGTACCGTGCGCTGCATGATTCTTGGTTCAGCTTTGACTCTGGGTTCAGCTCAATCGCCATGTTATAGGTTTGGGTACAAGACAAGACCGTAAATTTGTTCGTTTGCTTGTAGAATGCTAACACATACTACGAGTAGTCCTATAATGGCTAATGGTGGCTCCTTCGGTAAAACAAAAGAAACCATATGCCCCTCTCCTGGTGGCTATGCTTCTTCTTATTGTTGATACCGGTAGCGCCCAATCTGAAATGCTTGTGTTGGCCTGCTGGCTGGTTGGATAGCTGGCTGACTGGCTCTCGAAAATAATCACACACAAGTGTACCACACTGTGTGTCATATGTCTGTGCTGGCAAGCAAAGGCGTATTGAAAACAAAAGGGTTAAATTCACTCTCGAATGGTCAAAGGACATTGCGATGGCGGGGTGGGTTTTGTTGATGGCGTAGTGACTGGAAAGGACAGAAATGAAAAGGGTTAATGCCAACGCCAAATACCATCACCACCACTGACTACCATCTACCACCTACCATATTGTGAGATTGGCCCAGCGTGTGGACTAACGCCATTGTGTGAGTCCGCCTTTCTTCGTCCTTTTTTTCGTCCTGCAGGCGAACTCTTCATCGCTTCGAGTTATTGTTGTCCCGGCAGCAGTAGATGGTGGATGTTGAACGGTAGCTGAATGGCGGTGGATGGGTCTCTCTTTTAGCTACTGACATTACCGCTATCGTGTCGCTTCTACTGCTGCTGCATATGTATGCATGCAGGATAAACGTTAATTTCTTTGCGAATAATTGAATAGGACCTTTTGTTTTGTCGAGAGATTTTAGTTATGGCAAGAAGTGCCTTTGTCCTGCTTTTTCGATGATGACGACGGTTGCGACGTGTTATATTCAGTTCTATTAATGTGTTCCTCATATGCGAAGGCCCATAGAGATCGGCCATTTTGCTTTTTGCTTCTTTTGGCCCTTGTGCGACAAGGTGAATCCTACATGCACCGAAGTCTCTTTGCATTAATTGAGTTTGCAATTGACAAATTAGACTAAGTGGAATAGAAAAATGCACGAACAGGCATACCTATGTACATATGTCCCTATTTAGGGAAAGCAGAATAACCATTTGAAGCTATCGAACTAAAAAACACGTCTACTGAGCACATAAAGTTGTGTTTGAAGACAACAGAGAGTATCCTTTCGAGGGAATAAATTGACCAGTGTAAAGTTAAATCTCATTTGTCCCCTTGTACTTGATGCCTGCAGTTGTTAGGCATGCAGTTCAAACTTCTTAACGACGAAGATCGCAGAAAATTCCGTCACCCCTGACCTCGACGAAGTTAAGAATGCCATATCGAAACTCAAGTCGAATAAAGCTGCTGGCGCAGACCGACTGTCTGCTGAGCTCTTCAAGGCAGTTGGGGATTACCTGGTTAGGAGCATGCACCAGCTCATCTGCAAGATATGGTCAGAGGAAAGCATGCCCTAGGAATGGACCACTCTGACTGCGCCAACTACAGAGGAATAAGTCTTCTTAACATCGCCTACAAAATCTTCTCTTCCGTTTTGTGTGAACGCCTGAAGCCTTTTGTAAATAAGTTGATAGGATCCTGGAAAAAAGCAATGAATTTCAAGTCGACACTCTCCACCTATTTGTCGACTTCAAAGCCGCATATGACAGCGTAATTAGAGACGAGCTTTACAACGCTATGTCTACCTTTGCCATACCTGCTAAACTCATCAGGCTATGCAGGATGACTTTGGAGAATGCTCGCTGCTCCATCCGAATCGGTAAACACCTTACCGATAGTTTCGATGTCAAAAAAGGATTTAGGCAGGGCGATGCGCTGTCGTGTGATTTCTTCAACATCATATTGGAAATGATGATGAATGCAAAAATCACTGGCCAATACAAGAGGCACAATCAATTTCAAATCCTCGCAACTTCTTGCATACGCCAACGATATTGACATAATAGGTAGATCACAGCGAGATGCCAATGAGGCGTTTACGAGTATTGAGGCAGAGGCAGCAAAAATTGATTTAGCAGTAAACGAGGGCGGAACTCAATATATGCTGTCATCAAAAAAGGACACCACTCACCACCGACGTCTTGGCCAGAACGTTTGTACTGGCAGTTATAAAGTTTGAGGTAGTTATGGGCTATCTTGGCTCCGCAGGGACCAGCAACAACGAAAGCAGCTCCAAAATCACACGCAGAATCACTCTTGCCAATCGCTGTTTCTTTGAGCTCAGGAGGCGATTGGGTAATAGAGCCTTATCATCCCGGTCCTGCTGTACGTCGCAGAAGCATGGGCATTATCAAAAGCGGATGAGGAGGCCCTTGGTCGGTTCGAGAGAGACTTTGCGCGTGATTTTCGGGCCTATAAACGCAGACGGGGGATGGAGGAAAAGATTCAACCACGGACTTTCACAGCGACATAAGCCTAGTCAGGCGTCTACAGATTCAACGCCTAAGATGGCTGGGCCATGTAGAGCGGATGGACGAGGAAGCAGAGGACGGCCGCACTTACGATGGCGGACACAGGGGGAAGGGGATCTCACCCAACTGGGTGTGCGGCAATGGAGTCGGGTAGCAAAAGATCGTGCTAGTTGGAGGGGCATGTTGATTGAGGCCCAGGTTCACCCCGAACTGTAGCGCCGGTTAAGAAGAAGAATATGAAGAAGTAAACTTGCCACGAAAAAGCTGAGTAAACTTGCCGACTCTGCTGAGTGCGAGCTTAAAGAGGTCCATAGACCTTTGGTCTTCGAAGGAGATCAGTTTGATTCTGCCTTGATAGTACCCCGCATGATGGGTAAGAGGGAAGGGTCCTGGGTGTTCCATAATATCGGGAAGTAGCTTTTGAGTAGTACATTGCTAATCAAAGTCCACTTAGCCGGAGGGACGTTCCCATCCACATCACCTCGATAGGAGAGTTGTGTTTGGGATCCGGGGGAGATGCTGTGAGACCACGCTTTCTTAGAGGTGGAGGGAAGTTCCTCAGCCGACCTCTGGCGCTTGCCATACTTCTCTTTACCGCATGAGTTTCCAAGGCTCTTGATTGTGCTTTCTTCCCAGCCAAGAGCCTTCCTTCTCCTTTCCGAGAGCTGATCTCTGGGTACGTCCCGCAATTTTTCCACTAGCTTATTAGCCGCGCGACGTTGCTTGTAGCTCGTTTTAGGGGCGCTCAGGGCTGGGTCTCGAGGAGTATTCCTCTCCCTATTATCACCTGAAGGTGCTGGACCAGGCTTTTGTTTATCGACCACTGTCTTAGCACCTTGCCTTTCGCAACCCTGAGTGCGCCTGGTGCTCAAGATACTCCGTTTGCGACTGGGCTATTTTTGGGATGAGCCCCCAGCCAGGCTTATCTTCGGCACTGGTCGTATAGCACCTTGATTCGCTCCATTTGACCACATCTTAGCCGCACAAAGACGTACGACATGGCCTGAGCCCAAGTATGTGTCGCACGAGAATGTGCGACGCGGCCTCTGGAGAACTTTGAGCTGGGCATTCAATGTGAGGAACCATGAGCTTAGTTTGAACTTTCGACAAGTTAACTTTTTGCATCAATTTCGTTTTATAAGATTGTTTTTATACGAATCAATATCAGTTTTTTAAGAAGTTTGACACAATTTCTATGAACTTCGCTTGCTGTTCCAAATGAACTAAGTGTCCAGCCTCCAGGAACTCTTTATCAGCACTGGGAAATATCGATTTGATCCGCGGCCAATCGTCCTCACTGCGAAGGAGAGCATTTAACATAATACTAGATGCATACATGTAGGTAATTGGAATAGTAGTTTCTATACCTAAACTTGTAGAACGGAGATCGTGTCCCAAAAATAAACAAAACTGGCCCCTTAAACTGTTGATTTTGGAATATTGTTGAGTCAAATGTCCTCTCATAATTCTTGTAGAGTGCATCCGCATTTATGGCCCAGTGAAACCTTAACACATTTATAAGTCCTTTGCACTCTGTACTCAACAAAACACGGACTTACTCTCCAGACTGTGATTTCTTCAAATTTCTTACGATAAACTCAGCTGTACCCTGATCGGCACCTACTTCTTTCAAAATTTTCACTGCCGTTGCTTTCCCCTCTCGTATCGACAAATTTGACGAAATTTGAATTTTTGTGATTTGTTTTAAAATATCGGTGATTGAGCGGAAATCAGACGGAAGAGAGAAGGGAGACATGTCTGCAATTACAACTTTCTCGACCATGTCCGGCTGAGGTGTTATATAAAGCTATAGATAGTATTATAGAACTATTAGAAAAGTATTTACGTGTTTCAAGGTGAAGTAAGCCATCGCTCTGCCCCCCATGCTGTGACCTAAAACAGCTAAACGTGAAATGTTTTCATTAGAGACGAACAAAAGGATATCAGCGGCCACATGTTCCACGCTATGTGCGGCATCGTGAGGACTTTCGCCATGATTTCTAGTGTCAACGGAAAATACCTAAACGTCGAGTTTGAAATTATCATTCCTCTATCCTCAAAACTTATTACCTTTCTTTCTGTAGTCTTTTCCAGATGCTTGCACACTGTCTTGAGATTTTCTTTGGAGCCCAAATAACCGTGCATAGCAACCAGGGGTGGAACACTTGATTTTGTTGATACTGATTCAAAGACATCGGCTGCCATCTTGATTGGAGTTATGTTCGTGCTATATCCAGTGCACTGTGTAACTACTAGCTTAACGGTTTTCAGAAGAACTTGACAACAAAAGTATCCGAATTTCATCTGACAGACTGTAAGCGAAGGCTTACTTAGACCAGAATGAAAAGCGTATTAGTTTAGTTTAACGGATACCGGGGAGACTTGACGACAGAAATAATCCGAATTTCATCTGATAGAACGTTAGCGAAAGCTTACTTAGACCGAGACGAAAAATGTTTTATCAAATGTCGAAATTATAGGCAGTTGTAAGGCCTGGGCCATCTAGTGTTTCTTTTTTAAATCGTAGGTTATTTTGGCATTGACAGCTGTTTCCCGCTCGAAATCTAGACAGAAAGTCAGTACCATACCTCCCCAGGACGAAATGAGTCGCTTTATTCTTCCCGCTCGAAATCTAGACAGAAAGTCAGTACCATACCTCCCCAGGACGAAATGAGTCGCTTTATGCTTGAACGACGTTGGGAAATATTGAAAACTTATTTCCTAAATGAGTGCTGTGTAGCCCAAACAGTGCGTTTTTTGAAAAGAAGTGTTGGCCGGAATGAAGCACCCACCGCGACTGCTGTTTGCGCAAAAAATTCGTGAGACTGGTATGCTAGTGGACAACACTCATGGTGCCCGTCGTCGTATGGTGTGCATCGATGAGAATGGCACTGCTGTGGCCGAAAGTGTGAAACTCAATTGATGAACATCAACTCGCCATCGATCTCAACAGCTCAACATTTCAAGCACTAGTCTGAGGAGAACTCTGCACAAAGTTCTCGGATTATTCGCTTAATTGACTTAATTGACTTAGCAATTGAAGGCGCACGACCATCCGCTTCGTTATCGCTTCGTAGTTCGGGCCTTAGAGCAGCTTGAATTGGACAATGATTTTGGGCGAAAAATCATCGATTCTGACGTGACGAGGCGCATGTTCATCACAAACAAAATGACCGCATCTTATCTACTTACTTACGTAGGTGGCGCTACAGTCCGTGGTGAACCTGGGCCTCAACCAACAAGCGTCTCCAGCCGGAACGGTCTTTGGCCAGCTGTTTCCAGCGCCACAAGCCCAGTTGGTTAATGTCCCCTTCCATCTGCGTGCGCCACCGTTGATGCGGCCGTCCTCTGCCGCACCTTCCTTCCGGGGTGGATTCGAAGACTCTTCGAGTCGGAGCTGTATTTTCCATGCGCTCTACATGGCCTAGCCACCTTAGACGCTGTGATTGTGGATTTACCTGGCCTGAAACCACACTGATAAGAGCCGATCAGGTTATCCACAAACGGTTTCAGGCGTTCACACAATACGGCAGAGAAGATCTTGTATGCGATGTTAAGGAGACTTAATCCCCTATAGTTGGCGCAGTTATAGGGGTCTCCTTTCTTATGGACCGGGCAAACGATGCTGAGATTCCATTCGTCGGGCATGCTTTCCTCCGACCATACCTTGCAAATGAGATGGTGCATGCACCTTACCAGCTCATCTCCAGCCGCCTTAAAAAGCTCAGCAGACAGGCCGTCTGCGCCCGCGGCTTTATTAGACTTAGGTCTTGATATCGCTATTTTGACTTCGTCTAGGTCGGGTGGACTGAATTCTGTTACTTCGTGTCTGCCTGACAGCGGTATCTTGTCTATCATCGCCGTTATACAGTCTGCAGAAGTGGTATTTCCAAATCCTCAGCATCGACTGCGACTGTACTACCAGTTCTCCATTTTCATCCCTGCAGGCCGCCGCTCTGGCTTTGTAGCCATGGCATGTTCGTTTTACCATATTGTAAAACCTACGGGCGTCATTTCTGTGGAAGCATCTCTCCATCTCCTCGATCTCACGCTTTCCGTGCTCTCTCTTCTTTCTTCTGAAAAGCGTGTGTTCCTCTCTTCTCTTCTACTCATAGATTTCGCGAGGAGCTCTCGTCAGTCGTTGCAGCATGGCTTTATATGCTTCTTGTTTTGCTGCATGGGCTTGTTCGCATTGTTCATCGAACCAGGGGTTTCTAGGTGGTGGCGGTTTGAAACCCAGCACCTCTGAGGCAGCGTCTCTGACGGCGCTCTGGCAATGCGCCCATTCCTGCTCTATTGTTTGTGCTGCTGTAGGCGGATTTTGAGAGAGCTTGGAGGAGACACGATCGGCAAAGATTCTGGCAGTCTCTTGCGATTGTAGCTTTCCGACGTCAAACTTACGTTGTGCTACTCGACTTCTAAGCATTCTTGATATCCTCATTCGTACCTTGGCTACAACAAGGTAGTGGTCTGAGTCGATGTTGGCCCCTCGGAAGGTTCGTACGTCGAGAATACAGGAGGAGTGTCTGGCGTCGATCGCAATGTATTGGTCACATTGGTTGGTGGCCGATTGATCAAAGGACCGCCAGGTACCCTTGTGGATGTTGAAATGGGGAAATCGCGTGCTTGCTACAAGGAGGTTACGCCCCGCTAGGAAATCGATTAGCCTAAGTCCGTTGTCGGATGTGGTGTTATGGAGGCTATGCTTTCCTATGATCGACTCAAATATGTCCTCTTTTGCCCAGTTTTACATTAAGATCTCCTAGGACTATTTTTGTGTCGTAGCTGGGGCATTGGGCATATGTTCTGTCTAGGAGATCGTAGAATTCTTATTTGAGTCGTTCGTCCTCTTCTTCCGTTGGGGCGTGAGCCCATATTAAGCTAATGTTTCCAAATTTAGCTTTGATGCGGATTGTTATGAGGCGTTCGCTTATATCCCGGTAGCTTTAGATTTTTGTCGGAGTCTTCCTCGAATAACGAATCCGCACCCGAATAGGTGCTGTTTGTTCTCCTTGTAGCAGTTCCCGTAGTAGATGTCGCAGTTTTTCATCCGTCTTTTGCCTGGTCCATCCCATCGCACTTCATGGAGTGCGGTTAAATCTGCTTTATAGCAGTTGAGGGTTTGCTCCAATTGATCGCCTGCACCCGGTCTTTTAAGGGACCTCATATTCCAGGTGCAGACTCTCAAGTCCGTTAGTCGTTTGCAGGGGTCGTCAGCTTTGTATCCGTCCGTATCCGAGGCTTGTTGTCGTTTCGGAACAATTAAGTTTTTACGTGATAGGGATGTTGCCCCTAAGCACAACCCCCAACCTGGAGGGCCAGGTTCCTCTTTCCCCAGGAATAAGGAGTTGGGTCGCTGCACACATTGGTTCAGTACCTGGCGGGTGCCAGAGTAGCTATCCAAGGGGGGCCATGCGGAGGCTGTGTGTCAACTTGGATTGAGCAGGGACAGAGGTCGAAGCTGGCGTTTGCCATGTTAAACGCTATCAACTTCTTTGCTCTGTTTGCTCGCTCCGTCCCCCCCAAATGACGGCATCTAGGGCCCGCACGTTAATGTCGAGAAGCCAATGCCTCCACAGAGAGTGACAGTTTGGTGCGGATTGTGGAGTGGTGGCATCATTGGACCATTTTTCTTCGAAAATGAAGCTTGGAGCAACGTTTCGGTCAACGGTGGCCGTTACAGAGCCATGTTAACCGACTTTTTTTTTTTTTTACTGAAATTGAAAATACAGATTTGGACGACCTCTGGTTCATGCAAGACGGCATGTATTGTGAAAGCATTGCAGCCAAGGCTGCGTTGAGGATGCAGGAATCCAGTCTTTGGAAAATATATCCTCATGGCCACGTATCAATCCTGGATCGATGAGCTACCCTGAGGTCCGCAACCGAAATGGACTATACCACCCCACTCTCTTGATGCGAGAGGAGATTCCCTATTTGGATTCCCTTCAGGGAGGAATTAGCCAGTGGCGCAGTGGTTAGTGTGTTGGACTCTGACGCACTATGAGCGAGTTCGGATCCCGATAACACCAACGCCATTGAATGTTTATTTCGCGGCGTTCCTCCTCGGCGGGGTACTGGCAAAACCCCCCGTAGTATACTTGCCGTGAAAAAGCTTCTCGACTCACGCCGTTCGGAATCGGCATTAAACTGTAGGTCCCTTTCACCTGTGTACGAAATGAATCACACACAACATGGGTGATTGAGAGAAACTTGGCTCTGGTCCTTCATGGGCTGTAACGCCAACATACATACATACATACAAAGTAAACACGGAAGAGGAACTGGCAATCTTCCCCGATGGATTCAAAACGATGGATCCGGTACAGGAGCCGGAGTCTGATTCGAACCTCAGGAAGCGTATCACTCCTACAGGCTTGGTGATGGCTATAGTGTCTTCCAGGCTGAGATCTTCGCAATTAAAAACGTGCGGATCTGATTCTTAGGGAGAATTTCTCAGGTAAGAGAATCAAAATCTATGTTGATAGTCAGGCAGCCATTGAGGCTCTGCGAGCAACATGGATAAGATCTAAACTCGTAAAACTCTGTAAAGAGAAACTAGAAGAAATATCGGATGTCAATGAGGTAACCATCTTCTGGGTACCAGGGCATGTGAATAATCCCGGAAATGAGAAGGCGGACGAACTAGCCAGACTGGGAGCAGGCGCAGCTACTTCGAAGATCACAACTGAGGCAAGAACGCCACTCAGCACACTATTCAGAGAAATAGGGGTGGAAACTAGGAAGGGTCAACAAGCGATGGGGCCAATTAGACACATGCGCTACGGCAAGGCTAATATGGCCTGCCTATGACAAAACATTGACGGAAAGTCTGCTAAATCTTCTGCTAAGGACTTCGTTTACTTTGGCTCACTATTGACCAGCGGCAACAACACCAACGCTCAGATCAAACGCAGAATTAATCTCGCAACCGCTACTTCTTTGGGCTCAAGAGGCAACTGAGAAGTAAAGCCCTCTCTCGAGAGACCAAGGTTGCGCTATACAAAACCATAATCATCCTGGTCCTCCTCTATGGCGCAGAGGCATGGACATTAACGAAAGCGGGTAAGGAGGCCCCTGGTCGTTTCGAGAGGAACATTTTGCATTTAATGTATGGTCCCGTTTGTATAAACGGGGAGTGGAGGAGCAGATACAACGACGAACTATACCTACGGTTTGTACAGCGACATTGGCCTAGTACGACGTCTACGAATCCAACGACTAAGATGGATAACGCAGCTCCGGCCCGGGGAGTCTCCGAGTCCAACCCCGGGACGACGCAGCAGAGGGCGACCAAATCTGAGGTGGTAAACACAGATGGAAGGGGAACTTAGGCAACTAGGGGTGCGTCCTTGGCAAAAGACCGTGCCAGCTTATGAAGTTTGTGGGTTGAGGCCCTCGTTCACACCGGACTGATTAAGTTATGGAATTTCTTCCTTGCAACCCAGACGGAATCCGGAAACTCTTAGTTTACTGCTTTAGACTCATTTCGGAAATCAGATCACCATCGGCTCGTTGCACACTCCTTTAAGGGAAACTGCAACTGAAACGACGAAAACAACTCGGCGTAGCTGGTATATTGCGTCGCGCGTGGTTACGACTGAAGCCGTTCAGATACTGACGGGATATATCCTGTTATGCTTCAAAAAGGTATAAGGCAGCTGCTTCCTATTTTGGAAAGAATTTTCACTGCTAGCCTAGCACCTGCCCACATACCCATTCCTTGGCGCACGGTGAAGGTAGTCTTTATTCTCAAAATAGGAAAAGAGGATTACTCACTTGCCAAGAGTTTTAGACTAATTAGTCTAACATCCTTCCTGCTGAAAAGCATGGAGAGACTGGTAGAGAAGCGCGTGCGCAAAGTTGCCCTTCGAATGCATCCTCTTTCGGAGATGCAACATGCTTATCAGCGCGGAAAATCCTGCGAGACTGCGCTTCAGAACCTAGTTGGGAGAATTTAATGCGCACTCGAAAGGAAAGAGTATGCTCTGGATATTTTCATCGACATTGAGGGAGCTTTTGATAACGAAACTTCTGGCAGCTTGTGCAACGCTGCCAGACGTCATGGCATAGATGAACCACTGATCTTGTGGATCAAAGCAACGCTTGTGCACAAGACATTGACCGCTGATGCAGGCCTCGACCAGTGTGTCAAATCCGGCGTAAGCAGGGGCTGCCCGCAAGGTGGCGTCCTGTCTCAGTTGTTATGGTGTATGGTGGTCGACTCTCGGCTTGATGCTCTCAATGCCTCTGGAATCTATGCCCAGGCCTATGCGGATGATGTCGCCGTTCCTTCTGTCGGCTCATGCATAGCGACTGTCCGTCTCAAAGCACAGGCGGCGTTAAATGTGATATACTGACATGACTTAGTTGGTACCAAGAGGCACTCCCATCCCGGTGTCCAAGGAAGCTAAGTACCTGGTAGTCATCTTAGATGGCAAGCTTCTTTGGTCAAAGCATGTTAAAACAAAAACCACCAAAGCGCTGTCAGCTTTTTGGCAATTCAAGGGAGCTTTTGGCAAAACATGGGGTTTATCGCCGGCACAGGTCCTCTGGATTTACACGGCAATGAAAAGACCTATAATCTCATATACATCGGTTGTCTGGTGGAACAGGCTAACACGCAAACACGTCGTAGTCTCTTTCACCAAACCCCAAAGAATGGTTTATGTCAGCTGTACAGGGGCTTTCCCCAGCACGACGGGTGCTTCTCCAGATGCTCTGATGAACCTTCCACCCCTTGATATACTTATCAGAGGGTGTCCCCTGAAAGCCATATCTCGTCTCAAGGGAAATGGCTTCTACGCAATCCTAATGGCCATGCACTATGTTGTGAAGCACAGGTTAAGGGGGAAAAGCATATGCGTCTGCAGTGTCAGCCAAGCTGCACTCAAAGCCGTACGCAACCCGCTAACTAGCTCCAAATTAGTGCTTGAACTCAAGTCCTTCTTGTACAGAGTTGGTAGACTAAATTCACTAAAGCTTGCATGGGTTCCAGGTCACTCTGGAATCCCAGGAAATGAGATCTCGGATGAACTCGTCAGAATGGGTTCAGAGGAGAGTTTCCCAGGACCTGAACCTACTGCGGTCTACCTGCGTCCACGGTAAATTCCTACATTAAAGATTGGGCGTTTAATACACACAACCGTTGATGGAGGGATTATTCAGGTTGCAGGATGAATAAGTGTGTATGCCCTGTTATCTCCTGCACCCGGAACGTTAGATCCCTCAACAGATCAGGTGCAGCCGGATAATTGGTCAACTCTTTGGACTGCTGTAAGGCAGACATTACCGCACTCCAAGAACTGCGATGGGATGGGCCAAGCAAAAAGAAGATGAAAAACTGTGATGTATACTACGGAAACTACTACAGAGAAAATAAACAACGCTTATTCGGATGCGGATTTGTTGTTCGAGGCAGACACAGGAAAAAGCCTTAAGCTTCTGTTATGTAAGCGAACGCCTCATAACTATCCGCATCAAGCAACTACCCGCAATATAAGCTTAATATGTGTCCACGCCCCCATAGAGGAGAAAGATGACTGACATAAAGACGAATTCTATGATCTCCTAGGCAGAACATAAGCCCAATGTCCCAGCTATGACACCAAAATCGTTCTAGGAGATTTCAATGCGAAGCTGGGTAAGGAAGCTATCTTTGAACGGGTCATTGGAAAGCACAGCCTACACAATACCACGTCAGAAAACATAGTAAGGCTAGTGGACTTTATGGCGCGACATAATCTCGTAGTAGCAAGTACACAATTCGCACACCTCAACATCTAAAGACCTGGCGGTCTTTCGATCAATCGACAATCAATCAAATTGCGATCGACGACAGACAATCCTCCAGCATCCTAGACAACCGAACACTTCGAGGAGCCAACATCGACTCGGATCATTACCTTGTTGCAGCCAAGGTACGGATGCGAATTTCTCAAAATCAACGGAGTCGAGTAAGAACACCAATCAAGTCGCCGATCAAGTCTCCCTCAAGCTCTCTCAAGCCCCAATGCAATCTGCACAAGCCATAGAACAGCAATGGAGTCGTTGTCAGAACGCCATCAGAGAGGCCGCCTCAGATGTACTCGGTTTCAAGCCACCACCTTCGAGAAACCCCTGTTTTGGTGACGAATGCAGACAGGCCCATTTAGATAAACAGTCAAAGGAGACCCCTATGACTGCGCCAATTACAGAGGGATAAGTCTCCTGAACATTGCGTACAAAATCCTCTCTTGCGTGCGGGACTCTGCGGCCAATACAAGTGGTATGATATACTTCAATTCCCCACAATTGCTTGCCTACGCAGATGACATTGACACTATCGGATGGACAAAACGAGAGGTCAATGAGGCGTTCGGAAGCATTGAAGCAAAAGCGGCTAAAGTGGGTCTAAGGGTAAATGGGAACAAGACCAAATATGTGCTGTCATCAAAGAATGACGCCCAACACCGACGTCTTGGTCAGAACGTCACCTTCGGCAGCTATATTTTTGAAGTAGTCAAGGACTTCGTCTACCTTAGCTCGATAGTGACAAGCAGCAACGACACCAGTGCTGAGATAAAACGCAGAATAACTCTTGCCAATCGCTGCTTCTTCGGGCTCAAGAGGCAATTGAGTAGTAGAGCCCTCTCTCGAAAAACTAAGGTTTCCCTCTACGAAACCTTAACCATCTCGGTCCTTCTCTACGGCGCTGAGGCTTGGACGTTATCAAAAGCGGATGAAGAGGCTCTTGGGCGTTTCGAGGGGAAAATGAATGTGTCCCGTTTGGGTAAACGGAGAGTGGAGGAGGAGATTCAACCAAGAACTGTACGGGCTGTACAGCGACATCGGCATAGTTAGACATCTTCGGATCCAACGTCTAGGATGGCTGGGCAATGTAGAGCGAAGGGACATCAACCAACTGGGCGTGCGGCACTGGAAGCGGCTGGCCAAAGATTGTGCCGGCTGGAGAGGCTTGTTGGTTGCGGCCCTGGATCACCCCAAACTGTAGCGCCATCTAAGTAAGTATTGCTCCTGTCTTTAAGGAGAATCGACTGCAGAAGACTTGTGGGAGTCATTACGGGCCATTACACTTTTGCTAAACATATCTGTGTGCTTGGCAAGTTGCGAGGAGGATGATACGTCAGAGCATTTTCTCTGCGACTTTCTCGCCTTTTCTCGCGCACGGTGGCGCACTCTTGGGGCCGACCGACGTAGTGTGTCCCGAATCTCTTAGCTCTACATCACTGAAGCTCCTTCTCATTTTTCTCCGGAAAACGGGGAAAATACATTAATGTAAGGTGTCTGTTTGGAGTGCAATGGACCAGTTTTTGCGTCTGACTGCTTCAATAGATAGCAGAAGAGCAATTGGTTTATTTTAAACTTTCGACAAGCTTACAACAATTTTGTTTTATACTAGTAAGATTGCTTATAGGAATTCATCTCAGTTTTTTAAGAAGGTTGACACAACTTCTATGAACTTCGCTTGCTGTTCCAAATGAACTAAATGTCCTGTCTCCAGGAACTCTTTATGAGCACTGGGGAATAGCGATTTGATCCGCGGCCAATCATCCTCACTGCGAAGTAGAGCATTTAACATAATACCAGATGGATACATGTAGGTAATTGGAATGTTAGTTTCCATACTTGTAGAACGGAGATCGTGTTCCAAAAATAAACAAAACTGGCCCGTTAAACTGTCGATTTTGGTATATTGTTGAGTCAAAAGTCTTCTCGTAATTCTTGTAGAGGGCATCCGCATTTATGGTCCAGTAAAACCTTGACAAATTTATAAGTACTTTGTATACTGTACCCGAAACACAGACCTACTCTCCAGACTGAGATTTCTTCAAATTTCTGACGACAAAGTCAGCTCTACGTTGCGACCCCGTAACTTTTTTCAATATTTTCACTGCCATTGCCTTACCCTCTTGTATCGACAAATTCGACGAAATCTTAATATTCCTGACTTCTTTCAACACATTGTCGAATGGGTAGGGATCAGGCGGAATAGAGACTGGAGACATATCTGCAATTACAACTTTCTCGACCATGTCCGGCTGAAGTGTTACATAAGCCTATAGGAAGTGTTATAGAACTGTTAGATAAGAATTTACGTGTTTCAAGCTGAAGTAAGCCATCGCTCTGCCCCCCATGCTGTGGCCTAAAACAGCTAAACGTGAAATGTTTTCGTTAGAGACGAACAAAAGGATATCAGCGGCAATATGTTCCATGCTATGTGCGGCATCATGGGGACTTTTGCCATGATTTCTAGTGTCAACGGAAAATACCTAAATGTCGAGTTTGAAATTGTCATTCCACTATCCTCAAAACTTCTTACCTTCCTTTTTGTATTCTTTTCCAGATGCTTGCACACTGTCTTGAGATTGTCTTTGCAGCCCAAATAACCGTGCATAGCAACCAGAGGTGGAAGACATGGTCTTGTTGATCCTGATTTAAAAACATCGGCTGCCATCTTGATTGGAGTTATGTTCGTACTGTAGCCAGTGCACTGTGTAGTTACTAGCTTAACGGTCTTCGGAAGAATTTGACGAGAAAAATATTCAAATTTCATTTGATAGAACGTAAGCCTAAGCTTACTTAGATCGAGTCGAATGATGTTTTATCTTAAAGCGTCAATTTGTTTTTCGACATTTATGGCAAAATAATTTGTCATCTGTAAGATATGGTCAGAGGAAAGCGTGCCCGAGGAATGGAGTCTTAGCATCGTATGCCCGATCCACAAGAAAGGAGACTCCTCTGATTGCGCCAACTACAGAGGAATAAGTCTCCTTAACATCTTCTCTGTCGTTTTGTGTGAAAACCTGAAGCATTTTGTAAGTAAGCTGATGGGTCCTTATCAGTGCGGATTCAGGCCAGGAAAGTCCACCATCGACCAAATCTTCACACTACGGCAGATCCTGAAAAAATCCAATGAATTTCAAGTCGACACTCACCACCTATTTGTCGACTTCAAAGCCGCATACGACAGCGTAATTAGAGACGAGCTATACAACGCTATGTCTAGCTTTGACATACCTGCTAAACTCGTCAGACTATGCAGGATGACTTTGAAGAATGCTCGCTGCTCCATCCGAATCGGTGAACACCTCACCGATAGTTTTGATGTCAAAAAAGGATTTAGGCAGGGCGATGCGCTGTCATGTGATTTCTTCAACATTATATTGGAAATGATTGTGCAAAAATCACTGGCCAATACAAGGGGCACAAGAGGCGAGTATTGAGTTCGAGGCGGCGAAAGTTGGTCTGCCGGTAAACGAGGGCAAAACTAAATATATGCTGTCATCAAAAAAGAACGCTCACCACCGACGTCTTGGCCAGAACGTTTGTATTGGCAGATATAAGTTCGAGGTAGTTAAGGACTTCGTCTACTTTGGCTCCGCAGTGACCTAGAACAACGACATCAGTTCAGGGAGGAGCATGCGCTTCTGAGAAGGAAAAAGAAGGAGCACGAGAAGCGCGAGATCGAGGAGATGGAGAGATGTTACTGCAGGAACGACGTTCGAAAATTTTATCAGAAAGTAAAACTAACATGCCAAGGCTATAAAGCCAGAGCAGAAGCCTGCAGGGATGAGCGCGGACAACTAAAAGTGGAGTCACAGTCGATGCTGAGATTGTGGAAGGACCACTTCTGCAAACTGTATAACGGCGATGATGGTCAAAATGCCGCCGTCA
Source organism: Eumerus sabulonum (assembly GCA_951905685.1). Taxonomy (NCBI): domain Eukaryota; kingdom Metazoa; phylum Arthropoda; class Insecta; order Diptera; family Syrphidae; genus Eumerus; species Eumerus sabulonum. The sequence goes on along the minus strand of OX645062.1, from coordinate 21,753,978 downwards.
GGCAGAGCGAACCACTCACAATGGACGAAGACGAAGGAGAATCCCGTCCACCCGACCTAGGCGATGTTAAGAAACTTAAGTTTATAAAGCTGCTGGAGCAGACGGACTCCCCGCGGGACTGTTTAAAGCAGCTGGCGATGAGCTGGTCAGGAACATGCACCAACTCATCTGCAAGATATGGTCGGAAGAACGCATGCCCGATGAATGGAATCCCAGTATCGTTTGCCCGGTCCATAAGAAAGGAGACCCCTATGACTGCGCCAATTACAGAGGGATAAGCCTCCTGAACATCGCGTACAAGACCCTCTCTGCCGTACTGTGTAAGTACCTGAAACCGTTCGTGGACAATCTGATAGGTTCCTACCAGTGTGGTTTCAGGCCAGGAAAATCCACGATAGACCAAATATTTACACTACGGCAGATCTTGGAGAAGACCCATGAATTCCAGGTCGACACGCACCATCTTTTCGTTTACCTTAAAGCCGCGTATGACAGTGTTTATAGAGACGAGCTATACAGAGCCATGTCATGTTTTAACATTCCTGCCAAACTCGTCAGACTGTGCAGGATGACTATGGAGAACTCTCGCTGCTCCATTAAGGTCGTAGGTGAACTAACCGACCCCTTTGATGTTAAAAAAGGTTTTAGACAGGGTGACCCACTGTCATGTGATTTCTTCAACATTATTCTTGAAAAGATTGTGCGGGACTCTGCGGCCAATACAAGAGGTACGATCTACTTCAAGTCCACACAATTGCTTGCCTACGCAGATGATATTGAAGTTATTGGACGAACAAAACGAGATGTCAATGAGGCGTTCGCAAGCATTGAAGCAGAAACGGCTAAAGTGGGTCTAAGGGTAAATGGGGACAAGACCAAATATATGCTGTCATCCAAGAAAGACGCGCAACACAGACGTCTCGGTCAGAACGTCACCTTCGTCAGGTATATTTTTGAAGTAGTCAAGGACTTCGTCTACCTTGGCTCGATAGTGACAAGCAGCAACGACACCTGCGCTGAGATAAAACGCAGAAAAACTCTTGCCAATCGCTGCTTCTTCGGGCTCGAAAAACTAAGGTTTCCCTCTACAAAACCTTAATCAACCCGGTTCTCCTCTACGGTGCTGAGGTTTGGACGTTATCAAAAGCGGATGAAGAGGCTCTTGGGTGTTTCGAGAGGAAAATTCTGCGTGCAATCTTTGGTCCCGTTTGTGTAAAGGGAGAGTGGAGGAGGAGATTCAACCAGGAACTGTTCGGGTTGTACAGCGACATCGGCCTAGTTAGACGTCTTCGGATCCAACGTCTAAGATGGCTGGGCCATGTAGAGCTAATGGACATCAACGCTCCGGCCCGAAGGGTCCTCGACTCCAACCCCGAGGGACGACGCAGCAGAGGACGACCGCATTTAAGGTGGCGCGCACAGGTGGAAAGGGACCACAACCAACTAGTTGTGGTCCTGGTTCATCCCGAACTGTAGCGCCATCAAGTGTTGTAGTAACTGCATCTGACATGTCAAAAAACCCCCTTCTATTTGGTTGTCTCAGAAGAACATGCATATTTTTAAGAAACAAAAACCAATTAGTTACCTTCCAACCCTCGACAAGCTTGCCGCTTCGCTGTTGTTCAGTGAAGTCCTTTGATTAGAAGGGGTGCAAGAGTCGCCTGACTAGTTTTAGGTATATATACGTTTAAGGGAAGGATCTTGAACTTTGGCTGATTGAGGCTAAACCTCCTCTATGTGTGTAGTAATATTTGGACATGGGATTGCAAAAACTAGATAAGAAAGTAGACCAGATATCAGCGTCAAGGGCAGGGGTGAACTACAAAGTGGCGCTTGGCTAGATGATTGATTACAAAACCATGTTGATGCGTAATACAAGCACAGATTGATTGTTATGCTTATACAACTGGCAACGGGCAAGTATTGAAATGTCGAGAGTCAGTGACGAGCAACAAGGCGTAGTACAATTGCCAGTAGGACCCTTAAAAAAAATTGCGACCCCTACTACGGCGACTGCTATAGGGAGAGTAGACAACGATTGTTTGGATGCGGATTTGTTGTTCGAGGAGGACTAAGGCTAAAAGTCTTAAGCTTTCGGCATGTGAATATCTCAGCTTCCTCTTCCTCTTCCCCTCTCGTGTCAGTGTTCGCACTCAGCACACACACTGATTGAGTGCTAACGCAAACGACGCGTAGCGGGTCGCGTGTGTTGTTCTTTGTTGGTGGAGCAAATCTTACTGTCGTAAGGGTATAACACCTACGGTAGTTTGTTTCTGCAAATCCGGCGAACAACTTCACTTACGCGTCTTTGCTTTAACGGTTTTGTATCTATACATGTTTTGTAGCTTGCATTGATGAGGGATTTCTGTGTGCAGTTCTGCAATATTCGTGGGTTACGGAAGAATTTCTTTGCCACGTATATCCATCTCTCTCGCCACAAACCGGCTGTTTTGGCACTTTGTGAAACACAGGTCGATGAAAGGTCTGATCCTTCGGATTTCAGTCTTCCTGGATATAGCTTAGTGCCATTATTCGTTTCTCGCCGTGGTCTTGCCATCTATGTCCGTAGTGATATTGTTTACCAGCTACTTCCACAGTATAGCCAAACATCCACCCCGGAATTTAATTTCATATGGCTTAAATTCATATTCCGTAAGCACTCCATCCACTACTGTTTTCTTTATAGAAGCCCCAATCTAGACAGGAATGCAACATTTGATGCATTTGACGCACTGTCTGATTCCATCCAAAGAATTGTTTCCCTGTTCCCTCGCACTGAAATCGTTTTAGCGGGTGATTTCAATGTACACAGTTCTCAGTGGCTTCGACATTCTGGACAGACAACACCCGAAGGAAGGTATGTTGAAATTTTTGCTGAGTTAAATCACTTAACTCAACTTGTGAATGAGCCATCACATATCCCCGATGTTGCTGGTCATACCGCCAACACACTGGACTTGTTTCTTACCTCTCAGCCTGACAAATACACGATCGATGTATTGGAACCCCTAGGCTTGTCTGACCACTGCATGATATCAGCAAAATTCTCGAACTCCCACCATCCAGTTAAAAAAAAAGCTCCTAAGAGAACACTATGGCTATACGAGAAAGCCAACTGGTGCGGCCTTAACAACTTCTTTCGAATCTTTAACTGGTCGTTATGCTTCCTCGACAACGACGTGGACGCCGCAACTGATATTATCGTAAACATTATCCGAATCGGCATGGCAAATTTTATTCCCAGCGAGATTAAAAGCACCAGGCCTAAGGATAATACGTGGTTTGACTCGAGCTACAAAGAGGCTATTAGGCTCAGGGAGCTAAGTTTTCGGGCCTACAAGGTAAACAGTTTTGAGGAAAACTGAAAAAAGTACATACGAGCCAGAAATGACGGCAACACCCACATTCGACGGATTAAATTCCAATTCGACCAAAAATTAAGGCGTAAAATCCTTCAATGTCCCAAAGGTAGCAAAAGTTTCTGGTCGTTTGTAAAAAACGTAAAAAACTCAACTAAGTCGTCTATACCGACGCTCATCCACAATGACATTCCAGCTGTCACCCCCTTAGACAAAGCTAACCTACTTGCTGCCCATTTCGCAACCAGTTCTCAGCTGCCAGCCTGTACTTTGTCTCCGCCTGTACTAGAGTGCGTCAATTCCACCATGGGACTAATCCACTTCCGCACTCGTACAGTCGCAAGGGTTCTTAAAGACCTCGACATACACAAATCCGCTGGTCCAGATGGTATTGCCCCAATAGTTCTGAAGAGGTGTTCTTCTACGCTGGCAGAACCACTGCGTAAGCTTTTTCACCTTTCCTACACCTCTGGGCTCTTTCCGAGTAGGTGGAAAACAGCATTTGTCCAGCCTATACCCAAAAAAGGCGAATCATCTTCTCCCTCCAACTACTGACCCATTGCACTAACGTCCCTTCTTTCCAAGGTCATGAAAACGCTGATTAACCTTCAGCTTACGAAATATCTTGAATCACGGAAACTCCTCAATGACCGCCAATACGGTTTCCGCAGCAACAGATCCACTGGTGATATGATGGCATATCTCGCTGAAAAGTGGAATCACTCGCTTCACCAAGCAGGTGAAAGCAAAATTGTTGCACTGGATATTTCGAAAGCATTTGACAGGGTTTGGCACGAAGCCGTTTTGTCGAAAATGCGTGCTTTTGGGATCGATGAGTCTTTCTTTCAATGGATTAGAAGCGTTCAATTCAAGTTGTTTTGGACGGATTCAAGTCTGATACTCACTTTGTAAATGCCGGTGTTCCCCAGGGCTCCGTTTTGTCTCCGACACTCTTTCTTATTTTTATAAATGATCTCTTGTCTGTTACTTCTAATCCAATTCACTCCTTCGCTGACGACAGTACCCTCAGCTTCTCATATTCGTTCACCAGTTTACGACCCTGCACTTCGGTTGTAGATAATGAGCGGCAGCGTATGTTAAGCTCATTAAATTCCGATATCGACAGCATTATCCAATGGGGTAAAAACAATAGAGTGGAATTGAATGCATCCAAAACACAATGCTGTATCCTGTCGTTAAAGCGTATAACTAACCCGCAGCCATTATCCATGAATGGCACTTGCATCTCAGAAACTGAAAAGCTTTCCATCCTGGGTATGAGTGTTGCTCACAATCTTAATTGATTTGGCTACAATCTGGCTACAATCTATAAGGCGTTCATTCGTCCCAAATTAGAATTTAACGCTCATGTCTGGTCCGGTGCTTCCAAGACCTCACTGCACCTACTAGACAGAATACAAAAACGAGCCATACAACTGATAGGTGACTCCAGCATTACCAAAACATTAGACTCGCTGGAACACCGCAGGTATGTTACCTGCCTCTCCCTGTTTTATCGTTACTACCACCAAAAATGCAAAAATGCCAGTTGCATTCCGCCCCTTCAACATCTCTCCCGCAATACACGTCTCACTAGGAATGCTCACCAATATACTCTGAAGCCCGCTTTCGGACGTACTGTCAAATATAGAGAATCTCTCATTAACCGAACCACACGAATCTGGAACTCCCTGCCGGATTCGGTTTTCCCCCCTCAATGCAACATGCAAGCATTTAAGATCAATGTCCATCGGCATCTCCTCTATTCCTCTTCCTCTCTTCCTTCTGCCCGCACTGTGTCGCCGACATAATAAGGTTATTAGACCTTGAGTGCGCGCAAAAAAAAAAAAAAGCAGTACAGTACAGCGTAACTCGCGTCTGTTTTCTGGCGACTTATGTAAGTCACGCATTCCTTTTCCTTCTTTTCCACTCTGACAATGAAAGCGCGAGCTCTTAAGGTGCGACGTTCGTTAAAAAGGGTTTTCATCCATCCGAACGATGCTCAATATTGAGTACATTTGAACACTGTTAACTGCTAGCATTCGTCATCTATTCGTTAATAAATCTTGCTGCATATAAATGCAAATACATAATCCATCCATCCCGTAGAATCTTCACCAGTTGTCATGGAATAATTCGCAGAGAAGGTTGAAAGTTCTGACCGTGCCATCTGTGTGTCGGTTACCCAAACAAATGGAATTATTAAATTTCATATTTAATATTCTCAGCAAGAAAGAGAGAAAATGGTTGCGTTGTTCTCTTAGATTGAGATAACATCAAGCACGTTGCATCAAACATCTCTCAACCAAGTTCGATATTCACAGTTCTTCCTTCAATTTGATGGCGCCAAACTCGCTCGGGTTGGTCAGACGTTTGTCTTGTATCTACAATATGTATATTGTTTACAACCACTGCCTAGCCCAGGGTCCAGGATAGTTGTCGATACTGAGTGGGATATTGTGCAGCGGCTTAGATTGTCATGACTGTGACAATCTGCACAGGCACACTCTCAGCGGCACACAACATCAGTGATGGGTTAACGAATTCGGTATTTTGTCGTTCCATCGGATATGAATAGATTATCTCTATTCGCATACGAAAATCCACAAGTTAACTTTGAGTATCTTAAATTATTATAAACAATTATTTCATAACTAAAAAAATGTACTAGCAGCTACTTACTGTGTATTGAACGCAGATACGGATGGTCCATGTCCCTGCCCCATAAAGCAGGACCGGGATGATAAGGGCCTTGTATATGGTCACCTTGCTATAAAGCGAACATAACCGCCATCCAGGAAAAGCGATGGAATGGACCGGGTAAAAAGCGGATGAAAAACTGCGATATTTACTACGGCGACTGCTACAGGGAGAGAGGGCAGCGATTGTTAGGATGCGGATTTGTTGTTCGAGATGGACTAGGGCAATAAGTCCTAAGCTTTCGGCATGTGAGCGAACGCCTCATAACAATCCGTATCAAGGCTAAATTTTTAAACATCAGCCTGATCTGCGTCCACGCCCCCACGGAAGACAAGGATGACTCCGCCAAAGATGTGTTCTACGATCTCCTAGACAGAACGTATGTATGTATGTATGCCCAATGTCCCAGCTATGACATCAAAATTGTACTAGGAGACTTCAATGCTAAGCTGGGTAAGAAGAGCATATTTGAAGGAGTCATCGGCAAACATAGCCTTCATGACACCACCTCCGATAACGGACACAGGCTGATTGATCTTGCTACGGGGCGAAATCTCCTTCTAGCCAGTACGCGCTTCTCGCACCTCGATATACACAAAGGTACCTGGCGGTCTTTTGATCAACCGACTACCAACCAGATTGATCATATCGCGATCGACGTCAGACACTCCTCCACTATTCTTGATGTTCGAACTTTCCGAGGGGCTAACATCGACTCGGACCACTATCTTGTAGTAGCCAACATGCGCTTACGGATATCACGAACGCAACGGAGTAGAGTAAGAATACAAAGTTATGACGTCGGAAAGGTACTATCGCCAGAAACCGCTCGTGCTTTTACCGATCGCGTCTCCCTTAAGCTCTCCAATACACCTCAATCCTCCACGCTATCAATAGAACAGCAGTGGAGCCTTTGCAAACAAGCCCTGAAAAACTCTGCATCCGAAGTTCTGGGTTTTAAGGCTCCACCACGAAGAAACACCTGGTTCGATGACGAGTGCAAGAGGATTCATATAGCGAAGCAGGATGCATATAAGGCCTCGCTGCATAAAAGAACAAGAGCAGCTCGTGAGCTCTACGAGTTAAAAAGAAGGGAAGAGCATAAGCTTCTCAGGAGAAAGAAGAAAGAGCAAGAAAAGCACTCGATTGAGGATTTGGAGAGCTGTTACTGCAGGCGTGACGTTCGAAAGTTTTATCTACAGATAAAGCGAACATGCCAAGGTTATAAGGCCTGAACGGAAGCCTTCAGAGATGAGAACGGACCCCTAGTAGTAGAATCGCAGTCGATGCTGAGAATATGGAAAAACCACTTCTGCAGACTGTATAACGGCGATGTTAGTCAATATACCGCTGTCAGGCAGAATGATCCATTTCTAAACGACGAAGACCGCTGAGAACTCCGTCCCCCTGACCTCGACAAAGTTATGATTGCCATATCGAAACTCAAGTCAAAAAAAGCTGCTGGCACAGACGGAATATCTGCTGAGCTCTTCAAGACAGCTGGCGATGACCTGGTTAGAAGCATGTACCAGCTCATCTGTAAGATATGGTCAGAGGAAAGCATGCCCGAGGAATGGAGTCTCAGCATCGTATGCCCGATCCACAAGAAAGGAGACCCCTCTGATTGCGCCAACTACAGAGGAATAAGTCTCCTTAACATCGGCTACAAAATCTTCTCTGCCGTTTTGTGTGAACACCTGAAGCCTTTTGTAAATAAGCTGATAGGTCCTTATCAGTGCGGATTCAGGCCAGGGAAGTCCACCTTCGACCAAATCTTCACACCACGGCAGATCCTGGAAAAAACCAATGAATTTCAAGTCGACACTCACCACCTATTTGTCGACTTCAAAGCCGTATATGACAGCGTAATTAGAGACGAGCTTTACAACGCTGTGTCTACCTTTGCCATACCTGCTAAACTCATCAGACTATGCAGGATGACTTTGGAGTATGCTTGCTGCTCCATTCGAATCGGTGCACACCTGACCGATAGTTTTGATGTCAAAAAAGGATTTAGGCAGGGCGATGCGCTGTCGTGTGATTTCTTCAACATCATATTGGAAATGATTGTGCAAAAATCGCTGGTCAATACAGGAGGCACAATCTATTTCAAATCCTCGCAACTCCTTGCATACGCCAACGATATTGACATAATAAGTAGATCAAAGCGAGATGTCAATGAGGCGTTTACGAGAATTGAGATGGAGGCGGCGAAAATTGGTTTGGCGGTAAACGAGGGCAAAACTGAATATATGCTGTCATCAAAAAAGGACGCTCAACACCGACGTCTCGGCCAGAACGTTTGTAAAGGCAGATATAAGTTCGAGGTAGTTAAGGACTTGGCTCCGCAGTGACCTGGAACAACGACATCAGTTCCGAAATCAAACGCAGAATCACTCTTGCCAATCGCTGTTTCTTTGGGCTCAGTAGGCAACTGAGTAATAGAGCCCTCTCCCGAACGACAAAGTTGACTTTATACAAGACCCTTATCATCCCGGTCCTGCTGTACGGTGCAGAAGCATGTACACTATCAAAAGCGGATGAGGAGGCCCTTGGTCGGTTCGAGAGAAAGATTTTGCGCGTGATTTTCAGGCCTATAAACGCAGACGGGGGATGGAAGAAAATATTCAAACTCGAACCTTACGGGCTGTAAGGCGACATGAGTCTAGTCAGGCGTCTACGGATTCAACTCCTAAGATGGCTAGACCATGTAGAGCGAGGGACGAAGAAACAGAGGACGGCCGCACTTAAGATGGTGCACAAAGTTGGAAGGGAACATCAGCCAACCAAGTCCGGCAATGGAAAAGATCGTGCTAGTTGGATGGGCATGTCAATTGAAGCCCGGGTCCACCCCGAACTGTAGCGCCTGTCAAGAAGGAAAAGGAGAATGTTTTTCAGTTTTTTGAACATGTTTAAATGTATTTGTCTAATACTCGTATAAATAAATATGTGAAGTGTATCAGTCGACCTTCGATAAACAATTGACATATAAGGATTTTAATGAAACGCGCCTGCACAATAATTCCGGCAAATTGCTTCGATTTCATTCTCAAAGGACATTCCGGTTCAATAGGAAATGAAAATAATTGGAAATCCAACCTCTTCTCACACCATTCCTTTTATTCATTCCACGAATCCATATTCATCGATTCATTTTCTTTCTGCAATCTATCAGTTTTACCATTGTCAGTGACCATGATAAAGCACCATCTTCCAAGTCCATACTCCATCTATCGAATGGCAGGTTAGAATACTTCCCAAAAATAAATGTGCGGGTGACCGAAATTCCTTCGAAATACAAGTTTCACCGGACGGACGACGGCAAAATTGTTTACTCGTAGACATCGGCAACGACAACGACAACGATAATGATGACGTGAGGCAGTGGCAAGAAAAGTTCACAAAACGATACGACGAGGGGAGCGAGCATCAGGACGAGCAGAGTGGAAGGCAATAAAATAAGTAGACCGAAAACTAACTAACAAGACAGGAACAAGTGAGCTTTTGTTCGAATCAACATTCTTGGTTAGTAAAATCAATCCTAAAAGTTCATCACCCGACTCCACCTCAGGCGAGGTCCACAATGCAGAACCAACCGGTCGGCGGGAGAAACGTATGTAACTGTATTCTATGTATTGGTCCTGTTCCTGTACCTTGGGACCAAGAGCCAAGGCGAATAAATACGAATGGCTAGAGCAAACACTTAAAGAGTGGTTAAGGAAGTATACGAGAAGAAGGACACAAATAGAATGAATCGGTTTGCGGTTTATTAGAGCCCAAGTCCTATGTCTGAGTCCTTTGTGATTTCACCGCAAAGAAAGTGGGTAGTCCTACCTTCATACATATAATATAAAAGACGACGTCCAATGGGCAACTTAACGTACCGTGTGCGGGACACCAAACCACAAAAGAGGATGTGAGTCGTCCTTAAATAAATATTTGTGAACGCACTACTGGGTACATATGGTGGAGCACATATCGTTAGAGAGATAATAAGGGATTTCTTCGTTTAATTTTTTTTTTTTCCTTAACTTTTCTCCTTTCGATCGTCCCTCTACCCCTTTTTACGTTTCTTCGGTGGAAAAGGACGAATAACTCTTCTTAGGTTTCGGCAACTTTTTATAGACTCAATGTAAATATCAACATTCCACCTGCGTCAAGGAGTTATGAGGGGGTGGCGGTGGGTTCGCCCGAAAGGACACATCGTGTCTTCGTTTACTGTGTTGTTGTACCTATGCATGGATGTGCATATGTATGTATGTTTTGACTGACTGTGTGCGGATAGTTATACGAAAGCCCATTCTGCTTGCTCCGTACATCTTCAAAGGATGTATCCATGTTTGTTCAATTTTACGAAATTCCTCTGTCGAAAAAAACGACAAAACAGACGAAGGAAAATAAGAAGTGAAAGAAGGACATATTGTCAGTGGTATCCATATCTATTTAGATAGTGAGTATGTACGAGTAGATTTGTCTCCTTATTCTTACCCTATTCCGTGGACGCACTTTACCGTGAGTTTTCCGCTCACCTGATTTTCGTTTTTCAATTAACGACTTCTTCCTTGCCATCATCGTCATAGTTGTCGTAGCACAGAACAACGATGTCCTTATTGTATATTTAAAAATATGTACATATATCCCGAGGAAGTGTAACGATGTAATATAGTTAATTTACAATTCTTACAAAAAATAAAAGAAATATGGAGTGAACCATCTACAAACTACATTTTTGGCTACCTCGAATAAAATGCGTACGTGTTGGTAGAATTCAAGATTTAATATCACACTTACACACATACGCATAGGTGTACAACACACAGGACCTATTTGCAATGATTGAGGGTAGTTTCATCCCCTCTATGAATTACTGATTAAATTGAGGACTCCTTTCTACCTGTGTCGGCTTCGGGTTGGCTAACATTCAGTCTTATTTGGAAGGGCGAGGCAATCTATCGCAGGTACGAGTATGTTGTTCGTCTCTTTCCAATGTCGCGTTTTCAATTCTTTTAATGTTGGTACTCCTGCTGCGATCGTTTCTAATAAGGTGTTGCGTAATGCAAGACTTGATTGTTGGTGAATGCGACATGAGGGAAATGATCGATCGATTAAAAATCGTATCTTGTCACAAACGCAACGCTAAATTCAAATAATCTGACTTCAACAAACTCGTTGCCAATTTGTAAAATATTTTTGAAAGCTGCACAAAAGTCGCGGTCATTTGATGAAAGACAAGCATCTGGTTGACACTTGTCATAGAAACGTTTGTGATTACTATGGTTTGACATCTTTCTAATGTAAGCAAGTAACTGCTTATACCACTTACTTGCTTACTTAGATGGCGCTAGAGTCCGATGTGAACCTGGGGCTCAACTAACAAATTTCTCCAGTTGCCACGGTCTCTTGCCAGCTGTTTCCAGTGACGCACTCCCAGTAGATTAAGGTTCCCTTCGGTCGTCCTCTGCGTCCTCCCTCGGGGTTGGTCGAAGACTCTTCGGGCCGGAGTTGTGTTATCCATTCCCTCTACGTAGCCTAGCCATCTTAGACGTTGGATCCGTAGACGTCGTACCAGGCCGATGCACTGTACACCCCGTATAGTTCGTCGTTGTATGTTCTCCTCCACTCCCCGTTCATCCAAACGAGACCATAGATTGAACGCAAAATGTTCCTCTCGAAACGACCAAGGCCCTCCTTATCCGATCTCGTTATGGTCCAGGCCTCTGCGCCATAGAGGAGGACTGGGATGATTAAGGTTTTGTACAGCGCAACTTTGGTATATGAGAGCACCGTGGCGCAGTGGGTAGTGTGTTTGCCTCTGACGCCGATAACACGGGATCGAATCCCAACACATCCGTGTCATCGAACGTGCTTTCACCGTGTTTCTCCTCAGCGGAGTTCTGACAAACCCCCCTGTAGTAAAATTGTCATGAAAAGCTTCTCGAAATTCGCCGTTCGGAACCGGCAATAAACTGTAGGTCTCTTTCACCTATGAGAACATGAAATCCCACACAACATGGGTGAATGAGAGAAACTCGGCTTTGGTCCTTCATGGACTGGGACGTCAACATACGTACATACATACAACTTTGGTCTTTCGAAAGTGGGCTCTACTTCTCAATTGCCTCTGAAGCCCAAAGAAACAGAGGTTGGCAAGAGTAATTCTGCGTTTGATCTCAGCGCTGGTGTTGTTGTCGCTGATCACTAGTGATCCAAGTCCTTGATCACCTCGAATTTGTAGCTGCCAATTGTGACGTATAGGCCGAAATGTCGGTGTTGCGCATCTTTTTTGGTTGTCAGCATGACATAGAGACCAATTTTAAGCGCTTCTGCTTCAATGCCATCGAACGCAGCATTGACGTTGCATCATTCGCGTACGCATACAGTTGTGCAGACTTGGAATAGATCATACCTCTTGTGTTAGCCAGTGAGTCTCGTATGATCTTTTCAAGTACGATGTTGAAAAAATTACATGATAGTGCGTCGCCTTGTCTAAATCCTTTTTTAACAGCAAAGTCTCGGTTAATTCGCTACCGACCTTAATGGAGCAGCGGAAATCCTCCATTGTCGTCCTGCATAATTTAACGAGTTTGGTAGGGATGTTAAAACTAGACATGGCTCTGTATAGCTCGTCTCTATGCACGCTGTCATACGCGGCTTTGATTTGGTATTCTTGGGTCTCCCCTTGGGTCTCCAAGATCTGTCGCAGTGTAAATATTTGGTCTGATGTGGATTTATCTGGCCTGAAACTACACTGATAAGGACCTATCAGATTATTCACAAGGGGTTTCAGGCGTTCACACAGTACGGCAGAGAAGATCTTGTATGCGATGTTAAGGAGACTTATTCCCCTATAGTTGGCGCAGTTATAGGGTCTCCGATTCTAAGATGCATGCTTTCCTCCGACCATGTTTTCCAGATCAGCTGGTTCATGCGCCCTACCAGCTCATCTCAAGCCACTTTAAATAGCTCGGCAGACAGGCCGTCTGCGACCGCGGCTTTATTAGCCTTAAGCTTTGAAATTATCAGCTTAATTTCATCCAGAACGGGTGGACGGAACTTCCTTACATCTTCCTTCGTTGCGAATGGATCATTCTGCCTGACAGCGGTATTAGATCTTTCATCACCATTAAGCAGTCTACAGAAGTGTTTCTTCCATATTCTCAGCATCGACTGTGACTACTAGTTGTCCGTCTTCATCCCTACAGGCTTTCGCTCAAGCTTTATAGTTCTGGCATGTTCGTTTTACTTTTTCTTAAAACTTGCGAGCGTTATTTCTGCGGTAGCATCCCTCCATCTCCTCAATCTCACGCTTTTCATGCTCTCTTTTACTCTTCCTTAAAAGCTTATATTCTTCCCTCCTTTTCTGCTCGAAATGTTCACGAGCGGCTCTCGTCGTCACTGTCGTTCTGTGGATTGTGCCCGTGTCATCGGATTTTGCGAGAGGTTGAGGAAAACTCAATCGGCAAAGGTCATAGCGTTTGAAAAACCAACTGTTTAAGGCTTTTCAAAAACCATTTTCTTCGTTTTCGATTAAAATTAGCCGAAAAGGAGGGAGGAACTCACGCTTTTAAGGAAGACGAAAAGGGAGTATGATCTCACGATTGAGGAGATCGGTAGCATGCAGAAATAACGCTCGCAAGCTTTACGAAAAAGTGAAACAAACATGTAAGGGCTATAAAGCCAGAGCCTGCAGGGTGGAAGATGGACAACTAGTAGTAGAGTCACAGTCGATGCTGAGAATATGGAAGGAACACTTCTGTAGACTATTTAACGGCGATGAATGATATAATACCGTTGTCAGGCAGAATCATCCATTCCCAACGGACGAAGACGCAAGAGAATTTCGTCCACCTGACCTAGATAAAATGAATTTAGTAATTTCAAAGCTCAAGAATACTATAGCCGCCTGCGCAGACGGGCTGTCTGTCGAGCTATTTAAAGCGATTAGAGAGATCTGCTTGGGCGCATGCACCTGCTCATCTGTAAGGTAATGTCGGAGGAAAGCACACCCAACGAATGGAATATCAGCATCGTTTGCCCAGTCCATAAGAAGGAAGACCCCTATAACTGCGCAATCTACAGAGGAGTAAGTCTCCTTAACATCGCATACAAGATCTTCTCTGCCGTACTGTGGAACGTCTGAAACCCTTTGTGGATAATCTGATAGATTCGCATCAGTGTGGTTTCTGGCCAGGTAAATCCACAATGGACCAAATATTCACACCGCGGCAGATCTTCGAGAAGACCCAAGAATACCAAAACGGACACCCATCACCTTTTCGTCGATTTCAAAGCCGACAAGTCGAAGCACCTTCGTACTTGAAAAGTTCAAACGAGACTCACTGACCAACATAAGAGATACGATCTATTTCAAGTCTGCGCAACTGCTTGCGTACTCTTACTTACTTACTTACTTAACGGGCGCTACAGTTCGGGGTGAACCTGGGCCTCAACCAACATGCCTCTCCACCTAGCACGATCTTTCGCTAGTCTTTTCCAATGCCGCACGCCCAGTTGGTTGAGGTCCCCTTCCACCTGTGCGCGCCACCTTAGGTGCGGCCGTCCTCTATTTCTTCGTCCCTCGGGGTTGGATTCAAAGACTCTACGGGCTGGAGCTGTGGTGTCCATTCGCTCTACATGGCCCAGCCATCCTAGGCGTCGGATCCGTAGACGCCTGACCAGACTCATGTCGCTGTACAACCCGTACAGTTCGTGATTGAATCTTCTCCTCCAACCCTCCTCTGTGTTTATGGGACCGAAAATCGAACGCAGAATCTTTCTCTCGAAACGACCAAGGATTTCCTCATCCGCTTTAGATAAAGTCCATGTTTCTGCGCCGTATAACAGGACTGGGATAATTAAGGTCTTATATAAGGTCAACTTGGTCGTACGAGAGAGGGCTCTACTTCTCAGTTGCCTCCTGAGCCCAAAGAAGCAGCGGTTGGCAAGAGTAATTCTGCGCTTGATTTCGAAACTGGTGTCGTTGTTCCAAGTCACCGCGGAGCCGAGGTATATGAAGTCCTTAACTACCTCGAACTTATATCTGCCAATATGCACGTTCTGTCCAAGACGTCGGTGGTAAATGTCCTTTTTCGATAACAGCAGATATTTATTAGCTTGCGTACTCAGATGACATTAATGTAATCGGACGAACACCACGGGACGTCAATGTTGCGTTCGAAAACATTGAAGTAGAAGCGGCTAAAATGGGTCTTTCAACCAAAAAAAGACGCGCAACACCGACATCTCGGCCAGAACCTCATAATTGGCAGCTACAGATTCGAAGTGGTCAAGGACTTCGCTAAGCTTGGCTCACTAGTGATCAGTGACAATAACACCAGCGCTGAGATCAAACGTAGAATTACTCTTGCCAACCGCTGCTTCTGTGGGCTCAAGAGGCAATTGAGAAGTAGAGCCCTCTTTAGAAAGACCAAAGTTGCGCTATACAAAACCTTAATCATCCCGGTCCTCTTCTATGGAACAGAGGCCTGGACTTTAACGAAAGCTGGTGAGGAGGCCCCTGGCCATTTCGAGAGGCAAATCATGCGTTCCATCTATGGTCCCTTTTGAATAAACGGAGTGTGGAGGAGAAGATGCAACATGGAACTGTACAGCGACATTGTCCTAGTACGGTGGCCAGGCCATGTAGAGCGAATGAATAACACAGCTCCGGCCCGAAGAGTCTTCGAATCCAACCCCGAGGGACGCCGCAGCAGAACAAGACTGAATCTAAGGTGGCGCAAACAGGTGGAAGGGGACCTTAACCAAATGGGAGTGCGTCGCTGGAAACAACTGGCAAAAGGTCGTGCTAACTGAAGAAACCATATAAGTAAGTAAGTGTAATGAAAAATCATTCATCAGTTTCGAAATGTGACAGGATAGAATGCTTTTTCCATATTGCTTATAAAAATATTGTGTCGTCATTTCTTTCCGGTGGTCACATAAAAATCACTATGTGTTTGTTGACACAATGAAGAACCCCGGTCAACTTTTTGAACCTGAACATTTAACATGTAAAACTACTTGGGAACTTCTCAAGACAATCATGTACATACATACATATGTACATGTATGTATGTTCCTGGGGATTACTTGTTTGCTATTCACGTTAACCAGCCCAAGGGGTTGAAATGCCCATGTCTTCACGAACAACACTTTCAACCTCTCCTTTAACTCTTAGTCTTTAACTGACCAACAAGGCAATCCATTGCGGCATGACATTTGTTCTCTTCTACGGGTGAGTTGCGATTGACCGTGTCCGAGATCCTAAGTGGTTACACTGTAACACTAGAAATGATTGGCACATTCATTCAGAAAATTGTTCGCCAAGAAAGTATCCCTTCGGATACGAATAGATTTATGACTTTCCGACAGCGAATATTAAGTTTCAGTTTAAGACTTTTGGTAACCCTTCCGGTCAATGCAATCGAATTGCTAATAAATTTCCAATTCCATTCGCATATAAAAAAATATCAAATTTCCAAAAGCAGTAGGTAGGACATTAGGATCGGAAATCGTAAAGTGTTAATTGAAACTACTTAGAAAATCATACGGATGCACTAGCACTACATTACTCAGCCCATTCGTCCCACAGAACTAAGGCACTCATATAATTCATGGCGTGCTTAACAAGTCCGCTTTCATGTGTGTGATGCTTCTCCGATAAAATAGCTCATGTCCCAGAAGTGACCCGTAACAGAAAAAAAGGGGAATGAGGGAATAAAAGGAAATTCGAGCAAAAAAGCAACATAGTCGCATTTATCTCCATTTGACCCTCTTCAAAGTCCCTTTTTTTATGTTCGGGCTTCATTCGATATTCATTCCCCCACAGGCTGCCACAACATCCGTGGGGCTACCAATGGTCCTCTGTCCCTTTTTTCTTTCCTCGTATTTTGTCTTTTTATTTCTTTTGCCCTGTTCCTAAGACATGTAAATATCCTGTCATGTTGGATAGTACTACTATGGTCTTCGTTTTCTTTTTTTTTTTTTTGTCCTCCTGTTGAGATGTAGGCAAATCCATGCATATGTAACGAAGATTGTAAATGTAATACATACTAGTACATGTCCATGGTCGCATATATCTATGTATGTATGTACATACAATCATGAAAATGTTATGCAAGAAGAATGGCCGAGAAGGAATTTCAAATCCACTCCTGCCGCAAAACGCAAGTAACCAGCCAACCAACCACCTTTAACTACAACACATACTGGGCAATGGCGAACGGAATACCCCATAAGTGTTAAGTTGACTGTATTTGAATGTTGGTGACCGAGGAAGGGTCGAACGTTTTTTTGTCGATTCGCTTTTTCTTTTTTCGTCCTTGTTAACAGCGCTGGACTACACCGGGTCGAAGGAAGAGTGTTTTTTGTTTTTATCGAATCGTTAGGTGTTTACTTTCCAATCTTACTGGGGGTTATGTTTGCGTAGCTCTACGCAAATATTTAAGAAAATCACAACACCTGCCGTCTTTATTAATTAATTGCCATTTTATTGTAGAAAATTAACAATCTTTTAAGGGTTCCGTAACCAAAGGGTAAAACGGGACCCTATTACTAAGACTTCGCTGTCCGTCCGTCCGTCTGTCCGTCTGTCACCAGGCTATATCTCATCAACCGTGATAGTTAGACAGTTGAAATTTTTACAGATGATGCACATATTTCTGTGGCAGCTAGAACAACAAATACTAAAAACAGAATAAAATAAATATTTAAGGGGGGCTCCCATGCAACAGACATGATTTTCATTTTCACAAAATCCCCTTGGCCACATACTGGCCTAAGGTTAATCGACAATATCTCACAACCAGTAGCAAACTTCCGAGCTTTGATCCCTATTGTGTATTTGTTGTATTAATCTTAGTTGCAAACCTTTTTTCTATAATTATTGTTATTCACCTTTTCGCCTCCTTGCTGTGAAGTAAGATAATTGATTTGAATTCAATGGACACTTTGATGATCAACTATCTCATTATGGAGATTTTTGATCATCAAAGTAATATGCCTATAACCTGCCTGCAACCAAGATCTGTCATCGTGCAAAAAATCATTTCAAACGGATTAGCCGTTTTAATGTGATGAGGTAACATAGAGCGTCTCTTTCATTTTTATATACATATACAGATGGCACGGAACCCTTCGTGAGCGAGTCCGACTCGCACTTGGCCGATTTTTTTTTAATTCCATGTTCCTATAAAAACGTTTATCCCTCGAAATAAAAATTATACGTGGCTAAGTACGAGAATCGAACAACTCCTTAATATAAGGAACAAGGCCTATAAAAGATAAAATTGCAAGGAATATAGTGAAGAAAGAAATGAGGAGGCCGGCAATGAATTTTGTTGCTTCATGGTTTCGGCCAAACCTTAAGAGGACAAAAACGTGGAGGTATACGTGTCGGTAAACGGAAGACAACAAATGCAGCTTCAAAAGACTCATACGTACGTTGCAATGACACCGAGTTACGAACTCCAGTAGTGTCACATAACTCCTCTACAAGAAGAAATTTCTGTTTCCGAAGGGTGTTCGAATGTGATGTGCTCAATCCCTTTAACGCTATTAGGTCAAATGCTATTGGTCTGGACGGCATGCACCCAAAATTCTTGAAAATCATAATTCACGAACTCCTGCCTGAACTTATATATGTACATACATATATTTTTAATAGGGTTCTTACCTATTCTACCTACCCGAAGCCCTGGAAAGCATCTAAGATAATTCCTATCCCTAAGAGCTCAGCAAATCGAAGTACAACTTATGAGTCGGCAAGTTCATGAATACCTTCACGAATTTTTTCCCCTTTCACCACATCAGTGCGGTTTTAGACCGCATTATAGTTGTACAACGGCACTTGTAAACTTGGTTGAAGACTTTCGTGTTGAAATGGATAAGAATAGTGCAACATCGCTTATACTATTGGATTTTTCGAACGCTTTTGATACTGTACCCCAAGAAATCTTCTTCGGGGTGAACCTGGGCCTCAACCAACATGCCCCTCCATCTAGCACGATCTTTCGCTAGCCTTTTCCATTGCCGCACACCCAGTTGGCTGAGGTCCCCTTCCACCTGTGTGCGCCATCTTAAGGGCGGCCGTCCTCTGCTTCTTCGTCCCTCGGGGTTGGATTCAAGGACTCTCCGGGCTGGAGCTGTGGTGTCCATTCGCTCTACATGGCCCAGCCATCTTAGGCGTTGAATCCGTAGACGCCTGACTAGGCTCATGTCGCTGTACAGCCCGTAAAGTTCGTGGTTGAATCTTTTCCTCCATCCCCCGTCTACGTTTATAGGCCCAAAAATCACGCGCAAAATCTTTCTCTCGAACCGACCAAGGGCCTCCTCATCCGCTTTTGATAGTGTCCATGCTTCTGCGCCGTACAACAGGACCGGGATGATAAGGGTCTTATATAGAGTCAACTTTGTCGTTCGGGAGACACAGCCCAAAGAAACAGCGATTTGCAAGAGTGATTCTGCGTTTGATTTCGGAACTGATGTCGTTGTACCAGGTCACTGCGGAGCCAAGGTTGACGAAGTCCTTAACTACCTCGAACTTATATCTGCCTATACAAACGTTCTGGCCGAGACTTCGGTGTTGAGCGTCCTTTTTTGATGACAGCATATATTCAGTTTTGCCCTCGTTTACCGCCAAACCAATTTTCGCCGCCTCCATCTCAATCCTCGCAAGCGCCTCATTGACTTCTCGCTGTGATCTACCTATTATGTCATTGTCGTCGGCGTATGCAAGGAGTTGCGAGGATTTGAAATAGATTGTGCCTCTTGTATTGGCCAGTGATTTTTGCACAATCATTTCCAATATGATGTTGAAGAAATCACACGACAGCGAATCGCCCTGCCTAAATCTTTTTTTGACATCAAAACTATCGGTAAGGTGTTCACCGATTCGGATGGAGCAGCGAGCATTCTCCAAAGTCATCCAGCATAGTCTGACGAGTTTAGCAGGTATGTCAAAGGTAGACATAGCGTTGTATAGCTCGTCTCTAATTACGCTGTCGTATGCGGCTTTGAAGTCGACATGGTGGTGAGTGTCGACTTGAAGTTCATCGGTTTTCTCCAGTATCTGCCATAGTGTGAAGATTTGGTCGATGGTGGACTTCCCTGGCCTGAATCCGCACTGATAAGGACCTATCAGCTTATTTACAAAAGGCTTCAGGCGTTCACACAAAACGGCAGAGAAGATTTTGTAGGTGATGTTAAGGTGACTTATTCCTCTATAGGTGGCGCAATCAGAGGAGTCTCCTTTCTTGTGGACCCCAAGAAATACTCATTAATAAACTCAGTTACTATGTATTTCAATTTAAACTCGACGAAACTTAAGGTAATGGTAAGTTACTTGAAAGACCGCATCCAGGCTGTGTATGCAAACGAGAAACTGTCAACTTTCCTTGAAACTAAAGCTGGTGTCCCACAAGGTTCAATATTGGGTCCGCTGTTGTTTACCATGTTCAACAACGACATCCCATCAGTCCTAAAAAAAACTGCAAAATCCAGATGTATGCAGGTGACGTACAATTGCATTTAACGACTTGCGGAAGATGCAACCTTACGTCTTAATGAAGATCTAAATTCAATTGTTTTGTGATCCCGTCGAAACAATTGAATATTTAATTCTAGCAAAAGTCAGGCAGTAGCTAATTAATATTTTTTTTTTATTTTAAACCATAAAATTTGTACAAACCTTCCCATTTCAATTCATTTTCTTTAAAAATAATCAAACCATCTGTGAACCAAATGCTCATATTGGATCTTGTCTTTATGGCAGCACTCATGGCATCTCAGAGCATATTCGTAAAGGTTGGTGTTGGTGTCGTCGCAATAGTAAATATCACCACCGGCTATGGACAAGTATGTCGAGTCCCTCTCCTTCTATCTAGGACAACCACCCCTGGAGAGTGGTGGTGGACAACCACCCTCTTGAACCTGTGCGATCTATAAAAAAAATAAATACAGTAGACCCTAAATGAAGTTAGCACGGCAATGAAAAAGTGGTAAGTTTGTTAAAATTCAACGCAAAAGGGACACTGGGTCACATCAGGCCCGGAAGAGATATTTTGACTAATTGTTTATTGTACTTTCAGCAGGAATTCAAATAGAACTATCATGCACCGATGGACGTTTATGTCAAAGATAAGTCAAGCTTTGGTCGTCTAATTGATATTGATACATATAGACTTAATTAGGCTTACACTTACTTACTTACTTAGGTGGCGCTACAGTCCGTGGTGAACCTGGGCCTCAACGAACAAGCGTCTCCAGCTGGCACGGTCTTTGGCCAGCTGTTTCCAGCGCCGCACGCCCAGTTAGTTAAGGTCCCCTTCCACCTGCGTGCGCCACCGTTGATGCGGCCGTCCTCTGCCGCGCCTTCCTTCCGGGGTGGATTCGAAGACTCTTCGGGTCGGAGCTGTATTTTCCATGCGCTCTACATGGCCTAGCCACCTTAGACGCTGTATCCGTAGACGTCGTACCAGGCCGATGTCGCTGTACAACCCGTACAGTTCTTCGTTATATCTTCTCCTCCATACACCGTTTGAACAAACGGGACCGTAGATAGTGCGCAGAATTTTCCTCTCGAAACGACCTAGGGCATCTTCATCCGCTTTTGTTAAGGTCCAAGCCTCTGCGCCGTAAAGGAGGACTGGGATGATCAAGGTCTTATATAGTGTCACCTTGGTTTTCCGAGAGAGGGCTCTACTTCTCAATTGCCTCTTGAGCCCAAAGAAACAGCGGTTGGCAAGAGTGATTCTGCGTTTTATCTCAGCGCTGGTGTTGTTGTCGCTGGTAATCAGTGAGCCAAGGTAGACGAATTCCTTGACCACTTCAAAGTTATATCCGCCCATGGTGACGTTCTGGCCAATACGTCGGTGTTGTCCGTCTCTTTTAGATGAAAGCAGATATTTGGTTTTACCCTCATTAACCTTGAGACCCATCTTAGCCGCTTCTACCTCTATGCTTACAAAGGGCTCATTGACGTCTCGCTGTGTCCGTCCAATCACGTCAATGTCGTCGGCGTACGCAAGCAATTGCGTAGACTTGAAATAAATCGTACCTCTTGTGTTGGCCAGTGACTCTTGCACGATATTTTCAAGCACAATGTTGAAAAAGTTGCATGACAGCGCGTCACCTTGCCTAAATACTTTTTTAACATCAAAGGTCTCGGTTTGCTCATTACCGACCTTAATGGAGCAGCGGGAATTCTCCATTGTCAACCTGCACAGTCGGACGAGTTTGGCAGGGATGTTAAAACTAGATGGCTTTGTATAGCTCATCTCTATACACGCTGTCATATGCAGCCTTGAAATCAACGAAGAGGTGGTGAGTGTCGATTTGGTATTCCTGGGTCTTCTCCAAGATCTGCCGCAGTGTAAATATTTGGTCTATTGTGGATTCACCTGGCCTGAAACCAGACTGATAAGAGCCGATCAGGTTATCCACAAACGGTTTCAGGCGTTCACACAATAGGGCAGAGAATATCTTATATGCGATGTTAAGGAGACTTATTCCCCTAAAGTTGGCGCAGTTATAGGGGTTTCCTTTCTTATGGACCGGACAAGCGATGCTAAGATTCCATTCGTCGGGCATGCTTTCCTCCGACCATACCTTGCAAATGAGATGGTGCATTTGCACCATGCACCGACATGTGATCGGGCATACGATATCTTAGGGATGAGCTGGGGCATGCTCCCAACCAGGTCATCCCCAGCTGTCTTGAAGAGCTCAGCAGACAGTCCGTCTGCGCCAGCAGCTTTATTCGACTTGAGTTTCGATATGGCAATCTTAACTTCGTCGAGGTCAGGGGGACAGAATTCTCTGCGGTCTCCGTCGATTAGAAATGGATCAATCTGCCTGACAGCGGTATATTGACTAACATCGCCGTTATACAGTCTGCAGAAGCGGTTTTTCGATATTCCCGGCATCGACTGCGGTTCTACTACTAGGTGTCCGTTCTTATCCCTGCAGGCTTCCGTTCTGGCTTTATAACCTTGGCCTGTCCGCTTTACATAGTGACTGTTGATTTTAAATGCAACGGTATTGGTTTTTACATATTTGTATGTCAAATCTCATATACATACATGCCTATGTAGAACATAGCAACATACGAGTATACAATAGCAACCAGTTACTTGAGTCTAACTTGTTGAGGCTGAAGTCTAACTCTAGCGATACGGCATTTAAGGCCAAAATAATCAGCAGCATCATTGGTTACTGCATTTGTTGCATAGAATATGTATTTACCGATTTCCAAGTTGTTTTTCTTCTCGGAAGTGGACTTGCCTTCGACAAAAGGGGTAGACGCAAAGACTTCTTTATCTTTTAGCGGCTCCAGAAATATAATTAGAGCACATTGTTACGGACACGAACTGAAGATTATATTCGAATTTCGCTGTCAAAGTTTGAAATGCTCTATTGCAGCTATAAACGAAATGATGGCAACTTTCAGCGGCGTACTGTCGAATGTATGTAAATGCCAGAGCATTCTAGAGACTTCTGAAGGGGAGGAACGTCTGACGGCAAACATTCGAGAAAGTGGACCGACGCTATATAAGCGGGAACACTCGCCCTCGGGGGCATTCAGTTTTCGGGATTCTGTAACAAGTGATCAGTAGGTAATCAAGCCATCTAGCGAGATGGAGAGGCAAACGTTGTAATAAAGGTGAAGCACCCAGGTAATTGAATAAAAAAGTTGTGTATCAATGGCAAGTTGTCACAGGAAGTGGCATTTAGTTGAATGTAAGCTTATTTTGAGGGCATGGGCTCGTACATACAGGGTAAAGTTGTTGATTGGTCCCCACCTGGCGAGATGCCAGCAACGATCCCTGTTTAAATGCCCGGGTCAAGTTGACATACGGCCTCCTCGCGGCGCCCTCTGGATAGCCTCTTCAACAACCGTTGGGAGGTGAACAAACGTATACAGCGAAAAAAACCCCGACCAGAATGGCGGTCGTGCGACGGGCTAACAATCCACCCACGTAAAAAAAAACTCAAAGTTATGAATGAGCAAGATGCAAGTTATGAATGAGCAAGATGCCTCGGATACACGGACGACAACGCACGAAAAAGGAACACGATTTGCGAGTATGCTCCTGGAATGTCAGAACCCTGTACACTCCCGGAGCTGCTCATAAACTAGAAGGAATCCTCACGCAGTACAAGGCGGATATTACTGCGGTCCAGGAAATACGCTGGATAGGAAACGGTATGATTAGGAAGAAGAATTGCGACATTTATTACAGCTGTCACAAAAGGTTGCACTTACTGGGATGCGGATTTGTCGTGGGAAAGCGGTTAAGGTCGAAGGTCATCGTTTTTAAACCTATAAGTGATCGCCTGGCTGTGATCCGCATCAGAGGCAGATTTTATAACATCAGCCTTATATGTGCACACGCCCCTACCGACGATGCTGAAGAGCCTATCAAGGAGGACTTCTATGACCTCCTGGACAACGCCTACGGAGCTTGTCCGGAGTACGATGTAAAAATCGTGCTCGGGGACTTCAACGCCAAAATCGGTAAGGAAAACACCCTTGGCGGAGTGATCGGGAAGCACAGCCTCCACGATACAACAACAGATAACGGCTTCCGACTCGCTAACTTTGCGACAGCTCGTAATGCGGTGATAAGTAGACAAGATTCCCTCGCAAGCGAATCCACACAGCAACCTGGCGATCGAACCGCCAACCAAATCGACCATGTGCTCATTGACGCAAGGCACTCGTCAAACATCCTGGATGTGCGAACATTCAGAGTGGCAAATGTCGACTCTGACCACTTCCTCGTAGCAGGAAGATTCAGAGCTCGACTGTCCAATGTCAGAAAGCTGCACCAGCCCACCAGGAGGAGGTTCGACATTGGGCGCCTGAGCACACCGGAGGTTGCCAGAGTCTACAGGAAGCAGCTGAGCGAAAGACTCTACGGTATGCCTACGTCGAACACAAATGCCAATAATATGTGGCTGCATTGCCGCTCAGCCATTCAGGAAGTAGCCGAAACCACCTTAGGGTACCTACCACCCCCGACAAGAAACCCGTGGTATGATGGCGAGTGTGAGCAGAAAAAGGCAGCAACCGACGAGGCGTACCAAAAGGCGCTGCAGAGGAAAACCAGGGCAGCGCAAGAAGAGTACCGAGCCAGAAGAAGGGAGGAGAAAAAACTACTGCGACAAAAGAAAAAAATCTTCGCAGCTTCCCAGCTCAAGGATGTCGAGGAGTCTAGGGATAAACATAAAATACCAGCCTTTTACAAGAAAGCTAAAGGCCTTGCAGGAGGCTTCAAAAAGGGCACCCTGCCTCTTCGAAACTGCGAGGGTAATCTTGTCACCGACCCGCAGGGAATAGTGGATGTATTTAAGCAGCACTTCCAGCAGCTCCTTAACGAGCATGACCAAGAGAGAGTGGTAGGGACCGAGGAAATCCCAACTCCAGCCGCTGAAGTAGTCCTCCCACCCAGCATCGAAGAAGTCGGCACAGCTATTCAGAAGCTGAAGAACAACAAGGCCGCAGGCTCAGATGGCTTGCCATCAGAGCTCTTCAAGGCTGGTGGCGATTTTCTGGTAGGGAGCATGCACCAGATCATCTGCAGAATTTGGGAAGAAGAAAGCATGCCCGACGACTGGAATACCAGCTCTATATGCCCCCATCCACAAAAAAGGCGATCCTACCTCTTGCAAGAACTATAGAGGTATATCCCTGCTCAATGTCGCATACAAGATCCTGTCCAGCGTATTGTGTGAACGTCTAAAACCATTTTGCACCGCACTAATCGGCAGCTACCAGTGCGGCTTCCGGCCCGGCAAATCAACTATAGACCAAATTTTCACACTTCGACAAATCCTGGAAAAGACCAACGAGTTTCGAATCGATACGCACCATCTTTTCATCGATTTCAAAGCTGCATACGACAGCATTCGTCGTGAAGAACTGTTTGGGGCGATGGCCGAATTCGGGATCCCGGTAAAACTGATCCAGTTGTGTCGCGCCACGCTAAAAAACACGCGATGCACCGTGCAACTCGGTTCTAGGACCTCGGAACCATTCGAAACATGCACCGGATTTCGGCAAGGAGATGCGCTGTCATGTGACTTCAACCTGGTGCTGGAGCAGATAGTGCGACGGGCAGGCATCAACAGGGAAGGCACTATCTTTTACAAGTCCATCTAGCTGCTAGGATACGCGGATGATATCGACATCATCGCGTGTTCTCGCCGTGGCATTGTGGAAGCATTCACGACAATTGAAGAACAGGCGAAACGAGTTGGTCCTAAGATCAATGAGGACAAAACGAAATAAATGCTGTCAAGCAAGAACCAATCCGTCGCTCACCACCTGGGACAAAATATAACAATTGACAGCTACAATTTCGAGGTAGTTAAGGAGCTTGTCCACCTCGGGGCAAACGTAAATTCCACAAATGACACCACAGTGGAGATCCGGCATAGAATCGCCCTTGGCAACCGCTGCTACTTCGGGTTGTCCAAACAACTGGGGTCAAAACTCCTCACTCGAAAGACCAAAGTCATGCTTTACAAAACGCTCATTCTGCCAGTCTTGCTGTACGGAGCTGAAAGCTGGACGATAAGCAGGACAGCGGAGCTGATTTTGGGTTCTTTCGAAAGAAAAATTCTGCGCCGGATATTTGGTCCTATCTGTGAGGAAGGTGAATGGAAAAGAAGACACAACCGCGAACTCTGCGAGCTGTACAAAGATTTGGATGTAGTCCGGAAGGCAAAGATCCGTCGACTACACTGGCTCGGCCACATCGAGCGCATGGACATCAACGCTCCAGCTAAGAGGGTCTCCGACTGCAAGCCTCCTGGTTCGAGAAGAAGAGGAAGACCGAACCTCCGATATAAAGACCAAGTAATCGCAGATGTAAGACATCTTGGTATTGACAACTGGAAGCAGCGTGCCCGGGACCGTCAAGGATGGAAGGCAGCTATAGCTCAAGCTCAGATCCTCCATGGATCGCTGGCCTGATAATTGCACTAACTGAAGCTTATTTGACTGTGGTCAGGCAGTGAAGTGTGAAGAACCATGTTCATATAGATTTCTGCTATTTTTTTAAATCCCATTATACGGAATTTATGTATTTTGCGGAATATATTCTAATATCAAAGAAGGGTTATAACACTATGTACATATATGAGGCATTCGTTAGAAATCAATTCTTTGCCTTTCCAAAAACAACGTGCAAAGAAGACACGAGTAAAGAAATATGTGTAGGCCGAATGTAAAATACAGCCAACAAGTCAATGCCAACCCGTGATGAGTCTTATCCTTAAAAACCGACCATGTATCCAGGGAAATTCCAGTGCCTATTCAAACGACAAACGAGGCAAGCTAGTCGCAACGCAACGCAACACAACACAAAGGGAAACCGAGAAAAAAGGTAGATCTTCATCGCATTCGTCCTCGTACATTACTATCTGAAAATGGGGTGGCAAATGCTGCCCATGGGACCTACTTGATGGATACAAACCACATGCTTTTATTATCCCCCTTAAATTGTACATAGATACAAAAAGGATCGCCAGTGCTGATGTTGCCGCCATTAACAAGGCCATGAACTGAAATTACTTTTTAAAGATATTCAATTTTTCCCTTTCGCATTTGTTGTGGCCCGTGGGACATCTCTGACAAATGAGAGATCAATGAAAACAAAGCGTAAAGCTATCAATGAATGAATGAGACCAGGTCCTCCTATTATATTTCTCATCAACAAACGGCTGGTGTCAATGAATTGAATGTTCCATTTCTAAAAAAAGGAACAAAAAAGTCATCCGTGTCGTTGGGTTTCATCGTCAAACAACCAAGTGGATTAAGCAATGATTTAATGCGTATGTGAGGGTTTGGGCGAGACCAAAAATCAAGGATAATATAGGATAACGCGGACAGATATCTGGTATCTAGAGCACAAGTAGTAAATAAATCAAAATCCAAACAATTCCCAAAGTTGCATTTGACTTTGCCGAGGACAGACTTTGACATCCGCATAAAAAGGGTGAAACTCTTACTGCTTCCCTTCCATCCTTAACCCCAGTTTTTATCCTGTCACACCATCATCCTTCCTTCGTCGTCGTTAAAAAAATTAAACAAAACAAAAACAACATCAACTGGAATGGAAAGCGAAATTCTCGATTTTCAAATCGATTCAATTCGATCAATATTTCACCTTTCGATAGTTGCGATAGTCTGTATAGATGTGCGTGTGTAAGAGCATGTTTTGCGGACGGGTATCCTGCTGTCATGCAACACACATAATTCGAATGTTTACTTATCCAACTGAGATGCACTTTAAATTATTCTGCACGGTATGGTGCGGTGTGGTATGGTATGGCGTGCTGCAGGGAATTGCGTAGAACGGATGACCTTAAATAAATTTGCGTGAAATTTCCTTCGGATGGATTTATTACGGTTCAAATGTGTCTGTTGTTCTTCCCATACATACATACATATACTCGTCCTTATACCGTCCTTCGTGTTGATTAATATGGAGGCGTTGCGAAAATATTAAATGTGTCGACATATTTTTTGCCACTTACTTAGATGGCGCTACAGTTCGGGATGAACCAAGGCCTCAACCAACAAGCCTCTCCAGCTGGCACGATCTTTGGTTTGCTGCGTCGTCCCTCGGCGTTGGAGTCAAAGACTCTTCGCGCTGGAGCTGTGGTGTTCATTCGCTCTACACTGCCTAGCCATCTTAGGCGTTGGATCCGTATACGCTTGACTAACACTTATGTCGCTGTACAACCCGTACACTTCGTGATTGAATCTTCTCCTCCAACCACCATCTGTGTTTATAGGACCGAAAATCGAACGAAGAATCCTTCTCTCGACCAAGGATTTCCTCATCCGCTTTAGATAAAGTCCACGTTTCTGCGCCGTATAACAGGACCGGGATAATTAAGGTCCTACATAAGGTCAACTTGGTCGTACGAGAGAGGGCTCTACTTCTCAATTGCCTCTTGAGCCCAAAGAAGCAGCGGTTGGCAAGAGTAATTCTGCGCTTGATTTCGAAACTGGCGTCGTTGTTCCAGGTCACTAGAGCCAATACAAACGTTCTGGCCAAGACGTCGGTGGTGAGCGTCCTTTTTTGAAGACAGCATATATGTATTTAGTTTTGCCCTCGTTTACCGCCAGACCAACTTTCGCCGCCTCGAACTCAATACTCGCAAACGCCTCATTGACATCTCGCTGTGATCTACCTATTATGTCAATATCGTCGGCGTATGCAAGGAGTTGCGAGGATTTGAAATAGATTGTGCCTCTTGTATTGGCCAGTGATTTTTGCACAATCATTTCCAATATATATGTGTATGTGTATGTATGTTGGCGTTACAGTCCATGAAGGACCAAAGCCGAGCTTCTCTCAATCACCCATGTTGTGTGTGATTTTATTTTCCCATAGGTAAAAGGGACCTACAGTTTACTGCCGGTTCCGAACGGCGAGATTCGAGAAGCTTTTCTTGACAATTATACTACAGGGGGTTTTGTCAGCACCCCGCTGAGGAGAAGCACCGTGAAAAACACGTTCGATGACATGGCTGTTGTCGGGATTCGATCCCGTGTCATTGGCGTCAGAGGCCAATACACTACCCAATATGATGTTGAAGAAATCACACGACAGCGCATCGCCCTGCCTAAATTCTTTTTTGACATCAAAAATATCGGTAAGGTGTTCACCGATTCGGATGGAGCAGCGAGCATTCTCCAAAGTCATCCTGCATAGCCTGATGAGTTTAGCAGGTATGGCAAAGGTAGACATAGCGTTGTACAGCTCGTCTCTAATTACGCTGTCGTATACGACTTTGAAGTCAACAAAAAGGTGGTCTGTGTCGAATTGAAATTCCTTGGTTTTATCCAGGATCTGCCGTAGTGTGATGATTTGGTCGATGGTGGACTTCACTGGCCTGAAGCCATACTGATAAGGACCTATCAGCTTACTTACAAAAGGTTTCAGGCGTTCACACAAAACGGCAAAGAAGATTTCGTAGGCGATGTTAAGAGGACTTATTCCTCTGTAGTTGGCGCAGTCACAGGGGTCTCGTTTCTTGTGGATCGGGCATAAAATGCTGGGACTCCATTGATCGGGCATGTTTCCCTCTAACCATATCTTACAGATGAGCTGGTGCATGCTCTTAACCAGGTCATCTCCATCTGCTTTGAAGAACTCAGCAGACAGTCCGTCTACGCCAGCAGCTTTATTCGATTTGAGTTTGATATGGCGATCTTAACTTCGTTGGGGTCAGGGGGACGGAATTCTCTGCGATCTTCGTCGTTAAAAAAATGGATCATTCTGACTGCGGTATATTGACTAACATCGCCGTTATTATGTCTGCACAAATGGTTTTTCCATATTCTCAGCATCGACTGCAATTCTACTATTAGGTATCCGTTCTCATCCCTGCAGGCTTCCTTTCTGGCTTTAAGCCTTCGCTTGTTCGGTTTATCTGTTGATAAAACTTTCGAACGTGTCTGCAGTAACACCTCTCCAAATCCTCAATCGAGCGCTTCTCGTGCTCTTTCTTCTTTCTCCTGAGAAGCGTAAGCTCCTCCCGTCTTTTTAACTCGTAGAGCTCTCGAGCTGCTCTTGTTCTTCTATGCAGCGAGGCTTTATATGAATCCTTCTTCGCTGTGTGAATCTTCCTGCACTCGTCATCGAATCACGTATTTCTTCGCGGTGGCGCCTTGAAGCCTAAAAGTTCAGATGCAGTGCTTTTCAGGGCTTGTTTGCAAAAGGTTCCACTGATGTTCTATTGACAGAATGGAGGATTGAGTTGAGCTTAAGGGAGACGTGATGTTTAAAGGCACGAGCGGTTTCTGGCTGTAGTAGGTTTCCGACGTCATAACTTTGTATTCTTACTCTACTCCGCTGCGTTCGTTATATCCGTAGGCGCATCTTGGCTACTACAAGATAGTGATCCGAGTCGATGTTAGCCCCTCGGAAAGTTCGAACATCAAGAATAGTGGAGGAGTGTCTGACGTCGATCGCGATGTGATCAATCTGGTTAGTGATTGATTGATCTGGCGACGTCCAGGTGCCTTTGTGTATGTTTAGGTGCGGGAAGCGCATACTGGCTAGAAGGAGATTTCGCCCCATAGCAAGATCAATCAGCCTGCGGTTATATATAATAGAACACAATAAGAGATCGTGGATAAAGTCAGACGTAGGTCTAACCTGATCGCTTCCCAAAACAGCGCGTCGGAAACATATCAATCAAGGATGGATTACAGGTAAGCCTACAGGAGTTAATAACATATCTTCTTCATTGATGGCATTACAGCCCATGAAGGACCAGAGCCAAGCTTCTCTCAATCACCCATGTTGTGTGTGATTTATTTTTCACACAGGTGAAAGGGACCTACAGTTTAATGCCGATTCCGAACGGCGTGAGTCGAGAAGCTTTTTCATGGCATGTTTACTAGGAGGGGTTTTGCCAGTACCCCGCCGAGGAGGAACGTCGCGAAATAAACATTCGATGGCGTTGGTGTTATCGGGATCCGAACTCGCTCATCGTGCGCCAGAGTCCAACACACTAACCACTGCGCTTCTAGTTAATAACATATAGACTAGTTTTATCACAGAAGTATTGGAATAGTTTGATAGTGCTATTGATCAAAGCTCGGAAGTTTGCTACTGGTTTTGGGATATTGTCAACTAACCTTAGGTTAGTGTGTGACCAAGGGGATTTTTTGAAAATGAAAATCATGCCTGTTGTATGGGAGGGGGGCTCCCCTCTATCTAGCTATCACGGTTCATGGGATACAGCTTGGTGACAGACGGACAGACCGACAGACGGACAGAAGGCCCCGTTCCACCCTTTGTTTACGAGACCCTAATTACAAAAATAATAATGGAAAGGAAAAATCGGAATCGATGTCAAATGCACACATTGGTACCTTCATTTTTCAATTTACTACCGTCACCTATCAGTCTTTTAAACCAGTTTTTTGCTTCAACTATAACTGCCTCAGTCTTAGTATTACTATAAGCAAAAATATCACACATCGAGATAAACATAAATAGTTCCCTTTCGATAGACAAATAAGTAGCTCTATTCTGCATCTGACCTTACGATGATGAAGCCCGAAGCTATCAGAAAAACCAAACGACTCCATACACCTCTACTATGTATCAAAAAGAAAAAGTGAAACCTCACCGCCACGGATAACTCTATGTTGTTCATATCCGGCGGTTTGGATCTGCCTGCTGCCCGCTTACATATAAATGCCCCACAGCCTCCGGAGTACGAGGACGTACAATTCTGTCCACTCTCAACTTTTGTCTACGCCATAAAAACCAAACATTTCATTTCCCATAGAGTCCAAACGGCCACCTCCACTCTATCCAACTGCTGTCCGCATTACCCCATCTTCTGTTTTTAGTCTTTAGTCGAGTGTCCTTGGTCTACGGTCGACGGGTACAATCGAGTCGTCCGTTTCCCCCTTCCCATCGCTGTTTAAGCTGCTGTTGCCTGAACTTACGTACTTTATAGCTAACTCATGAACTTATCCCGGGATATGGAAATGGCTATGCATACAATTTTAACGAGCAACCATTTTCTCCCGGCATCGACGACGACGGCAATGAGGACAACATAACGAACAAGGAACAACGTGGCATAACGTACAACGATGTGGACGACTCGACATCGAACATAAAAGCAGGACGGAAATCTATTCGATTCGTCGTGGTGGGGGTAAATGGACAAAG
Organism: Eumerus sabulonum; assembly: GCA_951905685.1. Taxonomy (NCBI): domain Eukaryota; kingdom Metazoa; phylum Arthropoda; class Insecta; order Diptera; family Syrphidae; genus Eumerus; species Eumerus sabulonum. Next base: position 21,721,205 of record OX645062.1, on the reverse strand, counting down.
TTTCCGTATTGGCCGTCACAGGGGTGATGTGCCACTACCGCCGAGTGCAGGACAGCAAACGAATCATGTTGCTGACCCTCTTCAAATTGAACAGTGCCATCATTTTATAGTCCACCCCTATGTCCTTTCCCTGTGGGAGTGTGTGCGTTGGGCTGTGTGCGAGCGAGCAATATGCCATTGTCGGGAAAGGATTATTGAGGTAAAACGGACGCGTGTGTGTGTGTGTGTGCATACTTAGGGAGTGATTGTGGTGAGGGTGGAAACGAACATACATATCTGGATCTGTATATTGTCCTTTCATTTGAAATTTGCTGAGAGGAACAAATAGAGCATATTTTCCTGTTTTTGTCTGAAACACAAAAGGACACGGGGTGTGGAGAGTTGAAAGTGCAGAGTAGATAGGAGGACCGAACCAGTGGTGATTCTGACTTCCATTTCCGACAACGAGCTAAAAGGACACCATTTGTAATGGCTTGGAAGGATCAACATAGTGCATATTTTAAGGATTTGAAGGTTTTCGAAGCACCCTTGAGTCGCATACAATATGTAATCAATCCTATTGATTTTGTTCTCAATATGGAGCTTTCTATGAATAGAAAGAAGAAGATAAGCTATCCACATTGACCAATTGTTAGACTATCAATATTTTTGAAGCCTTTAGTAGCTAAGTATAATAAGTTTAGGTAAAACCGACCATGTTGGTGTCAGAATTGCACCTTTTTAATACGGTCTCTTGATAGAAACACCATTATGTAAGGAATCTGCTTAATTAGGTTGAAGCTTAACTCACTACATAGCTCATCAAGTATGGCGTATCCCTTAAACGTAAATATTTACCATGTAAGTCAACTTAGACGGATGTGTTCTTGTATGCCATATGGATGTGTTCCCTTAACTGTCAGTTCCTCTTTCAATTTTCTCCAGTCTATCAGTCCTTCCACATCCTTTAGTAGGAACGAGACCTTTAACGACTGCCTCTTTTCTGACAACCTTTTCCCTAGGTCAACGTTCAGTAAAGCTTCTAAAAGCAACTGTTCTATACATTTACGCAGTACTTGTACGTACTTGTATGTGTATGTTGGCGTTTCAATCCATGAAGGACCAAAGCCGAACTTATCTCAATCACCCAAGTTGTGTGTGATTTTATTTCTCCATAGGTGCCTACTAGCCGATTAGCCGAGGAGCCTCTCAATGAAGTTGAGAGTGGTTCTCTTAGGAGCTGAGACGATCCCCTCAGGTGTTCTAATTTCACTGAGAAGAATACGCTTCCTGACATGGCAGAGAGCACCACACTCAAAGAGTATGTGCTCTGCAGTCTCTTCGTCCTCAAGGCAGAATCGACACTCACTTTCAGACGAGATGTTAATTTTATTGTCCCGTCAGGTAGCTGACTAATCTTTTGATACAAACACTTTTTAGTTTGGGTATGTTAATGGAGTCTTTGTTCAGGAGCCGTAAACATAGGTCGTTACCTTTGTGCCCTGGCGCCCACCAGAGTTTGACTTTGTTTCTGTTGGCGAAGTCTTGTAGGGCATCATGGTATTCCTTAACGGTTTTTGAGTCCGTGCTGTAAGAACTCAGCGTTTTAAGCGCTGCTTAGCTATCAGAGAGTATATTGATGGTTAGTCCTCTTATGTCAGTCTTCAAGTTTAAATTGACGCATTTCAGGATAGTACATAATTCTGCTTGGAAGATACTAGGACTCATTTCCAGCGTCTTCGAGATTTTCCAATTGGACCAAAGATGCCGGCGCCAACGCCAGAAACCATCTTGGAACTTTCAGGATACCCCTAATATGGAGAGCTCTACCAGTTTTTCCATTGTATTTAATAGGAACGATGTTAGGCTGATAGGGCGATAGGATTGAGATTGTTCACTTGGCTTTCCAATTTTGGGGATGAAGACTAGCTTGACTTCTCTCCAGATTTGAGGTGTGTCGGTCAGGTTGAAGACGCGGCAGAGGACGGCCGCATCATCGGTGGCGCACGCTGGTGGAAGGGGACCTTAACCAACTGGGCGTGCGGCGCTGGAAACAGCTGGCCAAAGACCGTGCCAGCTGGAGACGCTTGTTGGTTGAGGCCCAGGTTCACCACGGACTGTAGCACCACCTAAGTAAGTAAGTAAGTAAGCTCAGGTTGAAGTAAGTCCTAAAAAGAACTATCAGAGGTGATAAAATAGTGTTCAGGCCTTTCTGTAAGATAGCAGGAAAGAAACCCTCTTTACCTGGGGCCTTATAGGGTTTAAACGAGCCAATTGCCCATTTAACTCTATCGGGGCTAAAAAGTCGTTATGACGTTCGTCTGACAGTCAAAAGGCATCAACTGAGGAGTAGAACCAGGGAAGTGCACCTGAAGCACAGTCTCCAGGGTTTCACTCCGATTGATGGTAAGGGTATCACCGTCTGATTTAGGAAGCAGCTCGAGTCCATTTGTGTGCTCTAGGGATAGCGCCTTTTAGTACCTCAAACAAAAATCAGTTTTTGCAGAGAACTAATGTCGCGATGCTATGTTACTAAATCTGTTGTTTTTGGTTTTTTTTTTAGAGACTCGCGCAGGTTCAAGAGTTTTTATAGTCTCTTATGATGTGTTTATACACACAACCTGGCCGGAGTGTAGTGGTTTGGGTCGGTGATGTTCTTTCACTACTCTCAGGGGTGGTTGTCCTAGATAGGACGAGAGCCGACCAAATTCCTCGTTGGTTATGGTCCGTAGTAATTCGTATACGCATCTGTCTTCTTTCTAAGTGTGGATAAGTAACAGTAAACATTAGAAGTGCCTTTTAGATACACATACATATCACTTTTTAGTTCCATTCCCTCCCAAGTTAGAAAATCGAAGGACTCGTCGCCTATTAAAAGCATTAATCTGTGTCAGCGACACATGTATGCGGCCACTTTGCAAAAGGATTAGTCGGGTGCCCTTGAGCACACAGCTCATAGTTCGTATTTCGCAAACACGCATTCACTGAAAAATTAATGTAAAATCAAAACTCAATGAAACAACAACAACATCAACCTAAGTGCCTCATATATAAAATCTATGAAAAAAAAAATGAATAATAGGCAGGGTTGTAGCTATTTATAAATGGAATTGCCTTCTGCCCTTCACGACGACACATTCGCCTGAAAGTCATGTCTCGGACCATACAGAGCAGGAGAAGGGACCAAATGGCGTGGTTTATTATTAATGTGGGGATACTTTCCCAATGAATAGCAGAAACTTTCAATAAAAAACCAGAAGGAAAAGATGGAAAGAATAGAAGCAGAACAATACGAATGTGTTGTTTGGTTTTACGTGTGATGTCTGTATGATTGTGAATGGGAGTCGCTACGTGCTATGGTCTGTGGTGGGTGGATGGAATCTTGAATACCAAGAGACATGCGAAGGTCCATCGTGGATATTAAAAACAGACAAGAAGGAAGATATGAGTGAAAAAGTGTGTACGGGTTGTCACATACTACGTATTGGATACCACATGCTTTGGTACACACCGGATATGTGCAAATATTTAGTAGACTTTGAGACGCTCAGTTACAGTCCTTTAAGGACTCTCGTTTTCTTTTCTGTGACTCCATTCCGTTTGCTCTTCTTTGTTTTTTTTTTTTTTTTTTTTTTTTTTTTTTGGGGGGGCATTCCCGGCGTAGTCTGGTCGGCTGGCATTGCAAGGGAAATCATATGCAAATGGAAATGATGTCGCCACGAATAAGTTTGTTGTTGCCCCTTGTTTTGTTAGGTTGTTGGTTTGCTGAAAACGTATTTCCATTAGTAGCTGCTGGACGGAGAATAAGCATTCAGGACAGTTAGTGGCAACGAATGGAAAGTAAGGATGAAAAGAGCCATGAAATATAGAAGCATATGAACATCTTATTGAAAGGGTGGATTTGCTGAAATGGACGGACCAAGCTGGCATTTGATTACAGAAAGGGAATGAATTAGCCTCGCAGATACAAATATTGAAATTACCAGAATGGAATTGATGGAATTTGTGTATATTGGCTGGCCGAAAATAAGCACATGAATGGATTTTGGCTGCTAATTAGCAAATGTATTATAGAAGGACAATTCTGTATTTTGTTTAAGTGGACGCATGTGTACATACCTGCGCCGTGGCGCAGTAGTTAGTGTGTTGGACTCTGACGCACGATGAGCGAGTTCGGATCCGGAAAACACCACCGCCATCGAATGACTATTTCGCGGCGTCCCTCCTCGGCGGGGTACTGGCAAAACCCCCGTAGTATAACTTGCCTAGAAAAAGCTTCTCGACCCACGCCGTTCGAAATTGGCATTAAACTGTAGGTCCCTTTCACCTGTGTGTAAAATAGAATCACACACGACATGGGTGTTTGAAGGGAAGCTTGACTCTGGTCCTTCATGGGCTGTAACGCCACCAAAGAAGAAGATGTGTACAAATGCCAGGCATTTCAGGTAATTGGAAACCTTTTTTTCCTTGTAGGTAGACAAATAATGTACAACCGTGTCTTGAACACCTCATAACAAGTCAAGAGTAGTTTTGAGGTCAACATGGTGAAGTCTGACAATACCTGATGTATTCGAGACAGTTCTAAATTTTATGGAAATGTCCTCTTTCTAAATTTAACTTAAGTTTAATCAAAGGGTGCTTTCTTCAATTCCTTTGGTATCCTTTGTGTAGGTTAGGTTAGGTTAGGGTGACGTGGTAGACATAAGCCACACGTAGGCCGAAGTCGACCCATTGTGATACCACCTGGATCAGGTTACCCTGATCCGCTTCCTGGGAACCAACCGGTGCTTCTAATGAAGTGGTGAAGTTGAGCCATTTTTTAGTTTGCTAGCTCACTCAGATTGTCGAAGAAGGGCGCGCCGAGGTAGATCCTCCTGCGATTCGCAAAAGAGGGACATGAGCAGAGGAGGTGGTGTATTGATTCCTCCTCGTCCATGCAGCCGCGACAGAAGTCATTGTAGGGTAGCCCCAGTCTGGCGGCGTGATTTCCCATGGTGCAGTCACCTGTAATGACACCCACTAGAGTGCTTAAGGTTGGCCTTTTGGTTGCCACCAGGTCCCTGGTTCGTCCTAAGTTTAACTTAGGCCACAATTGTTTGGTGATAAAGCCGATATTGCTCTCACTCCAATGGAGATTGGTCTCCTCTATGGTTTGAAGCTTTATCATGTGCTTTACCGTACCTATTGGTGTTTCTAGGTACCCGTGGGTAGGTAAGCTGAGTGTGCTTGACCCTAACTTTGCAAGTTCGTCGGCCGCGCAGTTTCCTGGAATATCCCTATGCCCGGGAACCCACAGTATTTTAATGTTGAACTGTTCAGCCATCTCATCTAGAGATAGGCGACAGTTAAGAGATGTCTTTGATTTGTGGGTTACCGCTGCCAGGGATTTTGTCGCAGATTGGCTATCCGTGCAAATGATAATATCCTTTGTGGATATTACATTGATCCTGAGCCATGCCAGGGCCTCCGTCATCGCAGTTATTTCTGCCTGATACACACTACAGTCATTTGGGAGTCTAAATTATAGGTTGAGGTTAAGCTCCTTAGGAGACTCCACTGCCTACACCCGACTCCATCTTAGAGCCATCGGTATAGAGGGAGATCAAGTCCTTTGGTATAACTTTCCCTTCAGCCCATTCCTCCCTGGATGGAAAGACAACTTCGAAGTTCCTGGTGAACACATTCTGCGGGGTGATGTAGTCAGTGTCCATGGGTACTTTGAAGTGTTTTTGAATAGTGGTGTGGCCTTTTTGAGATGTGGGCCAAATTCTTATGTCCTTCGTTCGGTATGACTTGACAAGTCATACCGAACGAAGGACCCGGCCTACCGTCGCAGAAAAATGACACGGACACGTTTAGCCTGCGACTCTACCACGACAGGATCTCTATTGGATTCGTTCAAGAACTGTGGGTCTGTAAAGGTAAGAATATGGGCCTCCAAAACAAGTCGCGTTAAATAGCTTACGCTACTGGCGGTTCTCCTCCTAGGACCGCATGTGTGATCGGCACTAATATACATTTTCTCCCCATTCCAGAATTCTTCACAAGGGACCTGTGGAAGTCCCCACCGTCATTGTGGATGTCTCCACCGATGGAGGAGTAAGGGAGATCGTATGTGCCTCCGCTTAATTTCTGGAGACAGCCAACAGATTCCTCCTACCGAGGTACAAGACCTGGAACCAGCAGAAAAACCACTTGATTATCGGATGCGATGCCAACGCGCATCATACGGAATAAGCGAGGTGAATTCTTGATCATTAAATGTCTCACCGTTGCCAATAGAGGCAACAAACCTATCTTTATAAATCCGGTTCGAGAAGAGGTGCTTGACCTCACTATCTCTAGCCCATTTATTCTAAACGTAGTTGGTGACCGGCACGTCTCCAATGAAGCCTCACTATCTGACCACCAACACACCGGATTCTAAGTCTCCGGTGAGGTTAAGGAGGCTGAGCCTGGATATCAGCCCAAACGAACAAATCTGGCTCTTTCCCAAACTCAGCTCGCCGCTAAAGAAGATATGCTCCTCAAGTGGATTGAATTGATAGATGAGGCCAACACACTACCCACTGCGCCACGGTGCTCTCCGCTATACTATACCCTTCTTAAAAGGGAGTTAACACTATTAAACGATAGATCTTACACTGTAGTAGTTGAAGAAGGAAAACAGTCTCTAAATAAGCCAAACATAAAAGCCTTTAACTAATATCTGTAATGTGTCGGTTTGATACTACAATTCGCGAAAGTGAACACTAATAACACTAACACAAGCGTCCGCATCCAAGACAATAACAGAGCAGTACTTACTTACTTACTTATCAGGCCAGCGATCCATGGAGGATCTGAGCCTGAGCTATAGCTGCCTTCCATCCTTGACGGTCCCGGGCACGCTGCTTCCAGTTGTCAAGACCAAGATGTCTTACATCCGCGATTACTTGGTCTTTATACCAAAGGTTCGGTCTTCCTATTCTTCTCGAACCAGGAGGCTCGGAGTCGAAGACCCTCTTAGCTGGAGCGTTGATGTCCGTGCGCTCGATGTGGCCGAGCCAGTGTAGTCGACGGGTCCTTGCCTTCCGAACTATATCCACATCTTGGTACAGCTCGTAGAGTTCGCGGTTGTGTCTTCTTCTCCATTCACCTTCCTCACAGACAGGACCAAATATCCGGCGCAGAATTTTTCTTTCGAAAGAACCCAAAATCAGCTCCGCTGTCCTGCTTATCGTCCAGCTTTCAGCTCCGTACAGCAAGACTGGCAGAATGAGCGTTTTGTAAAGCATGACTTTGGTCTTTCGAGTGAGGAGTCTTGACCCCAGTTGTTTGGACAACCCGAAGTAGCAGCGATTGCCAAGGGCGATTCTATGCCGGATCTCCACTGTGGTGTCATTTGTGGAATTTACGTTTGCCCCGAGGTGGACAAATTCCTTAACTACCTCGAAATTGTAGCTGTCAATTGTTATATTTTGTCCCAGGTGGTGAGCGACGGATTGGTTTTTGCTTGACAGCATGTATTTCGTTTCGCCTGTCCTTCAATCGCCGTGAATGCTTCCACAATGCCACGGCGCGAACACGCGATGATGTCGATATCATCTGCGTATCCTAGCAGCTGGATGGACTTGTAAAAGATAGTGCCTTCCCTGTTGACGCCTGCCCGTCGCACTATCTGCTCCAGCACCTGGTTGAAGAAGTCACATCACAGCGCATCTCCTTGCCAAAATCCGGTGCATGTTTCGAATGGTTCCGAGGTCCTAGAACCGAGTTGCACGGTGCATCGCGTGTTTTTTAGCTTAGCGCGACACAACTGGATCAGTTTTCCCGGGATCCCGTATTCGGCCATCGCTCCAAACAGTTCTTCACGATGAATGCTGTCGTATGCGGCTTTGAAATCGATGAAAAGATGGTGTGTATCGATTCGAAACTCGTTGGTCTTTTCCAGGATTTGTCGAAGTGTGAAAACAGAGCAGTAGAATATCCTTTAATTGAAATATCCAAAAAGTCCTGGAACTCGCAGAAATCTGATTTTATCACAACGCACTTGACTCATTCTTATCACCGAGAACCGATCCGCATCGAATGCTGCCAAATGGCCCACTACTAATCAATCCAAGTGGGCCGAACAATGAACCTAATCACTAACTTTGATCGCCACTCCTCTATCAACCAACTATGATCTACTCAACCTCTTCAGTGTTTAAAAACGTGAGAACGCGATCGCGATAACACAGGACCTTTTATACGGGTCCTCAGTCGTTTGCCCCTTCCCTACCTGAACATCCAAATGAATGTCGAACAGATAAACACAACATCACACATGAAGAGGAAGCGGAAAAGAAGAGAAAAGTAAAATCATAACATAAATAAATAACATCACGTAATGCAACACATGTGACTCGTTTGGTAGAACGGATCCGCACCGAGGACACAATGCTTGCGGAAGCATCCTTCCCAGGGGTTAATGCTTTGCCCTTTTTCCAATAAACTGCACGATCATCGTCATCATAATTCACTCGCCATGAATGTGCGAGAATCTTTCGAATCCTGGATTCTCTTAATTTATTTTAACTGTCATGACATGATGCAAAACTCTCTGTCGTTCCTATTGTGTTTCGAGTTTAACCCTTTTCGGAACTCCTTACCTTTTTACAATTTTTTTTTTTACCTTTGTCTTGTACATATTCCAAATGCATCACGAACTCAGTAGCTGCGAAAACAATGCATTGGGACGGCGGGGCACGTTGAAAAAAGGATCTGCTCAGGTAAATTAACCCTTAGCGCATGTATGTACACATATGTCCTGAAAGGATAGCCCCCTTTCAAGAGAACGACGGAACAGAGTACTCGACTGTCGTCCCATTATGGGACAAACATATCCCTGTCGAAGTGACAGCGGAGCCTCTTGATATCTTGGCTGTCGCATGTCATTCAAAAAACTTCCATGAGTAAAGGATTCCGTATATGTATGTATTTGTGTTATGTCTTGGATTTCTGAGGGTTAAGTTGGCACAAAGAGGTGTACAAATTAGATTTCTTTTCAAGTTGTCTACGGATTCAAGAAATAAAGAAGGCAACCGGTGAAGTAGTGTAAGGTTTGGTTTAGGCTGGCTTAGTTGAGTCTGTGGAACAAGCATTTACCGGGTTCGCGATGAAATACGAAACTTTTGAAAGGAGGCGGTTTATTGTGTGTGGTTAACTTAGGTTGTGCGACAAATAAGGCACTTGGCCTTCAATTACTTGGTGTTGGTTCATATGAGTATGGTCTCATTGGATACGTTTTTTGTCTTTGAAATTGTTCGAATTATGGATGTTAAAAAACAAAAACTCTTTTTGTCCGGGAACAATAGTAGATATTCAAATATTTCCATGATCATTAACGGTGTTGAGCGCGTGTGCAACGACTTTTCCAAATTGACATATGGTATGTTCACATAAGAACACTTTCGTCACTCTCGGAACTTTCGTTTGACTGGCAGCTTGTCTACCATATTTGCCTGGCCATCTATAGTCGCCCTGCCACTGTATTCATATAGCTTTGCCATAGCTGCCTGACCACCGTATTAGTCTGATCGACTGTAGCCGCGTGGCTACCGTATTTGCCTGACTAGTTATAACTGCTTGCCACTGTATTTGTCTGGCTGGCTATGCCCGGGACCATATTTGTCTCACATCCTCGTGGCACCAGGAAATTTTCCTGACCCTGGAAACTACTAACGGAAGAGGATGAATGACGAGCATTCTGCGCCACAAAACAGAATTAATGTCGTAAACCGTAACCGGAAAACCCCACAATGGCTCAGAAGCAACGACATGCTTTGGATAAAACGGACCGGATTATTGTTGACGACCCTAGCAAAAAACGAAAAATGGACAATGAACTTCGGCTCTGTTCGTGAAATGTCAGGCCCCTAAACAGACCATATGAGGTCGAACACCTTGCGAACGTCCTAGACCGACTTAACCGCCATCCAGTAATTTGTTGTTCAAGGTGGACTAAGGCAAAAAGTCTTAAGCTTTCGGCATGTGAGCGAACGCCTCATAACGATCCGTATCAAGGCCACATTTTCCAACATTAGCCTGATCTGCGTCCACGCGCCCGCGGAGGACAAGGATGACTCCACCAAAGATGAATTCTACGATCTCCTAGATAGAACGTATATGCAATATCCCAGCTATGACATCAAAGACTTCAATGCTAAGCTGGGTAAGAAAAGCATTTTTAAACGAGTCATCGCTAAAACACCGCCTACACGACACCACATCCGATAACGGAGACAGGCTGATTGATCTTGCTACGTGTCTTGCGAAATGTCCTCCCAGCCAGTATGCGCTTCCCGCACCTCGATATACACAAAGGCACCTGACGGTCGCCAGATCAATCAATCACTAACCAGATTGATCATATCGCGATCGACGTCAGACACTCCTCCACTATGATGTTCGAACTTTCTCAGGAACTATCATCGACTGTGACCACTATCTTGTAGTAGCCAAAATGCGCCTACGGATTTCATGAACGCAGCGGAGTAGAGTAAAAATACAAAGTTATGACGTCGGAAAACTAGAAAACCGCTCGTGCAATTACCCATCACGCCTCCCTTAAGCTCAACCCAACCCTCCAAACAAGCCCCGAAAAGCACTGCATCTGAAGTTTTGGGCTTCAAGGCTCCACCACGAAGAAACACTTGGTTCGATGACGAGTGCAGGAAGATTCAGACTCAGATCCTTGCTCAGATCCTCCATGGATCGCTGGCCTGATAAGTAAGTATGCATAGAAGGACAAGAGCAGCTCGTGAGCTCTACGAGGTAAAAAGAAGGGAGGAGCTCTCAGGAGAAAGAAGAAAGAGCACGAGACGCATTCGATTGAAGATTTGGACAGATGTTACTGCAGGCGTTACGTTCGAAGGTTTTATCAATAGATAAGGCGAACATGCCATGGTTATAAAGCCAGATCGGAAGCCTGTAGGGATGAAAATGGACACCTAGTAGTAGAATCGTAGTCGATGCTAACAATATGGAAAAACCAATTCTGCAGACTGTATGACGGCGATGTTAGTCAATATACCACTGTCAGGTAGAAGGATCCATTTTTTTAACGACGAAGATCGCAGAGAATTCCATCTCCCTGACCCCGACGAAGCTACATAAGATCACCATATCAAAACTCAAGTCGCATAAAGCTGCTGAGGCAGACGGATTATCTGCTGAGCTCTTCAAAGCAGCTGGAGATGACCTGGTTAGGAGCATTACCTAGCTGTAAGATATGGCCAGAGGGATGCCTGTCCGAGGAATAGAGTGCCAGCATCATTTGCCCGATCCACAAGAAAGAAGACCCTTCTGACTGCGCCAACTACAGAGGAAGAAGTCTCCTTAACAGCGCCTACAAAATCTTCTCTGCCGTTTTGTGTGGACGCCTGAAGCCTTTTGTAAATAAGCCGGTAGCCAGGGAAAAAGGCAATGAATTTCAAGTTAACACGCACCACCTATTTGTCGACTTCAAAGCCGCATACGTCAGCGTAATTAGAGACGAGCTATACAACGCCATGTCTGCTTTTAACATCTCTGCCAAACTCGTCAGACTGTCTCCTTCGTTGTAAGGGCTCCTGCCCATATCGCATATCCTGGTTCACCGATGTTCGGCATTTATGACGACTTTTTGCTGCAGTATTCGACATGGACCTTAAAATAAAGGCCGCTCTAGACTTGATTGGCTGGCTCCCAACCCGGGAGTTTGCGTATTCCACGGTCTTTCGGCTGGTTATTAAAACCATCCGACCATCGGCTGTGGTCGGCTAGTTCAAGGTTGGCAGATTCTAGCCAATTTCTGATCTTGACGACCGCTTCGTTTGTGACAAACTCTACCTCGTGAATGTGTTTTGCTACCGTAATTACGGCGATATCGTCAGCGAAACCAATAATCTTAGCTCCCTGTGGCAGCGTTAATCGCAGGATTCCGTCATACATTCTGTTCCACAGAAGAGGTCCAAGTACTGAACCCTGAGTGACTCCCGCATAGACATTGTAGTACTTAAGGCCATTGTCCGTCTGAGACCTCAGCTTCCTGTTAGTAAAGTAGCTAAGTAGCTCAGTCGAAGGTGCCCTCTGTGCTTTGTCCCCATGGCTCAGATTCAAAGCTGTGTTGTCTATACGCTATACAGGGCCTTGTCATCTTAAGCGTTGTATCCGTAGACGCTTGACTGGGAGCATGCCGCACCCGCACAGATCGTTGTTGAATCTCTTCTCCATAAACAGGACCTAAAATCGCACACAGAACTTTTCTTTCGAAAAGACCAATAGCTTCCTCATTCGCTTTCAATATTGTCAATGCTTCCTCGTCATAGAGCAGAACAGGGATGATTAAAGTACATATTATGCCAGCTTGGTCTCCCTCGAGATAGATTGGTGTTATTGTCTCCAATTATTGGTGAGCCGAGTTAGACGAAGTCCTTTACAATCTCAAAGTGTTTGCTGTCTATTGACGCTCTGTGCGAGACTCAGAGGTTGAATATCCTTCCTTGATGACAGCGTATATACTTTGTTTTGCCCTCGTTTACCACCACATCCATTTTAACCGCCTCCGCTTCAATGCCAGCAAACGCTTCATTGACGGTTCACTGTATTCGATCACTTACGTCAATGTTATCCATGTAAGCTAACAGTTGAACGAACTTTTGGAAGATCGTACCTCTAATGACCTGTGAGTTTCGTACGATCTTTTCAAGTAAAATATTGAAAAAGTCACATGACAGCGCGTCGCCTTGCCTCAAACCTTTTTTGATATAAATGGTCTTGGTGAGTTCGTCACCGACCTTGATGGAGCAGCGCGAGTCCTTCATCGTCATCCCACACAATCTGGCGAGCTCGGTAGGAATGTCAAGATTAGACGTGGCACTGTATAGCTCGTCTGTATGCACGCTGACATAAGGGGGCCTGAAATCGACAAATAGGCGGTGAGTGTCGATTTGCATTTCCTGGGTCATTCCCAGAATCTGCTGCAGTGTGGATTTCCCTGGTCACAAACCACGCTGATATGGACCTACCAGATTTTTTATTTATTTTTTTTTTGTATAGTTTTGGTATAAGTTCAAGAGCTATAGGTACTCTTTGGTATTTATCACACAACCTGAACGGAGTGCAGTGGTTTGGGTCGTAGATGTTCGTTCGCTTCTCTTCGGGGGTGGTTGTCCTAGATAGGATTCGAGAGACACCGACGGAATTTTCACGTTGGTTGTAGTTCTCAGCAACTTTTCCATGCACTTATGGTGTTATATTAGAATTGCGCACTGTGAGTGTTATGCGTTTATTAGTATGTGTGATCACTCCTCATTCACAACAGCTGTGTTGCATAATTCCGTACTTGGATTGTTTTTTTATTTGGCTATGGAATAGCCTTGAACTACAGACCTCCAGCTGTTTGCCACTACACCACCGCCATTCGTGGTTGACGAATGGTTTTAGCCGTTCACACAAGACGGGAGAGAGGATCTTGTACGCGATATTAATGACACTCATCCCTCGATGGTTGGCGCAGTCGAAGGGATCTTCTTTTTGCGTTCTAGGTTCGGTGAATATTCTCTTCCATTTTCATGGGGTTGATTGGTTTGGTGTGGAAATTCTGTTGCCAAAAATGAGTCGTAGGTATTTAAACTTAATAGAATAAATTGAAGTTTTAAAGAAGTTGTCTGTAGGTAAGATACAGTCCTTGCCATGATCCATTGGTGTTTTACAAAAAATAGACACAAAATTCAAGGTGTCTCGGATACAGTACTGGCAAAAAAGGATGTTGGATACTGAAACCGACTAAATGTGCGATCTTTTGAGGAAAAAAAAACATTTCACAATATACACTTGTACGATAGAATGCCCTAAAACTTGCACGCCCGGTGATGTGAACAATCCCGCTCGTTCACTTTACCGAGAGTGTACTGTAGTTTCCCAGACCAAATCATACGTCTAGAAATGGTAAACAATACGCTCAAAGTAAGGCACTGACAGACCGTTTTTATTTTAGTTTAAAATTAACTTGTACTTACATATGTATACTTCAGCTTCAGAAGCGAAACCAAGTTACTTTTCAGGACATTACAGGACAGTTTTTCAGTCCAATATTCTTCTTCTTCTTCTTAGGTGGCGCTACAGTCCGTGGTGAACCTGGGCCTCAACTAACAAGCGCCTCCAGCTGGCACGGTCTTTGGCCAGCTGTTTCTAGAGTCGCACGCCTAGTTGGTTAAGGTCCCCTTCCACCCGCAAGCGCCACCGTTGATGCGGCCGTCCTCCGCCACGCCTTCCTTCGAAGACTCTTCGGGTCGGAGATGTATTTTCCAAGCGCTCCATATGGCCTAGCCACCTTAGATGCTGTATCCGTAGACGTCGTACCAGGCCGATGTCGCTGTACAACCCGTACAGCTCTTCGTTATACCTTCTCCTCCATACACCGTTTGACCAAACACGACCGTAGATAGTGCGCAGAATTTTCCTCTCGAAACGACCAAGGGCATCTTCGTCCGCTTTTGTTAAGGTCCCAGCCTCTGCGATGTAAAGGAGGACTGGGATGATTAAGGTCTTATATAATGTCACCTTGGTGTCTCAATTGCCTCTTGAGCCTAAAGAAACAACGGTTGGCAAGAGTGATTCTGCGTTTTATCTCAGCGCTGGTGTTGTTGTTGTCGCTGGTCATCAGTAAACCGAGGTAGACAAATTCCTTGACCACTTCAAAGTTATATCCGCCCATGGTGACGTTCTGGCCAATACGTCGATGTTGTCCGTCTCTTTTAGATGAAAGCAGATATTTGGTTTTACCCTCATTAACCTTGAGACCCATCTTAGCCGCTTCTACCTCAATGCTTACAAAAGCCTCATTGACGTCTCGCTGTGTCCGTCCAATCACGTCAATGTCGTCGGCGTACGCAAGCAATTGCGTAGACTTGAAATAAATCGTACCTCATGTGTTGGCCAGTGACTCTTGCACGATATTTTCAAGCACGATGTTGAAAAAGTTGCATGACAGCGCGTCACCTTGCCTAAAACCTTTTTTACCATCAACGGTCTCGGTTTGCTCATTACCGATCTTAATGGAGAATTCTCCATTGTCATCCTGCACAGTCGGACGAGTTTGGCAGGGATGTTAAAACTGGACATGGCTTTGTATAGCTTATCTCTTTACACGCTGTCATATGCAGCCCTGAAATCGACGAAGAGGTGGTGAGGGTCGATTTGGTATTCCTGGGTCTTCTCCAAGATCTGCCGTAGCGTTAATATTTGGTCTATTGTGGATTTACCTGGCCTGAGACCACACTGATAAGAGCCGATCAGGCTATCCACAAACGGTTTCAGGCGTTCACACAATACGGCAGAGAAGATCTTATATGCGATGTTAAGGAAACTTATTCCCCTATAGTTGGCGCAGTTATAGGGGTCTCCTTTCTTATGGACCGGGCAAACGATGCTGAGATTCCATTCGTCGGGCATGCTTTGCTCCGACCATACCTTGCAAATGAGATGGTGCATGCACCTTACCATCTCATCTCCAGCCACCTTAAGAAGCTGAGCAGACAGGCCGTCTGCGCCCGCGGCAGTATGTTGCAGTAAAATTACATTTTCATAAACAATACTTGGTCACCTTGACAAACAAATCCTTTGAGGCTGAGACTCAAAGCACTTCGGCCCAACACTTGAGTATTCTCTGAGATAGGCGCGATCACCAGCGGTCTCCATTTCCATTTACCATCTTCTCGTCCTTAAAATCCACTGACCGCTTCGTTGCACAGACATATCAAACTAACATAAAACCAAGCAAGGTCACTCATATAGTAAATATTTATTGTTGTTTATCGAAGCACAACATTCATAGCCAATTCAATCCACCCTCTAGATTGAGGCTGCCATAAAGGCTATATTTTAAAAAGTAACTCAAACATTATTTCAATCGGCTTCTTATCTTTTCCTTCCCATATTCATACTAGTACATGTGTACCTGCAGACAAGTCTCTCTTCGAAAGGCTTACCATCCGCAAGTAACGAGGAGAACAACAACCCGATACCTCATACATATATTTCGTAATTGTACTAAGCCCCACCAGGCATTATCTGGCCACACAGAAATTGTTCACATCTGTCGTAAGATTTATGACCAAACCATTTCTATCCTGCGAACAGAGTTGGGCTACCCGCTCGCAAAACTGTTGCGAAGGGATACTGCGTATTATTTGCGAAGGAAGAGAAAAAAATTTAGAAAAAAAACGAGAAAATGTCAAAAAGGATAAATTCGCCAAAATACGGAGAATAAATAGGAAGTCAGGATGGGAAGTCGTCAACTCATTCAATCGCTCGAGCCAGGCCAGCAGTACATGTGGCCACGATGGATTCTAATTTAAGGAAAAGCCAATAAAACCTAATGACATGAGAGAATGGAATTTCCCGACAACGTACGTACGCACAGCGCCAACAGTGCAGGCCGATTTTACGGTTCGCAAGGCACAACTCCAAAAATATCAATGAAAAAGTACACAGATACACCAAACTAGTCACATATGTGTGTACATCCTTTCTATCCACTCCGTGTGTCCGTTTCCTGCTCATCGTCGTAGAGGGTGTGTGCAACTTGGCCTCTATGTTGTACAAGATACTTACTTTGCAGTTTTCTATCCGCCCACCCTTCATTTTGTTGCTACTCGTACGAGTATCCTTTTGGGAAGGTAATGTTATTTCGTCTGATGTCTGTGTAGAGCTGCAGGAAGCAGAATGATAGGCGATGGGAAGAAAAAAAATGGCGAACCCATAAAACGGAAAAAATATCCTTCCACTAGCCAGTGAGTGGAAACGCTTGATTGATGCTCTGGTCGCCTGCTAAGTATTGATAAGAATGTTTGTGTTTTCTTGCACTTGGTACTATGTATTTATGTGAAATGGAGTCTTAGATGTTTATGGGTTTGAATGTGATGCTCTCAAGACGCGTGGCACAACGAAGAAGGTCCACTCTCCGTGGGGGCGTTAGATGACAATTCGGAATAGTTCCTGATTCAAAGTAACTATACATATGTATATAGTGTGGTGTCACTTTTCTTTTGACTGATGTCAAATAAGATCTTTACACAGACGAATGTATGCGTCCTGCAATTGCTGGATTTCCTGAGAACTTATTGTTGATTTCTTTAAATAATTTATGTCATGCCAATCTGTACATAGTGAACGGTCATACATACATACCCATGTACTTGGTTTAGGTTTCCTATTGACATTGAAGCCAATTTTATTTGAATGGATAAGATAGCCCTCCCTTCTTCGGGCGGCTTGTCGTGGCGGGAGGCTTAAGAGGTCATGGACTTCGAAATAAGACTCGAAGACCTAAATGAATGGACAACCCTAAGGATAGTAGTACTCCAGGTGGTGCCCGCGACCTCCTTGACCTCGGTCGGGGTAAGGATTCTGGAGGTCCCATCGTTCATTGTCGACGAACAACACGGGTGGCCGTGGTGCAGTGGTTAACGTGGTTAACATCATCAACCGCCGAGCGGAAGGTCTATAGTTCATATTTGCTTCATAGCCAAGAAAAAGCAATTCCTCTACGGACAAAAAGTATGCAACGCAGTTGTGAATGGAAAGTGACCAGACGTACTGCCGCAGACATGACACATATGACAGTATATGGTCAACTGAAATTCATCCTCTGCGTATGAAATACTAAAGTGCTCGAACGAAATACTACGGACTATAACCAACGCGCAATTTGGTCGGCTCTCGTCCTATCTAGGACAACCACCCCTGAGAGTAGTGACCGAACATCAACGACCCAAACCACTGCACTTCGTTCAGGTTGTGTGTGTAACACATCATAAGAGAACATAAAAACTCTTGAACCTGCGCGAGTCTCTAAAACAAAAAAAACTCATCGGTAGCTCGGAACGACACCGACTCCTGCGGCTCACTGTCCGACCACCTAGTTAGACTGATCTTGAGTAGTGCATCCAGCAGACTTGACACCGATGATGGCGTGGCACGGGAAACTGACAAGGTTGAACGCGCCCCAGAGCTGGGTGTTGCTAAATCCCAGCGTAGCAAACGTCGGTGGTTTGTGACGGGGCACAAGCAAGCTAGCACTTTCGGCATGCGCCCCAAATTCCCCAAAAAGAGCGTGATAATTTCCTGAACTGGTATTGCCGCGGAAAAAGGTGGTGATGCTGACAGACAATCTCTAAACGGAACCCTTTTCGGATTCCAATGCAGTCTCCGAAGGGAGCAGTAGCTCGAACCGAAAAAGGCAAGAGCGTCCGCAAACGGAATAAGGCCGCCAAGGACAGCTGCACTGCGAATAGAGTGGGTGATGTCTCCCCCTCTGACGTAGCGGCGATCCACGAAGATAAAAACTAGAAGGCAAAGGAAAGCGAAACCTGCTCGTCGGAGGCGGCCACATAAAAACCCCTTCTTCGGGAAAAGAAACCCTTAGGACCACAAGGAGTCGGGAAAAGTAGCCTTCTTTCAAAGAGGTCGCCATCTCTTCTGAAAAGGTCAGCGCAGTTTGCGCGAGGACCATCTACTGGAGCTAGCTTCAGCAAAGGGGTTTCTGGGACTTATCTTAGACAGCAAGCTTCTTTGGTCAAAGTATGTTGAGTCGAAAACCGGCAAAACGCTGTTAGCGTTCTGGCAATGCAAACGTGCTTTTGGCAAAACAGGGGGTTGATGGCAATGATAAGACCTATAATCTCATATGCATCCGTTTTCTGGTGGAACAGGCTAACGCGCAAACACGTCGTAGCCTCTTTCACCAAATTCCAAAATACGGTTTATCTCAGTTGTACGGGACTTTCCGTAGCACGCCGGGCGTTGCTCTAGATGTCATGATGAACCTTCCATCCCTTGACATTTTATATCAGGGGGTGTGCACTGAAAACCATGTCTCCTTTCAAGAGAAATGGTTTTTGGTACAACTCGCATTGGAACGACAGTGCGCTTGCGCGAGAAATATTCTACAACCCGTGTCACATGGGTATGCTCTCTGACGCAATGACACCTGCCATCCTACTGCGCTGTAATTTCACAGTTGAGTTTCCATGGCATCAGGATTGAGTCTGGCCGCATACTGGACCTGGAAAGGATTGTTTTCGCATTTTTACAGATGGCTCCAAGTCTGAGCTGTGCCGGGCGCTGGGGTTTTCTTTGAATGCGAAAACGTCTTACTGCACTGCACTTTTCCTTAGGAAAATATGCATCTCTCTTTCAATCAGAGCAATCCTGATGGCCATGCACTATGTTGTAAAGCATAGGTGGAAGTGTAAGACCAAATGCGTCTGCAATGATAGCCAAGCTGCACTTAATGCTGTGCCCAACCCCTTAACCAGCTACAAATTAGTGTATGAACTTAAAGTCAACGTTTAAGCTTACGACTTACAAGGTCGATAGACTAAGCTCACTAAGGTTTGCTTGGATCCCAGGTCCTTCTGGGATTCCAGGAAATGAGATCTTGAATGCATATGTAGAATCGTAGATGGAGGGAACATCCAGGATGCAGGATGTCTAAGCGCGTACGCCCTGATGTCTACAAGAAATACGCAGGATTCTTCTTATCCTTAAGGAGAATTCCCTGCAGAAGACTTGCGGGCGCCACTACACTTTTGCTGTATGCTACAGAGATGCTGTATGCTCGGCATCAGTGAGACGCTTACCTGTACAGCAGAACACTTTCTCTGCGACTGTCTCGTCTTTGCTCGCGCAGGATGGCGCACCAACGTTGGGACCAACGTAGTGTGTGCGTCGAATGTCTTAGCTCTATATCATTGAAGTTCCCTCCCATTTTCATCCAGAAAACGGGGAATACAGTAAAAGTAGGTATTTGTCTGGCAGTAGAATGGGCCAGTATTTACGTATGACTGCTCCGACAGATGGCAGAAGCCTGCACCAAAAAACTATTTTTATAGCAAACCCACATTCGACTGTAGTCTTCGGAGACTGGGCCAACTACAGGCGAATAAGTCTCTTTAACATCACGTATAAGATCTTTTCTGCCGTGCTGAACGCCTGTAACCATTCGTGAACAGTTCCGATAGACCAAATATTCACACTGCGGCAGATCTTGGAACAGATCCGTGAATTTCAGGTCACGCATATGACAGTGTCTCTAGGGACGAGCCTAATAGAGCCATGTTATGTTTTGACATCTCTGTCAAGCTCGTTAGGCACGATCTAGTTTAAGTCTGCACGATTGCTCGCATACGCTGGTGACATTGACGTGATTGGGAGAACGCAGCGGGACGTCAATGAAGCCTTTGTGAAGCAGAGGCGGCTAAAGTGAGTTTGAAGGTAAACCAGCGCAGTGATTAGACGCAGAATAACTCTTTCCAACCGCTGTTTCTTCGGGCTCAAGAGGCAATTGAGCATTAGAGCCTCCTCTATGGCGCAGAGGCTTGGACCTTATAAAAAAATAATGAAGAGGCCCTTCGTCGCTTCGAGAGAAAAATTCTGCGTACAATCTTCAGTCCCGCTTGTGTTGACGGAGAGTGGCGGAGTAGCACAAACATTCCGTTTTTTGAAAAGAAGTTTTGACTGAAACGAAGCGCCCACCTACACAGGTTCGTGCAGAAAGTTCATGAGACTGATATGCTAGTGGACAACACTCATGGTTCCCATCGTCGTACAGTGCGCACAGATGAGAATGTGGCTGCTGTGGCCGAGAGTGTGAGACCCAATTCGCGAACATCAACTCGCTATCGATCTCAGCAGCTCACACACTAGCCTGCGGAGAGTTCTGCACAAAGATCTCGGATTGTTCGCTTACAAGGTCCAATTGACTCAGCAATTGAAGGGGCGCGACTATCCGCTTCGTTATCGCTTCGCAGTTTGGGTCATAGAGTAGCTTGAATCGGACAACGATTTTGGACGAAAAATCATATTTTCTGACGAGGCGCATTTTCATCTCGGCGGCTACGTTAACTCGGAAAACCCGCGCGTCAGTATGGCCAATGCATCCCCAGAAAGTGACAGTTTATTGCGGATTGTGGGGTGGTGTTCTCATTGGACCATTTTTCTTCGAAAATGAGGCTGGGAACAACGTTTCGGTAAGCGATGGGCGTTACAGATGTTACCCGACGTTTTTTTTTTTTACTGAAATTGAAGACATGCCACACAGCCCACGCCACAATCGACCTTTTGCGCACCAAATCCCCAAATCGTGTTATCAGCCGGCAATGTTAAATGGCCCCTCGGAGCTCCGATTTTACCCCTTTCGAATTTTCGTTTTTGTGGAAAACCGTGATGGACCGATATAATGCCAACAATCTAGAAACGATTCAAATATTTAAAGCAAATATTATCCAAGCAATCCGTGAGCTACAGCCTGAAACCATCAACAAGGTCTTCGAGAATTGGAGTGACAGAATGCGCTACTGCGCAGCCAGATGAGGCAGACACTTGGATGACGTTGTATTTCATAAGCCATAATACATAGGAATGGGCGAATTGTCAGAGCGCCATCAGCGACGTTGCCTCAGAGGTACTGGGTTTCAAACCGCCACCACACAGAAACGCCTTGTTCCATAAACAATACGAACACGCCCATGCAGCAAAACAGGAGGCATGTAAAGCCACGCTGCAACGACGAACGCGAGCTGCTCGCGAAATCTATGAGCAGAAGGGAGGAGAGGAACACACGCTTCTCAGAAGAAAGAAAAGGGAATACGGAAAGCGTGGGATCGAGGAGATGGAGAGATGCTCTCGCAGGAATGACGCCCGGAAGTTTTGCAATAAGGTAAAACGAACATTCCATGGCTACAAAGCCAGAGCGGAGGCCTGCAGGGATGAAAATGGGGAACTGGTAGTGGAATCACTGTCGATGCTGAGGATTTGTAAAGACCATTTCTGCAGATTGTACAATGGCGATGACAGACAAGAACCGCTGTCAGGCAGAACGATCTATTCGTAATGGACGACGATGTAAGAGAATTCCGTCCACCCGACCTAGACGAAGTCAAAATAGCGATATCAAGACTTAGGTTAGGTTAGGTATATGGGTGCCCTATTGACGTAAAGTCAAGGCTCACGCAGACTACGTTGAGTCCATTGTGCCCACCTGTTTTGTTTAACCCGTTGATACCTATTCATTTACCATCGAGCTGAACCAGCCAGACGAGGATAAAAATCCCAGTATTCTGTTCAGCCCGATATTACCTACCTCTTCTAGTCCCGAAAGGAAGTATCTTCCCAGGAAAATATTCCTTTTTTGGGCTAGCGCCGGGCATTCGCACAGCAGGTGACGAACGGACTCAATTTCCTCTTCGTCCCTGCAGCTTCTGCAGAAGTCATTGTAGGGCTGGCCTAGTCGAGCTGCATGATAGGATAGCATGCAGTGCCCGGTGACGGCACCCACTGCCAGTCGAATGTTCCCACTATTGAACTTCAGCAGATTTTTCGTTCTTTTCTTATCATAGACGGGCCAAGTCGATTTCGCCGTTGCGCATGTATCTAAGCGACACCAGCGCTTATTGGCTTTCACCAGTAGCTCCGTCTGTATCTCCCTGTAGAGCGCACTGAGTGGTGCTTTGGCCTCAGCTGAGATCTGCGCAATGTTAGCACCTGATCCCACCCTAGCCAACTCGTCCGCCCTCTCGTTTCCGGAGATATTCATGTGACCAGGTACCCAGCAAAGGGTCACCTCATTTACATTGGATATCTCTTCTAACTTCTCCTTGCAGAGTTTGACGAGTTTGGATCTTATCCATGCTGCCTGCAGAGCCTTAATGGCTGCCTGGCTGTCAACATAGATGCTGATCCTTTTTCCTGTAATATTCTCTTTGCTGATCAGGTCCGCCGCCTGCTTGATAGCGAAGACCTCAGCTTGGAAGATACTGCATCCATCATCGAGCCTGTAGGAGCGATGCATATAGCGAGACTCAAAGTAGACTCCGGCACCTGTGCCAACATCCATTTTGGATCCGTCGGTGTAGAGTGCCAGTTCACTTTCCGTGCGTACCAAATCACCGGTCCATTCCTCCCTGGAGGGAATTCTAATAGAGAATCTCCTCTCCCAGGAAGGAAGTCGGGTGACATAGTCCGTTACGGTTCTGAATCTCGAGACGGCCCATCGATCCAAGACTGATGCATGTCCGTGAGGACTCCTTTTCCAGAGACCCAATTCCTGTAATCTTAGCGCAGTTCTGGTTGCGGCGCTCTCGCAGTACAAGTCCAGGGGTGGGAGTATCAAGACTTAAGTCTAATAAAGTCGCGGGCGCAGACGGCCTGTCTGCTGAGCTTTTTAAGGCGGCTAGGTATGGTCGGAGGAAAGCATGCCCGATGAATGGAATCTCAGCATCGTTTGCCCCGTCCGTAAGAAAAGGGACCTCTATAACTGCGCCAACTATAGGGGAATAAGTCTCCTTAACATCGCATACAAGATCTTCTGTCTCGTATTGTGTGAACGCCTGAAACCGTTTGTGGATAACCTGATCGGCTCTTATCAGTGTGACGCTTGTTGGTGGTTTCAGGCCAGGTAAATCCACAATAGACCAAATATTTACTCTACGGCAGATCTTGGAGAAGACCAGGAATACCAAATCGACACTCACCACCTCTTCGTCGATTTCAAGGCAACATATGACAGCGTGTATAGAGACGAGCTATACAAAGCCATGTCTAGTTTTAACGTCCCTGCCAAACTCGTCCGACTGTGCAGGATGACAAGGGAGAACTCTTGCTGCTTCATTAAGGTCGGTAATGAGCAAACCGAGACATTTGATGTGACGCGTTGTCATGAAACTTTTTCAACATCGTGCTTGAAAAGATCGTGCAAGAGTCGCTGGCCAACACAAGAGGTACGATTTATTTCAAGTCTACGCAATTGCTTGCGTACGCCGACGACATTGACGTAATTGAACGGACACAGCGAGACGTCAATGAGGCCTTTGTAAGCATTGATGTAGAAGTGGCTAAGATGGGTCTTAAAGTTAATGAGGGTAAAACCAAACCAAAACGGACAACATCGACGTATTGGCCAGAACGTCACCATGGGCGGATATAACTTTGAAGTGGTCAAAGAATTCGTCTACCTTGGCTTACTGTTGACCAGCGACAACAACGCCAGCGCTGAGATAAAACGCAGAATCACTCTTGCCAACCGTTGTTTCTTTAGGCTCAAGAGGCAATTGAGAAGTAGAGCCCTCTCTCGGAAAACCAATTTGACACTATATAAGACCTTAATCATCCCAGTCCTCCTTTACGGCGCAGAGGCTTGGGCCTTAACAAAAGCGGACGATGATGCCCTTGGTCGTTTCGAGAGGAAAATTCTGCGCACTATCTACGGTCCCGTTTGTTCAAACGGTGTATGGAGAAGAAGATATAACGAAGAACTGTACGGGTTGTACAGCGACATCGGCCTGGTACGACGTCTACGGATACAGCGTGTAAGGTGGCTAGGCCATGCAGAGCGCATGAAAAAAAAAAAAAAACAGCTCCGACCCGAAGAATCTTCGAACCCACCTCGGAAGGAAGGCGCGACAAAGGACGGCCGCATCAACGGTGGCGCACGCAGGTGGAAGAGGACCTTAACCAACTTGGCGTGCGGCGCTGGAAACAGCTGGGCAAAGACCGTGCCAGGGTAACGTAAAGCAACAAACGCCAGCCACTGTTAGAAAAAAATATTGCTTCCGAATATTGGCCTTCGATCCTCATGTTTAATGAATATTATTTTTTATATCCAAGCATTGGTATATTAACCCTATCCGTATAAGGATCTTGAGAAATTTCTCTTACTGCTCGCATTGTGTCAACGTTCAAGCGAACAACGAGGATTACCTGACCTTAGGGCTTCCCTTCCTTCTTTCAGAAAGTGAAAGATGTTACTGTTCGTACAAAAAAGGATTGGCAACATTTGCGAAAAGGGGAATCAGTTTCCCATGACTGTTAGGACCTGTGATTCGTTCTTTTTCGAAAAGGATAAAATCTGTCAATTCTGTAATTAATTATTGCTAAGAAACTGTTGTCGAATGTTATAAAAAAATGGTAACGCCATAAATTAAGAGACATTGTGTGCTCTAGCGTTGAATTAAAAAAAAAAACAAGGAACCTGGCGAGGCATATGCACATAAGTAATAGTGAAACCACTGGCACTTCTTCGTTTCTGAATTAGTTCAATTAAAAAATAACGTGTTGACATCCTTTAGCATCATACCTGTACACATGATATTTACCCGGACATATTGCAAATATCCGACCTACCATTCCACCACCTTATGTCTAACCAGTAACAAAACTAATGACGGCGCACACTTACTATATGAAAAAAACATCTGCAGACAATCAAGACTAAAGGATGAAAGAAAAAAGGACAATGTTCAAGGTCCATCCTTTTCCGAAGCCCTCCCCAATCCCACCTAACCCCGAGCTACGAATATCCTTCGAATATCCTTTTCTAATAATTTCGATTTGCCCTAACAATATAGAGGAAAAGCACCTTTGAAAAAAAAAAAAAAAATATTATATCCACTCCACTGGACCATGAAATCCATTTTGATTTCATTTCCTTACAGGTTGTTTCTTTTTATGCTCAAAGGACTCCTTGTTAGATATTTTACTCGTACGTATAGCAGACGAAACGAAAGGACGAAACGATACGATGCCATGGTTGGCTATGGGCACAAATAAGCAAAAAAAAAAAAAAAAAATGAAGGCAGCGGAAGATGAGACAGCAGCAGGACACGAAGGTGAACTTCTTCCACCCACCCAAGAGTAGCATGAATATAATTTTATAACATACGGGGAGTTAGCTCGTACCTGTGATACAGAAGACCGAGAACCAAGGCCAATGTTACCAAGGAAATACGCCTGTGGTAACGCAGGTTGCCCACAGGGAGTTAAGGACCTTTTCGAAAAGTATGCAGATCTCCTACAATACTCGTACACGTACATATGTACATAAGTAATATGTGTTTGCGTGGATGAGTGTGACTGACAAGAAACTTATCCGTCCACTTCTCTATGTAAAGCCGTGACATTGGCAACCGATTTAGTTTACAGAAAGAAAAAGGACGCATTAAAGGTAGGATATGTACTGTGCTAGGGTATGTACATATGGAGTTTTATCCAATATTAAATGTTTCTGGTCCAGCACATCGCATTACACTTCACTGCCACTATAAACTTAACAAATTTATTTGTCATCACTAGTGGCAGCAGGCCTTAGGTGGAGTTCGAGGAAACCAAATCATCCGCAATAAATTGATATCCTGTCGGAAGTAAATGAGACATGTGGGGCCTGTGAGCGATCAGGCGATGGTTTCGAATTTAATTCATTTCAAATGAAACACGACGGTGGGGAGGTCGCAAACACGAATCTAAAGAACTTTTAAGACGGATGTCCATACATACACATGTAAGCATTATCCGACTATAACTGACTGTTTTTGGGACATTCGTTTCTTCTATATCTCAATTGGGCATTGATAAAAATCAATAAATACATTGTTGTCGCGTTCAAGGAAAACCCCAGAGCCGGACTCCCGCTCAGACCTAGAGCCACCCGTGAAAATGCAAAGATTATCCTTTCTAGGTTTAGTATCCAGCCAGAGCCAATTCTGGCGCCATGGAAGCTTGACTGTGAAATGGTGTCAATGCGTCAGAAGGCATGTCCACGAGACAGAGGTTGCAGGACAATTGTACCAAAAGACATTTCTCATCAGACATGGTTTTCGTATGTATTTATGTTGGCGTTACAGTCGATGAAGGATCAAAGCCGAGCTTCCCTCAATCACACATGTCGTGTGTGATTTCATTTTCCCATAGGTGGAAGGGACCCACAGTTTATTGCCGGTTCCGAATGGCGAATTTCGAGAAGCTTTTCATGCCAATTTTACTACAAGGGCTTTACCAGAACCCCGCTAAGAAGACACACCGTGAAAACACGTTCGATGACATGGCTGTGTCGGGATTCGATCTCGTGACATCGGCGTCAGAGGCCAACACACTACCCACTGCGCCACGGTGCTCTCATGGCTTTTAGAGCACATAAATATGAATATAGGATGGCAAAGAACTTACAAAGCCCTAGTAGGGGTAGCATCTATCCGACGGATGCTGGCCTGCTAAAAAGCGAGAAGAGCCACCGCAGTCAAACATCTTGCGGGCGCAATAGCCCGCTATAAAGCGAACATCACCGCCATCCACCCAGGAGATGCGATGGAATGGACCGGGTATAAAGCGGATGAAAAACTGCGATGTCTACTACGGTGACTGCTATAGGGAGAGAGAGCAACGATTATTTGGATGCGGATTTGTTGTTCGAGGTGGACTAAGGCAAAAAGTCCTAAGCTTTCGGCATGTGAGCGAACGCCTCATAACAATCCGTATTAAGGCTACATTTTTTAGCATCAGCCTGATCTGTGTCCACGCCCCCACGGAAGACAAGTATAACACCGCCAAAGACAAGTTCTACGATCTCCTAGACAGAACGTATGCCCAATGTCCCAGCTATGACATCGAAATTGTACAAGGAGACTTCAATGCTAAGTTGGGTAAGGAAAGCACCTTTGAACGAGTCATCGGCAAATACAGCCTACACGACACCACCTCCGAAAACGGACACAGGCTGATTGATCTTGCTACGGGGCGAAATCTCCTCCTAGCCAGTACGCGCTTCCTGCACCTCGATATACACAAAGGCACCTGGCGGTCTTTTGATCAATCGACTACCAACCAGATCGATCACATCGCGATCGACGTCAGACACTTCGACTTCTTCGACTCGGACCACTATCTTGTAGTAGCCAAAATGCGCTTAGGGATATCACGAACGCAACGGAGTAGAACGGAGTAGAACGGAGAATACAAAGTTATGATGTCGGAAAGCTACTATCGCCAGAAACCGCTCGTGCTTTTACCGATCGCGTCTCCCTTAAGCTCTCCAATACACCTGGATTCTCCACACTATCAATAGAACAGCAGTGGAGCCTTTGCAAACAAGCCCTGTAAAGCTCTGCATCCGAAGTTTTGGGTATAAAGGCTCCACCACGAAAAAACACTTGGTTCGATGACGAGTGCAGGAGGATTCATACAGCGAAGCAGGATACGTATAAGGCCTCGCTGCATAAAAGAACAAGAGCAGTTCGTGAGCTCTATGAGTCAAAAAGAAGGGAGGAACAAAAGCTTCTTAGAGGAAATAAGAATGAGCACGTGAAGCGCGCGATTGAGGATTTGGAGAGGTGTTACTGCAGGCGTGACGTTCGAAAGCTTTATCAACAGATAAAGCGAACATGCCAAGGTTATAAAGCCAGAACGGAAGCCTGCAGGGATGAGAACGGACACCTAGTAGTAGAACCGCAGTCGATGCTGAGAATATGGAAAAACCACTTCTGCAGACTGTATAACGGCGATGTTAGTCAATATACCGCTGTCAGGCAGAATGATCCATTTCTAATCGACGGAGACCACAGAGAATTCTGTCCCGCTGACCTCGACAAAGTTTGCTATATCGAAGCTCAAGTCGAATAAAGCTGCTGGCGCAGACGGACTGTCTGCTGAGCTCTTCAAGGCAGCTGGGGATGACCTGGTTCAGAGCATGCACCAGCTCATCCGTAAGATATGGTTAGAGGAAAGCATGCCCGAGGAATGGAGTCTCAGCATCGTATGCCCGATCCACAAGAAAGGAGATCCCTCTGATTGCGCCAACTATAGAGGAATAAGTCTCCTTAACATCGCCTACAAAATCTTCTCTGCCGTTTTGTGTGGACGCCTGAAGCATTTTGTAAATAAGCTGATAGGTCCTTATCAGTGCGGATTCAGGCCAGGGAAGTCCACCATCGACCAAATCTGCACACCACGCAGATCCTGGAAAAAACCAATGAATTTCAAGTCGACACTCACCAGCTATTTGTCGACTTCAAAGCCGCATACGACAGCGTAATTAGAGACGAGCTATACAACGCTATGTCTACCTTTGACATACCTGCTAAGCTCGTCAGACTATGCAGGATGACTTTGGAGAATGCTCGCTACTTCATCCGAATCGGTGAACACGTTACCGAAAGATTTGATGTCAAAAAAGGATTTAGGCAAGGCGATGCGCTGTCGTGTGATTTCTTCAGCATCATATTGGAAATGATTGTGCAAAAATCACTGGCCAATACAAGAGGCACAATCTATTTCAAATCCTCGCAACTCCTTGCATACGCCGACGATATTGACATAATAGGTAGATCACAGCGAGATGTCAATGAGGCGCTTGCGAGTATTGAGATGGAGGCGGCGAAAATTGGGTTGGCGGTAAACGAGGGCAAAACTAAATATATGCTGTCATCAAAAAGGACGCTCACCACCGACGTCTTGGCCAGAACGTTTGTATTGGCAGATATAAGGTCGAGGTAGTTAAGGACTTCGTCTACCTTGGCTCCGCAGTGACCTGGAACAACGACATCAGTTCTGAAATCAAACGCAGAATCACTCTTGCCAATCGCTGTTTCTTTGGGCTCAGGAGGCAACTGAGTAATAGAGCCTTCTCCCGAATGACAAAGTTGACTCTATATAAGACCCTTATCATCCCGGTCCTGTTGTACGGCGCAGAAGCATGGACACTATCAAAAGCGGATGAGGAGGCCCTTTGGTCGGTTCGAGAGAAAGATTTTGCGCGTGATTTTTGGGCCTATAAACGCAGGCGGGGGATGGAGGAAAAGATTCAACCACGAACTTTACGGGCTGTACAGCGACATGAGCCTAGTCAGGCGTCTACAGATTCAACGCCTAAGATGGCTGGGCCATGTACAGCGAATGGACACCACAGCTCCAGCCCGGAGAGTCTTTGAATCCATCCCCGAGGGACGAAGAAGCAGAGGACGGCCGCACTTAAGATGGCGCAATGGAAAAGGCTAGCAAAAGATCGTGCTAGTTGGAGGGGCATGTTGGGTGAGGCCCAGGTTCACCCCGAACTGTAGCGCCCATTAAGAAGAAGAAGAAGTGAACATATTTCTAAGTAAACGGCCCTGGCGAGATTAGTCAGATTATATTTAATGGTTGTAAGGGGTATTCCCTCACAAGCCACGATTGATTTTAGCGTCGTTCCTTGTTTGGCGAGTGTGTCGGCTTTTTCACTTCCTGGAATGTCGCTGTGTCCCGGTACCCAGATAAGTTGTATGTTGAACTGTTCTGCCATCTCGTTAACAGATAGGCGAAAGTCGGGACTAGATTTTGATGTGTACACATAGGACTCCAACGACTTTAAGGCTGCTTGACTATCCGTGAGAATACGGAATACCACGGCCACGAGTGGGCCTATTGTGATGTCCCCCACTTACAGTTCACTCAAGAATCCTGAGTTAGTGATAAAACTTAGTATGCTTTTGAGTGAGCTAGCAGCGATTTCTTCTGCTTCAAGATAATACTTGCCTAGGTGACGAAGACGTGTACTGACCAGGCAGTTACAGTGGCATAGTATGTGCTCTGCTGTTTCTTCGTCTTCATTACACATTCTGCAAGTGTCATCTTGTATGATGCCCATTGTTTTGAGGTGTTTATTAACTGGGCAGTGTCCAGTAAGGAAACCTGTGATTAAACGAATCTGACTCCTCGAAAGCATGAGAAGTTGTTTCGTTCTTTTGAGGGATGTAGTTGGGAGGAACAGCTTGGCTTGTCTGCTACCTTTTGTTTGTAACCAGTAGTGATTCTTCGTGTTCCTTAACCAATTGTTTATGCAACATTTGGTGGTGCTAATGGGTATGCCGCAGAAAGGCCGTGGCATCATAAATGGTGATGCAGAGCCTTTCCTAGCTAGTAGGACCGCCTGTTCGTTGCCTGTATGGCCGCTGTGTCCAGGTATCCAAATGAGATGAACTCTGTTTGTACTGGCCAGCTGGTGAAGTAGTTGTAGGCAGTCCCATACCAGTTTGGAAGTGATTTCAAAGCTCATTAGGGCTAGAAGTGCAGCCTTGCTGTCAGAGAGAATGTAAATGTTTTTGTTAAATATATTTCTGTTTATATTTTCTCTGAGGCAGAGTTCTATAACAAATATCTCTGCTTGAAAAACGGAGTTATATCTGTCCATGCTGACGTAGATGGATGTGCCAGTATTTGCTCCGTAAACTCCAGCCCCAACGCCTTCGTCCGTTTTGGAGCCATCTGTGTACCACACGAAGGATCCACGATTGAAGGAGGATCTATCCTGTTCCCAGTTTTGTCGGTTGGGGAATGTGACCTTGTAGTTTTGGCTGAAGTTGTATCTGGGGAGACAGTTGTCTGTGAGAGATATCTATAGGATTTCATGCCTGTTTATTTCGGTAAGGATATCAGGGTGAAAGAGCCTACGGTTAGAGTCATCCTCCACGATCAGTCTGTGGGCGAAGACCAATGCTTCTTTCTTCAGTTGGAGATGAAGAGGTGGCAGGTCTGTGATGACTTCTAGTGCTGCTGTGGGGGTTGTTCTTATAGCCCCAGTGATACAGATGCAAGCTAGTCTTTGCAATTTGTTGAGCTTGGCTTGCACTGATACTTGTTTTGTTTTGTGCCACCAGACGGGCGCAGCATATGTAAGAATTGGTCTGGTGATTGCTGTATATAGCCAGCGGGACATTTTGGGGTTTTTGCCCCAGTTTTTGCCAGTAAGACTTTTGCTAGTCCATAAAGAGATCCTGGCTTTCTCAATGGTCTTTTTAAGTGAGCTTTTCATCTAGAGTTATCCCTAGATATTTGACTTCTTTTGAGAACTCTATCGCTTCACCGAAGAGGGTAGGTTTAGTAAGTTTGTGCCTATTCCTTCTTTTGGTGAAGGCGACTATGGTGCTTTTCCTAGGATTAACACAGGATTTATGCACCAGTTTGCAACAAGGTTTAGTGCCCGTTGGAGGAGTTCCGAGACTGTGTCTTCAAATTTGCCTCTAATCAGGATCACTATGACCGGGTAAATCGTCGTAAAGTTTTTTTCCAAGACTGTGGTGGGTTCTGTGTGGTCCAAGTTTTCTGCCATAGTTATCCTGTTTTGCAGGATGGAGGAGGAGTGGCCAGTGACATAGCTCGTCCATTTCGAGTTGGCTTTTAGTCTTATGGCCGTGTGTGTGGCAATTTACTTACTTACTTAGGTGGCGCTACAGTCCGTGGTGAACCTGGGCCTCAACCAACAAGCGTCTCCAGCTGGCACGGTCTTTGGCCAGCTGTTTCCAGTGCCGCACGCCCAGTTGGTTGAGGTCCCTTTCCACCTGCGTGCGCTTCCGCTGAGGCGGCCGTCCTCTGCCGCGCCTTCCTTCCGGAGTGGATTCGAAGACTTATTGGGCCGGAGCTGTATCTTCCATGCGCTCTACATGGCCTAGCCACCTTAGACGCTGTATCCGTAGACGTCGTACCAGGCCGATGTCGCTGTACAACCCGTACAGTTCTTCGTTATATCTTCTCCTCCATACACCGTTTGAACAAACGGGACCGTAGATAGTGCGCAGAATTTTCCTCTCGAAACGACCAAGGGCATCTTCATCCGCTTTCGTTAAGGTCCAAGCCTCTGCGCCGTAAAGGAGGACTGGGATGATCAAGGTCTTATATAGTGTCACCTTGGTTTTCCGAGAGAGGGCTCTACTTCTCAATTGCCTCTTGAGCCCAAAGAAACAGCGGTTGGCAAGAGTGATTCTGCGTTTTATCTCAGCGCTGGTGTTGTTGTCGCTGGTAATCAGTGAGCCAAGGTAGACGAATTCCTTGACCACTTCAAAGTTATATCCGCCCATGGTGACGTGCTGGCCAATACGTCGGTGTTGTCCGTCTCTTTTAGATGAAAGCAGATATTTGGTTTTACCCTCATTAACCTTGAGACCCATCTTAGCCGCTTCTACCTCAATGCTCACGAAAGCCTCATTGACGTCTTGCTGTTTTCGTCCAATTACGTCAATATCGTCGGCGTACGCAAGCAATTGCGTAGACTTGAAATAGATCGTACCTCTTGTGTTGGCCAGTGACTCTTGCACGATCTTTTCAAGCACGTTGTTGAAAAAGTTGCACGACAGCGCGTCGCCCTGCCTAAATCCTTTTTTAACATCAAAGGCCTCGGTTTGCTCATTACCGACCTTAATGGAGCAACGAGAATTCTCCATTGTCATCCTGCACAGTCGGACGAGTTTGACAGGGATGTTAAAACTAGACATGGCTTTCTACAGCTCGTCTCTATATACGCTATCATATGCGGCCTTGAAATCGACGAAGAGGTGGTGAGTGTCGATTTGGTATTCCTGGGTCTTCTCCAAGATCTGCCGTAGCGTAAATATTTGGTCTATTGTGGATTTACCTGGCCTGAAACCACACTGATAAGAGCCGATCAGGTTATCCACAAACGGTTTCAGGCGTTCACACAATACGGCAGAGAAGATCTTATATGCGATGTTAAGGAGACTTATTCCCCTATAGTTGGCGCAGTTATAGGGGTCTCCTTTCTTATGGACCGGGCAAACGATGCTGAGATTCCATTCGTCGGGCATGCTTTCCTCCGACCATACCTTGCAGATGAGATGGTGCATGCACCTTACCGCCTTAAAAAGCTCAGCAGACAGGCCGTCTGCGCCAGCGGCTTTATTAGACTTAAGTCTTGATATCGCTATTTTGACTTCGTCTAGGTCGGGTGGACTGAATTCTGTTACTTCGTGGTCCATTGCGAATGGCTCGTTCTGCCTGACAGCGGTATCTTGTCTATCATAGCCGTTATACAGTCTGCAGAAGTGGTCTTTCCAAATCCTCAGCATCGACTGCGACTCTACTACCAGTTCTCCATTTTCTTCGCTGCAGGCCGCCACTCTGGCTTTGTAGCCATGGCATGTTCGTTTTACTTTGTTGTAAAACTTACGGGCGTCATTCCTGCGGTAGCATCTCTCCATCTCCTCGATCTCACGCTTTCCGTGCTCTCTCTTCTTTCTTCTGAAAAGCGTGTGTTCCTCTCTTCTCTTCTGCTCATAGATTTCGCGAGCAGCTCTCGTCCGTCGTTGCAGCACGGCCTTATATGCCTCTTGTTTTGCTGCATGGGCTTGTTCGCATTGTTCATCGAACCAGGGGTTTCTAGGTGGTGGCTGTTTGAAACCCAGCACCTCTGAGGCAGCACCTCTGACGGCGCTCTGGCAATGAGCCTATTCCTGCTCTATTGTTTGTGCTGCTCTGGGCGGATTTTGAGAGAGCTTTGAGGAGACACGATCGGCAAAGATTCTGGAAGTCTCTTGCGATTGTAGCTTTCCAACGTCAAACTTACGTTGTCCTACTCGACTCCTAAGCATTCTTGATATCCTCATTCGTACCTTGGCTACAACAAGGTAGTGGTCCGAGTCGATGTTGGCCCCTCGGAAGGTTCGTACGTCGAGAATACAGGAGGAGTGTCTGGCGTCGATCGCAATATGATCAATCTGGTTGGTGGTCGATTGATCACAAGACCGCCAGGTACCCTTGTGGATGTTGAGATGGGGGAATCGCGTGCTTGCTACAAGGAGGTTACGCCCCGCTAGGAAATCAATTA
Source organism: Eumerus sabulonum (assembly GCA_951905685.1). NCBI lineage: Eukaryota > Metazoa > Arthropoda > Insecta > Diptera > Syrphidae > Eumerus > Eumerus sabulonum. The sequence continues at coordinate 21,686,803 of OX645062.1, read as the reverse complement.
GCCTTAATCCGTTGTCGGATGTGGTGTTATGGAGGCTATGCTTTCCTATGATCGACTCAAATATGTCCTCCTTGCCCAGTTTTGCATTAAAATCTCCTAGGACTATTTTTGTGTCGTAGCTGTGGCAATTTGCTTGCCGAAAATATCGAGTGGTGTAAGGTCGAGTATCATGTTAAGCGCAGCCGTTGCGTTGATGTGGACCTGAGGGCCCCGGTAATGCACATATGTACATGCCATCCTTTGTACCTTCTCGAGTTGTTTGTGGTATGTTGTCTTGTCCGGTGCAGTCCACCAGACTATCACTCCATACATTAGTATGGGTCTAGTGACCGTGATGTAGAGCCATAGGGTGATCTTGGGGTTGAATCCCCATTGTGTTGCTCCTGTTAACTTAAGTTTTTCTCTATTTAATAATACATAATAAAGTAATTACTAATTAAGCGCTGCAACATTGCCAAATGCACAACATGATATCTTCATCTGAAGGTAATAACCGTTTTATTATCGACGAAATCAATTTCAATCCGACTAATATTTGACAGACAATACCCAAAACAAACCAATAACAAAACTCCCTCCCCTCGTCCTTGTTAAACGATTTCCACACAAAACCGTACAATCAGGAACAAAAAAAAAAAAAGAAACTCACACCAATCCTCTGTAAATATCCATCAGATACAATTTGAGAGGAAAAAAGGGATTTTTCTCGCCAAAATAATTTTAAGGGTCCTTGACTTTTCTCCGCTCTGTCAATTATACGTATTATATCTTTTTGTTTACCGTTTAGTGTCAGAAATACGGTTTTTTAGTCGGAAAAGAGGTGTATGTATTTCGTATTTAGGGGTTAGTATTATAGATACAAGTTGGTCGAGTGCGAATTATCGAGACGATGAGGGGACCAAACGTTTGTGAATCCAATGTCGAACAGAACAGTGATGACTTTGAGTTTGTGTGCAAAAGGATCTAGGATCTGTTGCATGTTGCATCCTTCAGGTAGCTGTTTTAGATTAATTACACAAAATTGTTGTGTCATGAGTGTAAGTGGCACCGTGTGAATTTACTTCCTCTCCCTCATTCCGGGTTCTGCACGACAGAATAGAAGATAGAAGTTAACGAAATAGAAAAAAAAAACAGAAAAGGAATCGGATCATAGGCCGCACAAATCAAGAGAGATTTTCTGGGATTTCGAAATCTGTTGTTGGACGTTCACGGATGCATTGGAAAATGATTCGCATATTGAAAGGGTTACCATTCCCGAAAGCAATACATTAAAAATTAAATTTTAATGCATCTATTGTTTAGTGATGCTGCTTCAGTACCCGTACATGGCAGACGGTACAAAGGGTTAGAATTGATGCACTCTATATGTACATATGAATGTGCAACCCTTAACACTCTTTACCCCCTAACCGCGGACGGAAATTTTGCAAATAGAGCGCATTTTGTACTTTCCAAAGAGCAATTCTACTCTTTCTGATCCCTAACAAACGACTGATGTGCCGAACAAACACACACTGCGGGTACGACGAATTTCTAAATCCATCCACATATGGGATAGTGATGCTTGCCCCAGGGAACTAACTAAAGCCATAGCCCGATTCTGACTCAGGTAGTCAAATTACTTAGGATAGAGGTGATGGCTGATGGTGGTTCATGGTGATGGTGATGGCCTATTATTTAAATTATCCTTTTGATACCTCGATTGGGACCCCTCAACCAATTTGAATTTTAAATTTAAATAAGACACATTGCGTGCATATAAAGGTATGGTCTATAGGCAACCCTTTTTACTCTTCTACATTCAGCGTGAGGTACGTGTGTCGTCCTCATTTTGGAAATTAAACTCCTTTTGAATCTGTTTTTTGTTTTTTTTTTTTTTTTTGAACACCTTTGAAGGACATCTGCGTTTTTTCTCAATGCAAATGCATATGATCAAACAAGGAAGTAAAATTTGCAATCCTAAATCGGATTTTTTGTTATAGTACATAGGATACGGGCAAGTTTTACATAATCGTGTATAAAGAACATGACGTATGTTGTGTAGTGTGGAGTACACATCTGCCTTTTGGGTAGAGTATTTAATAGATACATGGACATGCAAAATAAATTGTGTGGATTGTTGATTGATGATGGTTGCCGCGTTAACTATAAGAGCCTCACATACATGGTAGACCTTGAAATTAGTGGTTAAAGTGTCGTGATATTGTCAGAAGTGTAAGCTTGTATTTGATTATTGTTCGTTCAAAGATAAATGATTCTTAGATGTAAAGTGTATATATTTTTCAAGTTTTTGATGTCCCTATTGGGTTTTTAATACCTACTTATAACTTATACCATTTTTAGTTTCATCAAGCGTGTTCAGTGAATTTTGCCAATTTGACTCTTAAAATTTACTAGAGGATTTTGGGAGTTTCCTTCATATTTAGGTATTCAACTGCGGTCAATCTATATATTGTGTAAATTGTGAAATGAGATTAAAAAAAATTATACAACGAAAAATAAAGACGGTAATATATCTTTCGGGATGGCAAAGGACTAACAAAGGCTTTGTAGAGGTATCATCTATCCGACGGATGCTGGCCTGCTAAAAAGCGAGAAGAGCCCCCGCAGTCGAACATCTTGCGGCAGTGTTAGTCTGGAGATTTCCCATGGAAATTGATGACGGGGAAGGGCGAATGGCGAGCCTCCTGCACCAAAAAAAAAAAAACAGGATTAGTCGGTTGGGCTACGGCCTAGTAAGCCGTAACCGTAAAAAAAAACACAAACTCCGAAACAACCACAAGCCTCGGATATAACGGGCCGGATTTATGTTGACGACCCTTGCAAAAAACGAAAAAAGGACAATGATCTTCGGCTTTGTAAGTGGAATGTTAGGTCGCTAAACAGGCCACGTGCAGCCGAACAACTTGCGGACGCCCTAGACCGCTATAAAGCGGACATCACGGCCATCCAGGAAATGCGATGGAATGGACCGGGTATAACGCGGATGAAAAACTGCGATATTTACTACGGCGACTGCTATAAGGAGAGAGGGCAACGATTGTTTGGATGCGGATTTGTTGTTCGAGGTAGACTAAGGCAAAAAGTCCTAAGCTTTCGGCATGTGAGTGAACGCCTCATAACATTCCGTATTAAGGCTACATTTTCAACATCAGCCTGATGTGCGTCCACGCCCTCACGGAAGACAAGGATGACTTCGCCAAAGATAAGTTCTACGTTCTCCTAGACAGAACGTATGCTCAATGTCCCAGCTATGACATCAAAATTGTACTAGGAGACTTCAATGCTAAGCTGGTTAAGGAAAGCATTTTTGAACGATTCATCGGCAAATATAGCCTACACGACACCAACTCCGAAAACGGACACAGGCTGATTGATCTTGCTACGGGGCGAAATCTCCTTCTAGCCAGTACGCGCTTCCCGCACCTCGATATACACAAAGGCACCTGGTGGTCTTTTGATCAATCGACTACCAACCAGATTGATCACATCGCGATCGTAGTCAGACACTCCTCCACTATTCTTGATGTTCGAACTTTCCGAGGGGCTAACATCGACCCGGACCACTATCTTGTAGTAGCCAAGATGCGCTTACGGATATCACCAACGCAACGGAGTAGAGTAAGAATACAAAGTTATGACGTCGGAAAGCTACTATCGCCGATCGCGTCTCCCTTAAGCTCTCCAATACACCTGAATCCTCCACACTATCAATAGAAGAGCAGTGGAGCCTTTGCAAACAAGCCCTGAAAAGCTCTGCATCCGAAGTGGGATTCAAGGCCCCACCACGAAGAAACACCTGGTTCGATGACGAGTGCAGGAGGATTCATACAGCGAAGCAGGATGAATATAAGACCTCGCTGCATAAAAGAATAAGAGCAGCTCGTGAGCTCAACGAGTTATAAAGAAGGGAAGAGCATAAGCTTCTCAGGAGAAAGAATAAAGAGCACGAGAAGCGCGCGACTGAGGATTTGGAGAGGTGTTACTGCAGGCGTGACGTTCGAAAGTTTTATCAACAGATAAAGCGAACATGCCAAGGTTATAAAGCCAGAGCAGAAGCCTGCAGGGATGAGCACGGACAACTAGTAGTGGAGTCACAGTCGATGCTGAGATTGTGGAAGGACCACTTCTGTAGACTGTATAACGGCGATGATAGTCAAAATGCCGCCATCAGGCAGAGCGAACCATTCACAATGGACGAAGACGATGGAGAATCCCGTCCACCCGACCTAGACGATGTTAAGATAGTGATATCAAAACTCCCGCGGACTCCCCGCGCAACTGTTCAAAACAGCTGGTGATGAGCTGGTCAGGAACATGCACCAACTCATCTGCAAGATATGGTCGGAAGAACGCATGCCCGATGAATGGAATCTCAGTATCGTTTGCCCGGTCCATAAGAAAGAAGACCCCTATGACTGCGCCAATTACAGAGGGAGAAGTCTCCTGAACATTGCGTGCAAGATCCTCTCTGCCGTACTGTGTAAGCGCCTGAAACCGTTCGTGGACAATCTGATAGGTTCCTACCAGTGTGGTTTCAGGCCAGGAAAAACCACGATAGACCAAATATTTACACTACGGCAGATCTTGGAGAAGACCCATGAATTCCAGGTCGACACGCACCATCTTTTCGTCGACTTTAAAGCCGCGTATGACAGTGTTTATAGAGACGAGCTATACAGAGCCCTGTCATGTTTTAACATTCCTGCCAAACTCGTCAGACTGTGCAGGATGACTATGAAGAACTCTCGCTGCTCCATTAAGGTCGGAGGTGAACTAACCGACCCCTTTGATGTTAAAAAAGGTTTTAGACAGGGTGACGCACTGTCATGTGATTTCTTCAACATTATTCTTGAAAAGATCGTGCGGGACTCTGCGGCCAATACAAGAGGTACGATCTACTTCAAGTTGACACAATTGCTTGCCTACGCAGATGACATTGACGTTATTGGACGAACAAAGCGTGACGGCAATGAGGCGTTCGCAAGCATTGAAGCAGAAGCGGCTAAAGTGGGTCTAAGGGTAAATGGGGACAAGACCAAATATATGCTGTCATCCAAGAAAGACGCGCAACACCGACGTCTTGGTCAGACCGTCATCTTCGGCAGCTAGTGTAGTGAAGTAGTCAAGGACTTCGTCTTCCTTGGTTCGATAGAGACAAGCAGCAACGACACCAGCGCTGCGATAAAACGCAGAATAACTCTTGCCAATCGCTGCTTCTTCGGGCTCAAGAGGCAATTGAGTAGTAGAACCCTCTCTCGAAAAACTAAGGTTTCCCTCTACAAAACCTTAATCATCCCGGTTCTCCTCTACGGCCCTGAGGCTTGGACGTTATCAAAAGCGGATGATGTGGCTCTTGGGCGTTTCGTGCAATCTTTGGTCCCGTTTGTGTAAACGGAGAGTGGAGGAGGAGAGATTCAACCAGGAACTGTACGGGCTGTACAGCGACATCGGCCTAGTTAGACGTCTTCGGATCCAACGTCTAAGATGGCTGGGCCATGTAGAGCGAATGGGCATCAACGCTCCGGCCCGAAGAATCTTCGACTCCAACCCCGAGGGACGACGTAGCAGAGGACGACCGCATTTAAGGTGGCGCGCACCAACTGGGCGTGCGGCACTCGAAGCGGCTGGCCAAAGATCGTGCCGGCTGGAGAGGCTTGTTGGTTGAGGCCCTGGTTCACCCCGAACTGTAGCGCCATTAAAGTAAGTAAGTAAATACATATATGTATGTATGTCTGTCATGTTCACACATAGAAAACAAAACAGTTCTCCGATTTATTCCAGACGGTGTCATTAATCATATTTGCTTGATATTCATTAAAAACCCCTCACGACATCGCCACTGTTCAGCCATCGAAACAATTGAGGAATAAGAGGTGAAGGTTCAAAGGTCGCCAAATTAGGGGGCCGCAAACCAAAACGAAAACAAACCTCAAATCAAATATTTCATCTGGTTTTCACCGAAAAATCTGTGGTCCAGATATCCTTTACAGTTACTCATCCCTAATTCACGATAATTTACCATCGTCCGACACCCGTGGTCAAGGTGAAGCATCATGACACCGATGATGATTTGATCTGGTTTTCATCTTAACCCAATGGTCACTCTGACCAGTCCCTACAACAAGGATAACTCACCCCTATAGGCAGCATCCCTTTCTTCTACAGTACGTACATACATACATACCTGTCAACTTAACTGAGATTTTGATTAACCTCTCGGTATTCGTTGACCTTTCCTCTGGAGGGTACATAGTCAACTTACGTTTCATTTCGTTTGTAAGAAATGTGAAACTCCTTATGCCATAACCAGTTTGGCGGTCCTTTGTCATATCCTCAGTTTTGTCACCGACATAGCCCATAGGTAATGTAATATGGGAAGAAGGAATTTCCACATCATCACTTTGTTTTATTGCGTTTTCAAATCAGAACCACTCGTACGCAAGGTAAGGAATGTACATATGTGGGTGGTGTATCTGGAATGGGGATGGAGCGATGAATAAAAAAGTCTACAAGTATATAGACAGTATAAAAATAACCATATCATGTTTCGAAGAATTCGCTTTAGATTTTGTAAATGTTTTGTACAGTCACTCATATCTTGTCCTACCCATGCCGCTTGTCCGTGGAGGAAAATGCAATCATGCACAGATTTTTCACATTCACCAAATGCCTTAACCCCAAGGAAGAAAGTGAACGAATGAGTTGTGCGCGTAGAAGGAGGAGGGATAGGAAAGTTTCGTCCTTTCCAGTTTCGCAGATGATGGGGTGGTAGATTCGTGTGCTTAAGCGAAATGTGGGCTATTATTCAAAAATATTTATTTTGACAGAACCCATTTTTTTTTTTTCACTCGTTGCCGTCGTCGTCCTCGTTGCGTTGTCGTCCTCGTTGCGTTGTCGTCCTTCACAATGTGGTGTATATGTGTACTATTTTCTGTTGGTTAGCTTGCCCGTTTGCCTGATCGTCAAGTTTGCCAGCAAGTCCGTCTGCTGTTATCATATTCCGAAAAGGGATAACACATTTGTGGTAACTTTAAATTTCCACATCCCCAATTTACATATGTACATATGTATGTATGTATATTTAGAAAGGTGGTGTTGAGTCGATTTTTTTGTTGTTGTTATTGTTCATCCTTCTAATGCTAGGCAATGGGGATGTGTGTTTGATTCTAACCCTCGATAGCCATTTGGTCTGCAAACCAAACATACATATGTATATGTACACCATCGGTTGTACTATAAGGGACAAATGTATCTTGTATCCTGGTAGCGTCCATCTAGTTAGGGTGTATGTGTGTGTGTTTGTATATATGTGAATACGGTGGGTGGGGATGCTTGTGTCCTTTTTGCTTACCACAAACACGTTCTTACGTAGCCTGTGTGTAGGGATAGATATGTGGTTTAAGTAATACGTACATACGCATAGGTAGAGGGATGAAGTGACCATTTTTTTGTTTGCCGCTTTGCTTTTCTGCTAACTGTAATGGGAACATATTTCATCTGGTGTACTGTGCTTCTTGTATTTTTTTTTTTTCTGCTTGAAACGCTTTGTCCTTCATCCCTTATGTCAGCGAGATGGACCATGCTGAATGGAATCGAACCAGTGCCAGACAGAGCGGCTACGATGGGAACGACGACCCTCACGTACGTACATATGTACATTCATATGTATATTCAACCTTACTCTTGCACGTTTGTTGGTGGCTATTGTGCGATAGCAGCATTATGACCCCACCCCCAAGGCCATTTATCGTTTACTACTATCCACATCCACCTACCACAGTCAAACACACAAACAGGACAAAAACCGATAACAAGGGGTGATTTTTCGCCATTATTGTAGCAATTTTGTTGTTTTCCTTCTTTTTTTCTATCTCGTTTCTTTCATACGATTGTATTGTATTTTTATTCGCTTATAGATACGAGTACAATATTTGGATTTTTTGTTTACTTTGCAAAACGCATTGAATCAACAAGGAAATATAATTTTGAGTTATGTATGGGGGGTGAGGGAACAGCATATGTGACGTTGACATACGAATGGGAGTGGATGGTAGTTTTGAAGGGACATGTCAATTGTGCTGCTTCCTTGTTGTCCTTCATTTTATTTAATTGACTTATAATTCAAACAATTTATGAGCTTTTGACGGCATGAATGGGACCTTGAGGTAGAGGCATATCTCAGTGATTTGAGGCAGAGATTATTAACAAATGAAAACAATGTATTGTTGTCATCGTTTAACATCGCTTATTAGAAACCATACATGGACAATTTGATGGGTTCCTATCAATCAGGCCAGGAAAATCCACGATAGAGCAAATACATATTCACACTGCGGCAGATCTTGGAGAAGACCCTGGAATTTCAGGTCGACACACACCACCTTCTCGTCGATTTTAAGGCCGCATACATATGATGGTGAAGGACTAGCAAAGGCCTCGTAGGGGTAGCATCTGCCGACGGATGCTGGCCCGACAAAAAAGCGAGTAAGAGCCTCTGCAGCCGAACATCTTGCAGCTCTGCTAGTCAGGTCCTACTTCCACCACCTCGTGGTGCCATCTGGAAATTTCCTTAAAAGGGAAATTACTGACGGAAGAGGTCGAATGGCGAGTATCCTGCGCCACCAAACAGGATTAGTGTCGGTTGGGCTATGGTCTAGCGAACCATAACCGTAAAACCACTAATTGCTCAGAAACAAAAAACAGCCTCGGATAATAAAACGGGACGGATCTATGTTGACGACCCTATAAGAAAACAAAAACAAACAAGGACCTTCGGTTCTGTACGTGGAATGTTAGGTCCCTAAACAGACCACGTGCGGCCGAACAACTTGCGGACGTCCTAGACCGCTATAAAGCGGACATAACCGCCATCCAGGAAATGCGATGGAATGGACCGGGTAAAAAGCGGATGAAAAACTGCGACATTTACTACGGTGACTGTTATAGGGAGAGAGGACAGAGACTATTTGGATGCGGATTTGTTGTTAGAGGTGGACTAAGACATAAAGTCCTAAGTTTCCAGTATGTGAGTGAACGCCTCATAACGATCCGCATCAAGGCAAATTTCTGTAACATCAGCCTCATATGCGTCCATGCCCCCACGGAAGACAAGGATGACTCAATCAAAGATGATTTCTTTGATCTCCTAGACAGAACATATACCAAATGCCCCAGCTATGATACCAAAATCATACTAGGAGATTTTAACGCTAAGCTGGGTAAAGAAAGCATCTTTGAGCGGGTCATCGGCAAACACAGCCTACATGACACCACATCCGATAACGGACATAGGCTGATCGACCTTGCCACGGGGCGAAATCTTCTTGTAGCCAGCACACGCTTTCCCCACCTCGATATACACAAAGGCACCTGGCGGTCACCAGATCAATCAGTTACCAACCAGATTGACCACATCGCGATTGACGTCAGACACTCCTCCACTATTCTTGATGTTCGCACTTTCCGAGGAGCGAACATCGATTCAGACCACTATCTTGTAGTAGCCAAGATACGTCAGCGCATAACACGAACACCGCGGAGTAGAGTTAGAACACCAAGCTATGACGTCGGAAAGCTACTATCGCCGGAGATCGCCAGTGCTTTTGCCAACCGCGTCTCCCTTAAGCTCTCCGATACACCTCAATCCTCCACTCAGTCAGTAGAGCAACAATGGAGCCTGTGCAAACAAGCCCTGAAGAGCACAGCAACGGAAGTGCTGGGCCTTAAAGCTCCACCACGACGAAACACCTGGTTCGATGACGAGTGTAGAAGGATTCATGCGGAAAAGCAGGAGGCATACAAAGCCTCACTACACAAAAAAACAAGAGCGGCTCGTGAGCTCTACGAGCTTAAGAGAAGGGAGGAACATAAGCTTCTCAAGAGAAAAAAGAAAGAGCACGAGAAGCGGGCGATTGAAAACTTGAAGAGGTGCTATTGCAGGCATGACTTTCGAAGATTTTATCAGCGGATGAAACGAATGTCTCAAGGCTATAAAGCCCGAACGGAGGCCTGTAAGGATGAGAACGGACACCTAGTAGTAGAATCGCAGTCGATGCTGAGAATTTGGAAAAACCACTTCTGCAGACTGTATAACGGCGATGACAGCCAACATACCGCCGTCAGGCAGAATGATCCATTTTTTAACGACGAAGATCGCAGAGAATTCCGTCTCCCTGACCTCGACAAAGTTGAGATTGCCATGTCGAAACTCAAGTCGAATAAAGCTGCTGGCGCAGATGGACTGTCTGCTGAGCTCTTCAAAGCGGCTGGCGGTGAGCTGGTTAGGAGCGTGCTCATCCGATCCACAAAAAAGGAGATCCCTTGAACTGCGCCAACTATGGAGGAATAAGTCTCCTTAATGTCGCATACAAGATCTTCGCTGCCGTTTTGTGTGAACGCCTGAAGCCATTCCTAAACAAGCTGATAGGTCCTTATCAGTGTGGCTTCAGGCCAGGGAAGTCCACCATCGATCAAATCTTCACACTACGGCAGATCCTGGAGAAAACCAATGAATTTCAAGTCGATACACACAATCTATTCGTCGACTTCAAGGCCGCATACGACAGCGTAATTAGAGACGAACTATATAATGCCATGTTTACTTTTGACATCCCTGCTAAGCTCATCAGACTATGCAGGATGACCTTGGAAAATGCTCGCTGCTCCATCCGAATCGGTGCAGAACTGACCGATAGTTTCGAAGTCAAGAAAGGATTTAGACAGGGCGATGCGTTGTCGTGTGATTTTTTTAACATCATATTAGAAATGGTTGTGCAAATACATGCTGTCTTGGCCGGAACGTCACTATTGGCAGCTATGTCTTTGATGTAGTCAAGGATTTCGTCTACCATAGCTCATTGGTAGAAAGCGGCAAGGACACCCGCGCTGAGATTAGACGCAGAATAACTCTTGCTAACCGCTGTTTCTTCGGGCTCAAGAAGCGATTGAGTAATAGAACCCTCTCTCGGAAAACTAAGGTGACCCTATGTAAAACCCTAATTATCCCGATTCTCGTCTACGACGCAGAGGCTTGGGCGTTGTGAAAAGTGGATGAAGAGGCCCTTGGTCGTTTCGAGAAGAAAATTCTGCGTGCAATCGTCGGTCCCGTTTGTGTAAACGGAGAGTGGAGGTGAAGACTCAATCAAGAACAGTACGGGCTGTACAGCGACACCGACCTAGTTAGACGTCTACGGATCCAACGTCTACGATTGAAGAAGAGTCTTCGACTACAACCCCGCGGGTCGAGGCAGCAGAGGACGATCGCTGATAAGGTGGCGCATACAGGTGGAAAGGGACATTACCCAATTGGGCGTGTGACACTGGAAACAACTAGCAAAAGATCGTGTAGCTGGAGAGGTTTGTTGGTTGAGGCCCAGGTTCACCTCGAACTGTAGCGCCACCTAAGTAAGTACATTATAAAGCGGCTGATAAATCCCCAAAAGCCGAAGGAAAGTATATATAGCCGTTCTCCGAATTAGTCAAAAAAGTGCACATGCAGCCTAAAAGAGTCAGTACTCAGAACTTTGTTCAAATGAATGCAGAAGGATTAGAAAACTGTACACGTGTATAAGCTTTTATTATCCTCTCATCACCGTATGGTGGACAAAAGTTGAGCAAAGAACTATTATTATTAAGCTTCAACGCCTTCAGAGACCAGCGTGTCTCGGCATCACAGGCGCTATGCCATCCTGCCCAACGGCAGCACAAGAAGCACTCATTGGACTCACTCCACTGCACCTTTTTATCAAAAAGGTGGTATTACGCAGTGCAATCAGAATCCTCTGCTCTGGAACAAATATGCCATGTAGACCTGCAGGCCACATGTCCATATTACAATACTTTCCCGAGCTGGATATGATTACTACAGTCTCGGACGCATTGCCACACACCTTCACCTTTGACAAGAGATTTAAGATACTGATCCCAAACCGCTCAGCATGGGAAAACAGTGATCCCCTGCTGAATGTCAAAGGCCTCAGTCGGTACACGGATGGCTCCAAGATGGCTTCTGGCGTTGGCGCCGGCATATTTGGACCAAAACGCAAGATCTCGAAGGCCCTGGGAATAAGCCGCAGCATCTTCCAAGCAGAGCTGCATGCTATCCTAACATGCGTCAATCTAAATCTCGAGACTGGCATCAGAGGATTAACTATTAATATACTCTCTGATAGCCAAGCAGCACTTAAAGCCCTGGGTTCGTGCAGCACGAACTCAAAAACCGCCAAGGAATGCCATGACGCCCTACAAGACCTCGCCAAAAGAAACACTGTTCAACTTTGGTGGGTGCCAGGATATAAAGGTATCAAGGGCAATGAAATTGCCGACCGCATTGCCAGAAAAGGTTCCAGCGACAAGTACATAGGTCCGGAACCTTTCTGCGGCATTCCCGGGTCAAAGATAAATTACTTCTTAGACAAGTGGGAAAAATCGCAACACCTGTCCTTCTGGAACAGTGTTCGAGGACTCCGTCAATCTAAACGACTTATACGGCCCCTGAACAAACACACTATTGACATACTCAAACTCAATAGAGGGGATACCAGAAGACTAGTCAGCTATCTAACGGGACACTGCGGTCTGAGATATCATCTAAACCAAATTAGTCTCTCATCTGAAACTGAGTGTCCGCTCTGTCTAGAGGACGATGAGACGGCAGAACACGTACTATGTGAGTGTGCTGCTTTCTGCCATCTTAGGAAGCGCATCCTTCTCAGTGAAGTTATGTCTCCTGAGGGGATCACCCTGGCTCCTACGAGAAGCATTCTCAACTTCATTATAGAGGTGGAGAGGCTACTCGGCTAATCGGTTAGCAGGCACAATAGATCTGCAAAGGTCGCATTCATTCTACGTACCATACCCGTCTCTTAGACTTCACGGTTTTATTATTGGGACAGTGCTTGGGGCTAAGATTCTTAAGTACTTGACTCAAGATTTTTCTTTTAAGGAACCGAAATCGATGGACCCCGGCTTGACTTTGGAAGCGTTGCAGTAGTGTTAGTCTCCATGTCATCCTTAATTTTAGCGATGAATAGAATGTGGTCAGAGTAACTATCATGCTTCATGCTTTGACGTCTAGTTCGTTGGAATGTCTTGTGTTTGAATTCTATGGTCTTCACGATCATACATTTTGAGCCTGCCAATGGTTGTTTCAGGTCTAGTTTTTGACATACATTTTTGCATCCTAGTTTCACAAAGAGATATTAGCAGTTAGGAAAAACAATTTTCATTTTTATTAAGTCTCTCCTAATTGTTTGTTTCCTGGTATATGTGTATACACCGATGGAAGTGATCGAACTTCGAAGAACTCGGAGTGTTTAGTAGGCACGTTTCAATTGATGCTGAAACGGCCCTTGTTTACTAGCAAATGAAGTGGCTCAGTTTTGGCTTTGCATTTCCTTCATTTTTAATGTTTGTATTTCCAGCAGATAATGTTAACAGAGAGTTAAATGAGAGCCGCAGTGGATAGTGTGCCAAGCCATCGAACGTCTCCCTAGGAGAGTTTCCAAAAATCCTGGGGCTTAGATTCCAAACCATGGAGGCTATCAGTAGACCGGGCGAGGGAAGGAAGACGGCCACTGTTGCAACACGTCCGGATTGTATCAATTGCTATATGTGCAATTCAGGTAAGCACAAGATTTTCAATTGCTCAAGCTTTCTTAATCTCTCAGGTAAAGATCGTGAAGGGGCTGGTCGACGACTCGAACTATGCAGGAACTGCCTGAAGCCGAGCCATTTCTCCTACTCATGCCAGTCTCGCGGACGCCAGAATTGTAGCAGCAAACACAATACACTTCTTCATCAGAGGCAGCATCCCCAGAGGACAAGATCCAACCGACAGCAAGAACTTTCTCAGCAAGTAGGTCATCATCAACAAGGTCAAGATCCAGATCAGAAGCATCAGCAGCATCTCAACAAAGGAGATGACCAAAAAGGGCATCAGCCTGGTAAGCCTTGTAAAGGGTGTTTTTTTTACGAGATTTTGAAATTTGGAATAAAGTAAAACAAATGGACATGAAATTTACTTTATTCGAAAGACAATCTTCCGGCGTTATGACCTAAATATGATTTTAGATATATAACCGCCACGGTTGGAGCTCCAATCTGGAGCTCCAATTTTCGATGACTTTTTCCAAAATTTGTGGCCGTATATCGGCAATAACGCGGCAAATGTTGTCCTCTAAGTGGTCAATCGTTTCAGGCTTATCGGCGTAGACTAGCGACTTAATATATCATCACAGGGAATAGTCAGGCGGCGTTAAATCTTGGAGGCCAATCCACGGGTCCGTAACGTGAAACTATGCGGCTACCAAACGTTTTCTTCAATAAATCAATTGCGTCACGAGCTGTGTGACATGTTGCGCCGTCTTTTTGAAGCTACAGCTTCTGCACATCATGGTTGTTCAATTGATGAACGAAAAGTCAGTAATCATGGCTCTACAGAGGTCACCATTGACTGTAACGTTCTGGCTAGCATCGTTTTTAAAAATGTACGGACCGAACATCCTACCAACCCATAAATCACACAGTCAGTTTTGTGGATGCAACGATGCCTCAACATACACTTGAGGATTATCATCACTCCAAATACGTCAATTTTGTTTATTCACTTATCCATTTAGCCAAAAGTGAGCTTCATCGCTAAACAAAATTCGCTTATGAAAATTGGAATCAACGTTTTGAGCCCATTCGCCGAATCTACGCCTTGCTAGGTGATCCTGTGGCTTCAATTCTTGCATGAGTTGGATTTCGTAAGCCAAACAACTATCCACAGCTATCGTCAATGTCATCTTATCGTTTGGCACGCGAGTTTCGTGCCGCGTTCTCCTAGATTCTGGCTCACAACTGCATTTTGTCACTTCAGCGTTTGCTCAAGCCCTGGAAAGCAAGAACCGTCGAATTGATGTGCCCATTAGCGGAATCGGTGAGAGCACCGTGGCGCAGTGGGTAGTGTGTTGGCCTCTGACGCTGATGACACGGGATCGAATCCCGACACAGCCATGTGATCGAACGTCTTTTTCACGGTGTTTCTCCTCAGCGGGGTTCTGACAAAACCCCCTGTAGTAAAATTGTCATGAAAAGCTTCTCGAAATTCGCCGATCGGATCCGGCAATAAACTGTAGGTCCCTTTCACCTATGGGAAAATTAAATCACACACAACATGGGTGATTGAGAGAAGCTCGGCTTAGGTACTTCATGGGCTGAAACGCCAACATACAAACATACATTAGCGTAATCGGTGCTCAGGAATGTGAAGCAGAATATGTAACTTCAATACCGTTCGTATCCAGAACATCGGCCTACAAAGCAACAGTGGAGGCAACCATCATGTCCCGATTAAGCATTATCAATCTAGTCATCAAGAAGAAATACCATCCTGGAAGATTACAGCCCAGATGCAATTAGCTGACCCATCATTCAATAAGTTTCAACATAAAAAACGTTAAAAACTCAACTAAGTCGTCTATACCGACGCTCATCCACAATGACATTCCAGCTGTCACTCCCTTAGACAAAGCTAACCTACTTGCTGCCCATTGCGCAACCAGTTCTCAGCTGCCAGCTTGTACTTTGTCTCCGCCTGTACTAGAGTGCGTCAATTCCACCATGGGACTAATCCACTTCCGCACTCATACAGTCGCAAGGGTTCTTAAAGACCTCGACATACACAAATCCGCTGGTCCAGATGGTATTGCCCCAATAGTTCTGAAGAGGTGTTCTTCTACGCTGGCAAAACCACTGCGTAAGCTGTTTCACCTTTCCTACACCTCTGGGCTCTTTCCGAGTAGGTGGAAAACATAATTTGTCCAGCCTATACCCAAAAAAGGCGCATCATCTTCTCCCTCCAACTACCGACCCATTGCACTAACGTCCCTTCTTTCCAAGGTCATGGAAACGCTGATTAACCGTCAGCTTATGAAATACCTTGAATCAAGGAAACTCCTCAATGACCGCCAATACGGTTTCCGCAGCAACAGATCCACTTGTGATATGATGGCATATCTCGCTGAAAAGTGGAATCACTCGCTTCACCAAGCAGGTGAAAGCAAAATTGTTGCACTGGATATTTCGAAAGCATTTGACAGGGTTTGGCACGAAGCCCTTTTGTCGAAAATGCGTGCTTTTGGGATCGATGAGTCTCTCTTTCAATGGATTAGAAGCTACCTTTCGAATCGTTCAGTTCAAGTTGTTTTGGACGGATTCAAGTCTGATACTCACTTTGTAAATGCCGGTGTTCCCCAGGGCTCCGTTTTGTCTCCGACACTCTTTCTTATTTTTATAAATGATCTCTTGTCTGTTACTTCTAATCCAATTCACTCCTTCGCTGACGACAGCACCCTCAGCTTCTCATATTCGTTCACCAGTTTACGACCCTGCACTTCGGTTGTAGATAATGAGCGGCAGCGTATGTTAAGCTCATTAAATTCCGATATCGACAGCATCATCCAATGGGGTAAAAACAATAGAGTGGAATTGAATGCATCCAAAACACAATGCTGTCTCTTGTCGTTAAAGCGTATAAATAACCCGCAGCCATTATCCATGAATGGCACTTGCATCTGAGAAACTGAAAAGCTTTCCATCCTGGGTATGAGTGTTGCTCGCAATCTTAATTGGAGCGACCATATATTCAGTGTCGCCAAGAATGCTGCGAAATGCCTAGGCTTCTTATACAGATGCAAGAAATATTTCTCACCCTTAGATCTGGCTACAATCTATAAGGCGTTCATTCGCCCCAAATCAGAGTTTAATGCTCATGTCTGGTCCGGTGCTTCCAAGACCTCATTGCACCTACTAGACAGAATACAAAAACGCGCGATAAAACTGATAGGTGACTCCAGCATTACCAAAACATTAGACTCGCTAGAACACCGCAGGGATGTTACCTGCCTCTCCCTGTTTTATCGTTAGGTTAGGTTAGGTTATTGTGGTCGGCATAAGCCACACGTAGGCCGAAGTCGGCCCATTGTGATACCACATGGATCGTGTTACCCAGATCCGCTACCAGAGAACCAACCGGTGCTTCTGATGAAGCGATGAAGTTGAGCTATTTTATGGTCTGCTAGCTCACTTAAATTATCATAGAAGGGCGCGCCGAGGTAGATCCTCCTGCGATTCGCAAAAGAGGGGCATGAGCAGAGGAGGAGATGTATTGATTCCTCCTCCTCCTCGTCCATGCGGCCGCGACAGAAGTCGTTGGAGGTTATTCCCAGTCTGGCGGCGTGTTTCCCAATGATGCAGTGACCTGTAATGACACCCACCAGAGTACTTAAAGTTGTCCTCTTGGTTGCCATTAGGTCCCTGGTTCGTCCTAGGTTTAATTTAGGCCAGAGTTGTTTGGTGATAAAGGCGATATTACTCTCATCCCATTGGAGGTTGGTCGCCTTAGTGTTTTGGAGTTTTATCATATGCTTTACCGTACTTATTGGTCTTTCTAGGTACCCGAGGGTAGGTAGGCTGAGTATGCTAGACCCTTACTTTGCGAGTTCGTCGGCCGCGCAGTTTCCTGGAATATCCCTATGCCCGGGAACCCACAATACTTTAATGTTGAACTGCTCAGCCATCTCATCTAGAGATAGGCGACAGTTAAGAGATGTCTTTGATTTGTGGGTTACCGCTGCCAGGGATTTTATCGCAGATTGGCTATCCGTGCAAATGATAATATCCTTGGCGGATATTACATTGATCCTGAGCCATGCAAGGGCCTCCGTTATCGCTGTTATTTCAGCCTGATACACACTGCAGTAATTTGGGAGTCTGAAGGATAGGCTGAGGTTAAGCTCCTTGGAGAAGACCCCACTGCCCACACCCGACTCCATCTTAGAGCCATCGGTATAGAGGGAGATCGAGTCCTTTGGTATGACTTTCCCTTCAGCCCATTCCTCCCTGGATGCAAAAACAACTTCGAAGTTCCTAGTGAACACGTTTTGCGGGATGATATAGTCTGTGTGCATGGGTACTTCGAAGTGTTTTAGAATGGTTGTGTGTCCTTTTTGTGATGTGGGCCATTTTATTATGCTCCTCATCCTCAGCGCCGCGCAGGCAGCAATTTGTTTACTGAAAAGGTTCAGTGGTGGAAGGTGTAACAGAATGTTTGGGGCCTCCGTGGGGGTTGATCTAATCGCTCCGCTTATGTATAAGCTGGCCGATATTTGTACTTTCCCCAGAAGGTTTCGATTGACTGCCTTGTCCAGAGCAGTCCACCAGACTACGACGCCATACAGGAGGATGGGCCTTATGACCGCCGTGTAGAGCCAGTGCATAATGCTTGGTTGGGGACCCCACTTCTTGGCCACCACTTTTTCGCAACTGTAGAGGGCAACAGTTGCTTTCTTGACGCGGTCAAGAATGTTGGGTTTCCAATTCAGCCTCTTGTCAAGGACTAGGCCTAGATATTTGGCCTGTTCTTTGATTATTAGTTACTACCACCGAAAATGCTCCGATGAAATAGCCAGTTGCATTCCGCCCCTTCAACATTTCTCCCGTAATACACGTCTCTTTAGGAATGCTCACCAATATACCCTGAAGCCCGCTTTCGGACGTACTGTCAAATATAGAGAATCATTAACCGAACCCCACGAATCTGGAACTCCCTGCCGGATTCGGTTTTCCCCCCTCAATGCAACATGCAAACATTTAAGATCAATGTCCATCGGCATCTCCTCTATTCCTCTTCCTCTCTACCTTCTGCCCGCACTGTGTCGCCGACATAATAAGGTTATTAGACCTTGAGTGCGCGCAAATTATTAAAAAAAAAAAAAATCGATTTGCTTATAGGGGCAGGAATCTTTTCCTTCAACTTTCTTTCTATCCAATTTAATTATTCATCTGTCCCCTTGGCGCGGTGGATAGTCTGTTGGACTCTGACGCATGATGAGCGAGTTCGGAACCCGATAATACCAACGCCATCGAATGTTTATTTCGCGGTGTTCCTCCTCGGCAGGGTATACTTGCCATGAGAAAGCTTCTCGACTCACGCCGTTCGGAATAGCCATTAAACTGTAGGTCCCTTTCACTTGAGTGAAAACACAACATGGGTGATTGAGAGAAGCTTGGCTCTGGCCCCTTATGGGCTGTAACGCTATCAAAGAAAAAAAACAAGAATTATTCATCTGGACTATATCGTAGTCCAAAGTTTGACATACTCGCCCCACATCGTACAGTTTGATCTATCCGCAACGTCCTTTTTTTCCTCTGAGAAGGACACATAGGGGGCAACCCCTTCCGAATATAATAACATATTTAAATGTAAATAGGATAAGTATATTTTATAGCCCATTGGGTTGAAATATGAATGGTTATTGAGTATTCTTCTTCGCCTTCGATTCCTTAATATTGTATGTTTTCTTTTGGTTAATATGTGTACTAGTGATACCCCAAAAGTGTCCTGAATACTTGCTTCCTTTTCGTATGAGTATAATACCACTGGAACCAGGGGATATTTTTTCCTTTATATTATCCCTTCTCATCCTTCCGCCTCTGTTTGTGATATCCCTTTTTCGATTTCATTTAAACCTTTCAATAGAGTCTTCTTTCTGCCCGTTTGCTGCTGCCTGACTGGTTGCTTGACTGGATGGCTGGCTTATATCTTTTTGGAGTAGCCATTGGAGAAAGGCCAATTTGAAAGTGATCCCTTCGTTTGCAACACCGAACCCACTGAATATTGGGCTATACTATGTCACACGTATCCTTTCGAATCAAACAGGCATAGGCATATTCCTGATATTCGACCGTGAGCTTTGGCTTAGTTCGTTTTGTACACGAGTATGTGTGTGTGGTATGGCCGTCATGGGATATTAGGGTAATTCCATCAAAGAGGACGAAGAAGAGAAAAAAAAAAAAAAAAAGGAAGAAACGTTGCAGGACTGGTTGAATGAAACCCGGTGGAGAGGGATGTTCTCGGTTCGATAACAAATCGAAATTACCCCTATTAAATATTTACAGTTGAGTTGGTGTTTGGCTTTCGAATTGGATTAGGATGCGAATATATTGAGTCAGAGATGTCACCACCGTAGCTCTTGAACGACGAAATCTTATTAGAATTCTGATGGCGAGCTGTGCGGGCTTATTGGCATGAATGCTGGAAGGTCACGATGAATATGATGTGGAAAGATGTGCAATAATGAAACTGTTCTATTGCTGCCTGGAAAACCAACAAGCACATACGGCAACGTTAATGTATTGCTTGTTTTGTTGCAATTTATTGGTGAAGATTATGAAATGACGGGCTTGCCTAGCATTGCAAACAAACAGGCTTTCCACCAGAAAATATTCCTTGAAATGGTACACAAAATAGCCATATGTGTAAAACAATCGGTCAGGACCCAAATGAAAAACAAAACAACAACGTTGGATATATATTCTTTTTTTTAGTCCTTGTCACATACACATACGTATGTACTTCCAACGTATCATATACACACACATGCACATATATAATTGTAACTCCTATACCCTCTACTCATATAAATGTGTTTCAGTTCTAACTTAACTCTCGTGTTATTCATGACATGGTGTCAGAAGTGGAATGCAACCCAAAATAAGAAAATGAAAAAATGGAAATAAGAAAAAAGCTAAATATTAAAATAGGATAATTACTTACTTACTTTGATGGCGCTACAGTTCGGGTTGAACCAGGGCCTCAACCAACAAGCCTCTTCAGCCGGCCCGATCTTCGGCCAGCCGCTTCCAGTGCTGCACGCCCAGTTGGTTGAGGTCTTCTTCCACCTGTGCGTGCCACCTTAAATGCGGTCGTCCTCTGCTGCGTCGTTCCTCGGGGTTGGAGTCGAAGACTCTTCGGGCCGGAGCGTTGATGTCCATTCGCTCTACATGGCCAGTCAAGTCAAACTGATAAGCTGTGCCGACGAAAGATCCGTTGATCTTCTGACAGCCACAGTTGCCGAAATAGGGGAAATTTGGGAGGGAGCTAGGCTCAAGGTCATCACTTAACACCAGATCCCGAGACGACCGCGAGCTAGATGCTGGCTCCCGCTTGCACCAGACAACCCCCTTGAAATAGTTGAGACAATCAGCTATTGCAATCCCAATCTCCCAACAAGAGACTGGAGAGTCGCGAGGCTGGAGGAACCGAAAGGTCGATCAAGACAGGCAATTATTGTACTGAATTGTGAAGCCCTGGAACCTCTGGCCCCATGCGACTACCATATCAGGTTTGGCTTTAAAAAAGTCAAACTAAACATATACAAAAAAGATGAGGAAGTGCCACCATCCGGCAATACAGACACGGCTAACCCGGAGGTCAGAAGCGAAAGCTCTAAGGTGCAGGAACCCCCAAACCCCTCGGGGAGCAAGGGCCCTGCGCCGCCAGAAACTGAAACCCCAGCAACATCCCTGGTCATTAAAGATCAGGAGTCATTGCTTGACTCCGGAAGCGAGGACTACTCATTAAGCTCGCCAATGGAAGACGATCTTCTGGACTCAGATCTGGAAGACCTTAACGCCACCATGGTGGAGGCAGATCGAATTAATAGCAGCCATGACGCTGAAATTAATTCAGATTAACCTCCACCACTCTAAAGCGGCAACCGCAAACCTTCTTCTCAGGCTGGCCAAAGGTGAAGAGGACATAGCCTTAATCCAGGAACTGTGGGTGCATGAACACAAGGTTCGTGGATTAAGAAACCCAGCCTACAACCTATTTACATCACAGAAAGAAGGTAAGCCCCGCACTTGCATACTTGCAAGGAAATCATTGAACGTTTACCTTCTTCCAAATTACAGCTGCCCCGACACCACAGTGATTGCAATCCAATCACCCGGGATCAAGCTATGGTTAGCGTCTACATACATGGCGCAGGAAGAGTCCATTCCATCGGACGAAATTAACAGACTGGTCAAGGACTCGTCGAATCATCAAGCTGGGCTCCTTATCGGTGCAGATGCGAATGCGCATCACACGATTTGGGGCAGTAGCGATATAAACGAAAGAGGTGAGTGGCTTATTGAATTTATCCTAACCGCTAACCTTTTTATTTGTAATAAGGGTCATGCGCCCACATTTATTACGGAAAATCGCAGGGAGGTACTAGACCTAACTCTAGCATCCCCCTCTCTCACTGACAGAATAAGAGAATGGAAGGTTTCTGAAGAACACTCCTTCTCAGATCACCGTTACCTGGTTTTCAACTTAGACTACACGGTCCCAACCCCAATTGACTCATCCTGTAACCCAAGAAGAATCGATTGGGAGCGTTATAGAGCCTTCATTGGCAACTCTATAATAAGCAGGACCCCTGACACCCCGCGGACCGCGTTAGATATAGACAATATGGTCGATACTCTAACAATCACATTGGGCAACGCAGGGGCCAACAGCTGCGCGATCCACAAATCAGGAAAAAAATCTTACCCTTCTTGGTGGAACGCAGATCTAAGCAAGCTCCGCAAAGCCTGTCGTAAGCTTTTTGATAAAGCAAAGAACACAAGTAACGACAGAGACTGGAGCCTATACAAAAATTCACTCAGGGTGTACAAACAAAACCTGAGGAAAGAACAAATACTGTCTTGGAAAATCTTCTGCAATAACATGGAGATAATATCAGACGCCTATAGACTGAGGAGAATACTCTCGAAAGATCCACAATCTCCCAACTGCCTCATAGCAAATGGAGTTTGGACAACATCTGAGGAAGAAACTCTAACAACACGCACTTCCCTGGCTGCTCTGAACCGCAAGACCCAGTGCACTCGCGAGGGACTCATATCTCCTCTGCGATAGAAGGGCAGTACGAGCACATTATCTCCAGAGAGAAAATTATCTGGGCACTAAAAAGCTTCAAGCCCTATAAATCGCCGGGTCCAGATGAAATTTATCCCATCGAACTAACACAAACTATGGAATGGACTATACCATGGCTAGAGATAATCTTTAAAGGATGCCTAGCTTGGAGTCACATTCCAGAAAAGTGGAAGTACGCTAAGGTAATTTTCATCCCCAAAGCCGGCAGGAACTCTCACACTTCCCCCAAGGATCTAAGGCCTATCTGTCTATCATCCTTCGCTCTAAAAACCTTAGAAAGGCTGATAGACCTACACATACGGCACAGCTTGGATCCCTCCCTAATTTCTAAGGCACACTACTTAATTTGCCTGAATTGCTTGGACCCAGAAACACCGTCATAATTTGATAATGAAGTAGATACCACAGATATCACAGCTTCTGAAGGAATAGCAGCGTTCCCCACATCTCAACATCCACAAAGAGACTTGGCGATTTCCAGATCAATCAACCGTCAACCAGATTAACCACATTGCGATTGATGGCAGGCACGCATACGATATTCTGGATGTACGATCGTTCTGTGGGGCCAACATCGACTCGGACCACTATCTTGTGGCAGTCAGGTTACGACTATGAATATGCCTCGCCCAGAAAAATCGAGGAAGGCCAGCGGCATACAACGTCGCAATGCTACGCCAATCGCGACACCCCCAAGCTCTCCAACACCTGCTCAGACCGTACAACACCACTGGACCCGTTGTCAACAAGCCTTAGAGAGTGCTGCTTCTGAGGTATTGGGTTTCAAAACGCTACCAACAAAAAACCCATCGTTTGACGACGAGTGTAGGAGGGCACACGCAACCAAGCAGCAGGCCCTTCAAGTGGCGCTCGTGAGTATTATGAGCAGAAGACGAGGAAGGAGCATAAGCTTCTCAAAACCAAAAGAAAGAGAGCATGAAAAGCACGCGATCGAAGATATGGAGAGATCTTATGGCAAGGAACAACGTTCGGAGGTTTTTTGAATGAATCAAACAAACAGGGACAAACAGGCCTATGGGGACGAAAATGGAAAACCTAATAGTGGATTCACAGTCGGTATAACGGCTATGAAGAAACAGATCCCGCTGTCAGGCAGAATGACCCATTCACAACTGACGATGATAGCAGAGAATTTCGTCCCCCAGACCTGGACGAAGTTAGGAATGCCTTTTCTAAGCTTAAGTCCAACAAAGCTGCTGGAGCAGACGGACTGCCTACCGAGCTCTTTAAGGCAGCTGGAGATAACCTGGTTGGGAGTATGCACCAGCTCATCTGTAAGATATAGTTTGAGGAATGCATGCCCGATGAATGGAATCTTATTATCGATTGCCCGATCCATATGAAAGGAGACCCTTAGTATATGACAATTATAGAGGTATAAGTCTCCTGAACATCGCTTATAAAATCTTCTCTGCTGCACTGTGTGAACGCCTGAAACCGTTTGTAAATAAATTGATTGGTCCATATTAGTGTGGTTTCAAGCCCTGGAAGTCCACTATCGATCAAGTATTCACACTGCGGCAGATCAACGAGTTTCAGATCGACACCCACCATCTGTTTGTCGACTTTAAGACCGCATACATGGAGACAAGCAATACAATGTCTACTTTTGATATCCCTGCCAAACTTGTCAGATTGTGCAAGATGACATTGGATAACTTTCTCGCTGCTCCATCAGGGTCGGAAGCGTCTTGACCGATACCTTTTATGTCAAAAAAGGTTTTTTCACAAGGCGACACGCTATCGTCTGAATTTTTCAACATCGTCCTTAAAAGGATCGTGAAAAACTCACTTGTCAAAACGAGGAGCACCATCTTTTTCAAGTCCATACAACTGCTTGCATATACCGATGACATTGACATAATTGGACGAAGTCAGCGAGATGTCATTGAGGCCTTTACTAGCATTGAGGCGGAAGCTGTTTAAATTGGACTGGCGGTCAATGAGGGCAAGAAGGAATATATGCTATCGTCGAAAAAGTACATGAACCATCGGCGTCTTGGCCAGGGTGCACATGTTGACAGGTATAATTTTGAGGTAGTCAAGGACTTCATCTGTTTAGGCTCCGCATCGACGTGCAGCAATGACATCGGTGCAAAAATCAAACGCAGAATATATCCGGCACCACACTTTCTTTGGGCACCACACTTTACGCAGGTCCTCAGCGATAGACTAAGCTATGCACTGACGTTAGTGGATAGCTGGGTCAAGGGGCGAGGTCTGGGAGTAAATCCGGCGAAAACAGAGGTAGTACTCTTTACAAAGAGAAGATCTGTACCAAGATACACCTACCCCCGTATGAATGGTATAGATCTGATCCCTGGAAAATCTGCGAAATATCTGGGCATAATCCTGGACTCCAAACTTAGTTGGAGAGAAAATATTGAGGAAAGAATCAAAAAGGCCTATGTGGCACTATACTCGTGCAAGGTAGCCTTTGGAAAGACATGGGGCCTCAAACCCAGGTTAGTACATTGGTTGTACACTGCGGTAGTGAGACCTATCCTAGTCTATGGCTCGGTTGTCTGGTGGAAGGCGCTTGAGAAAAAGTGTCATCTTCAGAGTGTGTCAAAGGTTCAAAGAGCTGGCTGTCTGGCGGTGACGGGATCTATGAAGTCCACACCAACGGCGGCCCTTGAAGTCATGCTGAACCTCCCACCCCTGGACTTGTACTGCGAGAGCGCCGCAACCAGAACTGCGCTAAGATTACAGGAATCGGGTCTCTGGAAAAGGAGTCCTCACGGACATGCATCAGTCTTGGATCGATGGGCTGTCTCGAGATTCAGAACCGTAACGGACTATGTCACCCGACTTCCTTCCTGGGAGAGGAGATTCTCTATTAGAATTCCCTCCAGGGAGGAATGGACCGGTGATCTGGTACGCACGGAAAGTGAACTGGCACTCTACACCGACGGATCCAAAATGGATGTTGGCACAGGTGCCGGAGTCTACTTTGAGTCTCGGGATATGCATCGCTCCTACAGGCTCGATGATGGATGCAGTGTCTTCCAAGCTGAGGTCTTCGCTATCAAGCAGGCGGCGGACCTGATCAGCAAAGAGAATATTACAGGAAAAAGGATCAGCATCTATGTTGACAGCCAGGCAGCCATTAAGGCTATGCAGGCAGCATGGATAAGATCCAAACTCGTCAAACTCTGCAAGGAGAGGTTAGAAGAGATATCCAATGTAAATGAGGTGACCCTTTGCTGGGTACCTGGTCACATGAATATCTCCGGAAACGAGAGGGCGGACGAATTGGCTAGGGTGGGATCAGGTGCTTACATTGCGCAGATCCCAGCTGAGGCCAAGGCACCACTCAGTGCGCTCTACAGGGAGATACAGACGGAGCTATTGGTGAAAGCCAAAAAGCGCTGGTGTCGCTTAGATACATGCGCAACGGCGAAATTGACTTGGCCCGTCTATGATAATAAAAGAACGGAAAATCTGCTGAAGTTCAATCGTGGGAACATTCGACTGGCAGTCGGTGCCCTCACCGGGCACTGCATGCTATCCTATCATGCAGCTCGACTAGGCCAGCCCCACAATGACTTCTGTAGAAGCTGCAGGGACGAAGAGGAAATTGAGTCCGTTCGTCACCTGCTGTGCGAATGCCCGGCGCTAGCCCAAAAAGGAATATTTTCCTGGGAAGATACTTCCTTTCGGGACTAGAGGAGGTAGGTAACATCGGGCTGAACAAAATACTGGGATTTTTATCCTCGTCTGGTTGGTTCAGCTCGACGGTAAATGAATAGGTATCAACGGGTTAAACAAAACAGATGGGCACAATGGACTCAAAGTAGTCTGCGTGAGCCTTGACTTTACGTCAATAGGGCACCCATATACCTAACCTAACCTAACCTTCTTTGGGCTCGGGAGGCAATTGAGAAGCAGAGCCCTCTCTCGGAAAACCAAGGTTACCATATACAAGACCCTTATCATCCCGGTGAGACATGGACCTTATCGAAAACGGATGAGGAGGGCCTTGGTTATTTAGTGAGAAACAACCCGGCCGACCTGCATAAATGGGAAGTGGAGGAGATGACTTAATAGTGAATTGTACGGGCTGTACAGCGACATGAACGTAGCACGGCGCCTGCGGATCAAATGCCTAAGATGGTTAGGTCATGTAGAGCGCATGAAAATCACAGCTTCCTCTCGAAAGATCTTTGAATCCAACCCTGAGGGGGAGGACGGCCAAATTTAAAGTTGCACATGCAAGTGGAAGTGGACCTCAACCAACTAGGCGTGCGGTACTTGAGACTGCTAGCGAAAGACCGTGTCAGTTGTAGAGGTTTTTTAAAGAAGGCCCAGGTTACACCCTTGTTAAGAAAGCATTGTCAAATAAGGACTCCAATTTAATCACACCTACACCACACACACCACTACACACCTAATTTATCAATTCTTCACCAACCTTAGGATCTACATCTATCTGCCATACTACCCTATATATCCTTACTTACTTACTTACTTATCAGGCCAGCGATCCATGGAGGATCTGAGCCTGAGCTATAGCTGCCTTCCATTCTTGACGGTCCCGGGCACGCTGCTTCCAGTTGTCAGATGTCTTACATCCGCGATTACTTGGTCTTTATACCGGAGGTTCGGTCTTCCTCTTCTTCTCGAACCAGGAGGCTCGGAGTCGAAGACCCTCTTAGCTGGAGCGTTGATGTCCATGCGCTCGATGTGGCCGAGCCAGTGTAGTCGACGGAGATTGCCTTCCGGACTACATTCACATCTTGGTACAGCTCGTAGAGTTCGCGGTTGTGTCTTCTTCTCCATTCACCTTCCTCACAGACAGGACCAAATATCCGGCGCAGAATTTTTCTTTCGAAAGAACCCAAAATCAGCTCCGCTGTCCTGCTTATCGTCCAGCTTTCGGCTCCGTACAGCAAGACTGGCAGAATGAGCGTTTTGTAAAGCATGACTTTGGTCTTTCGAGTGAGGAGTTTTGACCCCAGTTGTTTGGACAAGCCGAAGTAGCAGCGGTTGCCAAGGGCGATTCTACGCCGGATCTCCACTGTGGTGTCATTTGTGGAATTTACGTTTGCCCCGAGGTAGACAAACTCCTTAACTACCTCGAAATTGTAGCTGTCAATTGTTATGTTTTGTCCCAGGTGGTGAGCGACGGATTGGTTTTTGCTTGACAGCATGTATTTCGTTTTGTCCTCATTGATCTTAAGACCAATTCGTTTCGCCTGTTCTTCAATCGCCGTGAATGCTTCCACAATGCCACGGCGAGAACACGCGATGATATCGATATCATCCGCGTATCCTAGCAGCTGGATGGACTTGTAAAAGATAGCGCCTTCCCTGTTGACGCCTGCCCATCACACTATCTGCTCCAGCACCAGGTTGAAGAAGTCACATGACAGCGCATCTCCTTGCCGAAATCCGGTGCATGTTTCGAATGGTTCCGAGGTCCTAGAACCGAGTTGCACGGTGCATCGCGTGTTTTTTAGCGTGGCGCGACACAACTGGATCGAGATCCCGAATTCGGCCATCGCCCCAAACAGTGCTTCACGATGAATGCTGTCGTATGCGGCTTTGAAATCGATGAAAATATGGTGTGTATCGATTCGAAACTCGTTGGTCTTTTCCAGGATTTGTCGAAGTGTGAAATTTTGGTCTATAGTTGATTTGCCGGGCCGGAAGCCGCACTGGTAGCTGCCGATTAGTGCGGTGAAAAATGGTTTTAGACGTTCACACAATACGCTGGACAGGATCTTGTATGCGACATTGAGCAGGGATATACCTCTATAGTTCTTGCAAGAGGTAGGATCGCCTTTTTTGTGGATGGGGGCATATAGAGCTGGTATTCCAGTCGTCGGGCATGCCTTCTTCTTCCCAAATTCTGCAGATGATCTGGTGCATGCTCCCTACCAGAACATCGCCGCCAGCCTTGAAGAGCTCTGATGGCAAGCCATCTGAGCCTGCGGCCTTGTTGTTCTTCAGCTTCTGAATAGCTGTGCCGACTTCTTCGATGCTGGGTGGGAGGACTACTTCAGCGACTGGAGTTGGGATTTCCTCGGTCCCTACCACTCTCTCTTGGTCATGCTCGTTAAGCAGCTGCTGGAAGCTTAAATACATCCACTATTCCCTGCGGGTCGGTGACAAGATTACCCTCGCAGTTTCGAAGAGCCAGGGTGCCCTTTTTAAAGCCTCCTGCAAGGCCTTTGGCTTTCTTGTAAAAGGCTCGTATTTTATGTTTATCTAGACTCCTCGATATCCTTGAGCGGGGAGGCTGCGAAGATTATTTTCTTTTGTCGCAGTAGTTTTTTCTCCTCCCTTCTTCTGGCTCGGTACTCTTCTTGCGCTGCCCTGGTTTTCCTCTGCAGCGCCTTTTGGTACGCCTCGTCGGCTGCTGCCTTTTTCTGCTCCCACTCGCCATCATACCACGGGTTTATTGTTGGGGGTGGTAGGTATCCTAAGGTGGCTTCGGCTACTTCCTGAATGGCTGAGCGGCAATGCAGCCACATATTATTGGCATTTTAGTTCGACGTAGGCATACCGTAGAGTCTTTCGCTAAGCTGCTCCCTGTAGACTCTGGCAACCTGTGGTGTGCTCAGGCGCCCAATGTCGAACCTCCTCCTGATGGGCTGGTGCAGCTTTCTGACATTGGACAGTCGAGCTCTGAATCTTGCTGCTACGAGAAAGTGGTAGAGTCGACACTTGCCCCTCTGAATGTTCGCACATCCAGGATGTTTGACGAGTCCCTTGCGTCAATAAGCACATGGTCGATTTGGTTGGCGGTTCGACCGTCCGGAGATCGCCAGGTTGCTGTGTGGATTCGCTTGCGAGGGAATCTTGTGCTACTTATCACCGCATTACGAGCTGTCGCAACAATTGTAAGTCGGAAGCCGTTATCTGTTGTTGTATCGTGGAGGCTGTGCTATCCGATCAATCCGCCAATGGTGTTCTCCTTACCGATTTTGGCGTTGAAGTCCCCGAGCACGATTTTTACATCGTACTCCGGACAAGCTCCGTAGGCATTGTCCAGGAGGTCATAGAAAACCTCCTTGATAGGGTCTTCAGCCTCGTCGGTAGAGGCGTGTGCACATATAAGGCTGATGTTATAAAATCTGCCTCTGATGCGGATCACAGCCAGGCGATCACTTATAGGTTTAAAGTCGATGACCTTTGACCTTAACCGCTTTCCCACGACAAATCCGCATCCCAGTAAGTGCAACCTTTTGTGACAGCTGTGTTATATGTCGCAATTTTTCTTCCTAATCATACCGTTTCCTATCCAGCGCATTTCCTGGACCGCAGTAATATCCGCCTTGTACTGCGTGTGGATTCCTTCTAGTTAATGAGCAGCTCCGGGAGTGTACAGGGTTCTGACATTCCAGGAGCATACTCGCAAATCGTGTTCCTTTTTCGTGCGTTGTCGTCGTCGAGTATCCGTCCGTGTATCCGAGGCATCTTGCTCATTCATAACTTTGTCCTTTTTTTACGTGGGCGGATTGTTAGCCCGCCGCACTACCGCCATTCTGGTCGGGGGTTTGTCGCTGCATACGTTTGTTCACCTCCCAACGGTTGTTGAAGAGGCTATCCAGAGGGCGCCACGAGGAGGCCGTATGTCAACATGACCCGGGCATTTAAACAGGGATCGTTGCTGGCATCTCGCCAGGTTGAGAGCAATAAACAACTTTACCCTGTATATCCGAGCCCATGCTCTCCACCTACCATGATACCGCCATAAAATTTCTGCTAATTCACTGCCAATAAGGATAAGAAAAGCAACGTTTAAAGTGACCTGCTAAGCAATCCTATAGGTTTTAGCAAATGACAGAAAAAATCGGCAGTCAAACAAATCTCACAAAACCATTCACATCTCACGTTAGCTCACACCTAAAAGCTTAACAACAAAGATTGACCAACATCCCAAGGGCCTTCGTAAGATCTGTCTTTTGTCGTTTTAATAAATAAACTTCAACATTCTTAACCCTTTTCACCCGGCTCTATTGAAAAGTATCTTACAAATCAATATTTCAATGAGTACATTGCATGGGCCGCCTTCCACTGCCATTCACCACCACCAAGACCATCACCGCCACCTGCCAAGCTTAGCAGGGATTATCCCCAAAGCAAATTTAGCTTAGGAAAATTAATACCCTTTTTGTGGAGCAGTTGTCGGTTGCAACCCTGCGTGCCTTTAATGCATGGTAATAAATTGGAAGCAGTCCTTCGCTCACTTCCTACAAACTTATGTACATCTGAACATCCGATGCTGGCCACAGAATAGACAGAAGGCTGCTCTGCATGAGGACTAGAGCACAATCGCATGTGACGTATGTGCATATGTATGTGTAGCAAGCAGGACGATAATTATGCGCATTTCTTTCACAGCTATTGTGTTGGAATTTTCCAACCGACATTCGTCATTTTTCAGTAGCCTTGTGCACATATGTGGCCATCAGATGGAGGAACATCACGAGGATGGAGTACACCGGGCTCTGGTCCAGTGATATCATGGGTATGTTTGTGCTTAACTGTTGGGGATTCATCGCAGCGCTGAAGGCATCATGACGGAGTCTATGTCGGCATGTATAACTATGTGTGGGTGAAAGAAAGCAAGGAAAAAGGTTATTCCTCATGGCTAGGGCGGTATCCTTTGAAGAAAGTTATTCCATTGGCTCAGGATATTATTTTTACGTTAACGTATCCTTTCGTGAACCTTTATCCCCGGGATAAACGACAAAGCTCACTCTGTCGACTACTACACTTGATTGATACTTGTGTTTAAGTAATTCCGTCTGAGGTCATTGTTATGCTGAGGATTTCCATAAAAATATTCCTGTTCCATTGTCTCCATGTTATTCGTGATGAGCTTTAAAATGAATTTCAGGTAAAGCTTGAGAATACGCATAACATTTACTTAAATATTCAACGCGTAACATAGTCTTAAGGAAGTCGATTCCAGTAATTTCCTAGCACGTAGCATTGCATTACATGCCTTAACGAACAAGCCTCTCCAATCGGCACGATCTCTGGCCAGCTGTTTGCAGTTCCGCACGCCTAGCTGGTTGAGGTCCCTTTCCACCTGTGCGCGCCACCTTAGATGCGGTCGTCCTCTGCTGTGTCGTACCTTAGGGTTGGAGTCGAAGACTCTTCGGGCCGGAGCGGTGGTGTCCATTCGCTCTACAAGGCCCAGCAATCTCAGACATTGGATCCGTAGACGTCGAACTGGGCCGATGTCGCTGTACAGTACGTACAGTTCTTGGTTGAATCCTTACCTCCACCTTCCGTTTACACAAACTGAACCAAAGATTGTATGCAAACTCCCAAGAGCCTCTTCATCCACTTTTGACAACGTCCAAGCCTCAGCGCTATAGAGAAGGCTCTCCTACTCAGTTGCATCTTGAGCCTAAAGAATCAGCAGTTGGGAAGAGTTCTTCCGCGCTTCATCTCACCGCTGGTGTCGTTGCTGCTTGTCACTATCGAGCCAAGGTAGACGAAGTCCTTGACTACTGCAGCACGTCGGTGTTGCGCGTCTTTCTTTGATGGCAGCATATATTTGGTCTTGTTCCCATTTACCCCTAGACCCACTTTAGCCGCTTCTGCTTCAATGCTTGCGAACGCCTCATTGACGTCTCGCTTTGTCCGTCCAATAACGTCAATGTCATCTGCGTAGGCAAGCATTTGTGTAGACTTGTAGTAGATCGTACCTTTCGTATTTGCCGCAGAGTCCCGCACGATATTTTCAAGTATGATGTTAAAGAACTAACATGACAGTGCGTCACTCTATCTAAAACCTTTTTCAACATCGAAGGTCTCGGTAGATAGTCATCCTGCACAGTCTAACGAGTTTGGCAGGAATGTTTGAACATGACATGTCTCTGTATAGCCCGTCTCTATATACGCTGTCATATGCGACTTTAAAGTCGACAAAAAGATGGTGCGTGTCGACCTGGAATTCATGGGTCTTCTCCAAGATCTGTCGTAGTGTAAATATTTGGTCTATCATAGATTTTCCTGGCCTGAAACCACACTGATAGGAACCTGCCAGATTGTCCACGAACAGTTTTAGGCGCTTACACAGTACGGCAGAGAGGATCTTCTACGCAATGTTCAGGAGACTTCTCCCTCTGTAACTGGGGCAGTCATAGGGGTCTCCTTTCTTATGGACCGGGTAAACGATGCTGAGAATTCATTCATCGGGCATGCATTCTTCCGAGCATATCTTGCAGATGAGTTTGTGCATGTTTCTCACTAGCCCATCGCCTGCTGCTTTAAATAGTTCCGCGGGAAGTCCGTCTGCTCCAGCAGCTTTGTAAGACCTAAGTTTCGATATCGCTATCTTAACATCATCTAGGTCAGGTGGACGGAATCCTCTTTCGTCTTCGTCCATTGTGAATGGTTCGTTCTGCCTGACGGCGGTATTTTGACTATGATCGCCTTTATACAGTCTGCAGAAGTGGTCCTTCCACAATCTCCGCATCGACTGTGACTCCACTATTAGTTGTCCATGCTCATCCCTGCAGGCTTCCGCTCTGGCTTTATAGCCTCGGCATGTTCACCTTACGTCGGTCCTACAATAGCATCTCTCCATTTCCGCGATCTCGCACTTCTCGTGCTCCTTCTTTTTTCTTCTCAGAAGGGCATGCTCATGCCTCCTTTTCTATTCATAGAGCTCGCGGGCAGCTCTCTTCCGGCGATGCAGTGGAGCCATGTATGTATTTTGTTTCTCTACATTGGCCTGTCTGCACTCGTCATCAAACCAGGGGTTTCTCGAAGGTGGTGGCTTGAAACCGAGTATACCCTCAGGCGGCCTCTCTAATGGCGTTCTAACAAACTTCTCCATTGCTGTTCTATGGTTTGTGCAGATTGCATCGGGACTTGAGAGAACTTGAGGGAGACTTGATCGGCGACGGTCCTGGCGATCTCTTGTGATTGCAGCTTTCCGACGTTAAATGTTGGTGTTCTTACTCGACTCCCTTAATTCCGAGAAATTCGCATCCGTACCTTGGCTGCAACAAGATAATGATCCGAGTCGATCTTGGCTCTTCGGAGGGTTCGAGCACCTTGGATGCTGGACAAGTGTTTGCCGTCGATCTCAATGTGATCAATTATTTGATTGGTTGTTGATTGATCAGGGAACCGCCAGGTCCCCTTATGGATGGTGAGGTATGGGAATCGTGTACTTGCTGCTTCGAGATTATGTCCCGCCATAAAGTCCACTAGCCTCAGTCCGTTTTCTGACGCACATATTGTTGTGTAGGCTGTGCTTTCCTATCACTCGTTCAAGGAAGCGTTTCCCTACCCAGCTTAGCATTGAAATCTCCTAGAACGATTTTGGGTCAATGTGGCCATAGTTGGTGTGATAAAGGTGGAGTCGTAAAAGTGGGGTAGACCTTAAGCGGCGAGGGTTAGTGTTTAGTAAGATAATTTGCGGGGGGGCAGGGGAGTCGATAACTCCGACTATAAGCTGGTATATAAAGAGAATGTCGGTTACTTCCCGGCGAGCTTTCAGAGTTCGTAAGCCGATCAACTGCAGTCGGTCTTCCTAGGGTGGTAGTTGAGATCTGTCAGATCATGAGAGACCCCTTAGCGCAAAACTCAGGGATCTACGGTGCATAGCTTCAATTCGTAAAGAATAGCTAATGTGGTGAGGGGACCAGACTTGTCTGGCATATTCCAGGAGAGGTCTGACGTAAATGATGTAGAAGGATTTTGTAACGTAGGGGTTCGAAAATTCTTTAAGCCGTCGTTTTATGAAGCCAAGGACAGAACTGGCCTTGCCTTTACTCTCTATCACAAATAATTCCTAGGTCTCAAATGAGAAAGACATGGGGAACAGGCTGGTTAAGTCGACAGCAATTTCTAGGAGCTAAGGGGAAGCGTTTACGAGAAAAGGTAACGAATTGGCATTTACCGACGTTGAGCTCCAGGAGGTTATTATGACACCACGTACCGGATGAATCGAGGCCGTTTTAGAGTACGAGCTAGTTAGCCGGAGTTGTTATTGTCCTGATTTGACAAGTGGGAGTCTTTTATGATGAGGCGGACATCGTTAACAGTAAGGCTACCTTTCGGAACACCGGAAGAAGCGAGGATGGGATCAGATAGAGAGCTTCTGAAAAATATTCTATAATGGCGATTCTCGAGGTAAGATTTTAGCCATGCGATGATTTGAGGCGAGAAGCCTAAATCCTCTAATTTAAAATAAATTAATGTATGGCATAGCTTGTCGGTTGCTTTGCTGAATTCGGTAGTAATAACATCTACCTCGTTGCCTTGCTCCAAGGTTAGAAGTGTTTTGGAGATGAATTCAATAAGGATGGTTGTGGTTGACCTGCTTTTAAGGAAACCGAAGGAGCGTGGAAAACACATTCGATAACATGACTTATCGGGATTCGATTACAAGCCTGGAAAGCTGTTATGCTATGTCTTTTCCAAAGTTAAATACTTAAGTCAATAAAAAAGATTTAATGGTAGTTGGAAGGTTAGGTTAGGTTAGTTGGGTGCCCTATTGACATAAGGTCACGGCTCACTTAGACTACTAAGAGTCCATTGTGCCCATTTTGGAAACTAACCCGAGGGGAACCTGTTAGTTACTCGCTGAGCTGAACCACCCACCTTAGCAGTTTGTTCAGCTTAATGTCTCTTGCCTCCTCTAAACCCGAAAAGAAATAGTTCCCGAGGTACGTAAATTTTTTCGGGCCAGTGCAGGGCATTCACACAGTAGGTGACGAATGGATTCTATTTCCTCTTCGTCCCTACAGCTTTTGCAAAAATTGTTGTAGTGCTGGCCTAGTCTAGCTGCATGATATGATATCATGCAGTGCCCAGTGAGGGCACCGACTACCAGTCGTATATTTCCGTCCTTTTTTTGTCATAGACAGGCCATGTTAGCCTTGCCCTAGCGCGTGTATCTAATTGACACCATCGCTTGTTGGCCTTTCCTAGTAGTTCCACCCCATATAAACTCTGAATAGTGTGCTGAGTGGCGTTCTAGCCTTAGTTGTGATCTGCGAAGTATCTGCGCCTGATCCCAGTCTGGCTAGTTCGTCCGCCTTATCATTTCCGGAAATATTCACATGCCCTGGTACCCAGCAGATGGTTACCTCATTGACATCCGATATTTCTTCTAGTTTCTCTTTACAGAGTTTTACGAGCTTGGATCTTATTCATGTTGCTTGCAGAGCCTTAATGGCTGCCTGACTGTCAACATAGATTTTGAATCTCTTACCTGAGAAATTCCCCCTAAGAATCAGATCCGCGCCTTTTTTGATTGCAAAAATCTCAGCCTGGAATACGCTACAGCCATAATCAAGTCTGTAGGAGTGACACACTTCCTGAGATTCGAAGTAGACTACGGCTCATGTACCGGTATCCGTTTTGGATCCTTCAGTATAGATTGCCAGTTCCCCTTCCGTGTTTACCACACCACTGGCCCATTCCTCCCTGGAGGAAGTGGGGTGGTATAGTCCGTTTCGGTTGCAGACCTCAGGATAGCCCATCGATCCAGGATTGATGCGTGGCCATAATGGTTGTTGGAAAGATTTGTTTCACTTATGATGTGTCTTTCATACATTTGTTTGGAAATGCTGTCCTTCAGTAATTCATTCGACTTACTTTTACCAATACACATGATAACTGCCACCTGAACAGTAGCTAAAGATAGACCTGATTGGTAAGATTGACCTCATTCTAAGCACAATCGCCGTGTGCCTTATGATCTACGATTGCAAATTTCAAATGTCATAAAATCAAGTGTGACCAGTTCTTTATTGACGCTGACATAGCCATCAATGGTCATTGACAAACAGAAAAATAAGAAATAAAAAGCGACGGAATGAAGTTTGCCAGGCAAACATCTGCTGCAAATTGTAAGTCTTACAAGATCTATCTTACCACATTAACAGCAATTTGCGGATAAGTGGAAAAAAACTGGCTGAACAGGTATGTTTTTACTAGATATTTAGTAAGGTACGATGGTGCTAAACTTTAAGTAGATGCATGCTAAGATATAAACCAACAAGTACGTTGGCTGTGATAGTCATTTAAGTTTTCAAATGTACACTATTCACCAGCACATCCGTTCTTAATACATTTGATCTTCTGTGCTGTGCGATGGAATGCTCGAACTTTTTTTTAGAAATAAACTCTACTATCTCACCAAAGCTTCAAATTAATTGTTTTTTTAATTATTGAACACACAAGTAGGTCCTTCTTGGCATACAATTATAGCAACATGCATATAACGTGACAGAAAATTGTCTGGGTATGTCCTTGCTTCTCGCACCTTGGGCAAATCCAATCAATGCCTCACAACATCTCAATCCCTGAAAAAGGGATAGTAAACTTCCGGCAAATATTCATGTAATCCAATTACGACTAACCACATTGACCATGTAGATCATAGTTATCTAATTGGAAAATTTCCACATGGGCACTAAATTCAATATTTTGCAATACCATGGAACCCCGGCTGGAGTCTACCAGCCACCATCAACCGAATTACATGGCCAACGACAGCAGAATGAATGTCTGTGCCCGAACATACTGACAATGTAACAGCCAGTTTGCATGCAATCCCGACAATGAGTGAAAACGGATGGCCACATCCTGTAGATGTACCTAAATTAAATTAACATGACCTACGTCTCTTAGTCAAGGATTTTCGTTCAATTTATTGTACTGCTCGTATGTGCGTAGGGCTGCCCGTGATTCGTATGTGTTTGTATGGATTTTCTTACGAAGGTGGCCAGGATAATTTGATATTGTAAGTTAATTTGCTAATGTGGCTGATACATATCATCAAACACAAGAGGCGATTGAATTCAGATGTTTCGGTGAGTGGAGTGATCCTTTCAGCCACTTTGTAACATAGTACGGATATCGAACAGTGCAGAAAAGAATTTCTTAATTTCTAGCTTTGGTTTGGGGCAAACGATCAACCATTGTTTTGGACTTTCAAAACCCGACAATCGATTCTGACCATGAATATAAAGTGTATTGGAACCAACGGCTACGAGTATTTATATTGTAAAGTAGCTTAATATCACCTGGTTATTGCATCTGAATTCTTTACTGTAACAGCATACGTAGTACTGTGTAGGAATTTATTGGTAACCCATAGAATGACAGCAGAGCACCGTGGCGCAGTAGGTAGTGTGTTGGCCTCTGACGCCGATGACACGGGATCGAAGCCCAACAACAGCCATGTCACGGTGTTTTTCACGATGGGACATCGTCCCATCTTACTTGAACTGCAATCATTGGCAACGAGACTTCGATAAGTTACGAGAAATTGTTTATGAGCTAGGACCAGCAAATATGATGCTTATCGGTGATTTTAGTGGAAGGATGGGCTTATCACAAAACACAACTCATATTTATTATGACCGAAAATCAAAAGATGAGGTGTGTGACTCAAGGGGGATCAAAATTCTGGAGCTGGCTGATGCTTTGGACTGTCACATTCTAAATGGAAGCTGTGAAGGCGACCGTGGTGGTGATTTCACTTTCATTCGTGGAACAGCGTGTTCAGTGATAGACTATTGTTTTCTATCTGGAGAATGGATCCTATATTTTGACGAATTTCGAGTGGCAGCGAAAACGTTCTCAGACCACATGCCGTTGGAGGTCTCGTTTAAAATAGGAACATATCGTGCCGAAACAATTGATCCTAAGCTTTGTCTTCCTCCAAAACTCCATTGGAATCACAGCTGCAGAGAGTTTTTTCAGCAGAATCTAAATAGTCAGATAAATATGTGGATAGCTTCGGAAACTCCAGGCAACCCTGACTTGGACACGCTAACAAACTTCATTAAAAATGCAGCCCCTCAAAAGACACCGAGAAAAAAAGTCACTCAAAATAAGCAAAACTGGTTCGATAATGAATGCCTGGTAGCAAGAAATCTATCTTTTGCATACTTGAAATTATTCAGAACATCTGACAACATAAACTTCAGAGTCCTCTACGCATCAGCAAACAAAAACTACAAAGAGCTTTGTAAGTTAAAAAAACGAAATTCCGATTTAAGAAATATAGAAATAATAAACAAAGCCAAAAACTCGATGGATTTTTGGAAAGCAGTTAAACGTGTGAGCGGAAAAACGAATTCAACCTCTTCAGTTCTGCACATTGATCATCTTAAAACCCATTTTTCAAGTCTTCTCAACACAGTGCAAATATCGCCTCTGATCCAGTATGCAGCCCCTTTAATAGTAGATGAAATTCTCGATGTCCCAATTTCTCAATCCGAAGTGGAAATAGTTATAGAAAACGCACATAATGGCAAAGCCCCTGGGGAGGACAGAATACCTTTCGAATTTTTTAAAAACCTTACACCTGCATTTTTTCGACTCCTTACTATCGAATTTAACAGGATTTTCGAGACAGCTGACGCTCCCGAGAGCTTTCGAACGGCAATCATCTTTCCGATATATAAAAAAGGAAATCCTGAAGACCCAACAAACTATAGGGGCATATCATTATTAAAT
Source organism: Eumerus sabulonum (assembly GCA_951905685.1). NCBI lineage: Eukaryota > Metazoa > Arthropoda > Insecta > Diptera > Syrphidae > Eumerus > Eumerus sabulonum. The sequence goes on along the minus strand of OX645062.1, from coordinate 21,647,568 downwards.
ACTGCGACAAAGCTTTTCAGCTCAGTATTGTATACTAGACTCTGCGACTGGATTGAACTCAAAGGGATTTTGAACGAATACCAAGCAGGGTTCAGGAAAAATTACTCGACAGTCGATCAAATCTTTTCTTTAACAAACATTGCCGAAATATACAAGAAAAATGGAAATAAGCTGTATGCATTCTTTGTTGACTTTCGATCGGCTTTCGACTCCATTCCACGGGAAGCTCTTTTCTATAAACTTTACAAATATGGTATTTCAACAAAAATCATAGCAGTCATTAGAGCAATGTATAAAGAAAATGTTGCACGAGTGTGGGATGGAAAACTACTTTCGGATGAGTTTCATACTTCGATGGGAGTTAAGCAAGGATGCGTCCTAGGCACTCTTCTCTTCATATTATACATAAATGACATCACTGATTCAGTGAAGGGTGGTATAGTGCTGAGTGGAAAGACTATCCCTGGTCTCATGTATGCAGACGACATAGTCTTCCTTGCAGAATCTATAGACGGGATGCAGCTGATGATGAATAGACTTGAACGCTATTGTAAAACCTGGAATTTATCGGTTAACCTTTCGAAGTCGAAAAATGATGATATTTAGACGTGGTGGAGGCAGATACTCTAGAAAGGAAAAGTGGACGTTCCAAGAGGAAGCAGTGGAAATAGTTAAGGAGTATAAATATCTAGGAGTCTTGATTACCTCAAACTTGAATTTAGATAAGCACCTTCGAACAAAAGTAGCGGAAGCTAAACGTGCTATGTGTTCTGTCTGGAGAAGCTGTTATTTAAAGAATAATGTTTCCCATATAGCGAAATACAAAGTTTTCCGAGCAACCGCAATCGCAATTTTATTCTACGGAGCACAAGTGTGGGGATATCTTCCGTACGATGCGGTAGAAAAGTTCCTCCGTTTCTTCATCAAAAGCACTTTTAGGCTGCCAAGTACGTCGCCCAACTATATGCTGCACCTTGAAACAGGACTAGGACCTCTTTTCTTGGATACACTTAAATTACATCTTAATTATGTAACAAGAATTATGGCAATGGGAGAAAATAGGATTCCGAAGTTAGTGCTATCTCAAATCACAAATTCTAGAGGAGCGTGCGTAAGAGAGTGGTACAAACTGGCAACCGATTGCTCAATAACCTTGACAATATCAGCTGAAGAAAACCTTGCATCCTTCAAGACGAAATTTTATGTTTTGTTGAAGGAAACCGGGAAAAGAATGTACGAAAAATTTATTGAGGAAGCTGAATCGTCAATATACAGAGCTTATTACAGTAAACTAAACCACTGCTTAGACCAAAAGTCCTACTTCGTGATCGACAACACCACAGAAAAAATAAATTTTATATTTAAAGTTAGAGGCGAACTCATCGGCTTAAACTTCATTCCACACCGTCCAGATCTTCCTACTTTGTGTGATTTATGCAATCGCAAAGAACGTGAAGACGTATTCCATTTTTTGGGAATCTGCCCAATCCTCAAAGAATTTCGTATGCGATACTTTGGCGCGGAATTTCTTAATTTGGAGGTGGTTATAAACATTCTGAATGGAGAACGAGATTGGGACCTTCTATATCACTATTGTTTGAACGCTCTTCGATACAGAACAAGGATAATCCATGAAAGTTTTTAATTAATCGAAAATAGCCAAATTCATTTATGAAAACTTTATATTAGTTTTTCTTAAGTATGTATACACATGCATTTTAATGAGAATGTCAGTCTGGTAGACGGCCCTCGGCCAAACCACTTTAAGGCTTATACTTATACAACAGAGAAAATTTTGAACTGTGTACAATTTTTGAAGTCAATAAAACTAACTAACTAAAAAACCGTGTTTTTCACGGTGCCTCTCCTCAGCGGGGTACTGACAAAACCTCCTGTAGTATAATTGTCAAGAAAAGCTTCTCGAATCTCGCAATAAACTGTAGGTCCCTTTCACCTATGGGAAAATTAAATCACACACAACATAGGTGATTGAGAGAAGCTCGGCTTTGGTCCTTCAAGGACTGTAACGCCAACATACATACAATAGAATGACAGACAGGGTAAAGTTGTTGATTGCTCTCAACCTGGCGAGATGCTTGTTTCAATGCCCAGGTTAAGTTGACAATCAACCTCCTCGCGCCGCCCTTTGGATATATGTGTATGTATTTTGGCGTAACAGTCCATGAAGGACCTGAGCCGAGCTTCTCTCTCAATCACCCATGTTGTATGTGGTTTCATTTTCCCATAGGTGGATAGCCTAGAGTAGTAGAGTAGAGTAGAGGATAGAGTAGTGAATAAATGTATGCAGCTATCGCCCTAGGCAAGAGGGTGCTACATTACTCCGATTAGACTGGCGGTTGGGCGGAGGGCCAACAACCCGCCCACGTAAAACACAACAAGTTATGGAAGAGTAAAATGCCTCGCATGAACGGGCGTATTCTGAAAGACGACATGGCGCGAAAATGGAACAGGATTTGCGAGTATGCTCCTGGAATGTCAGAATCCTGTACACTCCTGGAGCTGCTTATAAACTGGAAAGAACCCTCACGCAGTATAAGGCGGACCTTACTGCGATCCATGAAATATGCTGGATACGAAATGGTACGATGCGACGTCTATTACAGGTGTCAGAAAGCGGGAAAGCGGTTAAGGTAGAAGGTCATCGAGTGATCGCCTGGCTGTGATCCACAACAAAGGTAGATTATATTTGCACACGATCCTACCGAAGAATCTGAAGACCCCATCAAAGAAGACTTCTACGATCTCTTGGACCACGCGTTTTCGAGGGCTTCAATATTAAAATCGATAAGGGAAACACCTCCACGATACAACAACGGGTAACGGCCTCCGAATCATTGACTTTGTGACAGCTTGTAATGCGGTAATAAGTAGTTCAAGAGATCGCCGCAAGCGAATCCACCCAGCAGCCTAGCGATCGAACCCGTCAACCTAATCGACCATGTGTTCATTGACGCAAGACATTCTGCATGTGCGAACATTCACAGAGGCAAAAGTCGACTTTGACCATTTCTTCGTAGCAGCAAGATTCAGAGCTCGACTGTCCAACGACGGAAAGTTGTTGTCGACATTGGACGCCTGAGCACACCGCAAGTTACCAGAACATACAGGGAGCAACTGAACTGAAAGTCTCTCCGGTATGCCAATGTCGAGCACAAATGTCAACAATATGTGGCTGCATAGCCATTCAGCCAATCAGGAAGTAGCCGAGAACATCTTAGGCTGCCTACCACTTCCGACAAGAAACCCGTGGTATGATAGCGAGTGTGAGTAGCAACCGACAAGGCGTACCAAAAGGCGCTGAAGCGAAAAACCAGGGCAGTGCGAGAGGAGTACCGAGCCACTTAAGAAAAGAATGTTTGCGGTCTCCCAGGTCAAGGATATCGAGGAGTTCAGGGACAAGCATAAAATACGAGCCTTTTATAAGAAAGCAAAAAGCCTTGCAGGAGTCCTCAAGAAAAGCAGCCAGGCTCTTCGAAATTCCGAAGGCAATCTAGTCACCGACCCGGAGGGAATAGTGGATGTATTTAAGCGGTCGCTTAAAGAGTGGTAGGGACTGAGGAAATCCCCACTCCAGCCGCTGAAGTATATAATTCTCTCACCTGGCATCGAAGAAGTCGGCACAGCTATTCAAAACCGTCCCCGACGACTGGAATATTAGCTCTACTTGCCCCATCCACAAAAAAGGGCGGTCATACCTTCTGCAAGAACTACAGAGGTACATATATCCCCGCTCAATGTCGCATACAAGATCCTAAAGCCCTTTTGCAACGCACTAATCGGCAGTTACCAGTTCGACTTTCGGCTCGGCAACTCACCTACAGACCAAATATTCACACTTCGACAAATCCTGGAAAGGACCAGCGAGTCTTAAATCGATACACACCATCTCATTATCGATTTTTAAACCACATACGACCGCACTCATCCCAGGAAAACTGATCCGGCTGTTTCGCGCCACGCTAAAAAATTCGCGATGCATCGTGCAGTTCGATTCTAGGACATCTGAACCATTTGAAACATCTACCGGATTTCGGCAAGGAGATGTGCTGTCGTGCAACTTCTTCAATTTGCTGCTGGAGCAGATAGAGCGACGTGTAAGCGTCAACAGGGAAGGCCCTATCCCTCACGACGATTGAAGAACAGGCGATGTTGAAGAAATCACACGACAGCGCATCTTCCTCCCTAAATCCATATTTGAGCACAAAACCATCATCCAGGTGTTCACCGATTCGGATGGAGCAGCGAGCATACTTCAAAGTCATCTTGCATAGTCTGACGAGCTTAGCAGGGATGTCAAAGGTAGACATGGCGTCTAACTACGCTGTCCGGCTTTGAAGTCGACAAATAGATGGTGAATGTCGACTTGAAATTCATTGGTATTTTCCAGGATCAGCCGCAGTGTGAAGATTTGGTCGATGGTGGACTTCCCTGGCCTGAATCCACACTGATTAGGACCTATCAGCTTATTTACAAAAGGCTTCAGGTGTTCACACAAAACGGCAGAGAAGAGTTTGCAGGCAATGTTGAGGAGACTTATCCGCAGGATCCGGCAAGCGATGCTGAGACTCTATTGATCGGGCATGCTTTCCTCTGACCATGTCCTACAGATGAGGTGGTGCATGCTCCTAACCAGGTCATCTTCAGTTGCCTTGAAGAGCTCAGCAGACGGTCCGTCTACGCCAGCAGCTTTATTCGACTTGAGTTTCGATATGACGATCTCAACTTCGTCGAGGTAAGGGGGGACGGGGTTCTCTGCCTGACAGCGGTATATTGACTAATATCGCCGCTACACAGTCTGCAGAATTAATTTTTCCATATTCTCAGCATCGACTGCGATTCTATTACTATGTGCCCGTTCACATCCTTACAGGCTTCCGTTCTGGCTTTATAACCTTGGCATGTTCGCTTTATCTGTTGATGAAACTTTCGAACGTCACGCCTGCAGTAACACCTCTCCAAATCCTCAATCGCGCGCTTCTCGTGGTCTTTCTTCTTTCTCCTGAGAAGCTTATGCACCTCCCTTCTTTTTGACTCGTAGAGCTCACGAGCTGCTCTTGTTAATCTATGCGGCGAGGCTTTATATGCCTCCTGCACTCGTCATCGAACCAGGTGTTTTTTCGCGGTAGAGCCTTGAAGCCCAAAACATCAGATGCAGTGCTTTTCAGGGCTTGTTTGCAAAGGTTCCACTGTTGTTCTATTGACAATGTGGAGGGTTGAGGTATATTGGAGAGCTTAAGGGAGACTCGATTGGTAAAAGCACGAGCGGTTTCTGACGAAATAACTTTGCATTCTTACTCTGCTCCGCTTCGTTCGTGATATCCCTATTCGCATCTTGGCTACTACACGGTAGTGGTCCGAGTCGATGTTAGCTCCTCGGAAAATTCAAACATTAAGAATAGTGGAGGAGTGTCTAACGTCGATCGGGATGTGATCAATCTGGTTGGTAGTCGATTGATCAAAAGACCGCCAGGTGCCTTTGTGTATATCGAGGTGAGGCAAGCGCGTACTGGCTAGAAGGGGATTTCGATCCGTAGCAAGATCAATCAGCCTGATGTGGTGTCGTGTAGGATGTGTTTGCCGATAACTCGTTCAAAGATGCTTTCCTTACCCAGCTGGGACATTGGGCATACGTTCTGTCTAGGAGATCGTAGAACTTATCTTTGGCGGAGTCATCCTTGTCTTCCGTGGGGGCGTGGACTCAGATCAGGCTGATGTTAAAAAACTTGGCCTTAACACGGATTGTTATGAGGCGTTCGCTCACATGCCGAAAGCTTAGGACTTTTTGCCTTAGTCCACCTCGAACAACAAATCCGCATCCAAACAATCGTTGCCCTCTCTCCCTATAGCAGTCGCCGTAGTAGATATCGTAGGTTTTCATCCACTTTATACCCGGTCGCTTCCATTGCATTTCCTGGATGGCGGTTAAGTCCGCAAGTTGTTTGGTTGCACGCGACCTGTCCAGGGATCTAACATTCCACGTCCAGAGCCGAAGATCATTGTCCTTTTGTCGTTTTTTGCAACGGTCGTCAACATTAATCCGGTGGTGGGGGGTGGCCGTGGTGCAGTGGTTAACATCATCGACCGCCGAGCGGAAGCTTTATGGTTCAAATTCGCTTCATAGCCAAGAAAAAGTAGTTTCTATACCGCCAAAAGGTATGCAACGCTGTTGAGAATGGAAAGTGACCAGACGTACTGCTGCAGGCATAACACTCACAGTATATGGTCAAACGAAATTCATCCTCTGCGTATGCAATACTAAAAGTGCTTGAACGAATTACTACGGACTATAACCAACGCGGAATGTGGTCGGCTCTCGTCCTATCTAGGTCTAGGACAACCACCCCTGAGAGTAGTGAACGAACATCAACGACCCCAACCACTGTACTCCGTTCAGGTTGTGTGTGTCAACACATCATAAGAGAATATAAAAACTCTTGAACCTGCGCGAGTCTCTAAAAAAAAAAAAAGAAAATTAATCCGGTGAGCTTGTCGTTGTTTCGGAGCTTGCTTTTTTTTTTTTTTTGTTACAGTTGCGGCTTACTAGGCCGTAGACGAATATCACATCCGCAAATTGGCCCTTTCCTCCTATACTCCTAGGAACACAAACCCTTCATAGAGAAATAGCTTGCTCCGAGAAGGTAATCTCCATACTTGTGGGTTCGATTCTTGATTTTTTCACGGTTTTTTGTGTTTTTTTTTTTATAGTTCGCGCCGCCGGTATAAGAGCTTACGCTCTTATAACGTTTATCATACAACCTGAACGGAGTGCAGTGGTTTGGGTCGTAGATGTTCGTTCACTACTCTCCAAGGGTGGTTTTCCTAGATAGAGTGCGAGAGAAACCTAGAGAAACATTGGTTGTAATCCTGCCCTTCTCGTGCTATTAGTATAACACACGCCAACCTAGTTAATAATTTACTTACTTACTTTGATGGCGCTACAGTTCGGGGTGAACCAGCTCCTCAACCAACAAGCCTCTCCAGCCGGCACGATCTTTGGCCAGCCGCTTCCAGTGCCGCACGACCAGTTGGTTGAGGTCCCTTTCCACCTGTGCGCGCCACCTTAAATGCGGTCGTCCCCTCCTGCGTCGTCCCACGGGGTTGGAGTCGAAGACTCATCGGGCCGGAGCGTTGATGTCCATTCGCTCTACATGGCCCAGCCATCTTAGACGCTGTATCCGTAGACGTCGTACAAGCCGATGTCGCTGTACAACCCGCACAGTTCTTCGTTATATCTCCTCCTCCATAAATAAATGGCGAATGCGCAAAATTTTCCTCTCGAAACGACCAAGGGCATCTTCATCCGCTTTTGATAACATCCAAGCCTCAGCGCCGTAGAGGAGGACCGGGATGATTAATGTTTTGTAGAGGGAAACCTTAGTTTTTCGAGAGAGGGCTCTACTACTCAATTGCCTCTTGAACCCGAAGAAGCAGCGATTGGCAGGAGTTATTCTTCGTTTTATCTCAGAGCTGGTGTCGTCTCTGCTTGTCACTATCGAACCAAGGTAGACGATGTCCTTGACTACTACAAAAATATAGCTGCCGAAGGTGACGTTCTGACCAAGACGTCGGTGTTGCGCGTCTTTCTTGGATGACAGCATATATTTGGTCTTGTCCCCATTTACCCTTAGACCCACTTTCTCACTTTGTTCGTCCAATAACGTCCATGTCATCTGCGTAGGCAAGCCATTGTGTGGACTTGAAGTAGATCGTACCTCTTGTATTGGCCGCAGAGTCCCACACGATCTTTTCAAGAATAATGTTGAAGAAACCACATGACAGTGCGTCACCCTGTCTAAAACCTTTTTTAACATCACCTCCGACTTTAATGGAGTAGCGAGAGTTCTCTATAGTCATCCTGCACAGTCTGACGAATTTGGCAGGAATGTTAAAACATGACATGGCTCTATAAACACTGAGTTCGTCTCTATAAACACTGTCATACGCGGCTTTAAAGTCGACAAAAAGATGGTGCGTGTCGACCTGGAATTCATGGGTCTTCTCCAAGATCTGCCGTAGTGTAAATATTTGGTCTATTGTGGATTTTCCTGGCCTGAAACCACACTGGTAGGAACCTATCAGATTGTCCACGAACGGTTTCAGGTACTTACACAGTACGGCAGAGAGGATCTTGTACGAGATGTTCAGGAGGCTTAGCCCTCTGTAATTGGCGCAGTCATAGGAGTCTCCTTTCTTATGGACCGGGCAAACGATACTGAGATTCCATTCATCGGGCATGCGTTCTTCCGACCATATCTTGCAGATGAGTTAGTGCATGTTCCTGACCAGCTTATCGCCAGCTGCTTTAAGCAGTTTCGCGGGGAGTCCGTCTGCTCCAACAGCTTTATAAGACTTAAGTTTCGATATCGCTATCTTAATATCGTCTAGGTCGGGTGGACGAGATTCTCCTTCGTCTTCGTCCATTGTGAATGGTTCGCTCTGCCTGACGGCGGCATTTTGACTATCATCGCCGTTATACAGTCTGCAAAAGTGGTCCTTCCACAATCTCAGCATCGACTGTGACTCCACTACTAGTTGTCCGTGCTCATCCCTGCAGGCTTCTGCTCTGGCTTTATAGCCTTGGCATGTTCGTTTTACTTTCTGGTAAAATTTTCGAACGTCGTTCCTGCAGTAACATCTCTCCATCTCCTCGATCTCGCGCTTCTCGTGCTCCTTCTTTTTCCTTCTCAGAAGCGCATGCTCCTCCCTCCTTTTCTGTTCATAGAGCTCGCGGGCAGCTCTCGTCCGTCGATGCAATGTGGCCATGTATGCATTCTGTTTCTCTACATGGGTCTGTCTGCACTCATCATCAATCCAGGGGTTTCTCGACGGTGGTGGCTCGAAACCGCGTATATCTGAGGCGGCCTCTCTAATGGCTTTCTGACAACGACTCCATTGCTGTTCTACGGTTTCTGCAGATTGCATCGGGATCTGAGAGAGCTTGAGGAAGACTTGATCGGCGAAGGCCCTGGCGGTCTCCTGCGATTGCAGCTTTCCGACGTTAAATTTTGGCGTTCTTACTCGACTTCGTTGATTCCGAGAAATTCGCATCCGTACCTAGGCTGCGACAAGGTAATGATCCGAATCGATGTTGGCTCCTCGAAAGGTTCGGACATCTAAGATGCTGGAGGAGTGTCTACCGTCGATCGCAATATGATCAATTTGGTTGGTTGTCGATTGATCGAAAGACCGCCAGGTCCCCTTATGGATGTTGAGGTGTGGGATTCGTGTACTTGCTACTACCAGGTTATGTCCTGCCATAAAGTCCACTAGCCTTAGTCCGTTTTCCAATGCTTTCCAATGACCCGTTCAAAGATAGCTTCCTTACCCAGCTTCGCATTGAAATCTCCTAGAACGTTTTTGGTGTCATAGCTGGGACATTGGGCATATGTTCTGTCTAGGAGATCATAGAAGTCGTCTTTATGTCGGTCGTCTTTCTCCTCTGTGGGGGCGTGGACACATATTAAGCTTATATTGAGGCGTTCGCTTACACACTGGAAGCTTAAGACTTTTTTCCTGAGTCTGCCTCGAACAACAAATCCGCATCCGAATAAGCGTTGTCTATTTTCTCTGTAGCAGTTTCCGTAGTATATATCACCGTTTTTCATCCGCTTTTTGCCTGGCCCATCCCATCGCACTTCTTGGAGCGCGGTAATATCTGCCTTATAGCAGTCCAAAGAGTTGAGCAGTTGTTCGGCTGTACCTGGTCTGTTCGTTTCCTTTTTGACGTTTGCGGGGGTCGTCAACATGTAATCCGTCCGTATCCGAGGCTATTGGTTGTATCTGAACAAAATTTTTGTTTTACGCGATGGGCATGTTAGCCCTAAGCGCAACCCCCAACCTGGAGGGTCAGGTTCCTCTTTCCCCAGGGTCAAGGGGTCGGGTCGCTGCACACATTGGTTCACTACCGGGCGGGTGTAAGTATAACTATCCAGGGGAGGCCACGCGGAGGCTGTGTGTCAACTTGGATTGAGCAGGGACCGAGATCGAAGCTGGCGTTTGCAAAGTTAATCGCGATCAACTTCTTTGCTCTGTTTGCTCGCTCCCTTCTCCCCCCTAGTTAATAATTAGATTCATAAATTAGATCGTTTAGCAGCCTCCAAAGTGGTAAAAGTCATGAATTGTATAATAAATACATTTTATTGAGTATTCACAATTTCGGAGTTACAGATTTTAATTTCGCATTTTTTTTTTAGTTTCTCTAAATATACATAGATACATACATGCATGTGTTACTCGATATCTTTTCTAATTATTAGATAGAAAATAATCACAATGTAAGCAAACAGGAAAATCAAACTATATCGCCGCAAGATGATTTAACTCTCAACGACTGGATGGAAACCATTCTCATCGGCTGTGTATGTCACACGATGTACACCGCCCTCGGCGTCGGTGAATTCATACGAGCCAGTCTTGACTACAGCTTCGACGGGTCCTTCTTCACCAGTGACCTGTTTTAGTTCACCAGTTTCTTCGCGTTTAGTACCGTCGCTCAAGGCGAATCTGTAACCGATAGAAAGAAAAATTCAAAAATAAATAAAAGAAAGAAAATGAGAATTGATCCAAGAAGAATAATTGCCTTGGAGGCGTTAAACACGATTGATGGAAAGATAAATAGATTGATCAATAGTTGAAACTGATTACCCAGTGCATTTCCATTGAGCGATGTTACGAACCCAAATAGATAGTTTGCGTAATCGCCCACAAGCTTGATTTGAAGTCAGTAGCTGGACAGCTCTCTATTGATGATTGCTTTGTGAAATGATAATTAATAATAGCTTAATCAAATGATTAAGCGTTTGCACATCAACTTGTCGAGGGAAAGGAAACTGGAATGTAATGTAATAGATACTGGATGCAGTATACCGGTAATTGCATTAACTCGTTGTTTTTGCCCAGATATCTGTGACCAGAAACCTTCACCTGTAGCTTGGGAGATGAATTTAAATGTCCTATGGTTAAGAATACTAATTGATAGCAATCAACTGGTATTGCCATTAATAGAAGTTAAACTTTGGAGAATGTCAACGGTCAACCGATGGATGGCGCGCATCTTCTGCCACTGCCACTGCACTTTGCTTGAGACCTGTTTTGTGTTTATCCACATTAGGTAATATTTAGTGCATGGCACATCGGTTACGAGTGGGTATTGGGTTGGAAACAACAAACATAGATTAGCACTTTGGTTACAAGTGAAGCCAGATTTTGTAAGCCACTGAAAGGTGTAGTTAAGGTAATAAATGAATGTCAAATGGGCTTAAGTGGCACAAGCTTACATGTTGTAGTTAAATATTTGTGCGTTCGTTTCTGACGGGACATATGACGAAAGGTTAGGCGAATATGCCTTAGAATATACATTTGAGTATTGATCTTCCTAGGATTGCATAAGGTGATTAAATAATGAGGTTCTAGTATTTTAAAAATATTTATTCGTTGTCACGTTCCCTTCTGAAACATGTGCCTTAGGTAATTCGATAATCGTGATTTGTTGGTCATTTTCCACAGTCACAGTTGTTGGTAGAATATTGTTAGGAAGGGGGTGATATGGGGGATGAGTATTGAAAATGGCTTTGAAAATTGTTAAACGTCACTAGACAAGAAGATATTGTTTTTAAGTCTGATGCATGTATGGTATAAGCATGTAAACTATCTAGTTCATCTAGTAAATGTACTAAAGAGTGTGTCAGTCTAAACGAGACGCCGACAATCATTTCTTTTAACATAATGCGTTAAAAACGCAAGTTAATGTTCAACTACTCCTGTCAGCTTGATCCGCTGAAAGAGAAAATACTTCATGTATGGCGCGTTTGATTGCATTGCAACATGGAAGACCTTTGACCTCAAGCTTTAGTGGTGTTTAGCAAATGTAAATCCAGTCGAGGTATTCGTGTCGGTATTTTTCAATTGGCTAATTGGCCAAATATGAGGCCCACCTTTTTTCCAGTTTCGTATTTGTTTTATTAGTTAATTACAAGAAATGTCTACTAGGCAAGGTTACTGTGGAGATCATACATACAGTCACTGGCAAAAGTATTTACACAAGTGCAATTAACTGCACTTGGAAGGTAAGGGTTTTAAATTTCTTCAATAAATTGATGCTTTGCATGTCATTCGGTTTTTGAGCAAGGAGCCGCCATGGTAGCAGAGTTCCAGAGCTGTGTTTCGGCCACGGAACTTGTAAAAAACTACCGCATCATCGAATAGTGATGATGCTAACATTGTTAGAAAAAAACCGGCCAAGTACGAGTCGGACTCGCCCACAAAGGGTTCCGAAAGAGACTATGTACGTTACCTCATCAGTCATCACATTAAATCACATTTATTATATGATGACAGATCTTGGTTGCAGGCAGGTTATAGGCATATTACTTTGATAATCAAAAATCTTCATGATGAGATATAGTTGATCATCAAAGTGTCCATTGAATTCAAATCAATTATCTTACTTGACAGCAACGATGTGCAAAAGCTGAATAACAATAATGGGAAATATGGGAAAAAGGTTTGCAGCTAGGATTAATTCACCTCACAGAACCCACTACAGTCTTGGAAAAAAACTTCACAACGTTATACCCGGACAGACAAAACTGGACTCGCCAGACTCAACCTCACAGAAATTGCGTAGACTTTTATACTGACGGGTCTAAAACGAAAGACGGGGTGGATAGTGGAGTATTCTGCAAACAACTTAAGCTGAACAAAGCTCTAAAATTATCTAATCACTGCAGCGTTTTCCAGGCGGAACTGTTGGCAATAAAAGAGGCTCTGTCCTGGCTGAAGTGGAACGTGATATCCACCACGGATATCCGCATTCTCACGGATAGCCAAGCAGCCTTAAAGTCGCTGGAGTCGTATGCGTACACATCGAAAACTAGCCTCGTCTGTCGCCTATCTCTTAATGAGAAGGCTGAACAGTTCAACATACAACTTATATGGGTACCGGGACACAGCGACATCACTGGAAATGAAAGAGCCGACACACTCGCCAAACAAGGAACGACGCTACAATCAATCGTGGCTTGTGAGGGAGTACCTCTTACAACCATTAAATATAATCTGACCAATCTCGCCAGGGCCGAGACGAACCTGAGATGGACCCAGGGACATACCTGCGTCATCACCAGGCAAATCTGGCCTCGGCTTGACAGTCAGCGCACAAGGAGTATAATCTCCCTAAAAAGAACTGACATCTACAAAGTCATCGGTGTCATCACAGGTAACTGCCTCATTGGCAGTCACGCACAAAGACTAGGTATAGTTCCAAATGACTTCTGCAGAAGCTGTCAGGACGAGGAGGAGGTCGAATCCATTCACCACCTTCTATGCGCCTGTCCAGCTTTTTGCAATATAAGGAAGCGTTACCTAGGCTCTTACTTCCTTAACGATCTGACAGATGTTCAGAAAGTAGGGATACTTGATCTTCTTAACTTCTTAAGAAGCACTAGATGGTTCCACGAATAGGGGGATAAAACCCCCTCGTAGCTGCACAACGGGCCTCCTTGGCCTAAGTGCGTTCTTCTCAATTCTGGGAAGGCTACGACCCTACCTACCTACCTACCTAGGATTAATTCATCAAAGACAAAAAAGAGATCAAAACTGGGAAGTTTGCTATTGGTTGTGGGATATTGTCGACTAAGCTTAGTTCAGTATGGAGTAAAGGGGATTTTTTGGATGAAAATCATATCTGTTGTATGGGAGCCCCCCTTAAATATTCATTTTGTCCTGTTTTTAGTATTTGTCGTGGTAGCGGCAGCAGAAATACATCATCTGTGAAAATTTCAACTCTCTAACTATCACGGTTCATGAGATACAGCCTGGTGACAGACGGACGGATGGACAGCAAAGTCTTAGTAATAGGGTTCCGTTTTACCTTTGGGTACGGAAGATCGAGAAAACAAGATCGTTGCGTCGAAGGCTGAAGGAAAATAAGATAAAAGCCTACGTTATCCAGAAAAAGCCGTATATAACCCCCAAAAACAAGCAGCTCAGATTACAATTTGCTAGAGAGCACATTACCAAGCCACCAGAGTTTTGAAGAAGCATTCTTTGGACGGGTGATACTGCTTGCCCCTTAGGTGGTATCTATAGATATGAATATTTTTACTCCGATGCTTAAACTAAGGCAAAACAACCCATCACGCAACCCAGGAGACATTCCAAAGGTGGTAGGATCATGATATGGGGTTCCATATCTTATAGTGGTGTAGGCTTCCTTGTCAGATGCTCCGATAATATGACATTTCACTGGTAGCAGGCTCAAAATGTATTGGCAGTAATTCTATACTACAACAGGACAATGCGCCGATACATACAGCTTGTAACATTCAAAAGTGTTTTGGCAGAAGTAGATCAACAAGTCTTAAAATGGTCCCCGAAAGTCCTGATCTGAATGTAATAGAAAACCTGTGGCATGTGGTAAAATTAAAAAAGGACCACAAAAATTGGCAGAACTGCTGATCAAGCTTTGAAGGACTTTATTGCGACTTGGAGTACAGTTCCATTAGAGCATGTTCTATGATCAATAGATTCTATGTACAGACGCCTTGAGGGCGCCGTGGCGCAGTGGTTAGTGTGTTGGACTCTGACACACGATGAGAGAGTTCGGATCCCGATAACATCAACGCCATCGAATGTTTATTTCGCAGCGTCCCTCCTCGGTGGCGTACTGGCAAAACAGCCCGTAGTATACTTGCCTTGAGAAAGCTTCTCGACTCACGCCGTTCGGAATCGGCATTAAACTGTAGGTCCTTTTCACCTATGTGAAAATGAAATCACACACAACATGGGTGATTGAGAGAAGCTTGGCTCTGGTCCTTCAGGGGCTGTAACGCCAACATACATACATACATGTACAGATGCCTTACAGAGGTTATTGCGGCAAAAGGAGGAACCAGAACTTGTTAAGACTGTTACCTTAAATAACCGTTTACTTTAATCTTAAAAATATTTTCTTTTTTTTTCTTATAGAAATGAAAAAAGATAAAAAAATTTATTTTTTGCGTAAATAATTTTGGCAGTGTTCTTATTTTCTTTTGGGTCTTTAGCAGCTACTTGGTGGAATTGGACAAGTTCTCTTTTTTCGTATACTGTATAGAAAAATTAATAAAAACTGAAATTGAGAAAAATCATGGACGACTCGTCGTTATTTTAGAAATTCGAAATTCTGCAGTTTAAAAGGTTGCTTAGGAAACAAGCTGTGCGATGTGTAAATAATTTTGCCAGTGACTGTATATATTTAAGTGAAGGTAAAAAGTTTTCATCCCTATTTTCTACGACTTTCAGTCATAAAACTAAAATATATATAAAGGGAATTAAAGAGGTCCTTCGAAAGGTCCGAGTAGAAGCTCTAGGCAGGCTTCTTAGAAGAGCGAAAAATGTTCTCAAAAATCAAATGGCGTAATTGCTGGAATTTGAAATTATTACAAACTTGATGTGATTTAAATATTTTTTTGTTTTTAATATCAGAGTTGTGGGAGAAAGCAATTAAAACCACGAGGACATCGCCCGCCATTATAAACGCATTTACTGCAGCGGATAGTTTACGAACATTTTGATAACAGTGTTCTTTTCCGAAAGGATATCAATTGGGTTCTAGAAGAATTGCTTTCTTAAATGTCTACTCCAAATATACCGATAACTATTCGATGGTAGATAAACGGATAAACGGAGTATCAATTGTATCAGAAAATATGAGATGATTTTATCCATTTTATCTCCTTTTTTCTTCGAGGGAAGGTTTTGATAATCCAGCTTCGAATCAAGTTGTCACTCAAATATGTACATACAGTCTAGATCGTTTTATCAACGCGCACCCTTGGGCGGCGAGTATTTCATAGAAATCCACGAATCTATTTCCTTCATTTTGCAATCACACTTTATATGGAATTTTTATTTTAAACAATAAAATGAACACTATGCACTATCACTTAATCCTTATCCGTAATGTTCCAAACAATGGAAAACAAAAAGTAGTTATGTGCATACATACATCTATAAACCAAATAGGATAACAGAAATGCATGCTGCTTCCAACACACCACTCTCACCTGAATTTGTAGTTGCCAGTTCCGTCGTTATCATTTTCGAATTCAACGATTTGAACATCCTGTTGCGGAGCAGGAGCACTGTTAACGATAACAACAAACAAGCAGATTGCAACAAGTAGTTTCATCATTTTGATATCTTTTGGTTTTTGAATTTTTTTTATTTTATTATCAAATCTCGAAATGTACGAGTTGGATGGATTGACAATATAGCACAGCTGAACTGAACCAACAAGCAAGTAACCACTGATGAATTCTGAACTGCGACACTCGTCTTTTATATGCAAAAAAACTGTTTAAAAGTTAAATGGTAGGGAAATGAAAATAACTCAGGGAGATGGTCATCATCATCATCAGCATCATCATCTTTGCGGTGTTGTAGTTGTGTCGTCTTCTTCCATAGTATGTTGCTGTCGTGTTGTTGTTGTTATTGGTGCTTTGGTTCGTTTCATTTGTTATCGCCGCGGTCGGCCTGGTCGTTCATAGTCGGCGTCATCGTCATTATTACTATTATCATCATCATCTGGTACGGCAACAATAACATCGGTATAATAGCACAAGCACAACAGCATCATCATAATCATCGTCGTATACTACGGTAGAGGCTCTCTGAATTTTTCACTCGACATCTTACACAATCAATATCTGTAATACCAAGAGTTTCTCATTGATCAGCAGTTCGCGCCGAAGTTTAAACAGAGGTGAGGTACATATGCTGGAGCTAAAGCTCAAACCGAAGCTGCATCGTTTATAGGTATTCCATTCCATTACCTCCGACCGCTGACACAGCACAGCAATCACAAATAACACGCGAGTGAAATAAAATTCTATATAAAATGCATAGTACCAGTACGAGTACGAGTAACTCGGAGCTGTCAACTTACTTGAAATGCTCGTGTAACCTGGTGATGAATACACCCTCTCTATCCACTCGAAGTCAAATTAAAAAGCGTTACTATGTATGATGTCGCGTCTCCAATTAAATAAGGTTTTGGAAGACGTTTACGAAAATACAAGTACTAATGCGCATCATGAACTCTCATCCTTGTGATTACACTATCTTCTTTTTTCACCCGTTTTTCAAGTCGAAGCGAAGATCCCAAATCATTCATAGATAGTCCGTACGATCGGATATTTTTAGCTACATGGATACACAAATACTCATACATGCTCTGAGTAAATAAACATTGTCCAACACACATTTTTCCTCTCCCTTTTCCGCAGAATGATACTCATCGTAGTGAATTGAATAATCAAATCGCTCATGTCAATTGCAGGCGAACAGCAGTGGCAACAATGCAAACACTGGAAGGCAGAAGGTCGTTGTTAACTAGTGTACTAGTTGTTGTCTAGGCTCGCACTTGGTTGTATCCATATAACTATTCGCCAATAGCCACCATCAAACTGGAATCTAAGTACAAGAAAACCCGTAAATCTATAGTAATGCGGTATGTGAAGCATTCATTATATTTATTTAAATACCTTGCTGAAGATAGTCCGTGTATAATGAAAGAGTCAAATCTGTGTCTAGCTATGCATTCCAGTTGGTAACTAAGTGAGCCATATCTGGCTACGTACGAAACACACGGTGATGACCTTTAAGCATATGTACTCGTACCTCTTTGGTCTTTTTTCTTCTTATTATTGTGATGAAAATCACGACGACAACACGGAGATACAAGTCAAGACGCCTATCGCCTTCCCATTGCATTATAAAAGTATCTGAGAATTGTTTCTTTTTTTTTTATGTTTTTGGTTTGTTTTTTGGCTACTTGGATTGATCTTCATAAATTTACCAAAGTATCTTCTTTCTACAGCCGACTATCTGCCGGCATGAGCTGGTAACCCCCATTCTCGGTTTGCGAGAGAAGATGCTTGTCACAGGTCCTCGTACTTTTGTTTTCTTGCTGTGCAAGTTGCCTCCTCCTCCTCCTCCTCCTACCCTGCATTTGGTGTTGCGCAAATGAAAATATTTTCACGGATTCAGTTTGTCTTTTTTTTTTTATCTATAGTTTTGGTTATAGAGATTAAAGATCAAGGCGGGCGAGCAGAAGAAGAGTGCGGAAAGAGTTGGGCCTCCATTTTTCTTTCTTATTTTTTGAAAAGATGCGCTTTATGTGGGTCGGATGCTGTTAGTTTGGGAGAAGTCAAGTTGCGGGAGGTGATATAGTAGTGAGTAGGAAAAGTGCAAGTACTCGAACATAATTCCTTGCGGTTTGGTTTCTTCATTTATAGCTTGGAAAACTTATACCTCAAGTATCGGGTATACGGAAGTTATTAGCCTGATAATTGTTAATCCCGTGACATTGCGATTCGAATGACCTCTCTTGGAGGTAGCGAATTTCATTGATTTTAGAAACGTTCACATATTCTTTTTTTATAATAATATGCGCGAGGATGACAGAGGACTAATAAAAGCCTCTTAGGAGTTACATCTATCCGACGGATGCTGGCCTGCTAAAAAACGAGATGATTCACCGCAGCAGACGAACATCTTGCGGCACCTCTTCGTGGTGCCATCCGGATATTTCCTATGGAAACTACAGACGGGGAAGGGCGAATGGCTAGCTTCCTGCGCCAAAAAAACAGGACTAGTCGGTTGGGATGGCAAAGAACTAACAAAGGCCTCGTAGGGGTAGCATCTATCCGACGGATGCTGGCCTGCTAGAAAGCGAGAAGGGCCACCGCAGTCGAACATCTTGCGGCACTGTTAGTAAGTCCTTCGCCCACCTCCTCGTGGTGCCATCTGGAGATTTCCTATGGAAATTGCCTCCTGTGCCAAAAAACAGGATTAGTCGGTTTGTCTACGGCCTAGTAAGACGTAACCGTAAAAAAAAAAAAAATAATTCGAAACAACCACAAGCCTCGGATATAACGGACCGTATTCATATTGACGCCCCTTGCAAAAAACGAAAAAAGGACAATGACCTTCGGCTCTGTACGTGGAATGTTAGGTCCCTAAACAGGCCACGTGCAGCCGAACAACTCGCGGACGCCCTAGGCCATCCAGGAAATGCGATGGAATTGACCGGGTATAAAGCGGATGAAAGCTGCGATATTTACTACGCCGACTGCTATAGGCAGAGAAGGCAACGATTGTTTGGATGCGGATTTGTTGTTCGAGGTGGACTAAGGCAAAAAGTCCTAAGCTTTCGGCATGTGAGTGAACGCCTCATAACAATCCGTATCAAGGCTAAATTTTTTAACATCAGCCTGATCTGCGTCCATGCCCCCACGGATGACTCCGCCAAAGATAAGTTCTACGATCTCCTAGACAGAACGTATGCCCAATGCCCCAGCTATGACATCAAAATTGTACTAGGAGACTTCAATGCTAGGCTGGGTAAGGAAAGCATCTTTGAACGAGTCATCGGCAAACATAGCCTACACGACAACACATCCAATAACGGACACAGGCTGATTGATCTTGCAACGGGGCGAAATCTCCTTCTAGCCAGTACGCGCTTCCCGCACCTCGATATACACAAAGGCACCTGGCGGTCTTTTGATCAATCGACTACCAACCAGATTGATCACATCGCGGTCGACGTCAGACACTCCTCCACTATCCTTGATGTTCGAACTTTCCGAGGGGCTAACATCGACTCGGACCACTATCTTGTAGTAGCCAAGATGCGCTTACGGATATCACGAACACAGCGGATTAGAGTAAGAATACAAAGCTATGACGTCGGAAAGCTACTATCGCCAGAAACCGCTCGTGCCTTTACCGATCGCGTCTCCCTTAAGCACTTCAATACACCTCAATCCTCCGCGCTATCAATAGAACAGCAGTGGAGCCTTTGCAAACAACTCCTGAAAAGCTCTGCATCCGAAGTTTTGAGTTTCAAGGCTCCACCACGAAGAAACACCTGGTTAGATGACAAGTACAGCAAGATTCACACGGCGAAGCAGGATGCATATAAGGCCTCGCTGCATAAAAGAACAAGAGCAGCTCGTGTACGTGTATGTTGGCGTTACAGCCCATGAAGGACCAGAGCCAAGCTTCTCTCAATCATCCATGTTGTGTGTGATTTCATTTTCACATAGGTGAAAGGGACCTACAGTTTATTGCCGGTTCCGAACGGCGAATTTCGAGAAGCTATTCATGACAATTTTACTACAGGGGGTTTTGTCAGAACCCCGCTGAGGAGGAACACCGTGAAAAACACATTCGATGACATGGCTGTGTCGGGATTCGATCCCGTGTCATCGGCGTCAGAGGCCAACACACTACCCACTGTGCCACGGTGCTCTCACGGAACGGAAGCCTGCAGGGATGAGAATGGACACCTAGTAATAGAATTTTTTGCTGAGCAAACGGCGTGTCCATTATGAACACCTTCTTTCCGCACAAAGGCATTCATAAATATACGTGGTATCGTCGGAGTCTTCAACAGAAATCGTTGATAGATTTCCTTGTGGTACCATCGTGTGTGAAACGGATGGTTTGTGACGTTCGTGTGTTGAGAGGAGCTGAACTGTCAACTGATCATCACCTGGTGTTGTGTAAGCTTTATCTCACTGATAGAGCACCTCGTCTGCCAATGCGGAAACCAAGAGTGGTTACACGCATACGGCGGGGGAAACTACAGAGCAGTGAGGTGCGACAACACTTTGCACGACACATATCCGAAAGCTTTGAGCAAATTCCAACTATTCCATCGCATGTAGACGAAGAATGGCGTCTATTTTCAACAGCTCTCATTGACTCTGGACGTGATGTTTGTGGAAAGAAGCGGCTTGGTGTGGCGGTCGGTGGTGAGAAAAGAACTGCGTGGTTTGAAACACTCGGAGTTCCAGAAGCCATCAGAGGGAAGAAGAAGGCCTACAGGGACTGGATTCTCTTGGGAGACTCTGCTTCCCGTGACCGGTATACTGTGGCGCGAAGAACTTGCAAACTGGCGGTGCGAGCAGCTAAAAAGCAGTGCTGGAAGGAGTTTGGCGAGAAGTTGGAAAGAAGTTGGTTTTCAATAAGATGGATATCTTACGCAGATTGAGCGTACACTTTTCGGAGCCAGAAATGTTTAATGCAATGGGTAAAGAGCGAGTGTTATGGCTCTCTGGTGTCATTAAGGAGGCCTGAGAATGCCGTGAGACACCTAGAGATTGACAGACTGGGATGATTGTCCCTCTTTTCAAAAAGGGGGATAAAAAAGAGTGAATATCTCTGTTTAGTGTCCCCGGTAAAGTCTACGCTAAGGTGTTGGAGGCGCGTTCTAGAGCTATGGTCGAATCCAGGATAGAGCATGAACAGTGCAGGTCTTGTCACGGGAAAAGTACATCCGACCAGCTTTACAGTCTAAGAATGGTACCCTAGAAGGCTTGGGAGTACGCCAAACCGATCTACAGCTGCTTTGTTAATTTGGAAAAGGCGTATGACCGAGTTCCTCGAGGTAAACTCTAGAGTGCTCTGCAGGAATATGGGATTGATGGTCCTCTGTTGAGGGCCATTCATTCTCAATACACAAACTGTAGCAGCTGCGTTAGGGTTAACGGTAGTAAATCAACAGCTTTCACCGTGGACGGTGAACTTCGCCAAGGGTACGTCTTGTCACCGCTCATTTTCATTTTACCTATACATATATGGACTGGATATTGCAGCACAGTCGAGGCGGGGAGTGTTTCAAATTGGGAGAGTTGAGAGTAAGCCATCTTCTTTTTGCAGATGACTGAGTTGTCCTTACATCCTCCCAGTCGGAACTCCAGCGCAAGCTAGGTTTGTGGCCGTATGTGCTGATGCTGGGATGGGGGTTAATGCAGAACACCTGTTCAATGCACTCTACATGTTAGAGGAGTCTCATTGAAGGAGGTGGTCAATTTTAAGTATTTCGAGGTCTTCTTCACAAGTGATGAGAGGAGTTATACTGAGATTTCCTGCAGGATTGGCCAAGCTGGATCAATTCTGGAACAGTTTGGAAGATCTGTAATTAGGATGACCGAGTTTGGTGTCAAAACCATGTTAGCGGTTTTTAATTCAGTATTTGTTCCAACTCTCACCTATGGTCATGAAATTTGGGTATTGAGCGAAAGAATAAGATCGCGAATACAGCCTGCCGAAAAGAGATTTCTTCGTGCTGTTGTGGGAGTTACTCGCCGGGATAGGGTGAGAAACACGGCAGTGCTCAGGGAGTTCAATGTTGAGCAGGTGCTTCTCCGAACGGAAAGGGCTATTGCTTCGATGGTTTGGTCTCGTGAGACGAATGTCCCCATCATCACGACTTCCGAAGCGTGCCTTAGATGCAATACCATCAGGCAGGCGACCGCTTGTGGGGGGCATGGGCTCGGACATACAGGGTAAAGTTGTTGATTGCTCTCAACCTGGCGAGATGCTAGCAACGATCCCTGTTTAAATGCCCGGGTCAAGTTGACATACGGCCTCCTCGCGGCGCCCTCTGGATAGCCTCTTCAACAACCGTTGGGAGGTGAACAAACGTATGCAGCGAAATAAAACCCCGACCAGAATGGCGGTTGTGCGGCGGGCTAACAATCCGCTCACGTAAAAAAACCTAAGGTTATGAATGAGCAAGATGCCTCGGATACACAGACGGATACTCGACGACGACAACGCACGAAAAAGGAACACGATTTGCGAGTATGCTCCTGGAATGTCAGAACCCTGTACACTCTCGGAGCTGCTCATAAACTAGAAGGAATCCTCACGCAGTACAAGGCGGATATTACTGCGGTCCAGGAAATACGCTGGATAGGAAACGGTATGATTAGAAAGAAAAATTGCGACATTTATTACAGCTGTCACAAAAGGTTGCACTTACTGGGATGCGGACTTTAAACCTATAAGTGATCGCCTGGCTGTGATCCGCATCAGAGGCAGATTTTATAACATCAGCCTTATATGTGCACACGCCCCTACCGACGAGGCTGAAGACCCTATCGAGGAGGACTTCTATGACCTCCTGGACAACGCCTACGGAGCTTGTCCGGAGTACGATGTAAAAATTGTGCTCGGGGACTTCAATGCCAAAATCGGAAAGGAAAACACCCTTGGCGGAGTGATCGGAAAGCACAGCCTCCACGATACAACGACAGATAACGGCTTCCGACTCGCTGACTTTGCGACAGCTCGTAATGCGGTGATAAGTAGCACAAGATTCCCTCGCAAGCGAATCCACACAACCTGGCGATCTCCGGACGGTCGAACCGCCAACCAAATCGACCATGTGCTCATTGACGCATGGCACGCGTCAAACATCCTGGATGTGCGAACATTCAGAGGGGCAAATGTCGACTCTGACCACTTCCTCGTAGCAGCAAGATTCAGAGCTCGACTGTCCAATGTCAGAAAGCTGCACCAGCCCATCAGGAGGAGGTTCGACATTGGGCGCCTGAGCACACCACAGGTTGCCAGAGTCTACAGGGAGCAGCTGAGCGAAAGACTCTACGGTATGCCTACGTCGAACACAAATGCCCACAATATGTGGCTGCATTGCCGCTCAGCCATTCAGGAAGTAGCCGAAACCACATTAAGATACCTACCACCCCCGACAAGAAACCCGTGGTATGATGGCGAGTGTGAGCAGAAAAAGGTAGCAACCGACGAGGCGTACCAAAAGGCGTTGCAGAGGAAAACCAGGGCAGCGTGAGAAGAGTACCGAGCCAGAAGAAGGGAGGAGAATAAACTACTGCGACAAAAGAAAAGAATCTTCGCAGCCTCCCAGCTCAAGGATATCGAGGAGTCTATGGATGAACATAAAATACGAGCCTTTTACAAGAAAGCCAAAGGCCTTGCAGGAGGCTTCAAAAAGGGCACCCTGGCTCTTCGAAACTGCGAGGGTAATCTTGTCACCGACCCGCAGGGAATAGTGGATGTATTTAAGCAGCACTTCCAGCAGCTGCTTAACGAGCATGACCAAGAGAGAATGGTAGGGACCGAGGAAATCCCAACTCCAGCCGCTGAAGTAGTCCTCCCACCCAGCATAGAAGAAGTCGGCACAGCTATTCAGAAGCTGAAGAACAACAAGGCCGCAGGCTCAGATGGCTGCCATCAGAGCTCTTCAAGGCTGGCGGCGATGTTCTGGTAGGGAGCATGCACCAGATCATCTGCAGAATTTGGGAAGATGAGAGCATGCCCGACGACTGGAATACCATCTCTATATGTCCCATCCACAAGAAATGCGATCCTGCCTCTTACAGGAACTATAGAGGTATATCCCTGCTCAATGTCGCATACAAGATCCTGTCCAGCGTATTGTGTGAACGTCTAAAATCATTTTGCACCGCACTAATCGGCAGCTACCAGTGCGGCTTCCGGCCCGGCAAATCAACTATAGACCAAATTTTCACATTTCGACAAATCCTGGAACAGACCAACGAGTTTCGAATCGATACACACCATCTTTTCATCGATTTCAAAGCCGCATACGACAGCATTCATCGTGAAGAACTGTTTGGAGCGATGGCTGAATTCGGAATCCCGGGAAAACTGATCCAGTTATGTCGCGCCACGCTAAAAAACACGCGATGCACCGTGCAACTCGGTTCTAGGACCTCGGAACCATTCGAAACATGCACCGGATTTCGACAAGGAGATGCGCTGTCATGTGACTCTTCAACCTGGTGCTGGAGCAGTGCGACGGGCAGGTATCAACAGGGAAGGTACTATCTACTACAATCCCATCCAGCTGCTAGGATACGCGGATGATATCTTAATCATCGCGTGTTTTCGCCGTGGCATTGTGGAAGCATTCACGGCGATTGAAGAACGGGCGAAACGAGTTGGTCTTAAGATCAATGAGGACAAAACGAAATACATGCTGTCAAGCAAAAACCAATCCGTCGCATAACCACCTGGGACAAAATATAACAATTGGCAGCTACAATTTCGAGGTAGTTAAGGAGTTTGTCTACCTCGGGGCAAACGTTAATTCCACAAATGACACCACAGTGGAGATCCGGCATAGAATCGCCCTTGGCAACCGCTGCTACTTCGGCTTGTCCAAACAACTGGGGTCAAAACTCCTCACTCGAAAGAAAAAGGTCATGCTTTACAAAACGCTCATTCTGCCAGTCTTGCTGTACGGAGCCGAAAGCTGGACGATAAGCAGGACAGCGGAGCTGATTTTGGGTTCTTTCGAAAGAAAAATTCTGCGCCGGATATTTGGTCCTGTCCGTGAGGAAGGTGAATGGAGAAGAAGACACAACCACGAACTCTACGAGCTGTACCAAGATGTGGATGTAGTCCGGAAGGCAAGGATCCGTCGACTACACTGGCTCGGCCACATCGAGCGCATGGACATCAACGCTCCAGCTAAGAGGGTCTTCGACTCCGAGCCTCCTGGTTCGAGAAGAAGAGGAAGATGTAGGACATCTTGGTCTTGACAACTGGAAGCAGCGTGCCCGGGACCGTCAAGGATGGAAGGCAGCTATAGCTCAGGCTCAGATCCTCCATGGGTCGCAGGCCTGATAAGTAAGTAAGTAAGTAAGGCGACCGCTTGCCAAACCCAGGACGAGGTGGTTGGACCAGGTCCAAAAACTCGCCTGGGTGCGCTTGGGCATAGTTTCGGATGAGTTAGAGTCGACGGCGGAGGATCGAATGGCCTGGAGTGGAACATGCGGGCCACTGAAATTGTATGTATGTAGCCAATTGTCCGTAATTTTTCAATGAGATCCATTTCCACAGCAGTCGTTCTATACTTGTAACTATATTTGCATCATTCAGTTCCTCCTCCCG
The DNA here is from genome assembly GCA_951905685.1 of Eumerus sabulonum. NCBI lineage: Eukaryota > Metazoa > Arthropoda > Insecta > Diptera > Syrphidae > Eumerus > Eumerus sabulonum. The sequence continues at coordinate 21,621,813 of OX645062.1, read as the reverse complement.
AGCATGACTGATGTTAGTATTTTATTTATATTGTAATCCAAGACAATGACTCCAATTAGTAACTTTGAGAATAATTGCCCTAGCAATCGTGACTATGATAGCTTTCTATTGTCTAACAACTAATCAAAATGTAAGTAAACATTGTTTTCACACCGTTATATCAATATGTATGAATCGTACCGCTAGACTAATGGGACACAATGAATAGATAAGCTCGATAGTTGAGCTTGCATTTCATTCAATAGTTTAAAAAAAGACATCCAATCTGCACCGTTGAAAATATACTTTATCTTACTACACCTTTAAATACATTGACCATAATGGCAACAGTCCTCCATATTTCCAAAATAAACACTGTCTTTGTTGGGGATTTAAAAGGCCGCTACAGATGACCTTGGAGCTTGGACGAGGGACCTAATATCTAAAGTCAAATTAATTTCGGCGTACTGCCCTAAAACTAAGAGCATCCGTCTTACCGTCAATGTCATAACATAATAGCACCAATTATAGCAAATTGTATCTCATCTCATCTTTCCGGTTATACTATGGATGTTAAGCACATAGATTTGCCCACATTTGGATAGTGAAGATACGATCTTAAGCAAAGAGCCTTCTTGTGTGGGGTTTTCCCCTTTAATGTTAGATCATTACTGAAGGGCACTTTACACATACATTCCAGGTGATGCAAGTCCAAAAATCAACCCAAACGAATGAATATCCGAAACAGTTGGGCTGCAGTTGGGTACGCGATCACGAATACGACTACTTAACAGATTCGTATGCCTTACTTTGAACTCGTGCGAGCATTCGTGTTGTATAATAAAATGCACTTTAAATCCGTCAAGATAATTCGATTTTTCGTAGTACTTGTGCACTTACGAAACTTAACATTTGTTTACTTAGATTGTTACTAATCAGATGGAAGATATCTTCAATTGCAATACGAAAGGAAAACGAATGAGTGAGAGATACATATGTACATATAAATAATTTCCCAACACTTTAACTAATGTCAAAGCTCATAATCAAACATCTGAGCATCCCAATGACTGCTCCTCCTGCGGATTACTAGCAACATCCTCTTGGTTGCCGTCATTTGGTCGCTTCTTCAGCATGATCGAGTATGCTTCGATAAGACATAAAGTTGGTAAGCAAGTGCCAATCTTCACGGTAATCATGACGATGTGATGAAAAAGAAAACAAAAAAAAAAAAAAGAAAATGTAAGTCATACCGATATAGCGTAGAGAAGAGGAGTCTCATCGTAGTACTCGTGGGCTCGGTACTTGCATGGAGCGTATGTAATCGGAATTTTGCGGCGAGTTCGTGAAACGAATTCAGTTCTTACCTGCTTGTTTGACTTGTAAAGTACATTTTGGAATTTTAAGGTTACGAAGCACACCTTCAACGCTACGGTGGCGATCGGTAATGTGTGGCATTCGTTGGGGGTAATCTTCAGATTGATTGCGCAGACATTTGCTCGGAGCGCACAATGGTGTTACTAGTGACAAAATGATGCAATCTTAAAAATGAGGAAGTAAGACAAAGTTTGTGATACAATTTTCAATAACCTCCTCCTCCTTTGATGGCTTTACAGCCCACGAAGGACCAGAGCCAAGCTTCTCTCAATCACCCATGTTGTGTGTGATTTTTTTTATTTTTTTTCTCACAGCTGAAAGGGACCTACAGTTTAATGCCGATTCCGAACGGCGAGAGTCGAGAAGCTTTTTCACGGCAAGTGTACTACGGGGGGTTTTGCCAGTACCCCGCCGAGGAGGAACGCCGCGAAATAAACATTCGATGGCGTCGGTGTTATCGGGATCCGAACTCGCTCATCGTGCGTCAGAGTCCAACACACTAACCACTGCGCCACGGCGTCCAATGACTACTGTACTATTTAAATCAAAAAATTATAAAATTATTTTGTAGAAAAACACAGTAAACTGTAGAGATTTTTGAATCTCGATGCTTTCTTTAAAAGAATTGTACGCCACCCCATGATGGAATTGTAAACTGGCCAAGCTAAGAGCATTGACCAGGAAACTGCTCAACAAAGCTAAATGGGCTGGTGACTGGACATGGTACCGCGCCTCACTCACCAATTACAACCAAGAGATTACCTACTACTACTTAGGTGGCGCTACAGTCCGTGGTGAACCTGGACCTCAACCAACAAGCGTCTCCAGCTGGCACGGTCTTTGGCCAGCTGTTTCCAGCGCCACACGCCCAGTTGGTTAAGGTCCCCTTCCACCTGCGTGCGCCACCGATGATGCGGCCATCCTCTGCCGCGCCTTCCTTCCGGAGTGGATTCGAAAATTCCTTGGGTCGGAGCTGTATTTTCCATGAGCTCTACCTGGCCTAGCCACCTTAGACGCTGTATCTGTAGACGTCGTACCAGGCCGATGTCGCTGTACAAACCGTACAGTTCTCCGTTATATCTTGTCCTCCATACACCGTTTGAACAAACGGGACGGTAGATAGTGCGCAGAATTTTCATCTCGAAACGACCAAGGGCATCTTCATTCGCTTTTGTTAAGGTCCAAGCCTCTGCGCCGTAAAGGAGGACAGGGATGATTAAGGTCTTATATAGTGTCACCTTGGTTTCCCGAGAGAGGGCTCTACTTCTCAATTGCCTCTTGAGCCCAAAGAAACAGCGGTTGGCAAGGGTGATTCTGCGTTTTATCTCAGCGCTGGTGTTGTTGTCGCTGGTCATCAGTGGGCCAAGGGAGGCGATTTCCTTGACCACTTTAAAGTTATATCCGCCCATGGGGACGTTCTGGCCTATACGTCGGTGTTGTCCGTCTCTTTTAGATGAAAGCAGATATTTGGTTTTACCCTCATTAACCTTGAGACCCATCCTAGCCGCTTCTACCTCAATGCTTACAAAGGTCTCATTGACGCCTCGCTGTGTCCGTCCAATCACGTCAATGTCGTCGGCGTACGCAAGCAATTGAGTAGACTTGTGTTGGCCAGTGACTCTTGCACGATCTTTTCAAGCATGATGTTGAAAAAGTTGCATGACAGCGCGTCACCTAGCCTAAGTCCTTTTTTAACTTCAAAGGTCTCGGTTTGCTTATACCGACCTTAATGGAGCAGCGAGAATTCTCCATTGTCATCCTGCACAGTCGGACGAGTTTGACAGGTATGTTAAAACTAGACATGGCTTTGTATAACGTATCTCTATACACGCTGTCATATGCAGCCTTGAAATCGACGAAGAGGTGGTGAGTGTCGATTTGGTATTCCTGGGTCTTCTCCAAGATCTGCCGCAGCGTAAACAACCAAGAGTTTAGAAGAGCTAAAAAAGACTCATGGGAAAAGTTGTTCAGCAGTCTCTCAGACATTCAGAGCAGCGCTCGTATTCACAGAGTCCTCGCCAAAGAACACACTAATCGAATCGGACTGTTGAAAAAAGCAGATGACACCTACGCGTAAAATGGTTCAGAAACATTAGAAATATTAAGCAGTACGCACTTCCCAGACTCCAGCATCATTCCGTCCACTCTCTCCAATACACCACAGCAGATTCGGGTGACCACCCAGGCTCTTCGAAACTACGAGGGTAATCTTGTCACCGACCCGCAGGGAATAGCGGATGTATTTAAGCAGCATTTCCAGCAGCTGCTTAACGAGCATGACCAAGAGAGAGTGGTAGGGACCGAGGAAATCCCAACTTTAGCCGCTGAAGTAGTCCTCCCACCCAGCATCGAAGAAGTCGGCACAGCTATTCGGAAGCTGAAGATAAACAAGGCCGCAGGCTCAGATGGCTTGTCATCAGAGCTCTTTAAGGCTGGCGGCGATGTTCTGGTAGGGAGCATGCACCAGATCATCTGCGAATTTGGGAAGATGAGAGCTTGCCCGACGACTGGAATACCAGCTCTATTTGCCCCATCCACAGAAAATGCGATCCTACCTCTTGCAGGAACTATAGAGGTATATCCCTGCTCAATGTCGCATACAAGATCCTGCCCAGCGTATTGTGTGAACGTCTAAAGCCATTTTGCACCGCACTAATCGGCAGCTACCAGTGCGGCTTCCGGCCCGGCAAATCAACTATAGACCAAATTTTCACATTTCGACAAATCCTGGAACAGACCAACGAGTTTCGAATCGATACACACCACCTTTTCATCGATTTCAAAGCCGCATACGACAGCATTCATCGTGAAGAACTGTTTGGTGCGATGGCTGAATTCGGGATCCCGGGAAAACAGATTCAGTTGTGTCGCGCCACGCTAAAAAATACGCGATGCACCATGCAACTCGGTTCTAGGACTTCGAAACCGTTTGAAACATACACCGGATTTCGGCAAGAAGATACGCTTTCATGTGACTTCTTCAACCTGGTGCTGGAGCAGATAGTGCGACGGGCAGGCGTCAACAGGGAAGGCACTATCTTTTACAAGTCCATCCAGCTGCTAGGATACGCGGATGATATCGACATCATCGCGTGTTCTCGCCGTGGCATTGTGGAAGCATTCACAGGCGAAACGAGTTGGTCTTAAGGTCAATGAGGACAAAACGAAGTACATGCTGTCAAGCAAAAACCAATCCGTCGCTCACCACCTGGGACAAAAAAAAAACAATTGACAGCTACAATTTCGAGGTAGTTAAGGAGTTTGTCTACCTCGGGGCAAACGTAAATTCCACAAATGACACCACAGTGGAGATCCGGCATAGAATCGCCCTTGGCAACTGCTGCCACTTCAGCTTGTCCAAACAACTGGGGTCAAAACACCTCACTCGAAAGACCAAAGTCATGCTTTACAAAACGCTCATTCTGCCAGTCTTGTTGTACGGAGCCGAAAGCTGGACGATAAGCAGGACAGCGGAGCCGATTTGGGCTTCTTTCGAAAGAAAAATTCTGCGCCGGATATTTGGTCCTGTCTGTGAGGAAGGTGAATGGAGAAGAAGACACAACCGCGAACTCTACGAGCTGTGCAAAGATTTGGATGTAGTCCGGAAGGCAAAGATCCGTCGACTACACTGGCTCGGCCACATCGAACGCATGGACATCAACGCTCCCGTCAAGAGGGTCTTCGACTCCGAGCCTCCTGGTTCGAGAAGAAGAGGAAGACCGAACCTCCGGTATAAAGAGCAAGTAATCGCGGATGTGAGACATCTTGGTCATGATAACTATAAGCAGCGTTCCCGGGACCGTCAAGTATGAAAGGCAGCTATAGCTCAGGCTCAGATCCTTCATGGAACGCTGGCCTGATAAATACTCGCCAAAAAAAAAAAAATGATTCTGTAAAACAACAAGGACCAAGCTTCTGTCAATCACCCGTGTTGTGTGTGATTTTATTTTTGACACAGGTGAAAGGGGCTACAGTTTGATGCCGATTCCGACCGGCGTGAGCCGGGAGGCTTTTTCAAGGTAGGAGGATTTTGCTAGTACGCCGCCGAGGAGAGACGCCGCGAAATAAACTTTCCATGGCGTTGGTGTTGGTGTTATCGGGATCCGAACTCGTTCATCATGGGTCAGAGTCCAACACACTACCCACTGCGCCACGGCGCCCTACTAGTAGCCTTACTAGTATTTGTTTTACAACATCTCTTCGGGTAAGTGGGTGAGCGAATAGATTTCGGAGCCACTGTATACTTCAATGGATTATTGTTAAGCTTTATGATGTGGAAGCAAAGCAAAATGTTTTTGTTGACCTTGACTATTTAGTATGGTAATTCGTTGAAATTACATAGCATAAGCTTGCTAAAATAAAGATAACAGAATGCACGAGCGGTCGATTCGTAAAGAAAACATAATTAAGTGAAGGAATGCGATTTGCATAAAACTTATATAAAAAATGAATCTGTTGAAGGTCAAATCGATCATATACGTCAACATCAAATGTTAAACGCACTGATTAACGAGCTCATCAGACACTCGTATCTTGTTTTCTTTGACGGCTATGGAATGTGTTTAACAGATGACTTGGCGAAGATATTATTCAATATGGCCCTGCGACCTTTGCAGATCTATTGTGCCTGCTAGCCGATTAGCCGAGTAGCCTCTCCACCTCTATAATGAAGTTGAGAATGCTTCTCGTAGGAGCCAGGGTGATCCCCTCAGGAGTCATAACTTCACTGAAAAGGATGCGCTTCCTAAGATGGCAGAGAGCAGCACACTCACATAGTATGTGTTCTGCCGTCTCATCGTCCTCTAGACAGAGCCGACACTCAGTTTCAGACGAGAGACTAATTTTGTTTAGATGATATCTCAGACCGCAGTGTCGCGTTAGATAGCTGACTAGTCTTCTGATATCCCCTCTATTGAGTTTGAGTATGTCAATAGGGTGTTTGTTCAGGGGTCGTATAAGTCGTTTAGATTGACGGAGTCCCCGAACACTGTTCCAGAAGGACAGGTGTTGCGATTTTTCTCACTTGTCTAGGAGGTAATTTATCTTAGACCCGGGAATGCCGCAGAAAGGTTCCGGACCTATGTATTTGTCGCTGGAACCTTTTCTGGCAAGTTGGTCGGCAATTTCATTGCCCTTGATACCTTTATGTCCTGGCACCCACCAAAGTTGAACAGTGTTTCTTTTGGCGAGGTCTTGAAGAACATCATGGCATTCCTTGACGGTTTTTGAGTTCGTGCTGTACGAACACAGTGCTTTAAGCGCTGCTTGGCTATCAGAGAGTATGTTGATAGTTACTCCTCTGATGCCAGTCTCGAGATTTAGATTGACACATGTTAGGATGGCATGCAGCTCTGCTTGGAAGACGCTGGGGCTTATTCCCAGGGCCTTCGAGATCTTGCGTTTTGGTCCAAAAATGCCGTCGCCAACGCCAGACGCCATCTTGGAGCCATCCGTGTACCACCTAAGGCCTTGACATTCAGCTCTACTTCTCGATTACCTCTTGAGCCCAAAGGTGCAGCGGTTGGCAAGAGTAATTCTGCATTTGATCTCAGCGCTGGTGTTATTGTCGCTGGTCACTAATGAGCCAAGGTAGACGATGTCCTTGACTACTTCGAATCTGTACCTGCCAATTGTGATGTTCTGGCCGAGACGTCGGTGTTGCGCTTCTTTTTTGGTTGACAGCGTACATTTCGTTTTACCCTCGTTAACCGAAAGACCCATTTTAGCCGCTTCTACTTCAATGCTTTCGAACGCTTCATTGACGTCCCGCTGTGCTCGTCCAATTACGTCAATGTCATCCGCGTACGCAAGGGGTTGCGCAGACTTGAAATGGATCGTACCTCTTGTGTTGGCCTGTGAGCCTCGTATGATCTTTTCAAGCACGATGTTGACGAAATTACATGACAGTGCGTCTTGTCTAAAACCATTTTTAACATCAAAGGTCTCGGTTAATTCGCTATTGACCTTAATGGAGCAGCGGGATTTTTCCATTGTCATCCTGCATAATCGGACGAGTTTGGCGGGGATGTTAAAACTAGACACGGCTCCATATAGCTCGTCTCTTAGCATACTGTCATTCGCGGCCTTGAAATCAACGAAAATGGGTAATGGGTATTATTGGGTCTTCTCCAAGATCTGCGTGAGTATTTGGTCTATTGTGGACTTACCTGGCCTGAAACCGCACCGATGGAACCTATCAGGTTATCCACAAAGGGTTCCAGATGTTCACACAGCATGGCAGAGCAGATCTTGTATGCGACGTTAAGGAAACTTTTTCCGCCTTTCTTGTGGACGTGGCAAACGATGCTGAGATTCCATTCGTCGGGCATGCTTACCTCCAACCATATTTTACAGATGAGCTGGTGCATACGCCCTACCAGATCATCTTCAGCCGCTTTAAATAGCTCGGCAGACAGCCTGTCTGCACCCGCGGCTTTATTGTTCGAGAGCTTTGAAATTACTACCGTAATTTCATCAAGGTCTGGTGGACGAAATTCTCTTGCATCTTCGTCCGTTGCGAATGGATCATTCTGCCTGACAGCGGTATTAGATCTTTCATTGCCGTTAAACAGTCTACAAAACTGGTCGTTCCATATTCTCAGCATCGACTGTGACTCTACTACTAGTTGTCCGTCTTCATCCCTACATGCTTCCGCTCTGGTTTTATAGCCCTGGCATGTTCGTTTTACCTTTGTGTAAAACTTGCGAGCATTGTTCCTGTGAAAGCATCTCTCCATCACCTCGATCTCACGCTTTTCAATGCTGTCTTTTTTTCTTCCTTAAAAGCGCGTGTTCATCCCTCCTTTTCTGCTCGTAATGTTCACGAGCGGCTCTCGTCCGACTTATTAGCAAGACTTTATAGGCATTTTGCTTTGCTACATCGGCTTGCCCGCATTGCTCATCAAACCAGGAATTTCTAGTTGTCGGTTGTTTGGAACCCAACACATCAGAGGCAGCTTCTCTGATGGCGCGCTGGAAATGTGTCCACTGTTGTTCTGTAGATTGTTCCCATGTCATCGGAGTTTACGAGAGGTTGAGGGAAACTCGATAGGCAAAGATCCTAGCGATCCCCTGCGATCATTGTTCAGCTCGACTCCTTGACATCCTTGATATCTTCATTCGTACCTTGGCTACAACAAGCTAGTGATCAGAGTCGATGTTGGCCCTTCGAAAGGTTCGTTCATCTAGCATGCTAGATCAATCTGATTGGTGGCAGACTGATCAGGTTATCGCCAGTTTTCTTTGTGAATATTGAGATGCAGGAATCGTGTGCTAGTCAGAAGGAGACTTACGCTCCACCCGGTCTGTTCAGGTACCTCACATTCCAGGTGCAGACGCGCAAGTCATTTAATCGTTTGCAGGGGTCGTCAGCTTTGTATCCATCCGTATCCGAGGCTTGTGGTTGTTTCGGAACGATTGGTTTTTTCCGTGATAGGGATGTTACCCCTAAGCTGTCGCGAGTCGCTGCACGTACTGGCAGGTGCCGGGGCAGCTATCCAGAGGAGGCCACGCGGAGGCTGTGTGTCAACTTGGATTGAGCAAGGACAGAGATCGAAGTTGGCGTTTGCCACGGTAAACGCGATCAACTTCTTTGCTCTGTTTGCTCGCTCCCTCTCCCCTCGCTCGCTCTCCCCTGATTCTTTTTCAGATATTTTAAATTTCTCAAGAGAGCACACAGACGCCGTGCTGTCAAATTCCGACACGGCTCTTTATAGCTTGACTACAATCTTCGCTTCGCTTAAAGTTTATAAAATGGTGTCGCACGATTTTTATCTAAGATTTTTCAAACTTCTATAAAATGCAACAGGGAATATCTTGCATGCCGTGTTTCGGCCCAGTTAGTTAGCCAACTTACAGGGAACCACTTTCTTTACGAGCGAGCGATGAAGATAATTCCATTTGTCAGGAATGCTTTCCTTTGGGAAGAGATATTGCATTTTTCCAATAAATTTTACTCCTTTTGCCTTAAATAGTTTAATGGACAGTCCACCTGAGCCAGAAGATTTATTAGAACTTAACTTTAGTATGGCTAAGAATATCACTCCTACAGACTTGATGATGGCTGTAGTGTCTTCCAGGCTGATATCTTCGCAATTAAACGAGCTGGCGAGATTCTCCCTAAGAATCAAAGAGAATCAAAATCTATGTTGACACTTAGGCAGCCATTAAGCCTCTGCAAACAACATGGATAAGATCCAAGCTAGTAAAACTCTATAAAAAGAGACTAGAAAAGATATCGGATGTCAACGAGTGCTTGCAGAAATCCCCGGCAATGAGAAGACGGACGAACTAGCTAGACTGGGATCAGGTGCGGATTTTACGCAGATCACAACTGAGACTAAAACACCACTCAGCATACGAAATAGGGGCGGAATTACTAGTAAAAGACACATGCGTCGCGGCAAGGTTAACATGGCCTGTCTATGACAAGAAGAGGACGGTGCCCTCATTGGGCACTGCATGATATCATATCATGCAGCTAGACTAGGCCAGCCCTACAACGATTGTTGTAGGGACGAAGAGGAAATCCATTCGTCACCTACTGTGCGAATGCCCGGCACTGGCCCGGAAAAGATAAAGCTAACCTACTTGCTGTCCATTTCACAACCAGTTCTCAGCTGCCAGCTTGTACTTTGTCTCCGCCTGTACTAGAGTGCATCAATTCCACCATGGGACTAATCCACTTCCGCACTCATACAGTCGCAAGGGTTCTTAAAGACCTCGACAAACACAAATCCGCTGGTCCAGATGGTATTGCCCTAATAGTTCTGAACAGGTGTTCTTCTACGCTTGCAAAACCACTACGTAAGCTTTTCCTACACCTCTGGGCTCCTTCCGAGTAGGTGGAAAACAGCATTTGTCCAGCCAATACCCAAAAAAGGCGAATCATCTTCTCCCTCCAACTACCGACCCATTGCACTAACGTCCCTTCTTTCCAAGGTCATGGAAACGCTGATTAACCGTCAGCTTATGAAATATCTTGAATCACGGAAACTCCTCAATGACCGCCAATACGGTTTCCGCAGCAACAGATCCACTTGTGATATGATGGCATATCTCGCTGAAAAGTGGAATCACTCGCTTCACCAATCAGGTGAAAGCAAAATTGTTGCACTGGATATTTCGAAAGCATTTGACAGGGTTTAGCACGAAGCCGTTTTGTCGAAAATGCGTGCTTTTGGGATCGATGAGTCTCTTTTTCAATGGATTAGAAGCTACCTTTCGAATCGTTCAATTCAAGTTGTTTTGGACGGATTCAAGTCTGATAATCACTTTGTAAATGCCGGTGTTCCCCAGGGCTCCGTTTTGTCTCCGACACTCATTCTTATTTTTATAAATGATCTCTTTGTCCGTTACTTCTAATCCAATTCACTCCTTCGCTGACGACAGTACCCTCAGCTTCTCATATTCGTTCACCAGTTTACGACCCTGCACTTCGGTTGTAGATAATGAGCAGCAGCGTATGTTACGCTCATTAAATTCCGATATCGACAGCATTATCCAATGGGGTAAAAACAATAGAGTGGAATTGAATGCATCAAAAACACAATGCTGTATCCTGTCGTTAAAGCGTACAACTAACCCGCAGCCATTATCCATGAATGGCACTTGCATCTCAGAAACTGAAAAGCTTTCCATCCTGGGTATGAGTGTTGCTCGCAATCTTAATTGGAGCGACCATATATTCAGTGTCGCCAAGAATGCTGCGAAATGCCTAGGCTTCTTATACAGATGCAAGAAATATTTCTCACCTTTAGATCTGGCTGCAATCTATAAGGTGCTCGCCCCAAATAAGAGTTTAACGCTCATGTCTGGTCCGGTGCTTCCAAGACCTCATTGCACCTACTAGACAGAATACAAAAACGCGCGATAAAACAGCATTACCAAAACATTAGACTCGCTGGAACTCCGCAGGGATGTTACCTGCCTCTCCCTGTTTTATCGTTAGGTTAGGTTAGGTTATTGTGGTCGGCATAAGCCACACGTAGGCCGAAGTCGGCCCATTGTGATACCACATGGATCGTGTTACCCAGATCCGCTACCAGAGAACGAACCGGTGCTTCTGATGAAGCGATGAAGTTGAGCTATTTTATGGTCTGCTAGCTCACTTAAATTATCATAGAAGGGCGCGCCGAGGTAGATCCTCCTGCGATTCGCAAAAGAGGGGCATGAGCAGAGGAGGTGATGTATTGATTCCTCCTCCTCCTCGTCCATGCAGCCGCGACAGAAGTCGTTGGAGGGTATTCCCAGTCTGGCGGCGTGTTTCCCAATGATGCAGCGACCTGTAATGACACCCACCAGAGTACTTAAAGTTGTCCTCTTGGTTGCCATTAGGTCCCTGGTTCGTCCTAGGTTTAATTTAGGCCAGAGTTGTTTGGTGATAAAGGCGATATTACTCTCATCCCATTGGAGGTTGGTCGCCTTAGTGGTTTGGAGTTTTATCATATGCTTTACCGTACTTATTGGTCTTTCTAGGTACCCGAGGGTAGGTAGGCTGAGTGTGCTAGACCCTAACTTTGCGAGTTCGTCGGCCGCGCTGTTTCCTGGAATATCCCTATGCCCGGGAACCCACAATACTTTAATGTTGAACTGCTCAGCCATCTCATCTAGAGATAGGCGACAGTTAAGAGATGTCTTGATTAGTGGGTTACCGCTGCCAGGGATTTTATCGCACATTGGCTATCCGTGCAAATGATAATATCCTTGGCGGATATTACATTGATCCTGAGCCATGCAAGGGCATCCGTTATCGCTGTTATTTCAGCCTGATACACACTGCAGTAATTTGGGAGTCTGAAGGATAGGCTGAGGTTAAGCTCCTTGGAGAAGACTCCACTGCCTACACCCGACTCCATCTTAGAGCCATCGGTATAGAGGCAGATCGAGTCCTTTGGTATGACTTTCCCTTCAGCCCATTCCTCCCTGGATGGAAAAACAACTTCGAAGTTCCTAGTGAACACGTTTTGCGAGATGATATAGTCTGTGTCCATGGGTACTTCGAAGTGTTTTAGAATGGTTGTGTGTCCTTTTTGTGATGTGGGCCATTTTATTATGCTCCTCATCCTCAGCGCCGCGCAGGCAGCAATTTGCTTGCTGAAAAGGTTCAGTGGTGGAAGGTGTAACAGAATGTTTGGGGCCTCCGTGGGGGTTGATCTAATCGCTCCGCTTATGTATAAGCTGGCCGATCTTTGTACTTTCCCCAGAAGGTTTCGCTTTCTGCCTTGTCCAGAGCAGTCCACCAGACTACGACGCCATACAGGAGGATGGGCCTTATGACCGCCGTGTAGAGCCAGTGCATAATGCTTGGTTGGAGACCCCACTTCTTGGCCACCACTTTTTTGCAACTGTAGAGGGCAACAGTTGCTTTCTTGACGCGGTCAAGAAAGTTGGGTTTCCAATTCAGCCTCTTGTCAAGGACTAGGCCTAGATAAGTGGCCTGTTCTTTGATTATTAGTTACTACCACCAAAAATGCTCCGATGAAATAGCCAGTTGCATTCCGCCCCTTCAACATCTCTTCCGCAATACACGTCTCTCTAGCAATGCTGACCAATATACTCTGAAGCCCGCTTTCGGACGTTCCGTCAAATATAGAGAATCTTTCATTAACCGAACCACACGAATCTGGAACTCCCTGTCGGATTCGGTTTTCCCCCCTCAATGCAACATGCAAACATTTAAGATCAATGTCCATCGGCATCTCCTCTATTCCTCTTCCTCTCTACCTTCTGCCCGCACTGTGTCGCCGACATAATAAGGTTATTAGACCTTGAGTGCGCGCAAATTATTAAAAAAAAAAAAAAAAAAAAGATATACGTTCCTTGGAAGTCACTTATTTTCGGGCTTAGAGGAGGCAAGAGACATTAAGTCGAACAATGATTCTTAACTGCATCTATGTGGTTCAGCTCAGTGGACAACTAATAGGGTCCCCTCGGGTTAGACTCTTAAAATGGGCACCCAGACTCATGTCAATAGGGCACCCAACTAACATAACCTTACCTAGTGTCGCTATCTTACATTTATCGCCCAGCTTAGAAACCCAATTCTGACTGAATACCCCTCTTGTCCTAATCCAGCGTGAATGTGTCTTTACCGGCTGGCATTATTAAACATCTGCTGTGAGCTGTCAACGAAGAGTAACCATTCAACTATGCTGCTGGTCAACATGAATAAATCGATGATCTTGGCATTGGGTAACAACGCACAGTTGCAAGTAAAGCCCACAAAGTCAATTTATATAACTTAAGCTCCTAGTGATGATTATGATTACCAATTATGCTACTGAATCAAACTGCTAAGCCTTATTTCGGCACTCTCTTTGTCTACTTTTAAGTTTTCGAATATCTTCGATTGAGGCGTTACTTCAAGATAGATGGAGAAGAAGGAAAGAGTCGATAAACAGGTCAAAGTGGTTAACTTCGCTCAGGGCGAAAGAGTTATTTCGTTGTACTGCCAAATGACCATCGAGTTTTATAATTTTAAAGAAACAAACAGAAATGTGACCCAATGCCCAGTATATATATGAACGTAGATGTATAGATGGATTTTATCACCGGTAGGCACGACCAAACTGGGACCACTATCTTGTAGTAGCCAAGATACGCCTACGGATATCACGAACGCAGCGGAGAAGAGTAAGAATACAAAGTTATGACGTCGGAAAGCTTCTAACCCTTCGTGCTTTTAGCGAACGCGTCTCCCTTAAACACTCCAATATACCTCAACCCTCCACGCAGTCAATAGAACAACAGTGGACGCTCTGCAAACAAGCTCTGATAAGCACTGCTTATAAAGTTTTGGGGTTGATGGCTTCATCACGAAGAAACACTTGGTTCGATGACGAGTGCAGGAGGATTCACACAGCGGAGCAGGAGGCATACATATAAAGCTTCTCTGCACAGAAGAACAAGAGCAACTCCTAAGCCCTACGAACTAAAATACGAATTAAAAAGAAGGGAAGAGCATAAGCTTCTCAGGAGAAGGAAGAAGAAGCACGGGAAGCGAGTGGTCGAGGATTTGGAGAGGTATTACTGCAGGCGTGACGTTCGAAAATTATAGGTTCAATTATATAGCAGCTGGGTGGACTTGTAAAAGATAGTGCCTTCCCTGTTGACGCCTGCCCGTCGCACTATCTGCTCCAGCACCAGGTTGAAAAAGTTACATGACAGCGCATCTCCTTGTCGAAATCCGGTGCATGTTTCGAATGGTTCCGAGGTCCTAGAACCGAATTGCACGGTGCATCGCGTGTTTTTTAGCGTAGCGCGACACAACTGGATCAGTTTTACGGGGATCCCGAATTCGGCCATCGCACCCAACAGTTCTTCACGATGAATGCTGTCGTATGCGGCTTTGAAATCGATGAAAAGATGGTGTGTATCGATTCGAAACTCGTTGGTCTGTTCCAGGATTTGTCGAAATGTGAAAATTTGGTCTATAGTTGATTTGCCGGGCCGGAAGCCGCACTGGTAGCTGCCGATTAGTGCGGTGCAAAATGGTTTTAGACGTTCACACAATACGCTGGACAGGATCTTGTATGCGACATTGAGCAGGTATATACCTCTATAGTTATTGCAAGAGGTAGGATCGCCTTTTTTGTGGATGGGGCATATAGAGCTGGTATTCCAGTCGTCGGGCATGCTTTCATCTTCCAAAATTCTGCAGATGATCTGGTACATGCTCCCTACCAGAACGTCGCCCCCAGCCTTGAAGAGCTCTGATGGCAAGCCATCTGAGCCAGCGGCCTTGTTGTTCTTCAGCTTCTGAATAGGTGTGCCAACTTCATCGATGCTGGGTGGGAGGACTACTTCAGCGGCTGGAGTTGGGATTTCCTCGGTCCCTATCACTCTCTCTTGGTCATGCTCGTTAAGCAGCTGCTGGAAGTGCTGCTTAAATACATCCACTATTCCCTGCGGGTCGGTGACAAGATTACCCTCGCAGTTTCGAAGAGCCAGGGTGCCCTTTTTGAAGCCTCCTGCAAGGCCTTTGGCTTTCTTGTAAAAGGCTCGTATTTTATGTTTATCCCTAGACTCCTCGATATCCTTGAGCTGGGAGGCTGCGTAGATTCTTTTCTTTTGTCGCAGCAGTTTTTTCTCCTCCCTTCTTCTGGCTCGGTACTCTTCTTGCGCTGCCCTGGTTTTCCTCTGCAGCGCCTCGTCGGTTGCTGCCTTTTTCTGCTCACACTCGCCATCATACCACGGGTTTCTTGTCGGGGGTGGTAGGTATCCTAAGGTGGTTTCGGCTACTTCCTGAAAGGCTGAGCGGCAATGCAGCCACATTTTATTGGCATTTGTATTCGACGTAGGCATACCGTAGAGTCTTTCGCTCAGCTGCTCCCTGTAGACTCTGGCAACCTCCGGGGTGCTCAGGCGCCCAATGTCGAACCTCCTCCTGATGGGCTGTTGCAGCTTTCTGACATTGAACAGTCGAGCTCTGAATCTTGCTGCTGCGAGGAAGTGGTCAGAGTCGACATTGGCCCCTCTGAATGTTCGCACATCCAGGATGTTTGACGAGTGCCTTGCGTCAATGAGCACATGGTCGAAAAATACAATTACGAGCTGTCGCAAAGTCAGCGAGTCGGAAGCCGTTATCTGTTGTTGTATCGTGGAGGCTGTGCTTTCCGATCACTCCGCCAAGGGTGTTCTCCTTACCGATTTTGGCGTTGAAGTCCTCGAGCTCGATTTTTACATCGTACTCCGGGCAAGCTCCGTAGGCGTTGTCCAGAAGGTCATAGTAGTTATGATATAAGCTTGTTTTGATCATTTTGTCTAGCAAGTACGATAGTTATAAGTTTGTCAAAAATGGAACTTAAAGAAAGCAGCTTAGCATACTATTCTTTAACGATTTTAACAAATTTGTCTCAAACTCTTCATCAGATGGTCACAAAGTAGGAAATATGTTTGGCAACACAACGGACCCAATATACTTGAGCGAGGCGTGAACCCAGCCGTCTATTTACTCCAACCTATCAAGACGTTTAGATACGGTCTTTTACATATTGTATCTTGAATTCTAATTTTACGAAGCAAGATCTGTTTTTACTTACCTCCGTTGTAGGTAATATCCACAATCAGTATATTTGCATTTCTGACTGATGCTTGAAGGTTTCGAGTGTTATAATTGGTAGATGTTAATGGCGCCACGGCAGTCATCGATGGTACTTTTTTCCCACAAGTCACGCCTGAGTGACTAAGGTGGCTCAGACGAAGATCATTAGTTACCACATGAGGGCATATACAATTGAGTAGTAAAAGTCACAGATGAGAAGCTCGCATTTGAGGTATTCAGATATCACTACAAATCAAATAGTTTCCGATACACTCATATTTTCATATATCAATCAAGTCAATGCCTAGTTACATGTCGTATATACGAAGTAGCAAGTGATCAATTCATAATTCCTCAGGTTACATCGCTCAACTCAAATACAACAGCTCCAGGGATGGATGGCTATTAAAAGTGCAAGTCAACCTCTGCCGAAGTAATACAAATACTGAATGATGATAATTAGCGCCTAGGCCTTGACTTTTGTTAACAACGATATCCGGTTATCTTCAGGTTTGCTGTTGCATTCTTATTTGCTATTGCATCTTTATGACGATTGTACAATACAACTTAAAACCGGAAAATAATCATCTGAATTCGGTAAGTCGTGTTGACGTAAGCATGTCCATATAGATACATAGTGTGCACCTCCATGGCCATTGTGTCTTAATTGACCGTTAATGTCACAAACATTTCCAGTGATGATGTTCGGATACCTACCTACAAACAAATACACATTACATGTTACAATGTATCGAGATGTGTTTGGGTTTATTGTTTGTTAGCTAACTGTTCGTTGGGTGGAAGCCCGACATTTGTGGACGCTTTCGTAGCGCGAGAAATAACCTTTACGCGGAACCCGCGTAAGAGCAGTTCACATCAGCGAACGTCCTCTGTTTCTTCGTCCCTCGGGGTTAGCTCCGGGCTGGAGCTGTGGTGTCCATTCGTTCTACATGGCCTAGCCATCTAAGGCATTGAATCCGTAGACGCCTGACAAAAACAAATATCGCTGTACAGCCCCAAAATCGCGCGCAAAATCATTCTCTCGAACCGATCAAGGGTCTCCTCATCCGCCCTTGATAGTGTCCCTGCTTCTGTGCCGTACAACAGGACCGGGATGATAAGGGTCTTATATAGAGTCAACTTTGTCGTTCGGGAGAGGGCTCTATTACTCAATTGCCTCCTGAGCCCAAGGAAACAGCGATTGGCAAGAGTGATTCTGCGTTTGACTTCGGAACTGATGTCGTTGTTCCAAGTGACTGCGGAGCCAAGGTAGACGAAGTCCTTAACTACCTCGAACTTATATCTGCCAATACAAACGTTGTGGCCAAGACGTCGTTGGTGAGCGTCCTTTTTTGATGACAGCATATATTTAGTTTTGCCCTCATTTACTGCCTAAACAATTTTCGCCGCCTCCACCTCAGTACTCGCAAACGCCTCATTGACATCTCGGTGTGATCTTCCGATTATGTCAATGTCATCCGCGTATGAGAGGAGTTGTGAGGATTTGGCCAGTGATGTTTGCACAATTATTTCTAATATGATGTTGAAGAAATCACACGATAGCGCAACGCCCTGCCTGAATCCTTTTTTGACCTCAAAACTATCGGTTATGTGTTCACCGATTCGGATGGAGCAGCGAGCATTCTCCAAAATCATTCTGCATAGTCTGACGACTTCAGCAGGGATTTCAAAGGTAGACATGGCGTTGTATAGCTCGTCTGTAATAACGCTGTCTAATGCGACTTTGCGGTCCTTTTTTCCAGAATCAGCCAGATTTGGTCAATGGTGGGCTACCTATCAGCTTATTTAGACAAAACGGCAAAAAGATTTTGTAGGTAATGTTAAGGAAGGAGCACGAGAAGCGTAAGATCGAGGAGATGGAGAGATGCTATTGCAGGAACGACGTTCGAAAGTTTTACCAATAAGTAAGACGAACATGTGAGATCCACGGTAAGCAGCTAGCCACATATACAACGCTTCTATCTTGAACGACAGGACAACTGTGGTGGACACGCCTAAGCCTACTCGATATCCACGGTAAGCAGCTAGCCACATATACAACTGCGAGATTAAAGGCCAGCTCAAAATGGACGAGCTATACTACGGGCCACGATTCTATCTTGAAAGACAGGACAACTGTGGCAGAGAATTCCGACTACACTGAGCCCTCCATGGCCTTTGACAAAAAGTTTAAAATAACCTACCCGGAAAGGAATAAATGGTCTCGACAAGCGCGACCCCACAGGGGCTGTGTGGATTTTTGCACAGATGGATCAAAAACCAAAGACGGGGTAGGTAGCGGAGTCTTCTGCAAACAGTTGAAACTGAATCTGGCCTTAAAACTTAAAACAAATCGCGGCATTATCTTCCAGGCGGAGCTGCTAGCAATAAAAGAAGTCCTAGCATGGCTAAGGTGGAACGCAATATCCGTCGCAAATATTTGAATTTTCTCTGACAGCCATGCTGCCCTGAAATCTTTGAAGTCTTATGTCTACACATCCAGGGTAAGCATTGACTGCCGCCGATCTCTTAACGAAATGGCTGAACATTCACCTTTTATGGGTACCAGGACATAGAAACATTTTAGAAAATGAAAAGCTGACGAAACGACCAAGCGCCTCTTCAACCGCTTTCGTTAAAACCTCGTTAGCCGAAAGACCCATTATAGCCGCTTCTGCTTCAATGCTTTCGAACGCGTCATTGACGTCCCGCTGTGTTCGACCAATTACGTCAATGGCATCTGCGTTCGCAAGCGGTTACGCGGACTTGAGATTATACCTCTTGTGTTGGCCAGTGAGTCTCGTATGATCTTTTCGAGCACGATGTTGAAGGAATTAGATGACAGTGCGTCACCTTGTCTAAATCCATTTTTAACATCAAAGGTCTCGGTTAATTCGCTATCGACCTTGATGGAGCAGCGGGATTTCTCCATTGTCGTCCTGCATAATCTGACGAGTTTGGCAGGGATGTTAAAACTAGACGCGGCTCCATATAGCTCATCTCTATGCACACTGTCATTCGCGGCCTTGAAATCGACGAACAGGTAATGTGTATTATTGGGTCTTCTCCAAGCTCTGCCGCAGTGTGAGTATTTGGTCTAGTGTAGATTTACATGGGCTGAAACCACACTGATATGAATCTATCAGATTATCCACAAAGGGTTTTTTGGCGATCACACAGTACGGCAGAGGAGATCTTGTATGCGATGTTAAGGAGACTTATTCCCCTGTAGTTGGCGCAGTTATAGGGGTCTCCTTTCTTGTGAACTGGGCAAACGATGCTGAGATTCCATTCGTCAGGAGGCATGCTTTCATCCGACCATATTTTACAGATGAGCTGATGCATGCACCCTAGCAGATCATCTCTAGGATTTATTGTTCGAGAGTTTTGAAATCACTAGCTTAATTTCATCTAAGTCGGGTGGACGAAACTGTCTTGCATCTTCGTCCGTTGCGAATGGACCCTTCTGCCTGACAGCGATATTAGATCTTTCATCGCCGTTAAGCAGCCTACAGAGGTGTTCTTGCCATATTCTCAGCATCGATTGTGTCTCTGCTACTAGCTGCCCGTCTTCATCCCTACAGGCTTCTTCTCCGGCTTTATAGCCCTGGCATGTTCGTTTTACTTTTACGTAAAACTTGCGAGCATTGTTCCTGTGATAGCATCTCTCCATCACCTCGATCTCACGCTTTTCAATGCTGTCTTTTTTTCTTCCTTAAAAGCGTGTGTTTCTCTCCGATTCTGCTCGTAATGTCCACGAGTGGCTCTCGTCCGTCTATGCATCATGGCTTTGTAGGCGTTTTGCTTTGCCACATGGGCTTGCTCGCATTGTTCATCTAGCTGACGGTGGCTTAAAACCCAACACATCTGTTCTGTGGGTTGCTCCGGTGTCATTGGAGTTTGCGAGAGGTTGAGGGAATTTAATTTAATTTAATTTTCGTGGGGGCCAATACCCCCATTTATTAAGCTTAATTCAAGCTAACATTCTTAATTCTAACTTAACTAACTAACATTCCTAATTAGTCTACCTTAACTGACTAACAAGAACGGGAGAGGGGGGCGCGATTAGGGAACTATGGAAGTGAGAAGGGGGGGATACCGAGAAGACGGAGTTTTAGGCATGGAGTGCTGAGGTTGAAATCGAAGTTAGTTTTCGAATTAACACTTGCCAGCATACGGGAGATGGGTTCATTGGAGCCATAAGAGGTGCGGGGGGTGGGTAGGTAGAAGAGACGAGGATTGCGAGTATTACGAGGGTTAGTGTTAAGGGATATAGAGTTGTAGAGGTTGGCACAGTCAATGGTACCTGTTAGGAGTTTATGAATGAAGAGGATGTCAGCTACCCTTCTTCTATCCTCCAACGTACTCAGATTTATTAGTTTGAGTCGGTCTTGATAGGGTGGTAAGAGCAAAGGATTTTGCCAGTGCAGACCTCGAAGAGCGAAGCGTAGGAATCGACGCTGGATGCTCTCGATTCTAGAAATGTGGGTTTGTTGATAAGGGGACCACGCTTGCGATGCGTATTCAAGAAGGGGGCGAACGAAGGTAATATAGAGGGATCGAGTCACGTAGGGATTGGAGAATTCTTTAGACCAGCGCTTCACGAAACCGAGTGCAGAGTTTGCTTTAAGAATTATATCGTCGATATGTGCGCGGAAATTGAGCTCTTGGTCACATAGTATGCCAAGATCGCGGATAACTTGAACGGTAGAAATGGGTTGGTTGTGGAGAAAGTAGAGACGAGGAGAGGATTGGACACGTTTGCCTGAGAAGGTGATAGATTGGCACTTGGAAATGTTAAGCTCCAAGCAATTTTTGGAACACCAGGTAGAAAAGCTATTGAGATCGGATTGAATAAGGGAAGAGTCTTGTAGCGAGGAAATGGTCTTAAAGAACTTGGTGTCGTCGGCGTACAGTGAGAGATGGGAATGTTTGATGATTATCTCAATGTCGTTTATGGTAAGAATGAAAAGAAGTGGACCTAGGTGGCTACCTTGGGGAACGCCGGAAGAGGCTAAGAAAGGGTTAGAAAAGGCAGATCTGAAGCGAACACTGTAGAAACGGTTTTTTAAATATGAAGATATCCACTTCAGCGCAGTGGGTTCAAAGCCTAGGGCAGACAGTTTGAAGAGTATTAGATTGTGAGATATTTTGTCAAACGCTTTACTGAAGTCGGTTGTAATGACGTCGACTTCGTTTCCATTCTCTAATGCTGAGAGGGTGAAGGACACGAATTCGACAAGGTTTGTGGTTGTAGACCTGGATTTGAGGAATCCATGTTGATTTGAGGAGATTAGAGACTTACAATGGAAACTTAGAGTGTCATACAAGATGCTTTCGAAAAGCTTGGGTATATGGGAGAGTTTTGCGATGGAGCGGTAGTTGTTAACATCACTCTTTGGACTTTTTTTGTGAATAGGAGTTATGAAGGCGGTTTTCCATACCTGGGGAAATTCTCCAAGGGACAGGGATAAGTTGAATAATTTTGCGAGCGGGACGGAGAGAATGAAGGAACATTTTTTTAATAATATGGCGGGGACACCATCGGGTCCAGGAGTAAACTCATCATTAAGTTGATTCAGTTTAATTTCAATGATATGGGGTTCAACAGAACGTGGAAGAAATGGACTGAGGGAGAAATTTGGTATGTAGTCGAAATAGGAAGTGTCCGGCACAAAGGAGTCATCGGCAAAAGATTGTTTGAAAAGGTTGGCAAAAAAGTCGGCGATAGTGTTGGGATCATTCGAGGTTTCGTCATTGAAAGAGAGTGAGGTTGGGTAGCCATCAGATTTCCTTTTGTAGTTGGCAAACTGAAAGAAGGACTTAGGATTGTTGATAAGATTGGCTTGTGTTTTGATCAAGTGCTGTTCGTAGAGAGAGTTATGAAGCTCGGTAAATTGTAGATACGTACCAATGTAGGAAAAGTCATAGGGGGACTGAGTACGAAGGAAGATAGCCCACAGTTTGTTTCTTTTGTTTCTTAGAGAACGGAGCCTGCGATTATACCAAGGAGGAGAAGATAAGTGATTGGATCGAGAAATGGGAACGTAGAGAGAAATAGAATTAAATATTTCTCTATAGAATAAGGATATGGCGTCATTCATTGTAAGGCCGTCAAAATTGAAGGGGGCGCTATTGAGATATTCATTGATTAGGTTGAAATGTGCTTTGTGGAAGTCGTAAGACTTGAGCGCTGGAGGGGAAGAGGTCAGTGGTGGAGAGTCGAGAAAAAACGAGAGAAGAAGGGGAGGATGGTAATTGTCGATGGTTGATAAGGAATGGGGACAAAGTGAAACAGAGGAATTAATAGGGTCGATTGTGAAAATCAGATCTAGCTGTCTACCCATGTAATTTGAGATGCCACTCACTTGGCTAAGGTTTGAACCGGCTAGGCTATCTAAGAAGAGACATTCCTTGGCAGAAGATGGATTAGTGGCAGTGTAAAATGATTGATCTTCTGATGGTTCCCATTGGAGAAAAGGAAGATTAAAATCGCCGAAGAGAAGGATTTCATCGCGGGCATCACGTAAGTCATTTATGTGATCAATCGCATTAATAGCGAGTTCATAGGACTTAATAGGTTGAGATGGTAAGATATAAAAACAGATGATGTAGAGCGACTTACGGGGCAGTACGATCTTGATTGAAACAAAGTCGAGATAGAGGGAAGAGGATATTGCAATAAGGGACGAGTCGATCGTGTTTAGGGCGGCTATTAAAACGCCACGACACGGGCGGCTATCGGTAGGTTGGTTGAGAAGGTCGTCGCGGTAGACGTTAAAATTTGATGGGAATAGTTCTTCGTTGTTAATAGCGGGTATCAGGTTGGTTTCAGTCAGAACGAAGATTTCGAATGGTAAAGCGTGAGACTGTTGGAAGACTGCTTGGGTTTTTGAACGGAGATCTCTGACGTTCTGGTAATAAAAGGTGAGAGGAAGGTTAACGTGGTGGGCAGGAAGGGGATGGAAATTAGGGACGAAAATATCTGTCGTGAAATACGATTGGCAAAGGTACCATTGAGCGTATTCATTCAATTCATGAGAGAGTCAAATGGCAACAAGTAGCAGTCAATTGGCTTAATTCACGGCGTGTGTTGCCCCTAAACTTATAGCACCTGTGGTCCCAAATACCCTGTAAGTGTATGTATTCCAGACAAGTAATACCTATTAATAGCCAATAACTTTATTGTAAGAAGATATTGATTCATTCATATACCATAGCTACGTTACTCGTCGAAGTAAGAAATTAAATTCAGAAAATGCTTTACGATGCACTTAAGCATTTGACACAAATAATGGCTTCTTTGATTAACACCATTGCCTAACCGATTCTTGTTTATTCATTATGTGTAGTTTCAAAATCTGACAGTGCATGCAAGAAGATACCCATGACTCTTGACCAGTTCTTAATATTACAAACCAGACATGCGCAATGACCCAGACAACTCCTTCTTTCCGTCACATACGATACGAGTACTTGTATTCCAAGGAATGTCGTTTCTCCATCGGAAAGCGATTGCTATTCGCGGTTCCGCTTCATTAAGTATACACGTATGTATGGGCAGATAGGATAACAGAAAAGGTCAAGATATTGCGCGCCTTCCATTTTCAAAGAGTCACCTTTAAAAGCAAATGTCAGCCAATAATACCCTACGTCCCCCTATTAGCATGCGCTCAATAGTTCAATCATTTTCTTGTGCCTTCTTGACCCAGTCATGCTTCAAACTTGCACTCCAAATGCAATTCATAAATAGAAACTAAATCGAACAACAGTCCAAAACCAGAAGTTCCAAGTGCGGATTAGGCACGTGTGCCACTTTTTAATGAAAGTGTCATCATCGCACCGAAACAAGTTGTTAGCTGGCGTTAAGTTGTCGGACGGAGATGGACTCGCGCCAACATATGATGAAATCTGACTGTAATTAGAGGGATTCATTCGAAGAGTACGAAAAAAATGCGCCTCGAGCATCCATATCTACATACCAGCCCATGCGCAGGTATCGAATATTTTGTGGCCAGCACTGATGCCACCAAAGTACGAGCAATTGTAGGACATGGTCAATCACCACCACACAATCGGTCGCCAATGATGATCGTAAAAGGTCAAAAGCACTTGCCCATTAACGATTACAGTCTCGAATCTCTATCTTGTTCTTCTTGTTTTTATCATCGTTTCTTAGCCACACATTGGTGGATTAAGATCCACGAGATTACAGTTTTAATGCCTGATAATATTTATTACATTTGATCGGTGTTTCATTGACGCCTTAGGTGACCCATGTCGCGCCAAGTATCAGTGGTACTGAAACAGGCCATACAACAGGTAATCATCCATCGATAGTGCAGAAGGGACGCGATTCACTTTTGAGGAGAACCGTAAATTAACTTGATGTCAAGTTTTTCATGTGGTCATCCTCACTGTCGAGATGCATATACCCAGTTGTTTACATATAGTTTGAGTATCTTCCGACCCATATGGTCTTGACATGAGTCAAACCATATCTGTGATTATTATACTCGTACTTCGGTATGCAAATTAGGTTGAACATTGTGTTGAAAGGTACTCTGCAGTTGATGTTACTCGTATAGTCGTATGGTAGTGATTCCCAGTTGGTGTTGTAATATTACGAATATACCGAAATCGGTTTCATTGAGAAGTGACGATAAAGATCAAAGCAATAAAATTCCAAGACGACTGTCGACTGAAGGCGCGTGAAGCACCTTGAAGCAGATGATCTGTCTTCACATAATATTTTCATCTTTCGGCGCGCGACATAAGACGGGATCATTCTTGGAATTACCAGATGAAGTGAGCTCAGACGGGTATTATAGTTCAGCGATTTAATTCGTATATGGTATTACGAGAGGGGGGAGGGAGCGAGCAAACAGAGCAAAGAAGTTGATCGCGTTTAACATGGCAAACGCCAGCTTCGATCTCTGTCCCTGCTCAATCCAAGTTGACACACAGCCTCCGCGTGGCCCCCCCTGGATAGCTACCCTGGCACCCGACAGGTAGTGAACCAATGTGTGCAGCGACCCAACCCCTTGTTCCTGCGGAAAGAGGAACCTGGCCCTCCAGGTTGGGGGTTATGCTTAGGGGTAACATCCCTATCACGTAAAAACCTATTTGTTCCGAAACAACAACAAGTCTCGGATACGGACGGATACAAAGCTGACGACCCCTGCAAACGACTAACGGACTTGAGAGTCTGCACCTGGAATATGAGATCCCTTAACAGACCGGGTGCAGGCGATCAATTAGAGCAAACCCTCAACTGCTATAAAGCAGATATAACCGCACACCAAGAAGTGCGATGGGATGGACCAGGCAAAAAACGGATGAAAAACTGCGACATCTACTACGGAACTGCTACAAGGAGAACAAACAGCACCTATTCGGGTGCGGATTCGTTATTCGAGGAAGACTCCGACAAAAAGTCTTAAGCTTCCGAGACATAAGCGAACGCCTCTTAACAATCCGCAACAAAGCTAAATTTGGAAACATTAGCTTAATATGCGCTCACGCCCCAACGGAAGAAAAGGACGATCGACTCAAAGAAGAATTCTACGATCTCCTAGACAGAACATATGCCCAATGCCCCAGCTACGACACAAAAATAGTCCTAGGAGATTTTAATGCAAAACTGGGCAAAGAGGACATTGTTGAGTCGATCATAGGAAAGCCTAGCCTCCATAACCCCACATCCGACAACGGACTTAGGCTAATCGATTTCCTAGCGGGGCGTAACCTCCTTGTAGCAAGCACGCGATTCCCCCATCTCAAATCCACAAGGGTACCTGGCGGTCTTTTGATCAATCGATCACCAACCAGATTGATCACACTGCGATCGACGGCAGACATTCCTCCTGTATTCTCGACGTACGAAGCTTCCGAGGGGCCAACATCGACTCGGACCACTACCTTGTAGTAGCCAAGGTACGAATGAGGATATCAAGAATGCTTAGGAGTCAAGTAGCACAACGTAAGTTTGACGTCGGAAAGCTACAATCGCAAGAGACTGACAGAATCTTTGCCGATCGTGTCTCCTCCAAACTCTCTCTAAACCCGCCCACAGCAGCACAATCAATAGAGCAGGAATGGGCGCATTGCCAGAGTGCCGTCAGAGACGCTGCCTCAGAGGTGCTGGGTTTCAAACCGCCAGCACCTAGAAGCCCTTGGTTCGATGAACAATGCGAACAAGCCCATGCAGCAAACCAAGAGGCATATAAAGCCATGTTGCAACGACGGACAAGAGCTGCTCGCGAAATCTATGAGCAGAAGAGAAGAGAGGAACACACGCTTTTTAGAAGAAAGAAGAGAAAGCACGGAAAGCGTGAGATCGAGGAGATGGAGGGATGCTTCCGCAGGAATGACGCCCGTAAGTTTTACAATAAGGTAAAACGAACATGCCATGGCTACAAAACCAGAGCGGCGGCCTGCAGGGATGGAAATGGAGAACTGGTAGTAAAGTCGCAGTCAATGCTGAGGATTTGGAAAGACCACTTCTGCAGACTGTATAACGGCAATGACAGACAAGATACCGCTGTCAGGCAGAACGATTCGTTCGTAATGGACGACGATGTAAGAGAATTCCGTCCACCCGACCTAGACGAAGTCAAAATAGCGATATCAAGACTTAAGTCTAATAAAGCCGCGGGCGCAGACGGCCTGTCTGCTGAGCTTTTTAAGGCGGCTGAAGATGAGCTGGTAAGGTGCATGCACCATCTCATTTGCAAGGTATGGTCGGAGGAAAGCATGCCCGACGAATGTAGAGCGCATGGAAAATACAGCTCCGACCCGAAGAGTCTTCGAATCCACTCCGGAAGGAAGGCGCGGCAGAGGACGGCTGCATCATCGATGGCGCACGCAGGTGGAAGGGGACCTTAACCAATTGGGCGTTAACGGCGCTGAAAACAGCTGGCCAAAGACCGTGCCAGCTGAAAACGCTTGTTGGTTGAGGCCCATGTTCACCACGGACTGTAGCGCCACCTAAGTAAGTAAGTAAGTGTCTGACGTCGGTCGCGATGTGATCAATCTGGTTAGTGATCGATTGATCTGGTGACCGCCAGACGCCTTTGTGTATATCGAGGTGCGGGAAGCGCGTACTGGCTAGAAGGAGTTTTTGCCGTTGTTTCGTTGTGTCGTGTAGGCTATGTTTGTCGATGACTCGTTCAAAGATGCTTTCCTTACCCAGCTTAGCATTGAAGTCTCCTAATACAATTTTGATGTCATAGCTGGGACATCGGGCATACGTTCTATCTTGGAATTTGTAGAACTCATCTTTGGTGGAGTCATCCTTGTCTTCCAATGTAGCCTTGATACGAATCGTTATGGGGCGTTCGCTCACAAGCCGAAAGCTTAGGACATTTTGCCTTAGTCCACCTCGAATAAGAAATCCGCATCCGAACAATCGTTGTCCTCTCTCCCTATAGCAGGCGCCGTAGTAAATGCCGCAGTTTTTCATCCGCTTTTTACCCGGTCCATTCCATCGCATTTCCTGGATGGCGGGTAAGCCCGCTTTATAGCGGTCTAGGGCCTCTTAAGGGATCCAACATTCCAGGTGCAGGACCGGTACTCTTTTTCTTTTGTATGTTTGCGTGGGTACCGTCAACATGGAGTCCATCCGTTACATTCGAGGCTTGTGGTTGTCTCTGAGTTTATGGTTTTTTTTTTAAGGGTACGGCTTACTAGGCCGTAGCCGAACCAACTAATCCTGTTTTTTGGCGCAGGAAGCTCGCCATTCGCCCTTTCCCGTCTGTAGTTTCCATAGGAAAGCTCCAGATGGCACCACGCGGATGTGGGGATGGGACTTACATAGAGTACCGCAAGATATTCGACTGCGGTGACTCTTCTCGCTTTTTAGCAGGTTAACATCGGCCGGATAGATGCTACCCCTACTAGGCTTTTGTTAGTCCTCGGCCACCTAGTCCTGACTAGATTGTAAATATTGAAATAAGAAATGATAGTAATTAAAAGAGCTCTTCAGGGCTGGCGGCGATGTTCTGGTAGGGAGCATGCACCAGATCCTCTGCAGAATTTGGGAAGATGGAAGCATGCCCAACGACTGGAATACCAGCTCTATATGCCCCATCCACAAAAAAGGCGATCCTACCTCTTGCAAGAACTATAGAGGTATATCCCTGCTCAATGTCGCATACAAGATCCTGTCCAGCGTATTGTGTGAACGTCTTAAACCATTTTG